>CM031378.1:3499156-4146320 GCA_018208015.1 Medicago ruthenica | reverse complement strand
TATATTACTTTAGAACATGAGTACATGACACTTTGAGACTCCTAAGGCAGTGCCGTAGGAGTGTTTTATATATATATATATATATATATATATATATATATATATATATATATATATATATATATATATATATGCAGGTTTGGATATGAAGCGGCAGTTAACTATTGTTGAAGGTAAAATTATCATTTTGGAGTGTCTGAGAGCGATCAAGACTGCCTAAAGAGTAATATTCTCTCCCATTAGCATGATATCAGGTCCATGAAAGGTGGGTTTGTTTGGTTAGGTTGTTGGGCCAGTACAAACAAAACTGGGAATTTTTGTTCCCACCCTCCAACCCTCTTGTGCGCCCTTTAAAATCTTTTCACTCTCCCATTTGAATTGAAGTATAATAATATCACCGGAAAGATGGGTTTAAATTGAAATCTATTAAAAATTTGTAATAAAATAACTTCTCCAGAAATATCTTGGAAGGATTCGTAGGTTAGTAGAAATCAATATTTAATAAATATAGCAAGTGTAATGTGTATGAATTTGGAATTTAAAAGAGAAGAGTTTTCTTTCAACAAAAAAAAAAGAGATAAGAGTTTGAAAACCACGCACAAAAAGTTATCCTGATTCACTTAATTTGAGCTACTCGAGTCCCCCTAAAAAATAAAACAGGATGTTTCGTCATTTCAAATTTTTCCGTTAAATTTTTTATTTTTCTAAAAAATAAAATGGGATATTTTGGTCCCAAATGAACATAATTTTGATATGTCATTCACATTTCTTGCAAATAACATGAACATAAATGGGTCTGACATAATAGATTTTCAAAACTTGGACATAATCAATATAAAAGGATCATAACCTGACATTATCGTGAACATAAGTTGAGTATTAGGGACCAAAAACGAAAGGAAAATTTTGGGAGCACAAAAACATCCCGCTGTATTTTTAGGGATGAAAAATTTATTTAAAGCAACAATTGAATAGTTTTCACAATAAGGTGAGAATGAATGGTTTTGTTTAACTTAGATAGAAAATGGATAAAGTGATTTTCACAAGAGAATGAATTGTCTTGTTTAACGCATAAAGAAAATGAATGAACAACTTAACGTTGAAACAAAGAATAAGTTGAGAAATTGAAAAACCCTAAATAGACGTCCTTCTGTTTTAATTTCCTGCTTTCGTTTTCTTCGACTCTTTTCATTTTCGGCGAGTATCAGCCATGACGACTATTTAGACCAAAGAAGATGACTGACAAAAAAATAAAAGTACCAATTTGACCCCTTCAAATTTAACAAACTACATTTTTTATTTTGTTATGAAGAAATTGAAATATAATGACTAATTTCGCTTCTTCTTTTTGTGGGGATCAATTGTCCCCAAAAAAAATTTAGTAGGACCTAAATGTCCCTTGTTTTTTGAAATAATACACGTGACAGTTTGTAAAACAGTTTGATTGTCACATATGTCCAATCACGGTTCAAAAATTGAAAGAAAAAACCATTTAGAGAAAAATATTGATAGAAGATTTAATTGTCTCAGATTAAGTTTATAACGAGTTTTGACTCTTGTTTTAATTAGTTTTAATTAGGGTGCACGGGAGAAGACGACTTGAGGCCAACAAAAAAGAACAAGTAGAAGGAAGCCCCCGACTTTTACGAGAGAAGTGAAAAAAGATTCAGATTATTTTATATTTCTCTTTTTATTTAACTTCTATTACATCACTCATCATTTTTTGTTTTCTTAATTTTTCGTATATATCTTTCTTTTATGCAAGGGTTTTTGTATACGTATCTCTGTACAAAATTCAAAGAAAACTGAAACCATGACTTTGACCAACCAAGCCTGAAGCTATACGTGGAGAAAGTGAAACTTGACGTATGTTTTGACACTTGCGTTGACTTTAGATCTTGCGATTGGAGGTAAAAAAACTCCTCCAAATCATTATTGTTAATAAATAGGACGCGCACGTGAATTCAGTTCGCCCTATTGACCAATTTCTCTGGGTACATTGTATTGCATTGCATGAGATAAATGATCAAACACAGAATAGTCAATTTCAAAACACGTGCTCCAAAATCAAGTACTATAAAAACAAAGAAAAATCAAAGCATTTAAGTTCCTAGTTTGAATTTTGACTAAATGAATAACAAAGAAAATGATGAGAACTGAACTGACAGTAGTATCGGAGGGAAACATATGGATGGCAGGCAAATTTTAATACCCATACTTACTTGCACTATACTATAAGTAAAAGAAAAAAAGGTGAAACCAAAGATAAAGAAAGAAAGCGAGGGAATTTTTTGTTCTTTGGTATAATGGTAAGCACAATATTCTATTTTATGTTGGAAATTAATAACGGCGAAACCAATGTATCATAGATGCAAAATTATTGATCACAAGAACGACTTACGTTTACGAGAATTGATAGATCATGAGCGAAATTAGGACTTGTAAGAATGAGTAGTGATACACTGATACGTTCTCTTGTTCAGCCATACATATGAGCTTTCTTATCCATCATAGTAAGCTCACACAAGTTATTTCCAAATTAGTCCAACAAAACAAAATAAATAATAAAAAAAAGTCTTTCATCAATGTTCTTTGAGATAAAGGTGATATGCATTGCTCGAATCCAGGGCTGGAAATTCTTGTTGCCTTGAAGATGAGGTGCAACCAAAATCACAACTGGCGTAGCAACAAAAAAAAATATATTAAAGGCATTGGTAATAAAATCAGTAAAGGAATCAAGGTTCTACATGTATGATTTAGAAAAATATATCAAGGTTTTATGGATGAATATGATATTTTGATTAATTTTATAGTAGAGAAAAATAATATTTTAATCGTAGATAATAGAAAAAATTATTACTCGTCACAATAAAGAGAAAAAGTTTACTACTATATAATATAGTACTTATTTACATAATAACAAAAAGAAGAAGCACTCTTTCAAAAAATCATTTATATTTATTAGCGTTTAGATGGACAATCCATGTTCGTGATTTGTCCGCTCTTCTTATTGCGCTAATGCATATAAATTACGAACGGTAGCTTTTTTTAAATTTTGATTGAAATTATAGGTATAGATAATAGATATTTGGTCTCTATAAAATTGGGAACTTCTAAGTTTACTTCTTAGTTAATTTTAATAGCTTTTCTAATCCCTATAAAAAAAATACTTATAATTTTAGTCCCTGCTAAAACAAAGATGGTTTAATTATCCTTAAACTCTTAAATTTATTAACGATTTTTTTGAGACAAGTTTAGAACACTATGAAAAGTTCATTTACTAAAACATAGAATTTTTTAACATGAAATAAATTAAATATGAATTTTTAAACGACAAAAGTTTAAGATAAAAGTAACAAAAATATGGACGTAGAAATCAAATTTTTGCAATAATTTTTTGCGAATAAACTTTTAATAACGTTCTTAACACGTCTGCAAAAAATTGTTGAAAAACTTAAGAGTTTAAGCATAAATTAAACAAATTTGGATTGAGTACGGACTGATATTGAGTGCAGAAATTTTTTATAGGCACTAAAAAAACTATTAAAATTAAGTAAGAATTAAACTTAGAATGTCTCAATTTTATAGGGATCAAAAACATATTTAACCCTAGATATTTTGTACGTTTATATTGTAACAAACTAAACTTATTTTTTCAATGATACTAACAATATAACAAATATAATATCTTTAAAAAAAATAACAATATAATATAAATTCTTGTCTTTTTTATTGACACCAACAAATTTGCTCAAGGGTAATTAGAAAGAGGAAAAGTCAGTCCAAAACGGTCTACTTATCTTTATATATAGTATAGATATATAATATATCTTTGTAATTTGACAATATGTGTCCATTTCAATTGGAGAAATGATATTTGAACAACCCATTTCGACAACTTTTGTGACCACTTCACACTCGCATTGTATTTTTATATTTTCTCTATGTTGTTTTGGTTTTTGTGTTAGTTCTTACATTTCTTTGTATATTTTAGTTGTCTAATAAGTTATCTTAAAAAGTGGTTATTCAAATAATATTTCTGATTCAACCGCACGCAGTTTAATATTTTAAAGATAATGTGTTATGAATAATATTATTATGGTATGGATGTCCATATTCCCTAGGCTTTATATATTCCTTAACTCTTATGAGTAAATGACTTTATTCATTGGTGTTGCATAGTCCTATGACTATTCATGCACTTGTAACTTACAATGTTTGTGTCCTATAAATATGACATATTACAATGTAAAGACACACTTGTGAAGAATAATACAAAAGCTTACATCTTCTTAATCTTCAATCTTGTTCTTTATGTCTCATTTTATAACACGTTATCAGCACGAAACTCTATCAATCAGAGATAATATTGATTCTTGTATGCTTGTATGTGAAATAATAATTTCAATGAGTTTTTATGTGCATACATCCTGTTCGTATAATATTGATTCATATGCATGTATGTTATATTGGTTTTTTTTGAGATTTCATGCATTTTCTATTCTTTATAGTTCTTTTACGATCCCTTCAACCATGCTTATTATTTCCACGTGCTTGGTTTATTTTTCCATTCATATTGATTGATGTTATTACTATCTGATACAATATATTTGTGTTGCTTGAGTTTGAATTAAGACCTCTTTTCTTTTCATATCTCTACGCAAATTATTTATAGTGTAATAATTAGTAACATATCACTGCCCTCCCCCATATTCTTGTAACATATTGAATTATAAAATACTGAGTTTTTGAACTCATAATCAACTATTTTACCGAATCAATATTTTGCCAAACTCAATACATTGAATTATTGTGTGCATCTCTACAAAATTTAACCATTGGCCAAGTTTATTTTGTTTTGATTATCGTGTACATCTTTATCACAATTATATATTTTATCACAATTCCTTATTTGGTCTTGAATCATATGTGAAATTATTTTTCAAGTTTAACTTGATTGTATTTGTTTACCAATTTTTTTTCTTCATAATTAAGGTTAACTTGATTGACCTATATTTATATTTTTGCATATAATTTTTGTTGAAAAAATTTCTTTGACTTGTACAGTTATCATATATTTCTTTGTTTATTCTTGTCAAATTTTGGAAGAATTTGCATTGAAGCATCCTTGAAGGATTACAAACAAGAAAGAATTATTTTTGATCATTATGAAGATCATATGTGATATAATTCCTGAAGAACTAAAAAAAAAGGATTAAAGCATCCCTGAAGGATTGCAAACAATCAAATTTTTATCTTTGTTTATGAAGGTTTGAGATATATATAGTTCTTCAAGAACTAAATATTTAATATCAAGCATCCTCGAAGGATAGCAAAAACTATGATCTTCCTTGGTATAGATAAATTAATGGTTGAGATCTATTTTATCTTTGTATAATTTTTAAAATGAAAGTATTGAAGAGTTACACGTTGAGAATGTAATATAGTTCTCGAAGAACTAATTTTTTTTTAAGGATCCCTGAAGGATCGCTCAAATGAAGAATTTTCTTGGTTATGAAGATTTGGAATATAGTTTGTGAGAAACTAAATTTTAATATTAAATCATCCTTGAAGGATTGCAAAATTGTGATCCTGAAGTAGCAAAATTGAGAAAATAATATCAATAATATTTTAAAAAGATAAATCACATTTGTGATTGAACATAAGAGTAGTCATTGATTGAAATGATGAAGTCTCGCCCGATAAATTAAACATTATTTTTAGATTGAATCATCCATACTATTTGTTTCATATAATTGATGTTGTGTTTATGGTAAATGATATAGTATAGATTTTCATTCATCTAGGCTTTGAACATGTGAAAATAGTCAAATTCTATTATTATGATTTATGATTATGATCTTTACTATTTATGAGTTTCCCCAAGACATAAAAATTAGAGGAAATGTCATTTCTTTACATATTCAACACTTATAATTTGTGCTCCACATAATTTCTTTTCTAATGAAATAGTAAGTATTATAGTTGTCAATTTGGAATTATTGTTCTTTTTAATAGATTAAGATTTAAGAACAATATTGTGTTGAATTGGAATTTTTTTTAGTTGATACAATAACTATAAATGAAATTTGAATTATTGATTCCTTCTAAAAAGTATGACGATACTATTTTGATGTCTTATTTAAGCAAGCTCTTAGAACTTGGCCTCATTAAGGAGAATAGTAATTTTATGTATATTTTGTTGGAAATTGTTTGTAAATGAATGATTTCTTATGTAAAAGACTATAAAAAATTGGATGAGTGATACAAAGAAACTAATTTTATTATTATGGCATTGCAAAAATTATTAAAGGCTCCAGAAGAGCCAATATATTGTTATATGGAGGAATAGAATTACACATTGAGAATGCATTATATTCCTCTAGGTCTCATAGAAATTTATTAAAGAATATCCTTCTAAATGGATATCATATTGAAATAAGAAATAAAGGAGATGTTGAATATCTCTATATTACGAGACATGTTTTTGGATAGAAATAAGTGTAGATAAAAAATTACATGTCTTTTCATATGGATTGACTACACTTATATTAGTGCAATTGAAACACGTATTATTGTAAAATTGAAATTTACATATCATATTAAATTTATTGTTGGCAAGACCGGTTGCGTTATCCCGGATCTATTATGATGCGAAAATAGTTAAAAATTTATATGGACATGTATTGAAGAACCAGAAGATTCTTCAAACCATTAATGTTTGTGTGTTATTAATTTCCAAAGTAAGTTGACAATCTGAGAAAATAAGTCTCTTATATATATTAGGTGATATTTGTGAATGAATACATCGATGATGTGAATCATTTTGATACCTTACAAATTGATTTAATACATCGACTAAATGATCACATATATGTTTATTGTCAACTCACAACCAGAAGTTTGTGAGATTATTTTCTCAACAAATTTGGCTAAGAGCTCAATTTTTTTGGAGTTTTCAGGAAGAATTTAATAAGTATCATTTCTTAATTTAAATTGATATTGATTTGCATCATGCCAACACATTATTATGTGTAAATCCTCCCCTTAATTTATAATTTATTTTAGGTTAATAACCAAATATTTTTCATCTAAGTGAACTTTTTGATGTGTTGTGTATATCATAATTGCTCCAAATTAATGCACTAAGATAAATATTGAAAGAATATTGGAAAAGTATATTTGATATGAATCCCCTACTATTATAAATTTTATTGAGCCAACTTCAGTAGGCCGATTATCGATTGATGAATTAGTTTTCCCAATATTAGGGGGAGAGAATAAGCAGCTGAAAATGTGAACCCGAAGTTCAATTTAATGATTTGAAAGGAAATATTATTATCTCATTTTGATCCTCAAAATATGACTCATTTGCAAAGTTAAACAAATAAAATAGCAGCTGCTAATGCTCCAAATGAAATAGATGTCCCTGTAGGATAATCTAATATTGCAAATGAGTCTCAATCATGCATCAAGCATGGTAAACCAATCGGTTCCAAATATAAAAATCCTCAAATAAGAAAATGAGCCAAAATGAAATAACCCAAATGAGGATATAGAAACTCTAAAAGAGTCGTCTAACATAATGGATTTTTCAGTTCCAGAAGAACTTATCAGGTACCTGAAATTTATGAAATATCGATAAATAATGTCATGAATGAAAGATCTCAATGAAATGAGATGGAACCGAAAAATAAAAGTCAACGTTGACGATGTTTTTAGCGCTATATGTAAAAATGATAACGAGGATCATGAATCAAAGTCTATTGAGTATTAATGGAAAGACAAATTTGAGGCGATATTAAACTAGCTTTGCAAAGAGAATGGTTTTTGGACCAGCAGTCCATACATCTAAAGATGTGAAAATAAAAAGAGAATCATGAAATATTGATATATGAAGTTTGCCTTATTTTCAAAAGTATTGGTGAAAACCTACTATTAATTTTAAAGAGGCGTATTTACCTGAAGTGAATTCAAGTACATTATCATACTTGATTAAGTCTAGCACCACTTGAAAACCTCAATCTATCTATATATGAAGTACATGTTACAATATATTTATATGACTCACTTTATATTTTTATATCAAATTCCCCGAAGGAATTATTTTATCGAGGCATACAATTCATATTTTTGAAGAGATTAATTAATCAACTTGAAATATAGAAACATGTTGTATAATATTCTTAGTGAATGTTTTATAAGAGAGATATAAAAATGATATCATTTGTCCATTTTGAAATAAACTTGAGAACTCTTGAAGAGTTTTTAAAAGTTGATTTATTAAAAAAAAAACATTGAGATGAAATATGTAGAAAGGGTAAATATTTATTTGAGATTACAAGTTTAGTATTTGAAGAGTAGCACTTTTGTTAATCAAGAAGCTTGTATAACAAGGTGCTAAAATGTTTATATATGGACAAATCTCATTTGTTGTATACTCAAATGGTTGAAAAGTCAATAAATGTAGACAAAGATCGTTTGAAAATTTAAGTAAATTATGAAGAACTAATTGGTCCTGAAGTACCTTAATGTAGTTCAATTAAAGGACAATAATGTACCTTGATAATTATTCATGTTATCATATATTATTATTTTTTATTATTTTAGATATGCAGGTTATTTGTCGGATCCTCAATATTAATGTGCTTGATTGAAGTTTATGATTGAACACATAGAAGAAACTTGTGGTTTGTCTTCCAGAAGAACGAGCAACAATCATTTATGAATATAATACCATATGCATTGTCAAGTTGAAAGGATATTATATAACCAGTCAACAAATTTATTCGTGTGATAATATTGCAGACCTTTTCACAAAGTCACTCTCAAGCATAATTTTTGAACAACTGATGTAAAAGATTGACCTTCATAGTCTCAAAGATGATTGTTTGGATGAGGGGGAGATATAAATATATCTTGCACTCTTTTTCCCTTCACCATGGTTTTGTCCCACTGGGTTTTCCTGGTAAGGTTTTTAACGAGGCAGATATATTGGATATTGTACTCTTTTTCCTTCACTAAGATTTTTTTTCCCATTGGGTTTTTTCTTAGTAAGGTTTTAATGAGGCATATCCTTCATGGACATCCAAGGGAGAGTGTTATGAATAATATTATTATGGTATGGATGTCCATATTCCCTAGGCTTTATATATTCCTTAACTCCTACGAGTAAATGACTTTATTCATTGGTGTTGCATAGTCCTATGACTATTCAGGCACTTGTAACTTACAATGTTTGTGTCCTATAAATTGACCTATTACAATGTAAAGACACACTTGTGAAGAATAATACAAAAGCTTACATCTTCTTTATTTTCAATCTTGTTCTTTATGTCTCATTTTATAACATAATGCGATTTTTTAAGATTATTTTAAAATCACAATTAACAACTTCTATCACTAAGATGACACCTATGGACCACATAAAAATAAAATTGTTGGTTATAATGACTGGCACTTTAAAAAGCAATTATGTTATGTTTTAATTATATTATTATAGCACATCACGATGTAGTTGGATTGGTTTTGACAGGTTTGTCCTAGACCTGTTTCTTCAATTTTGCTTACATACAAAGACCTTTGTAAATAACACATGCATAAAATAATATATAACATTATTGAGAAATGATATTTGTATAATTATTTTGAGATATTTATCTCATATATTTATTGTGTTTTTTCTTTTCTTTCTTTATCTATTGTTTTTGTCCCAATAAAATAAGAAAACATTGTCATAAATACTTGTATAAATATCATTTCTAAACATTATTACAAGTGCAAGAAGGGGGTGGCCATACCTTAAGGTTTTGATTAGAATTGAAATTTATTTGGAGGTTGAGATGATAATGCATGAGAGGAGTTTTGAAGGGAAATAAAGAAAAAGAGAAGCAAATAAATTCTCTATATTCATCTTTATGATGCAGTTATAAATGATTATAACTTATTAGACAACTCGTTGCAATGTAGTTTGTATAGTTAATGCTCGAGAATTTTTTTAGTGTGAATTGGGTATTCTTCACATGTAACCGTAAAGATTAATCTTTTGAGCTTTGTAGAACTGAATAGACGACAAATACTTTTTAGAGCTACGTTGCTATGTCTAAAGCTGGATTCAAATATTGTAAATTACATTCAAATAAATGTATTATTTAAAATTATAATTCAAATATGTATCATATAAAATTACATTCTGTAAAATATGTCTTGTTAAATATCAAAATGAAGAATAATCTCATTAGTCTCTTAATATGTGTTTACACCTAAAAATAATTAACTTGTTAGTCAAATTTGACAATTACGCAATTAAATAAATGTGAGGAAGCCCCTCAGTAGAGTGAATGACAAGTGATGCTAAAGCAACCGAACAACTTTCTTAAGTCCACTAACTTAAAACGTGGGTCGTCAAAGACTCAAAATAAGTCAAAGACAAAGTGGGACTTTATAATTACGTTTTACCCATGATCCATGCTCTTAGTGCAAGCCGTTTTACCCAAGATCCATACTTTTGGTGTAAGTACCCGTTATGAGGAATGAGGGGTAACGGAGATGCACACCAAAGGACATTACAGAGAAGAGAAAGTCGAGGCCAAACTTGGTGCATCACGATCCCACTATCAAGTGAGTTATCACGCAAGACCCCCAAAAATTAGTCAAATAGAGATTACGTATTGTAGATCACGATGTTTGGCTAATAGGCAATAGCTTTGTTGTAAATACTTCATTCATACATTGTAATTGACACATTCAATCAATCAAATAAGTTTGTTTTCATAATTTATCTCTTTACTTTTATTTATATATTTACTAATGTAGCTCAAAAACTCCAAAACAATTGTAGCCAACGTTGGACTATGATAATTAAATCTCATTGCTAGAGGAATAAAGTACCTCCATAAACAAAAAAAATCAAAGTTGAAAAACTCTAACCTCGATTAATTTTAGCTTCCAACAACAATTGGGTAGTCAACTTAAACATATGTTAGGTTACTTATTCAACGATAATAATATGAAGTAAGTCTTCGTCTAAAACAAAACGATGTCTTTAACTTTAAGTCGGCTATTTGATTTGATCATATAAGAAGAAAATTCAGTGAATAAATTAAATAATTAGTGAATAAATGAAATAATTTCACAAAATGTACATTTCTCATCTCTGCTCAGGATGCCTAAAATAGAAATTACACAACAACTAAAGGTGACAAACAGAAGGAAGATAACGGAGACAACGGTGGAACGCTGACCATACCCTTGACATCACCGTCCCACAACCCGGTCCAAAATGACGGCGTTAACGGCATCTCTTTGAAACAGTTCATATCATATTCCGTTATTTTCTCCTTTTTTGCCACCGGTTTTACTTCTTCCTCTTCACGGCAGCGTTTTCTATCACCGTCGCCGGAGGTCTCTGCCGCTGTGACTGCGGTCTCCGCCGCCGCGACTGTGTTAACTTCAAGAGGGAAATTAAGAATCGCTTTAGATCCGCGCATCCTGAAAGCAGCTGAATCGTAGGCTTTAGCAGCTTCAATAGCAGTTTCAAAAGTTCCAAGCCAAACTCTTGAACCTCGTTTGTTCGGGTCACGGATCTCGGCGGCGAACTTTCCCCATGGTCTTTGTCTAACTCCTCTGTAGTGCTTTTTCTCAACTGCTTCAGCCTTCTGGACAACCTCCGGTTTACCGAATTGGATCCATTCGGTTTTCTTCGGTAGAGCGATTTCCAGCGAGGGTTTTCGAGTCAGTTTAGGCTTTTTCTCTACGGTTCGTTGAGGTTGGTTAAAAGGATGAGATGTTAGAGCTTTGGGGCTCTCATGTTCCATTAATTGAGGTTTTGTGTCAAATTCAAAGAAAGGAATTTGTGCATCTGTTTCAAGGAGGTTAGTTAAATAATGATTCATAGTGGAGGAATTGGATTCTGATTGAGATGCGGTTTGGTTTGTTTGAAATTCAAAATCAAAATCAAAGCAAGGTGTTGAAATTGGAGATGGAAGTGGAGAAAATTCACCAAGAAGATGCAATTTGATACGTTTTAGAGCTGAAACTTCTTCATAGTTAGCCATTAGTATTTGTATTTGTTACTTGAATTGAAATTGTTTTGAATTAGAAAGAAGTAAAAAGAAGAGATTGTGTGTTGTCTAAGTTGAGTGGAAAAAAGGGTATATATAGAGGGGAGAATGTTGAATTAATGAGTGAGAGTGCGACTTTCTACTTTGGTGCTACGATGCTACCAGGAAGCATCCTAATTACTTTTCTTTGCAACTTGAAATTTGAATCTTCTACGATAGGGAACACCTTTGTAAATTTGCTCCTCATTTTGTCCATGTGACCACGTCTATTTCTAATCTTGTTGATATTATTATTAACCCATTTTTCACTGTTTTTTATTTTGTCCATTATGTTGTCTTTTGATGGCGGTCCTTTTGATTTATGCATATTACTTCTTTGTTCATTATGTGAAATCAATCAAATTTGTTTTTGTAAAAAAAAATACTTCTAAAAACACAATTGTTATTAGGGAAAAGATGGACAAATTTATTCACATTTTTTTATTGTATTTAGTTGTATATACCTACATTATAAAGTATTAACTTTAATTTAATTCATTTTATGTGTTTTAAAATTTAAAGTTTAAATAATGCATTAGATTATTAAGAGCAAATTTGTAGAAGAAAAATGTCCAACTAAAATATGGTTAGTATTTAAATTTTCTATTGTAATTGTTCGTGTCTGAACAAGTTGAGCTGACTTCCTGAGCATAAAGTGTGGTCTTACCGGGGACCTGATCCACCATGGTTGGTCGTACGCTTCTTCCTCGAACCATGAAGAGGGGGAGATGTTCATGCAAAAGACACTCTGATGTCCAAGTAAGTTTGAATGTTAGCAGGTAGTAAAGTGAGTGAAAATGAAGTGAGCATACATATGGCAGAAACCCATATTTATAGTGATGTAATATGATGATGAGCTCCATGTGGAGCAAAATTGAGAGGTTGCTTTCTTCAACAAGCACAATATTGAGGGTATTTTTTTTTCTTTCAATTTTTCTAGAAGCAAATGATGACACCAAGGCCAAGTTTGTTGTTATGCTTTAGAGCTTACTAGAGTGTCCACCCGTGCTGCCGCACGGGTTATATACATTGTAAATATAGTAGATAATTTCAAGGCGCAGTAGAACAATTACAACTTGCAAAAATAATGTCATAAACTTGAGTACATATAAAATATATTGGAGGTTACATTCCTACAAATTACAGAACACTTCTTTATACACTACATTTGAAGTACTATTAGTGGTGTTACCATTTTCATCTAAAAGCAAAACTTTCAGACCATTTCTTGAAGTAACCCTTGATATTGCGACGTACAATTGACCATGAGAGAAAACTGGTTCTGGTAGATATATGCCCACTTGTTTGAGGGACTGCCCTTGACTTTTGTTAATGGTCATTGCAAAACATACAGATATAGGAAATTGTCTACGTTGAAATTTAAATGGAATTCTTGTATCAGATGGTGACAATGATAGTCGAGGAATATATACTATATCCCCAATTTTGCTTCCTGTTATAACCTTTCCTTCAAGTACATATCTACCCATCTTTGTGATTATCAACCTAGTTCCATTGCATAATCCTGCCGTTGGGTCCAAGTTTCTGATTAACATTATAGGAACCCCAACTTTCAATCTTATTTTGTGATTTGGTATGCCAGAACCATTAATCGTGTTCAAGAATTCTGGTGTATGAACATCGTCCGGCCTATTAACCATTGATGGATTTGAGCAAGTAGAATCACAACTAAGATATATATTTTCTTCACCAGGCATAAGATCCATCATATAATCATTAATCTCGTCAACGGTAACATTTTTAGGTGTTAATATTGCTCTTTCTTGGAAAAATGAAGTGTCATGCATGTTTGTTAAAAGAGATGGATATATGTAGTCAACGATTGATGCAACATGATCACCTGAACTGTGAATAAGCAAATCGCCTGGAATCTGCAACTTTATATGTTCATCATTCACCTCTCCAATAGTTCCATTACCAATTCCCAAGACCCACTCACTAAATTCCTTTGTTTCACGTATTTCATTGTTAGAACTGCCATATAAAAGTCTCATATTTGTCGTTAGTGTCAATACCTCACAAAATTGCCACAGATTTGAGGAATTGATACTTGCATGGACCACTTCTTGTCTTGTTCCTTTAGGTATAACTGGAAGAATCTGCCGAAAATCACCACCAAGTACAACTACTTTTCCACCAAAGGGAATATCCAACCTATCGCCGTTTTGATGTCTAAGTAAATCTCTTAAACTGCGATCAAGGGCCTCAAAACAGTGTTTGTGCATCATGGGTGCTTCGTCCCATATGATAAGCTTTGTATTAATAATCAGCTCGGCCAAAGGACTTTTGGGATGTATGCCGCATGTTGAGAATTCGTCAATAGTAAACGGAATATTAAACCTCGAGTGTGTTGTTCTACCCCCAGGAATGAGTAATGCTGCAATACCACTCGAAGCAACTGTTAACACAATATCCCCTCTTTTGCGCAATGCAGAAGACAAAGCTCTCCATATAAAAGTCTTTCCTGTTCCGCCGTAACCATAAATAAAAAACACACCAGGTCGGTTTGCATGAACCCTTGACATAATTGTGTCATAAATCATTTTTTGTTCCATGGTCATCGTCGACATCAACCTACGATGCTCATTTTCCAAAGAATGTTTGTCATAGCTGGTTTCATCATATATTAACCTATTTTGTGCTTGATGGATCAATGAGACGTCAGGCTGAGGCATCATAGGATAATCATCCTTCATGTGTTTACCATGGCTCTGTAACAATTTTTCAATTTCCGCAAGTGCATAACTTTGCAATTGATTGTTATCTAGCACTAAATCTGCATGTCAAATATAACAATATGGTATAAGGAAATCAATGTCTTAAGGAAATCAATGTCTTAATGGAGAGAACTATCATGAATTAGGAAGCTTGGTCCCCAAACAGGGTTACCAACCAAGTACTTAAGGCGTGGAATACGTGATTGATTGCATACATCTATTTAAAAATGTTAGCAAGCATACCTTGTAAACGTAATATACGTCTTTGACGGCTCAACACATCATCACTAAGATGATGCCAAGTCTTGTCTCATACGTTCTCTGGTCTGGAAAATTGGTTAGATACCAATAAAGCAACGAACAACCTACGGAGATAACTGGCGGTACCCCATTGTGCTGCTTGATTAAAAGCATCTATAAATTCTTTATCATCTTCCAATAAACCCAAAGCAAAGCAAGCTTCTTTAAATGTGTTGTATTTCACATTATCGACAGTTTTGATTACATCAAAAGATGTTGGACCCCTAATGTAATTTAGTAAAGTCCTAAGATAGAATTTCTCACCAGAACCAAGTGGCACAAAATGAATTCTGCCAATTGAGAGACCCATTTTTCGTGGAGACCATTTACGCTCTGATGCCTTCCACATAAATTTCAAAGGAAATTCACTGTAAGTCAAATCTCTAGCTTCCGGATATTTTTTGTTTGCCTCCATCCATGCCAAAAACTTTGTGTCACGGATATGAGGCTTTTTAATCACATCTGCAATGTCTTCATGATCTTCGAAAATTATAGGCTCCTCGTCTTCTAGATGGAAATTTAAGCGCTCAACAGAAGGCTCTCTGTAATTTATATCGAAAGAAAATATTCTCCAAGCTGCTTCGCATGCTGAAAGATACCTACAATCGTAGTACATCTTTATTTCATCATAAGATTCATCAGCAACACTATAAAATGTAGCAATAACACGATCATGTCCTTTATTAACGTATCTGAATAAGTATTTGATTGAACGTGATTGATTGCACCACTCAACATTGATGTGAGCATTATACTTCAATAAAAGTTGTCTATTATATGGCACAACATATCGATTATCAACAAATGATTCACCCTTTTTCAAATAAACACCATTATCTCTTCTCCTATAGACTGGATAACCCTCTGAATCAATTGCAGTGCTATCAACGAACTTCTTCGGAAAGTATTTTGTGCATTTACCATTTAACATGCATGGTGACTTTTTATTTTGATTACCGCAAGGACCATGGATCATAAGAGAGGACACAATTTCATATAGTTGAGGATCACGATCTTTATCGGGAATCTCTGCACATATTATCTTGTCAATATGGTTGGGTTGAACACAACGAAATTCGGGTTGTAAAAAGACCAATATATGAGCATGTGGCAACCCTCTCTTCTGAAACTCAATGGTGTATATTACTGCAACAAATTACACAATTATGTAAGATTACATGCCACTAACTACTATATAGGATGTAAAGCTGTGTTGATTAAATTAATGAACATACAAAATCAGCAATATATAAAAAAAGTACCACATGAAATTACCTGCTCTGACTTTGCCAAAAATGGTTCCTTTTTTTATTTCCTTTATCAAATGATTCAACTTTATCTTGAACAGACGACTCACAAAATCAGGTCTATCCTCTGGCTTAAGATTGTGCTTCTTCAAAAAATCAACCAACTCTGGCCATTTGTGATTGCATGTAAATGTGATAAATAGGTCAGGATATCCTACCCATGCACAAATCGCCATTGCATCTTGGTAGTTCTGTATCATGTAACGCGCTCCACCAACAAACCTAGATGGCAACACAACTCGTTTCCCTGCGGTTGCTGGACTGGTTTCTCCTCTAAGCACTGCTTCAGCTAATCCCTTGTATATATCAGCCCTAACCTCTTTTTGGTGGTCTCGATACCATTTTAAACGCCATGACTCTATCATACTATAACCGTCGACCAAAAATTGTTGAAACAATCGTCGAGAAAACACTAACGTTGACTGAGCAAGATCTCTTTGTTGGATCTTATAAGAAAACCACTCCTTCATTGAAACACATTCTCTTTGTATTTTAGTCTTCTTATGCTTTTCAGAAAATTTAACATCTCTTCTATAACCGTCTTCTCCTCTGGTAAATATCAAAGGATATTGCAGAGGTAAGTAAGAAGGCTCAAACACTGAAACTCGCTTTAACAGACCAGAAGTCTCTTCGACAATAATATCTCGTTCAAAATCAGCTGCATCATAGTCACCAACAACTAAAGCAGCAACCTCAGAAGCAGTAGGCAAGTTATACCTTCTACCATCATATGATCTTTTTCCTAATATTCGTAACTTAAGTGCAGGGGCTTGGTTTTGTAATAGAGTGTCTCGAACCATCTGGTATGATTTTACATACGAATTGCAATTGTCCAGTACATCTCTTATTTCTTGAACAATAGTGGCCTTCACAGAGTCTTTATCATCTTCCATTCTACAAATTCAGCGATAGTAATTATTAGCAAGGGAATAACCGGTAAATGTATTTCCATTTGATCTGAGTAAAGAACATATATTAATAGCAAAATGACTACAAATATATACCTGACAGATGCCATTCGATTTTTCAACTCATTATATGTATCATATATATAAAGTTGAGCAAATTTTGGTTGGTAACCCGGTTTCGGGAGCAAGCTTCCTATTTGATGATAGTTTTCTCCATTAAGAACATACAAGGGTGGGGCATTGCCACTGTTCATGGTTTTATCTATTTTCCCTCCAATAGACGTAAATGCAAACATACTATTAAAAGACCTGATGTTTTCCAAGAAAAACTTGCTTCTCCTATCGTTCTTATGATATAAATCATGAAGTTGTGGAGGCAGTTGTTTGAAAGGTGGAATTTCTATTCTACCTTGCATACAACACATAGAAAACTCGGGATTGGAGACATTTCTCCATTTGCACACCCTCTCTTCATACCACATAAATGCCTTGCAGTTTGGACATCTAAATCGTGGCTCACCAAAATCTATATATTCTGCAATGCAAAAAGTTTTTATCGTTTATATAACATAAACCATTAATGACAGATGCGTAAAAGGTATAACTGTATATAATACATTTAATATTACATGTCTCAATAATGAGAAGTTTTGTACCTGTTGGGTCAAAATTGTCTGCAGTCTTATTGGTGCAATAATCGGCATAATCATCATCTGTCAATAAAAAATATACACAGTAGGTTAATCCAATGCAGATGTCATATATGTTATAAATTAATAAAATATAATGAATATATATTCTCGATATGATTAAATTTATAGGCATTATTATATAAAATCCTTACCATCATGATTATCGGGAACTTCCGAAACTTCACCGTTCTCGATACAATTCACATGTCTGTCTTGACTAATGGAGAAATTGTCATTTCCTGCTATGCTCACATGAGACTCTTGCATGTAATTCTCGGCTAAGACTAAATGAAAATATATAATAAAGTAGACATAAGCAAATTACTCAAGCAAAGACATACAGGGATTACCCAGCATGTAAACATAACCAAAATGATTGAGGGTATACCTGTAAATAAACTTGTAACACTGTCAGGGATGTTATTGCTTTCATGAACCTTGTCGATAAGGGATTGCGTTTCTGTATAATATGTCTTTTGATTAACGCTTTTACGACGCTTTAAGACACCTACAGCTCGATTATTAATCATAATATACACAGTTAGGCTTACTGACAAAACGCAACAAACTAATATTTAAGTGTGGTATTTCGTAATTGAATCCAGAACATGGTCAATCAGGTATAACTTAAATAGTGTTAATCAGGATTGACAATTAACAGTTTAATCTTCATGTTGAAAATACATAGTTGTTGGTCCATGTATTGTAAAGGGGATAGCAAATGAAAATGAAACCATGATTCAACCAATAACGCGACAGCAAATAGTAAACTAATAATAGACGAACTTAAACAAATATCAAGGTGTGACTTAGATATAAAAAAAAAAAGCATACCAGGCTTGAGAATAAGTTCAGTTTTGTAATCACATCGGTTGAGTTGGCTGGATCCCTTCTCTATGACACATGATGCAGGGGCTGCATTCTCATCCACGAATTGAGGTCTTCTTCTACGCTTTAAAACATACTTGCCAGGTGCAATAGGAGTAAGCTTAGATGGATTATCATTTTTTGAATCATCAATACGAAAAGAAGGATCAACAACTGCATTGTTAACTGCAGTATAATTAGTTATAAAGAAAGAGAGCATGAAATTAGATACTATATCAGAAAATGAATATACTTAGGTTACCATTAGTAACATCAGTCAACAGACAACTCTGGCCATGAACCTTGCGCCTCTTGGTGGGTACCATCACGACAGGTACATATTCTCATAACCTCACAACACCAAATATATTTGAAAAGTTCAGTTCATTAAACTGGTGACATATATCATGGCGTGACAGAGATATATATGCATATATATCTTAAGTGCAGAATTTCTAAAAAGAAAAAAGGGTAGGAAATTATTCTTCCTGAGAAGGGTAGGAATATTGCAAGAAGAAAGAAAGATTACCCGTTAAGAATCTAATTAGTGGGAAGTTAGTTACTTTTATTTGAGCAAGGGAAGTTACTTACTTTTGTTTCTAAGATTCTATGTGGAAAAAAAGTTGATAAAATAGAAGAATAATGAAGAACATAACACCAACAAATTAAACTGTAAAATGAGGACAAAATAAACAAATATATTGTTGAACAACTAATCACTAACATGAAATGGAATTTAAAAAAGGCGGAAAAACTTATGCTCTGCATATAGGAAACAAATAAGAAACCAAACAAAATAAGCAAATTTAGGAAAAATCATGAATAAGCATACCAAAAACACCAAGACCGTCAAAGCTAATGTTGATCAGAATCCATTATAGAATTTTATGAAACACATGCTGTGCAGATATGAAACAAATAATAGAGAAATAAAAGGAAAGGCTAAACACCAAAACATGGACATGAGAACGTACATAGTTTACCAAATTTGTGATGCTGAGCGATTGTAACTTCTCTCTCTGAAATGGTGTTTGTCAAGACATATATCAGGTATGATATGAGCTGCTTCTTTAATTGTGAACACTTATAAACATGATTGTCAAGCTTCCATCAGTTTTGGAGAATGAAAAGATTTATTGAGCACCGGGTGCATTAAGTTCTATTGGGTAAGAAGGACAATAATTATAGCAAGGAGCATTAATGAACCAACACTGGCGTGTATCTATGTTCAACTGCTTCAGTCACAATAAATTTAATGCTTGCAGCCAACAAAGATAACATATGAAGGTTTGTGCTAATAATGAATCATGTGTGCATGTGCATGTCAAAAGACAAACTACTCTTCTGCTTATTTGCAATAACAACACGGGTGGACATTTGGTTGTTTATTATGGATCAGAGAAGAAGCTGTTGAGGGATGGCATAATCTCAGTTCTCTTGCCACAGACAAACCTCCTCATGGAACCCGGTTGATCCCTTTTCCATGGAGCTCTTTGTAGATACTTATCTGAATGCTAGCATTCATTTTGTACCAATGATTCAGCATGCTAAATGTTAAGTGCTAATATTTGAACAAAATCAAAAGTGGCTATTATCAATAACCTTAATATTTGTGATTCTGTATAAGATTTTGTTTTTCTACCTTGGTATTTTGTCACTTGTTAGCTCAAATGTGCCAATTATCAATATTAATACACAGTGTTGGCCATACCTCTTATCAGGAAAATGAAAAGCTTATGGGAACAGTTATTAATGTTTTCAACAATGGAGCAAATGATGAAAAAAGGAATGTAATTAGAGCCAAAATAAACATAGTCACACTGGTATAACCAGCAGAAACAAAAGCAGACATAGTATCCAAAAAACCAAAACGAACTTAAACTTAATAAGAACTGATAACATGGATAATGAAACACGATATCCTATTACAAAACATAAACATCAAATGACAGCAACTTTAATTTGTTTTTAAAATCAACGTTCAATCTTCACACATTTTAGCTTCGACGGCTTGTTGGCAGACTCCGCACCAGCATCATCCTTGCCCCTCTTATCAGTTCCCTTCTTACTATTAGACCTTTTTCCAACTACTTTGCTGGAAGGTGTCTTGTCAAGATCCTTCTGGCCTCCAAGGTTGCTGTTTGGTGTCAATTCATCATCGGAAACATTGACCACCGTTTTGGTAGAATCTCCATGCTCAAGCAAATTTTTCTGAAAAATAACCAATGAACATATAATAGATGAGCAAATCTTAAGTATGTTTATGAACAGAGTCAACAGCAATGGACATAGGTATGGTGCTTTAACCTACCTCCTCCCGTGTCTCGACAACGACAAATAATTGTTCAACAGTATCCTCTTCATTTACTTCCTCATTACTAATCTATATATAATGAAAAGCAAAAATAATTAGATTGGACACTGGTTGTGCAAATATAGGATACTGTTTTCAACTAATAATACCTTAATATTGTTAAAAACCATAAACCGTTTAATCAGATCAATGTCGTCGGTCACACGCTTGACAGCATAATTGCGCCAGTTATGAAGCAAATTACCATCAGTAACCTCAATTTTGAACAACATTTGCTTTCCAACCAAAACATCCAGTTCAGATGGATATTCCGAAGAATTGTTTGGCTGCATAAGTAACAACCATATCGTTATATACAGTATCCCAATTTGCGGCACAGTTGTAAATAATATATAACCAAACTTTTTACGGAACCTGTGCATCAATTAGATCCTGCACGCTCCTGCCAACAAATTGTGATACATTGCGATCAAACAAAATGAAGCTTGTGGACCCTGTGTTATCCATGACTTGGACATGCAGTTTGTACCTTGAAGATGTTATCCGATAAAAATGTAGTCAATTTGGTAAACTAAATCAAATTTATGGATTTCTTTTTAAAACATCATATAAATAGTTCCATTCCTAAAAACCACTTACCTTGGTACAGCATTCCTGCCAGTGTTACACTTTGGACAAAAAAGCCTTCCAGCAACACTCTTAACCCGGCCAGCACACTTGGTACATGCCTGGTAGTACCAATTATACTCAGCTTCAATGCCACATATAGTTGCTAACACAATTCCATAACATTGTTGAACAACAGAACATGAATTTGTTTAAAAAAGGAAGTTATAAAATCAAATTGTCAACTATTAATCTATCACTATTTAACACATAATGTAACTTACATCAGAAGACTCAATCAAGTCCTCAATAGTCATCATCCGAGTTTGGAGCATGTCATCAGATATAGAAAGGACGCTAGAGGATGTCTGTTGGCTAAGACCTTGAGTTACTTGGACATCTGCACCATCAATCCTGCATCATTATGGTCAAGGTATCACACTTAAAATCTAGACTATGTAATGATATTAAAGCTTATACATGTCTTGACCGATAAACATTACTTTGTTTTGTACTCGATTAGTTCCGGATAGTCCCCATCCAAAATTAGTTTTGTCCCATAAAATGCGTTAGACACACCCATCGCACCACATAATTTCTTGAGTTTGCAGAGTTGCATAACGACCACAACAGGAGAAGTCGTATCATGTGTTTCTAAAAGAGCATTAATCCTTTCCGCATAATTCGCCCAGAGAGTGCAATGTATCCTCCTACTTCTGCATACAACGTTAACAAAAAATTTAGCACGCTAACAACATAATAATTTTAAACGATACTACCAATCAACAGGACTTACTCAGAATCCTGCAAGGTGATATCAATTAGCTTACTCTTCCTGCCATTTATGTCTTTCTCCTTTAACACATCTTTTTCAACCACGTGACCAATAACATCTACAAAATAATTCGGTGTAAGATATAAGCAACATAAACAATTAAGATAGCTGGCTGCAATAGTTGATTTAGTTGATGAAATAACACATGGAAAAAACAATAACAGCTTACCGACGATCTTGTCCTCCTTTTCCGAATCTAATATGTCACCAAATGACATGAAATCGAAGTGATTGACAGGTATGTTCCTTCCATCAATTTTAGTAAACTTTGTCCGGTCAATTAAATTCAGTTTGAACCTATGTTGAGTAATTTGATATTTGGGGTCGTTATGCGTCACCAAAACATTCTCCACTTCGTATGCTGAGGCTTCCTCAACCATTGTCCTAATTTTTGGAACCAAATGCTTCTTAGCAGTCGCTTGAATTTTTCCAAGCTGGGAATACGGTTAAACATCAGACATAACACAACTTTGTTCATCATTACAGCTAACATACAGAATAACGCCAAAAGGATAACTAATTAGGATTTTAAACTCACAATGATGATTGAGATCTGTCAGGTGATACAACAAACTTCTTTCAACCATGGTTTTTCAATAATGTGATTGTATACTTTATTTTTCAAATATGACATAGATTGATATTACCATACTATATTCATCCAATTCAGTTTTGGTAAAATAGAAAGAAAGTTTCTTTAACATTGCCTGACTACGTGTATGGACATATTAATGATCAACAATCTTATTATATAATATAACTTATATCTAAGTTAGGTAATATACCACAAAAATTCACTCTGTTTAATTACCTATAATTCGATTTATTGGCAACTATGAGGATAGTACTGGAAAGGCCATTAAATACACTAAGGATGTATGGCAGAGTATATTACCTTTCGTTATCAATCTACAATTCGATTTTAATGAAAATATGAGGATTGAACGTTAAGGTAATTAAACACGCAAAGGATTGCAGGAAGAGTAATTTATATAAGGCTGAGATTATTAACAGAACTAAATAAGCAATTAGGAGTATACCTTTTCATCGAGCAAAAGCATATGAAGACAGCTATCTTCCTGTGGTTTGCTGTAGTCTGGCACAGTCCACATGTGAATGACTCGTACGTGCAGCTTGATGTTGATCTTGCCCGCAACAATGGCAGAAACAGGGGTGATGATGGGAGCCATATAAAAAACGGATGAATGTGGTCCAAATGCTCAAGACGGTACTAACGTGTATCAATGTTCAGTTTGAATATATTCCTTGATAATGTACACACAGAGGACACTTATATGGAATTAGAGCGAGCTCTGCCTGCAGACATTCAAAAGGACAGATGCACTACACGTTGGAAACCTGCAATAACATTAAGTGTTAAACACAAATCCTTAGTGTAAACCAATAGTCACAAATAATTGTTTCTCTCATGCACCAAACCGATGCAAATTAGTAAAAGCATACTATTACCTAGATTTCCTTTATAGATTACAACACTCAAGGTAGCAAATGTTTTATTGAAAAAGGTCAATCATTAATAGGAAAGAAAAAAAGCATATAGGTATTTTATGATAAAGAGAACTTGAATAACCAAAGGTCTTGGTGAATTAAAAACATTGGAAGTGTGAGATACCATTAAACTCCTGCTGATGTTCAAAAACAGTATTATATGGAAAATAATGCCATATTTTTTTGTGTTTAAAGACTGCACATTAAATTACATTTGGTTTCAATATGTAATTCGATCTTAAAGGTAATATACAGCCATTGATTGCATCTGGTGGAATGTGAATAGCCTCAAACAAAACTTGGTAATTGGTACATGATAGGAGGGAAATTCAAATTTGAAAGCAAGTGGTAAATGAGCATTCCTGAACCGTGTTTACCTTTTACCATTCTACTTAGCTGAGCAATGCTATTAATTAGGGTTAAGAGTTACACACGGCAGGTATTGATTGGCAACATATAAGAAATTCTTGGCCGCCATAGGATATTTTTCATTTAATTACTTGCACATTGGAGTCTGACTGTATACTATGACAGAGTTTTGGATACAATATGGTGTGGAACAATGAGATTACAAAGAGGGTGTATGGCAGAGTTATTTTTTAAAAGTCTGAAATTTAAATTTGCAGGAGTAGTTATATAAGCTATGTGGGATTACTATGTTGTTGACTTCGTGATTGATTTTGTATAACCATCGCGTAATTGAAATCAGATGTAATCTTAAACAAAGATTGATCATACAATGGCAAGAATAATACATAAAAGTTAGAAAGAAAGTTGGTCCAAAAATGACTATTGCAACAAATTTATTCAACAAAATCTTCCATTACTTGGTAACAATACATCTGAGTACGTCCATTACACAACTGTTAAATGAGCAGCAAAAGTAAAGAACCAAGGACCAAGACTACAACATAAACTGGATCAAATATGTTAAGAAAAAACACTAAAATAGGCAAATGGACAAACTACAATCCGCCAGCAAAAAACACTAATAGCGAACCACCATGAAATAGATCGTCTCATTCATGCCAACAATTGGGGCTCCCACAATAACATGGGCACCCTGCTGAATTCTTCTAGCCTTAACCATTCTGTTCCAACCGCCGCCAATTTTAAATTGTGGATCACGACATGAAACATACTCCAATGTGCAATTCCACATGTTCCCGCATTCGTCCACCATCCTCAGCACGGTTGTTCTGCTATCCAATGCAAGAATTGAAAACCCCACATAGGCAAGGACCTAGAATAAACAAAACTTATTAATATTGTTACGGAATATACAACGTAGTTAAAAATGAATACGAACTTTGTGCCAAACACAAACCAAATATCCGGAATCAATCTCTTCTGCTGTCAGCCTCTTCTCATATGTCAAACTAAAGTTCATATCATCATGAAGAAATGGTGTTGGAACCGCACCAAAGAGATGAGCAGGTAAAACATTTTTCTCAATATATATCAAACTTCATGGGAGGTGTGAACTTGGGATAGCGAAACTGCTTTCCAAACCTATCCTTGATAAGGATGCCGAACTTGCCGAAGCCAACCAAAACCATTGTGACCCAGGCACCAAGGTGGATATCATAAAAATTTCGAAGAGCATTCCATCCTTTGGTCAAGTATATGCCTTGGTTATTTCTCTGAACCAACACCTCAAACTCGTTATGATTTGGGTCCACCAATCTAGCATAACGATCAATCTGGTCTCCAAAGTCATGGGCAAACAAACTGGGAAGCATCACAACACCCTGCAACAAAAAAACAATTAGTGCTCCAATGCGTTGATAATATTTGATAATACTCAGAGTTATATATTGTACTTTGTGTTATTTATATTACATGTTCAACGTCAAACTCAACCACATATGTCATGTACTTGACACGCAATTCATTAACAACTCTGTCAATCTCGGACACAGGATTAGGATCCAAAGGTGCTAACAAATAACACAACAAAACACGTCAGTCAGTAAGCATGTATAACACGTATATGAACTCAACCTCAAACAATGGAACGAAGCAAAAACCTGTCAGACAATGGTATGATAACAGATCCTGGACATTATAGTGAGCCATTCCTGAAAGGTGGGTTGGAGAAGCAAAATGCATGAACTTTGAGTTTCATTGCAACCGTATTTATAGACAAAAGGATACATTAAGTGTGGATTCAGATGAATAGGTAATATACAGCCATTGATTGCATCTGGTGGAATGTGAATAGCCTCAAACAAAACTTGGTAATTGGTACAGGATAGGAGGGAAATTCAAATTTGAAAGCAAGTGGTAAATGAGCATAGTTAATCGTGTTTACCTTTTAACATTCTACTTAGCCGAGCAATGCTATTAATCAGGGTTAAGAGTTACACATGGCAGGTATTGATTGGCAACAATTAAGAAATTCTTGGCCCCCATAAGATTAGGAGAGTTTGGCGCCTAAGTAGCAATTTAGGGTTTTTCCAATTAGGTTAGCATTGTAGTTTAGGATTAGATATAAAGGATAGTGATGTAGAAATGTCCTCCTCTGGAAGCAAAATCCTTTGAATGTCGTTGCTACTTGTATTGTTGTTGTGGATATCGTTTGCGACCACACTTGATGTAGACAGACCCTTACCCGAACAAATGAAGACATGCCTGCAACCCCTCATCCTTTGTTATGGGTGAACATGAATCCAACTAGGCCGATATGCAATTTAGATTGTTTTGTGGTTGCGTCTATGGTGGTCCACAAAAGACCACGATGAACAATGCTTAACAATCGTTGGATGAATCTCATACTCACATACTTATTATGCACCCTCTACAAAATATTTAAATTTCCATAATCAGATTTCATCACTAGTTATGTTCTTCACACCTCCACCCTTTGCGCTGCAAGTGTGTCGTGCAAATGAATTGATTCTCCTCATACGCTGTCGTTGAGGCTGTGTTCGGAGCCACTGCAATTTCCTTCGTGCTATCCAATTTTGTCGTTGTCATTTTTCCACCTCTAAATGTCATAGATTTTTGTTTGTAAAAACAAATAGACAATTTTTATTGGTTATAGAATAATCGATGAACAACTCTTTCTTGGTGACTACCTTTTCCACCATCCATTGTGAATTTCATCGTTATAGTTGAATCTTTGATGCATTTTTATTTATCTGTTGTCAAGTTTTGAATCTTTGCGCCATTGTTTGAATCTGATATTTGTTTTATTGGATTTTAGGGTATCAAGTTTTAATCTTTCTTCCCATTTTTAGTGTTGAGTTCACATCTTTTTTTTTTTTTTTTATGTTACGTGTGTGTTTTGCTTTTGGGTTATAAAACTATATACCCATTTGGCCATTCTAGTGATTGAGTAGTTGTTTTGGTTTCTAAATATTTTATTTCAAAATCTGAATAATTGTAGTGAAAGAAGAATAAGAGTAAAGAGGTAGGAGAAGAAGTGAAAGTAGAAGAATGAAGTGGAGGGAGAGGAGAGGGAAAATATTGTAGTGGGGATTGTCGCTCTATTTACTTCAATTTATGAATTGGCATATGATGCACAACAAAGTAACAAACTTGAATATGTTGTTGTGATGGGTGGCCGACGGTGGCAAGTTGTTGGGAAACGAAAAGACAAAGTGACAAAGAAGAGACGGGTGTGAAAGAGGATTTTATTCAGTGTTTCTCTAATACTAGTTTCAGCCCAACTTTTATTCAAGATGTAAACTAACAGAGTCACTCATAATGTTACTAGAATATCTGTATTTCTGTCTAACCCTGGTATATTTTATTCTCCTACTCATTGCATTGAATCTGTTATTCTCAATGAAATTAGATCGCCGACCAGTGCAACACACATGTCTTGTGTGTTACGATATATTACAATAAATAAAAGAATTCAAAGAAATACCAACGCTAAAAACATAAAATTAACATTAGAAACAATAAACATGATCAAAATGTAATGTCAACATCATTGATTATTACAAATTTCGAAAAACTTTCCTACAAACAACATTTGAAGTTACATTAATATATTCACCATCATCATCAATTAACAATATCTTCAACTCTTTCATTTAAGTAACTTTTGAAATGACAACACATAATCGACCATACAAGAACTACATGTTGGTAGATATACTCCAACATGCTTGAGAGATTGTCATTGGTTTTTACTAATAGACATTGCAAATGATACAACCAAAGAAAGTTGTCTCCGTTGAAATTTGAATGAAATCCTTGAATGGATTGCTATTTCACAGAAGATGTTGAGTTATTTTTATTTACATTATTAACCCACGCGTTTTAATAATGTAAATAATTAATATAAGAATTATTTGACTCATGAAAAAATTATAACAATTACAACACAATTGTTAATTTAAATCATTATAATATAAATGGATGTATAACATTAAAATTTAATTGGTGTGAAAAATTTGCTAATGTATCCCCGTCATATTTAGTGTGAGTAAATAACATTCAACCAAATTGAATGTATAGCAAATAACAATTACAATAATTACTTTTAGTGAAATAAATGACAATTGAATGAATACTGATCAATGTTAACTAAACAATTAAAAGTCATAATATTAAGTCAAACATTTTTTTTTTACAAAAACCAAGTTTTTCACAAAATTGGTGTTTGAATAAAACTGTTTGCGACTGTCACGATTTATCAGGTCATCTACATATAACAAGTTTAATAATCTATTAAATTAGACCTTTATAAATTTCACAAACATACATTTTCAATTATAATCAGGCCAGACCGAACTTTGAAAGGTCTTAGTCTGGCCTACGAAAAATTTTACAAGCCTAAGTCTGTCCTATGACCTATCATAGGTCGTTTTTCTTGGTATGACCTGACCTATTAAAAAGTCTGGACTGAACTGAAAGCCTACTTCAAGACCTATTTTACATTAAGGTCATCAAATAGTTCATTTGATCTACTAAATAGGCTAAAGAAGACTTAAAGCCTACTTAAAAGTTTATTTCACTACAAGCAAATTTCAATAACATTAAAGGCTATTTAAAAGCCTATAACAACAAATCACAATGAATTTAGAGCTAATAATAGTGCTTCATGAATACTCATCAATGTTTATCAACCATTCCAGTACAATTTGGCAAAAATAAGAAATCATATAATTTCATAACAATGCTTAATATTAGAAAACAAAAAAGAAAACGAGTGGCACAATGACACTCATTACTCATAGTCATATAGTCTAGTCAAAACTCTGCAGATCACACAAGCCAACAAAAACATTAAACCAAATTACAAGTGTGTAGCAAAAGTCAGCAGATCACAACAAAGAGAACAAATCAACATATATGAACAAACTACAACCAAAAAAATCAAAACATTAAACAAAAAAATCAAAACATTAAACAGGTCGTGTATTTACTAAATCTATGAGAAAAAGGTCACCATGTATCACTAATATTTTTACCAGATCTATGAACAAAATCACAACGTTTAACTATATCCAAACACCCGTGACAAAAAGTCTATGAACAAAATAAAATTACTTGTTATTAACGCTTTATGTAATAAAAGGCCTTGCTATTGTAACTAGGGCTGAACATCGGGCGGTTTCGGTTGGAAATCGGGGCCAATATGTGAAACCACACTTACCCACGGTTGGGAGAGCCAGACCCATTTCCGTCCAACTTTGTCTTCGGTTTAGTCAGTTTCGGTTTAGTCGGATATAGCGGTTCAACGGGTGGGTTGTATCGGTTAACCCGCATGATTTAATTCCTGCCTTATTTTTTTTGTTCTATTAATTTTCCAAAAAAAAATTATATTACCATATCTTGGACATGTCAATAAAAGTGAACTAAATTTATGTCTTTTTGCCTTTCATATCAGTTTGAAGGCGAATACAATCTTTAGGCTTTCAATTTAACTTAAAATACTAGGATAAGATTAATAGTTGATTAATTGCAACATAAGAACCATATTAGGTTCAAGCAAGGTCAATGCCATAATATTGTTCTATACTTAAAGAATGACCAATATTTAAGCCATCATTTAAACTGCATAGCACAACCAACATTAATAAAATGCAGTAGTTCAAACTAAGTCATGATATATTACAGTCATCCAATATGAAATTTTATAAACACTAAAATAGCTGGCTTTAACAGCACAGGCTGCATGCATTTGCTGCCGCTACAACATGGCGAAACAAGAACCTTGAATAATATTGTTGCTGCACATGGAAAAATATATGTATATAAGTTCTATATGTGATATCATACTAACCATTTGCAAATAAATCACAGGAAAAATTTAATTATAACCTTGATTGAGATCAATTGTTCTCTTAGTTAGACCAGAAAAATTGTTGAGCATCATAGTTAGAAGGAAAATCTATGCCAAATGTAAGAATCTCTTTCAAATTTGAATCAAAACAATAAGCTTGTTAACAATATAAAAAAATTAACCATATTATGTTGATAACACCGTTCAATTAAACTATTAAATCACTACGATTGTTATAAGCAAATAAGCTATACCTACCTCTTAACAGATTAACACAAACCAACATATACGCTCCTTTTTGCAATCAATAGTGTTGCCCAATATATTAGTAACAACTGCTTCTCCCAACTTGAAGGAAAAAAGAAAAGAAAAAAGGTATGAGAAATTCAACAGACAGATTAACAAGTTTAATAATCATGAACAATACTAATTAATAATCATGGACATACCAATTAATATACAACCATTTAACCAGTAGTTTACATTTAAGCAATCATGTTGCATCAACATTAAAACATGTCTTACATCACCATGGAGCCAAGCAAAGCAAGTAGGTTCCATTTCAATTCACTTTCAAAAACAAGAGGCATGTGTTATGCAGTATGAGTCATATTTGACTCCAAAATTTTCAAAAAAAGTCATTCCTGCATGATATAAAATTACATAGTATATATATATATATATATATATATATATATATATATATATATATATATATATATATAGATAGATTTGGTACATTTAATATGAAATAGTAAAAAAAATATGTAATTTATACCATTAAATGGAATTAAACAGCAGATCCAGGTGTTGGTGCAACACCAGCAGGACCAGCTTCAGCTCCACTTAAGACTTGTCCAATTTCTAAGTATGGAAAACAATTAATGAGAAATAATTAATAAACATCCAATACATATAATAAAATTCTAATTTATTGACAAATTACTAATTTACCTTGCACAACATTTTCTAACAGCTCATACTCTTCACTCAAATTTAGCTCTTTGAAGTCAGAAAAAGAAGGTTTCAACCAATTTTGAGTGCATATTAACGCTTCTGCCATAGTAGGACTCAAGGAGCTCATATATGTGTCTAAAACCCTCCCCCCCGTGCTAAATGCACTCTCAGAAGCAACAGTTGACACCGGTGTGGCCAAAACATCCTTCACCATAGCTGCCAAAATAGGGTACCAAACACAGTTTTTCTTCCACCAAACAAGAATGTCAAAGCTTGCATCATCTTTTTCATGAGGGTCATTTAAGTACCTCTCAAGGTCATTTTGGCGAACAATTGTTTCTTTGGTTTTCAGGTGTTCTTTAAACGCAACAACCCTTGCATTAAGTGATAAATTTTTAGGAGTTGTTGGTTGTTCAATAGAAGAGTTGTTGCTGCTTGATGGACCAGCAACAAAGGTTTCATGTTCAGTTTTGTACAAATTGTACAATTTAAACAAGTTATCTCTCACACTCCCAGCCCTTTCTTTTGCCATTTTAGAACCAGCCACATACAAATCACCAAATGACCACTCAATATACTCAAACTTATACCTAGGATCAAATATCACTCCAAAATAAATAAATTGGCTCATTTTTACAACATTTCCCCAATATTTATCGTACTTAACCTTCATTTCTACTCCCATTGAAGCCACAACAGTATTCAAGTTCATTGCTGTTTTTTGAAGCTCAAACAATATAGAAGCTAAGTTGTGAAAAGCGGTATACAAGGATACTTTTTGAGATGATGAAAAAACCTTTGTAGCGTCACAGAAAATCTTTAAGTAACTGACAAACGCTTTTACCTTTTCCCAATCATTAGAACTAGGAGGACCAGCTTGTTCTTTAAACCACTCCAAATACCCAGAATCCTCACCCACTAACTTCTCAAAAGCTGCTTGGAATTTTTCCGCAGCTTCCAACATCATGTACGTTGAATTCCACCTAGTGGAAACATCAAGACAAAGATGATTTTTGCATGTTATGTTTGTAAATTTTATGCATTATTTAAATTTCAAAGCTCTTTAAGGTGAAGACCTCACAAACCTAGCAGCATTACGGATGCTAGGAATGAACAAATCCTGATCTTTTAAACCATCCATCACTACCAAGTTTAATATGTGCGCTACACACCTCATATGTAAGTGATCCCCTTCACCCATCAACCCATTCTTGTTCTTAAGTCTTTTCTTCAAATAAGAATCAGTCACGTCATTAGAAGAAGCGTTGTCCACAGTGATTGTAGACACATTTTTTATTCCCATTTCCTTTAAAACCTCCTCAACTTTCTTACCAATGGTTAGTCCTTTGTGGTTTGGTACTAAGGCAAAACTAATTATTCTTTTTTGGTAGTCCCAACTATTGTCAATAAAGTGTGCAGTGATGGTCATGTAACTAAGGTTTTGAGAAGAGGACCAACAATCAGTAGTTAAGGTGACCCTATTACAATCAGACTTGAAAAATGCTTTAAGTATCAATTTTTCCTCAAGATAAAGCTGAAAACAGACCCTACCAACTGTCCTCCTTAGGGGGGGGGTCATTAGTGGTTGTAATTGTTTACACAATTGTTTGAACCCCTCACCTTCTACCACTCTAAAGGCATGTTCATCAACGATAACAAAGTTGGTTACGACTTTTCTACACTCTTTTGCATTGTACATTTGGTTTGCAGGAACTAGAAAACCACCATTTCCACCTACAAGGATTGATTGCCTATGGTTTTTAACATGTTAACGGGTTTTTGAAGACAAACTTTAGAGTGTGCTAACATGTTGGATGTCCCATGTGCTTTAGAATCACAACGGTACCTTCTATGACAATGTTTACAAGCTGCTATAGGTTATGGTTCGTCGGGTACTGGGTTAAAGTCTAGCCAAACAGGGGAGGTTCTCCTATTACCACTAGCATTATGTCTTCTACACCTAGTAGTGGGAAGGGGGGAAGTGGAGCATTAATAGGTACAACAGCTGGTTGTTGAGTTGTTTCAGCTGAAAAAGAGTAGTAAAGTATTTTAGATGTGTAATTAGCTAAATATTTCACATTATAAAGTATTTAAATGTTTCAACAATTATTATGTGTTTCAATTTTTTAATTACTTAGGTTGAGTTTTAATAAAATAATTAATTAAAGATGGACATGTTTAAAATTAGTTAATTGTTACGAAATTTTAAGAGGGAAAGTGTGTACATATATGTGTAAATGTTTGTTAACTTTTCCAAAACAGCAAAATCATACATGTTCCGATTTAAGCATATGAGAGTAACGCATAGGCAGATACGCAAATACATACGAACATGTAATATATGAACAGAACTCAGAGGCGCAAATAAGAAAATAGATGTGAATAAAATCATATGAGCAGATAAGCAAAAATAGATGTGAGAGCAAGTCTGATCTAAAAATGTTCATAGGTACGTAAAAACTGTTGGTATTTTACACAACCACCAATAAAGATTAACCACAAAAACAAATTTTTGCAAGTAAAGTAAATATTAGTTTATAAATACAGACCAGTAACAACTTTGCTCATGCGGTTAACCATCCATCATTAGTTATTGGTAAATTGCTCACATTTTTTAGAAGTGGCCTAAGCCTCACCGTATAAAAATAGTGATACTCAAATATACACATTAGTTAATATTACACTGTCATGAGCAAAGTAGTAGTAATTAAGTACTATGATTCACTATTTTTTATATTTTGAGTATGAAAAGTAGTAGTAATTAAGTACTCAAATTTTAAAAGTTGTGAAAGCCTCACTAATTACAAAATGCGGAGTATTTTATATAAGAAAAATGATAAATGGTACGACTAAAAAGCCTACGAAAATTCACGAATCAATGAAAACTATCTTTTTAATTCTTTAAACCATTACATAGTAGCATAAAATGGTTTTTCCATTCTTTAAAACACAGGGACAAATTTTCTTCAACTGATTTTTCCAAAAACATAAAACACATGAAATGGCTTTCTAAAATCTCACTCACCATTAGTGGCATGGGACAAGAGCATTATTGAGAATATTTTATTAGGATGTTGTAATTTTTCTTTGTTTAAATTAATCAATAATTTTCCAAAAAAGAATAAGGGGAAGCTGCACACTGAGTGGTGGCAATTTGCATTTCGTTGATTTTGGTCAGAGAGTATTTCGCACCATTTAGCAACTCTCATAATTACAGTAGTAGTAATTTCCTTAAAAAAAGTAGTAGTAATTAAGTACTATGATTCATTCTCAACAAAAAAGATATCAGGATTCATTCTTTAAAAATTTTACTAGGATTCTTGTTTGTTGAAAAAGAGTACCAGGATTCATTCTTTTGTTAAAAAAAATATGTTTAACTGCATATACACATAATCATATAGGCAGTACATAACTACATATACACATAATCATATACTTGTAATTTTAAAACTAACGATTAACTCTTGCTCTAGTTAGCCCCTCCATAGCTGCAACCTCAGTTACCACATCCACAGCTGAAACTCCAGTCACCCCCTCCATAGCTTCGGCTCCGTTTACTCCCTCCATAGCTCCGACTCCATTTAATCCCTCGAATACTGATTCAGATGTGAAAACAATATAAAAAACAATATTTAGCACAAAACTTTCATTTAAACAGAACTACCCAAAACAAAGAAAGCAACAAATTATTAACTTACTATTTTCCATAGTTATTGCATCATTTCCTTCATCATCTGATTCCATCTTTAGAAGTAAGAGACAATGAGCATAAGCAAGTACAAAAATGGACTAAATTAGTAACAAATCCATTGCTCTTAAATGTGAAAGGAATAAAAACATAAAAAACGTAAAAAAAAAAAACAAATAAAAAGGTACAGAAACGTTTCTAAACAAATAATAGTCTCACCTTTGATCTTAAAAGTGAAAAAAAATCCTTGAATATTTGCCTGAACCATGTAGAAAAATAGATTAGCAAAAGAGGAAACTCGAAAATTCAGATTAATGGCTAAAGAAACATGATTATGGGATACAAACCTTTCAGAGATCTTGGAAAGTTGATTGAGACGAATGGAGTGAATAATCAGATTTAGGGTCGAAGGAGAGGAACAAGTTTTACAAAGATGAAGGTTAGGGTTTGGATGTTGGAAGTTTGAAACGATGAGTTTGCGTTTGGAACTTACGTTGGTAAGAAAAGGGAACTGAGCGACGGCCAGAATGGAAAGAAGAACTGAAACTAGGTTTTTTTAACTCGAGTATATATACTATAGGCTGAACTGGACTTTATTTTATTTGGGTTGGGCTGGACTGGACTATTATAGATAGGTAATTCGGGCGGAACCGAATTTCGATGGTCCAGTAATTGCTATCCGAACCTGCCCAAGACAAACCATATAAACCCAGTTTATTTCAACATCACAACCCGTATACCCGTGAAACCCGACCCGTGAAGATAATTAGTGATCAGTACATTGTCCTAGCTATTTTGATCAAATGTCTTAAAATCAAGTAATTAGTTCTTATTGTGCTCCTGGTTTGTAGTTACCAAACAGTTTAGAGAAGAGAATCGAATTGACCTAATCATTCTCCTTATGATCTTATTCTTTTAATTATTTTCTACAAATTAAACATGTGCCTAGTGAAAATTCCCCCAATTTACACATCCCAATAACAATTGATATTTTTGAGTAGAAATTTCACAATCCATGTGAAGACAATCTTTTTATAAATATTATTACTTGTCGATACACTAGTACACTTGTTAGTATTTTGTCAGCATAAAGAAAGCGACGTGGATGTTGAGATTGTATTGGCATTATTTTGGATTGTCTAAAACATAAAACTGCATAGCATAACCACATGGCAGAAAATACGGATGAAGCTAAAAGAACATGGCTTTTGGGAAAGTGACGATATTATTGTGTAACCTATGACAATAAAATCAGATTGAAATATCAAGATACAATAAAAGAAGCATATATCTATCAATATTATGTTGTTTACAATTTGAAACTCACATACCTTAAAAACTAAAGGCCACCAAGAATAAAAGACATTAACCCAAAAGACATAATTCATATCTACCCCCTCCCCTCATCTAGGAAAGATCAATACCAACTATGCAAATCAAAGTACTAACTCAAAAACATACTGTAATAATAAAATTCTACAAAAGATAAAGTACATGTGACACAATGAAAGACAGAGATCACTTCATTAATCAGTTCATATTTCATAAACAATTCTAAGCAATGATTAAGAAAAAGCCTTGAAGGACACAACTTAGATCAAAGAAGAGAATATGATATGCATGGAAGATGAAGAAAAGTCCAACATGCCCCACATATCGTAAGAAGAATATATAACTATGTATACAAAAAAATTAGACATCAAAAATTGTGTAATGGAATCCATATACTTGTAGTATGTTGAAGAAGCAATATTCACTCGTTGGGCAACAACCTTCAACACATTTTCATCTTTTATATTCAAAACATATAATTTAGACTTTAATCACTTACAAATTTATTATAATAATGCAAAACAAATAAAATCAAGAAGAAAATAATATAATTACTACCTACATATTAACAAATAGTAGTCTACCAAAAGATTAAGCCAGAAGTTATCCCTCAAAAAATTTATCTGTTTAGTGTTGTTAAGACAAAATTATGTTAAGAAAATGCTCGATTTCAAAATATGAGCGAAAACACATCGGTCAATTCCATTCCAACAAATAAGGAACACAATTGGAGACACAACATGTTAACAACTAATAACATGTTGTTTCTCCAATTGTGACATGATAATGACTGATTATGTCTTAATTTAAAGAAAGTGGTTTTAAATTGCAGTCACAACCACAATTTCAAAGACTTTACAGTCTCCTTAACGACATCACAACCACAATTTACATCTATAACATCACCAACCAATAAAAAATGTAATTTCTAATTAATATTTATATCTCTAACACCAGCAACCAATAAATGCAAATACTTTAAATAGTAGTTGATTCAGTATCCTTAAATTGATTAATAAGACTGCAGTAGACATAAAATCTCAATATTCTCATGCTATCACTAACATCTGATAATAGTTTTAAGAAAACAATACATTTTATATTCTATACAAACTACATTGGATGAACCATCATTTTAGTCCTTATATGTGTGAAATATCGTCATTATTGTCCTTAATTGTGTTAAAATTGCAAACAAAAAAGACACTTGGGATTTTCTTTTGTCAATTTAGTCCATAAAATGACAAATTAAATAGAGATTTAGGCATGCATTTGCAATATTGATACATTCAAAGACTATAATAACAACATTCATACATTCAAGGACTAAAATAACTGTTTACCAAAATTACATAAATGAATAAACATTATGTGATAAAACTACTTAGTGTGTATATGTAAAAATATTTAAGCATTGACCTCTATTCATTTATCAAAGTAGCTTTCCTTAAAAGGGAATGAATCTATGAATACCACACAATCTCGTTCCTTCTCTTATACACTCTTTTACTGCAGCCAAACAACACCATAACAAAAAATCAAACTACGCAATCTAATGTGATATCAGATAATTTCACAATGTCAAAAACAAACACAAGTAAACGATTCAATTGCTCTCAATTTCACAACGAATGATTTGATATCATAAGAGAAGTTGATTTAACCATTACTTCAATGGTCAAAACCGAATCATCACCGAAATGCTATCTTGATCCGCAAAAGAATCCAGTGACAAACATAGAAGAAGAGTAGAAGTGTAACATTAACTTTCCTGCGGTGAAGGAAGGATATAATAATAATAATAATAATAATAATAATAATAATAATAATAATAATAATAATAACAACAACAACAACAACAACAAGAGGAATAAGGAGTGGAAAGTTTCTAGTGAAAAAATTGTGAGTTTGACGAAACCACAATAAATTGCAATACTAAGCGATTGTCAAAGAAGCATATGAGGGTGGTGGAGAGGATCATAAGAAGATAGAGGGTTATGACTCGTAAGGGAAGAAGAGAGGGATCTTTTTTAGAGAAAAAAATAAAAGAGACTATTTTTTTGAAAAGGAGCCAACGAAAACATGTAACAACTCTTGTTTTGAAGTTAATGGAGAGACATAATTGGTGGTACGAATAAAATGTTATTGTTGGTTTTGGATTTTCAAACTGTTGTATTTGGATTTCCAAATTCTATTTTGAAAGGGACTATCTACCGAAGTTGTTACTAGGTTGAGTCACGACCAGGTCGCTCTCTTTAAGACGTTTCGTGGCACTGCCCAAAATTGTGCAAAGCAGACTATCAACCACGCCGCCTCCAGGATAAAACAAGCCTAGCTACAACTGTGCGGTTAACTACTGCACTGTAGAAAACTGTTCGAGATTTACACCTCCAATATGGTACTAAGACCACTCTTTAATACTGAAACCACCTCCAATATGGTACTAAGACCACTCTTTAATACTGAAACGACTTTCTAATATGGTACTGTGACCACTCTATTATGGTGCTAGGACCACTCAAATATGGTGTTATCACCATTCTAACTTTTAACTTCTCCAAGAGTAGAAAAATATTGAAAGAATATTTATATATACCATTAAGATCATTCTTAATTCCGACGGGACATTATTATTTCAAAAGGGACTATGATCTTAAAAGTACTCTTTATTTCGAAGGGACATATATTATCGAAGGGACTATGTTCTTAAGACCTTTCTTAATTCCGAAGGGACATTATACCGAATAGGGACTAAGGTCTTAAGAACACTTTTAAATCCGAAGGGACAGAAAAAGGAGATAAGGAGAAGAATAGCTCGTTAACACAAGCTGGGGGGAGAAGAGAGAAAGAATTCTCGACAACTCAATAGAACTCTTTGGTGTGATTTTTGAACTGAGTGAAGTCCTCTATTTATATAGAGATTTTGTAACTGTTTTAGCTAAAATTGCGGCAGCAGTCACTCTAATGGATAAGATCAAAAAGAAACTTCATCACTAATCAGTTCAACAACATTTGTGGATAAGATCAAAAAGAAACAAATCCACAAAAATGGAGGAAACAAACTCATTGGATATGAATGAAGGAAAGATAGAACTCAGTTGAATTCTTATTCTTATCACAAACAACATAAACTAAATTTATGGAAAGTGATATTCACGAATAAAAATAATAATTACTATTATTTTTATCATTATAAAGTATTTAAAATTAAATACCGCAATTTAAACACTACTAATGTGTGTGTTCTATTTTATGTGGGACCCCCACTCTCTATTTTTTCAATTCACATCACGCTAGCTCAAAGTCTTATTACTTGGTGTTTAATCATTCAATTTCCTTCCAACTTCACACCAATGTTCCAACAATCCCCCACTTGAATTTAAAAAAATGGTATCAATAGTAACGTCAAAACGTTTCTATAAGGTTGCTAATAAACAAAGGTGTCGCCTACAACTTGAACCTTTGCATAGAGAATACTATTCCGATTCAACAAGAGTTGCTTACAGCATTGAACTCTATCTCAGACATAGAGTCCGCACACAAACCTTTTCCTAAGGTGTATTCTAAAAGCCCGTGCGTTTATGGTCATGCACGTTTATCCCAGTTTTAACGAACGCTCTAGGTATTCTGCCTCAAAATCCCATAGGAACCGGCCTCAGTTCCACATTCGTATAGGTGAGTCTATCAAGAGTACTCATGTAGCTATGTACTCCACTCAACATAGAGTATAGATCTCATTAAGAGTTTCTATTATCTCATCCTTCTGTCGCTGCAGGATTCATGCTTTCTTAATTTTCTCATAGCATGTTCTTTCATTCATGACTTGTTATTACCCATTGAACCTATTTCTTGGGATCTCCAGTCATTTAGGTCGGGTTACCATCACTTGTGATCTTTAGGCATTAGTCTCATCCTATTGGATGTGTTTATGACTTTCTTTCTAGTAATTCCTTTCGTCAAAGGATTGACTAATTCTTTATCAGTACATACATGATCTACTTTAACCGTTTCTTTTGAGAGTAGCTAGCTCTCTAATTTGTTATGTGTTCGTGCCTTAATTATCACAATCAATTAACACTCTTGGCAACGGATTTATCCACTAGGGGATCTCAACTAGCAAGCATTTTCTCAACTTGCTTCTTCACTAGTTTTCTCTAGTGTTCTCATCTCAGATTCATTCCATAGTGGATTGAGTCAATATCATATGTTTCAACAAACAACTCCTCCAGTGATGCTCAATGTGCAGCCACTGGTCGCTTAAGACTCATCTGAAGGATGTTCTATTTTGTATCTTGTACCATTCAAGTACAACAGGATACTCCTCATAATGTAATCCTAGAGTCATAGTCTTCTTAAGGCACCTTATGACTCTTTCAATAGCATGTCAATGTTTCTCACTTGGTCTACTAGTAAACTTGCACAAGAGTTCCACGACATAGACAATGTCGGGTCTAATACATTCAGTGACATATCTAAGGACTGCCAATGATGCTCGCATATTCTATTTGTCTAACACCACCTCAAGTGTTCTTGAAGAGTTTTACACTTGGATCATAAGGTGTGCTTGCAAGTTTACAGTCAAATAATTACATTTCTTAAGATCTTCTCAACATTGTGAGATTAATTAAAAAAAATTCTCTTTTTTGATCCAGTAATCTTGACACCAAGAATTACTTCAGCTTTGTCTAGGTCTTTCTTATCAATGTTGTTGATAAACAATGATTTCACATAAATTATAGCATGAATCTTTGAACCAAATATGAGCAAGTCGTCTACATAGAGACATATGATCGTGCAAATGTTATTTACATATTTGTAGTGAATACATTTGTCACTTTCATTCACTTTATACTCATTCGATATCTTTTGGTTGTCAAATTTTTCATGCCATTTCTTAGGAGTTTAATTTTAGACCATGCAAAGATTTTTCTAACTTACTGACCTTGTTTTCTTGTCCATGAATCACAAAAACCTTCGGGTTGTTCTATATAAATTTCTTCTTCTAATTCACCATTTAAAGAGGCAGCTTTCACATTCATTTGGAGTACTATGAGTTATGTACATCGGCTAAAGGGACTAGTATCTCTCATGAATATGATTCAAGTGACTGGTGAATGAGTGTCGAAGAAATCTATATTTTTTTTCTTTGCCTAAAACCTTTTTCTACAAGGTGAGCCTTGTATTTAGCAACCGAACCATCAGGTTTTAGTTTTCCATTTCCAAAATTCAAATACAATCAACTGGTTTGCAATTAGGAGGCAAGTCAACTAAGAGTCGTGTTTCGTTAGACTCTAGAGAATCCATTTCATCGTTTACTGTTTTTTTTCCTTTTCAAAAGTTAGCATCCAATGAAGACAACGCTTCTTGAAGGCCAGATGGATCCTCTTCCAATATATAAACCATATAATTATGTTTATACTCTTTAGCAATTATAGCTTTCTTACCTCTTCGAGGTTCTATAATATCTCATACGATGTTTTCATAACTATTTCTGATTACTGGAATGTGATCAGATGCAGTGCCCCCACTAGCTCTCAATTTAAAAGGGGAAATTACTTTGCCCCCACTAATGGCGTGCTTCGATTAGCGCCCCCACTAGTGCCCCCACTATTCTTTATTTAAAGGGGTATTTATTTACATAGAAATCAGTATCGTTTAATTCTATGCTCACTTTAGCATTTAGGTTTTAAAACTTACATGCTTCGTTATTTATAGCATACCTAATGAATACACATTCATAGGCTCTACTAGTGAGTTCAACTTTCTTGGGGTCCAGAATCCAAATATAATCCAGACAATCTCAAGTTCAAAAAATAAGACAAGTTGGGTTGTCTTTTCTTCAAAACTTCTTAATTAGAAATTTTGTTCTTAGACTTGGGTACTCTATTCAACATAAATTTCAATTTTTGTTATAAAAATTGAACGTATCAAGCGTATCAATTTTATTTTTCAAAATTTACAGTCATATGATAAAATATATTTTTATCATTTCTAGTTTATGTGTCATCATGTTCGCACATATCATAATTTATTAAGTTTAGAGGTTCAAATTCTCTAAACACTGATTTATATGAACTTTTGGTTCATTCATCTTGACTGCAAAAAATAAAATTTTCTAGTCGTATAACTTTGGAATTAAGTCCAAGTTACTCAAGTTTAAAATTAAACGCTTGTTCATATGATAAATTTTGACATGTCGAATATTAAAATCACACAACTTATAAAATAGAGGGAGAATTTAATTTTGAGCATATCATCAAAGGTGCAGTCTTTCCCCAACAAGAATGCATGATGCACAAGTCTCTTTTTAAGTCCGAGTCAACTCAGTCTTATTCAATAGAAATCTGAAATTCAGATTCTTTCTTATTTTGGAGCATGCATCACGTCCTAGAGAATAATTTTCTTTTCGGAAGTGATTTGCAACTTCACATCTCCAATGCCAACGAATTTAATGTTGTTATAATATTCTAACAACACATTGTTATTTACAGCAATAACATATGTTTTTTAACATAGCATAATCATAGCAAACACGGCGCGAGACGCTAATGTTTATCCACCATTCACTTAATTCACCAACTATATTGATTTAACTAGTCATATCAGTGAATTTCTTTTTAGTTAGGTTAGGCAGCGGAGCAACAATATACTTGCGGGACATATGACATGGTTTCTCACAATTGTATTAACAATAAATTGTGAACCAGTGTCATTTCTTGATGGTGGCTGCTGATTTTTATTTAGGACCATTTTGGGGTTCCTATTCTGTTGGCAGTTAGAGTTACTTATTCACAGTGCGGTTCTGATTTTTGAAAATAAATTTCAAACGTATTCAAAGTCGCATATGTGAATTTCTTAGTGTTTTTGTTATAACAGCAAACACTTCATTGTGTTCAATATATAGATGTATTTCTATAGCCTGATTTATCCTTCTTTTATTTTTGGGACAACAAAATCTCAATAAGTAATTTCTTCGGTAGACATGGCAGATCGAACCGTCTTAAAATTGTTGGTTTTGGATTTTCAAACTGTTGTATTTGGATTTCCAAATTCTATTTTGAAAGGGACTATCTACCGAAGTTGTTACTAGGTTGTGTCACGACCAGGTCGCCTCTTTAAGACGTTTCGCGGCACTGCCCAAAATTATGCAAGGCAGACTATCAACCACGCCGCCTCCAGGATAAAACAAGTCCAGCTACAACTGTGCGGTTAACTACTGCACTGTAGAAAACCGTTCGAGATTTACACCTCCAATATGGTACTAAGACCACTCTTTAATACTGAAACCACTTTCTAATATGGTACTGTGACCACTCTATTATGGTGCTAGGACCACTCAAATATGGTGTTATCACCATTCTAACTTTTAACTTCTCCAAGAGTAGAAAAATATTGAAAGAATATTTATATATACCATTAAGATCATTCTTAATTCCGACGGGACATTATTATTTCAAAAGGGACTATGATCTTAAAAGTACTCTTTATTTCGAAGGGACATATATTATCGAAGGGACTATGTTCTTAAGACATTTCTTAATTCCGAAGGGACATTATACCGAATAGGGACTAAGGTCTTAAGAACACTCTTAAATCCGAAGGGACAGAAAAAGGAGATAAGGAGAAGAATAGCTCGTTAACACAAGCTGGGGGGAGAAGAGAGAAAGAGTTCTCGACAACTCAATAGAACTCTTTGGTGTGATTTTTGAACTGAGTGAAGTCCTCTAGTTATATAGAGATTTTGTAACTGTTTTAGCTAAAATTGCGGCAGCAGTCACTCTAATGGATAAGATCAAAAAGAAACTTCATCACTAATCAGTTCAACAACAATTGTGGATAAGATAAAAAAGAAACAAATCCACAAAAATGGAGGAAACAAACTCATTGGATATGAATGAAGGAAATATAAGAACTCAGTTGAATTCTTATTCTTATCACAAACAACATAAACTAAATTTATGGAAAGTGATATTCACGAATAAAAATAATAATTACTATTATTTTTATCATTATAAAGTATTTAAAATTAAATACCGCAATCTAAACACTACTAATGTGTGTGTTCTATTTTATGTGGGACCCTCACTCTCTATTTTTTCAATTCACATCACACTAGCTCAAAGTCTTATTACTTGGTGTTTAATCATTCAATTTCCTTCCAACTTCACACCAATGTTCCAACAGTTATTAATGCCTATGCGTACTGCAATTTTGTTTTTTTTCTATGCTTAGTATTCCTTAAGCAGTACGCAACCCATTAATTGGTGATTTTATTAAATGGCTCGAGTCTAGGTTCATGGATTCATTTACTATGGCTTTCCTGGATTCATTTATTATGGAGTAGAAGTTCTGAGGGAGTATAAGAAAGTATGCATGAGAAACATAACTTGTATTAATGTTGATGAAAGAGGGAAAGTGTTGGAAAAAGAGAAGGGTGTTGTGAGAGCTGTTATGAACGACTTTTCATTTGGGGGGGGGGGGTGGGGTTGAAATAGTGGGGTATAAAAATTCAAAATCAAATAATAGCAAGGCGTAACAAGCAATATGAAAGGGAAAAAAATTATGGTTACATAGGAAGAACTAAACAATCATCGAATGCATAAAAATGGGAGGAAAAAGTTTAGATTTAGAGATTGCTAGATGCGTTATGAATGACTTTTCGTAAGAGAAGATGGAAGGACATTATTTATTGCAAGCGAAATAATGGGGTATAGAATTTAAATTTAAAATCAAATTGTAGCAAGACATAATAAAGCAAAATGAGAGAGAAAAAATGATGGTTACCGGAAAGAACTAACTAATAATTTAATGCATCAAAATGGAAGGGAAAAAAATATATTTAGGTTTGCTAGACCTAAATAAGGGAAGCGATGACATACATTTGTTTTACCTAAAAAAATGTTTCAATAATATTATGGCACATCACGATGCAATTGCTTTGATGGCGTATGTTTGTCTTTTACTTATTTTCACAATTTTGCTTACATACAAGAACAATAATGAACGAATCACTCCAAAATAAAATTAAGGCTAAATTAAAATATACAACATTATTATAAGTGCACGATAGAGGTGGTGTGTCACACCTTAAAAATTTGATTGGGAGATAAGTTTAAAGGGGAATAGAGGAAAATAGAAGCAACACAAATTTATATAGTAGGTTTTATGATACAGTCGGTTATAGATTATTAAATTATGAAAGTTCTCCTTTTTTAACAATATTAAATTATGAAAGATAACTACTTCCTTTTATATATATACTTTTTATGGATGAAATATGTTTTTAGTCCCTACAAAATCACAAATTTTTAAGTTTAGTCCCTATAAAATTTTAATGGTAATTTTAGTCCTCCATAATATTGTATTTTGTAAGAATAGTCCTATTTTAAAAACTTTTTACAAAAAACGGACACATTTAGTCCTCCAAAATAGTCCCTATAAAATGTAAAGAGAGACTAAAAATGAATAAATTTTTTGTAGGGACTAAACTTGTAAGCTTGTAATTTTGTAGGGACTAAAAACATATTTAACCTTAATTTTATCGACTAGATTTGGTTGCATTTTAAAAACAATGGTACCTTTTTTAAAGTTGTATGAATGTCTAGGTCATTGTTTAAATACTAACGTTTTTTTTAATTCTAAATCTTTTAATACTGAGAATTCAAAACTTGAAAGGACTTTTGAGAGATTTGAAACGATTTAAAAAAATTATAAATATTTTTATGACATTTTTAAAATAAAAAAATATTATTGATAATTTTCTTTCCTTCTACTTCAAAGTAGGACATCTTCTGTTATTTCTCTCAAAGCCTTTTACTCCATCCTTCCTAATGTAGATAGTGATTTATGCAAGAATTGAAACATGTAATACGTTTTTTTTAGCAATAATCGTTAACCTTGTAATAAAATTCATGAAAATAATCATAGGCTTGACACAAGCTCAATTCATTAAGGTTGCGTTTGATCGACTAAAAACGAATGATTTATCATGACAACTTTTTTGAACCCAGTTTGATTTAAAAATTGGTCATGAGACTGAACAAAACATCCAACAACAGATTGGATAAAAACATGTATTCATGTTCCTCACTAAATTCTAAACTATTTTTTGTTCGGAGTACATACTATTAAAATCACAAAAATACCATTTTTATTTTTTAACACAAAAATATCATCTCTTTATCTTTGTTAATCAGTTCTATTTTATCTTGTGTAATTATGTTTTGTCTTGTACCGTTGTATCTAATTTTTATTTTTTTTGGGATGTTCGGTTTAACACTAACTTAACAATTTTGATTAGGATTTAAATTCTGTCTCAACTCTGTTCTATGTTAGCAATCAAAAAATGATTAGCACTTGAAGTATATCCAAAGAAACATTTAGTGAATAAATGAAATCATTTCATGAATTGTACAAATTCACATCTCTAATTTTTCAGGATGCAATGAGCCTTAGAATAGAAATTTCACACAACAACTAAAGGTGACAAACAAAAGGAAGATAACGGCGACAACGGTGGAACGCTGACCATACCCTTGACATCACCGTCCCACAAACCAGTCCAAAAAGACGGCGTTAACGGCATCTCTTTAAAACAGTTCATATCATATTCCGTTTTTTTCTCCTTTTTTACCACCGGTTTTACTTCTACCACCTCTTCCTCTTCTTCGCGGCATCGCTTCTTATTGCAGTCCACGGTGGTTTCCGCTGCTGTGACTGCGGTCTCCGCCGCCGCGGCTGCGTTGACTTCAAGTGGAAAGTTGAGAATAGCTTTGGAGCCACGCAGCCTGAAAGCAGCTGAATCGTAGGCTTTAGCAGCTTCAATAGCAGTTTCAAAAGTTCCAAGCCAAACTCTTGAACCTCGTTTGTTCGGGTCACGGATCTCGGCGGCGAACTTTCCCCATGGTCTTTGTCTAACTCCTCTGTAGTGCTGTTTCTCAGCAACTTCAGGCTTCTGAACAACCACCTCCGGTTTTGGATCCGGTTTACCGAATTGGATCCACTCAGTCTTCTTCGGTAGAGCAATTTCCAGCGAAGGTTTTCGGCTCAGTTTAGGCTTCTTCTCTACGGTTCGTTGAGGTTGGTTAACAGGATGAGATGATGTTAAAGCTTTAGGGCTCTCATGTTCCATTAATTGAGGTTTTGTGTCAAATTCAAAGAGAGGAATTTGTGTATCTGTTTCAAGGAGGTTAGTGAGATAATGATCCAAAGAGATTGATGAATCAGAAGTGGAAGAGTTGGATTGAGATTGAGATGTGGTTTGGTTTGTTTGAAATTCAAAATCAAAATCAAAATCAAAGCAAGGTGTTGAAATAGGAGATGGAAGTGGAGAAAATTCACCAAGAAGATGTAACTTGATGCGTTTTAGAGCTGAAACTTCTTCAAAATTAGCCATGAGTATTTGTATCTGTTACTTGAATTGAAATTGTTTTTATTAGAAGAAGTAAAAAGTTGTTGAATTATGAGAAGAAGGAGAGAAGAGAGGATGAGATTATGTGTTGTCTAAGTTGAGTAGAAAAAGGGTATATATAGAAGAGAAATGATTGAGGGTGCGTCTTTCTACTGTGGCGCTACGATGCTACTAGGAAGTATCTTATTTCCTTTTCTTACAATTCTTCTTTCTTTGAGTTTAAGTTTTTTCTTTTTTTTTTCGGCAATAGATTTATTTTTGTTGATAAATTCTATCTTTGCGGTTTGAATATTCTATTCCGGGAACACCCTTATAAATTTGCTCCTTATCTTGTCCATATGAACTGCATCTGGTTGATATTAACCCATTCGTCACTGTTTTGTTTTGTCTTGTCGTTTCTCTTGTCTTTCCTTTTGATTTTTGCATATTATACTATTCGTTATTAGAGCATTTATAATAGAGACATCAATTTTTAAGTATTTAAATGAATCTCACATTTATAAATCACTTATTTATAATTTTTTAATAGTAGTACTAAGTACTCAATCTCTCAAACCCAACATCTCACACAAATTTTTTAAATGAGATCCACTAATCAACTATCAATAATTTTATATCATTACGTTTCAATTTTTTAATATTAAAAAAGTGTGGGTCCCACTTAAGATTGAACGTCTTAAGTGAGATCCTGAGTCTTATAAGACCCTGAAAAGTTTTTCCTCAATAGGTATCGGAGCTTAAATGTTTAAGACTCACCCATTAGAGATGATCATGTATGACAATTCAATCCATCCAATTCAATCATTAAATATTTTATAAACCAACAACCTCTAATTTTTTTTTATAAAAACAATTTTTTTTATAAACATGAATTTTTTAAAACAATAATTTAAATTAAATATCTATCTACTCAATTTTTTGAGTTTGTTTCATGATACAACAGTAGTAAATTTGAGTTTAATTTTTACTATACACTAACGATTGAAACATTATTTTACAAATGCATTTAATGAAGTTTTATCACGTAAATTAATAAATATAACAACTTTTGCATTTTGAATCACATTTAATGATTTGACAACATATCATTAAATGCATCTAAAAACATTTAGATGACACGGATCTCTTCTAACTTAACGAAGATCATGAGTTTGAATCCGGTCTTGGACATGCAACAATGTTAAAACTTTTAAGAGTTTGCCGCCTATTTAGGTCTCACAAGACTCGAAAAATTAGTCTCCGCAGTTGCGCGCACGGAGGATACCCAATTTATAAAAAAAACGTTAACAGTGAATAATAATTGAATCTTAAATTTACTATAAAATTACGCAATGTCCTATTTATCAAATCAAATTATTGTAGTTCTTTCTATTTTTGCAAAATTGTTTAGTGACTACTTACCGGGTATGAAGTTCTATAATCTATACATCAAAAGTTGATTTTATTATTAGGTAGATAGAGGTCTTCATTTTGAGAAAGTCAAGGAATTAAGAACAGGGAAACATTCTCTTAAAAAAACCGGGAAACATGCATGAGGCCGATTTATCCATCGGTTGAGCTAAAGCTATAACGATCATCCATGCACATATATACCGGTAAAAAAAAGACCGATTTGACCACAACTAAAGGTAAGAATAAACTCGGCTGAGTTCGACTTTGTAAGACCTAAATTGTATATCAAAAAGTTTAAACCTAAACTTAGATTGTAACCTTTCATAGACTTATTATTTAGTTTCGACCTTTTAAAAGTCTAATATGATTTGTTAGTGAGATTAAACTTATAGACTAGTGAGATTAAACTTCATTTTGATATTTAACAAAATATTTTAGAGAGTTTGACTATATATAGTATCATAATTCAAATTTAACATATAACAATACATTCAAATATGTGACAATTAATGTGGATTCATAAGTTTAAATTACTAAAAATATTGAATGGTTAATGTTGTTAACACAAATTTGAATTTTAACAAATCCCACAATTTATCTAGAGAAGTTTCTTTGTCTTTTTTTTTTCGTATTATACTCCACTATGAATCTTTCATCTCACTTGGTTTTTCTTTTTTTAAAGCACAATCAAGATCTTCTTGGACCAAATAATCTTAGATTGTGTATTACATGAAGAGAAGTTCATCATCCCATCGAACAAAGAAACTTTCAACTTCAATGTAACCATAACATTATATAAGAAAATACAGAAATAAGATGATAATTAATCTCTCTTTAAATGAATGGTGCAGTGCAACTTTTATTCCTCCCTTTATCGGAACATTTGCTCTAATTCAAATTGTTGTAAAGCATCTAGAAAAAAATCTACACAAAAGAAACAAAAATAACCAAAAAGCAACTCACAATAAAATTTATTACTTAACGTGTAATTTTTACATAGACAAATAGCAAACCCTATATCAATTACAATTTTTGCACAAAAAAATTGCAAACTCTCTTAAAAAACACAACTATCCAAACTTCTAATACACCCAAAATGATTACGGTTGTTGTGGTGAAAAAACTAGTGTTGTTTGATTCTACTTTCAGAGGAGCTAAGATTGATTTTGTAGGTGTATAATTGATTCTGATATATTTGGTTGTTTTTTAGTAGAATCAATCTTGTCTTCATAATTGATTTTAATTGAAGATAAGATTTGTAGTTTTTGAATCTAAATTGTTTTTACATGCAAATTTATAATTCAACTCATTTTTATACGAATGTATCGAGACACACATCATTTTACTCTCAACTCACTTTTAATCAAAATCAATTTTACGAATAAATTCATTCAAAATCAATTCTTGTAACGCTGAATCAAACATGCTTAATATAACTCTTTATATTTGTATTAACTTTCTACTTTTTTTTTTCTCTCTTTCAACTATTCGATATTCGATGAGAAACTTGTATGAGTATCCATGGATATACAACACAAGAGACATACATGCCTTAAATGCTTTACAATGATAGATAACTGAATTATTGATCAAACGTACATAAGGTTCCTCAGGCAGAACTGAATTGGCTCCACCACCCTTGATTGCATTTTTGTTTTGTAAATTGACTTTGTCTTCCATTTCCATTATATTATTATCTGCTCTTCTGTCAGCCGGCTACATTATCATCCCAATCTTTAAAATACGATAAATAAAAGTTAATAATGCAGCTTTCTTTTTAAAATATGGATTCATAGTTTTCCTTCTAATAATTTCGCTAAAATTTAAAAACATAGGTTTATCTAATTGATAAGGAGTTAGCTCAGCAAAGACTTGAGCTTAACTCTTATTCTCGATGTAAATACCTCAGTTGTAACACCACTAGAAATTTGCATACTATGCATGAATAATCTATAAAATCCTCTCTTAATGTTTTTTAGATCTTAATGACTAATCTGACTTTGACGAGTCTTTGGGATCTAACTCATCTAAACTTTCTTTTATCAAAAAATTTCTAAATTTGATTTAACTCTTACTTTTTTTACTAATTTTTACTTGTACATGATTAGCTTATTATGATTATCTTATTATGATTATCGTGCAATCTCTAAATTGATACTACAATTTATTATGTCATGACACACGCCCCTTCTGTCGATAACTTTATACATATGTTCCATGCCATTAAAGTAATTAACAAGGTGATAAAATTTATATAACAGCATGAAATGAAATGCAATGTAAAGAAAAAAGGAAAAGATTAAGAAGACATATTGTCCTCCTTGATCATACAAAATATGCTTTATCATCTTGTGTTTTGGCTTTCTTTAATTGGACTGTTCAGTCTTTAATTATATCCTTAATTGATTGCCAAATTAAGTTAATATTTTTTTAGGGGAAGTAAATTTTTTTTTGTTAACGGTCTTTAAATCTAATTGATCATCCATAATAGACATCTGACCCCCTCCAGTCACATTTTTTTTATTCATAAGACTCAAATATGAAATTTGTTTAATGAATCTAAGTCCAATTTCACTCCTTATAATTGGTTTGTGAAATACTTAATTGCACCCTGATTAGGTTATTCCAATTTTAAAAAAAATGAAAGGTGGTGAAGGAGTCAATGCCGGTTGATCCATAAGTCACCCATTTGTTTGCTTCTTCAAGCCTGTCTCAAACTCAACCATTCTTATGTATATTAATTAGGTGTCAGGGACCACACTTGATGAGAACAACCAGATCTGGGTCATTCCATTTTGAACAACCAGATCTCGGACGTTTATATGAGTTGACCTATAACTCCTCAAGTAGAATTTTGGAGGATGGCATTTATGGTTCAGAATTTTAGTTGACACTTTCAAAACATAGGTTGAAGATTGAAATTGTCACTAGATTAATTTAAACTGAAGGTTACTCACATGATAATCAAATTACCAGACTTTTACTTTTCAATAAAACTAGCAAGATATATCCGTACATACACAAACATTGCAAGATAAATCTCATCTAATTCTCTTTTTGCTCAAAATCAAATCTTTCATTAAACACCAAAATCGAATCACATGATGATGAATGTTGGTGCAAACTCGTCCCAACGAAGTGTTGCTCATTCGTCAAGAACTAGGCCATCTTCCTCAATGAAGTTGTCCTGAGCATATAGAATAAACAAACAAAAAACATTAAAATGGTCATTAAGATCCCTGATTGTGCATACTTACTATTAGTTAGGTCCCTGACAGTAATCACTTACAGTCACAAAGTGGCACCATCACAGACACATAAAAATAATCACTACTATAAAAAATCTGTATCTTTTGCAGCATTGATTTGCATTCTTCATCTTTGCATATAGTTCTGCACCTTTGTTTCTCATTTTTCAACCACTATATATCTCTTCCATGGTATACAATGTAGTTCCTCACAACTTCTTTGAATATATCCAACGCTTCAAATTCCATTCCTAGCTCCAAGTGAACCTGACCAAACTTTGCATTTGAATTAATTTGAGGGAAAACTTGTCTTCCATTTCCATCACCTTCATCATCTGTACTAATAGGGCTCATTAGTTCTTCAGAATAGTAATTGTCATTGTCGTTAGGAAAATCATTCTCAACAACATTCTCTTCAACATTAATACCCATGGTTTGTCAGGGACCTTAGTGACAGTAAGTGTTTACTATCAGCGACCTAACTGATAGTAAGTATGCACAGTCAGGGACCTTAATAACCATTTTAATGTTTTTGGTTTGTTTATTCTAGATGCTCATGACAGCTTCATTGATGAAGATGACCAAGTTCTTGACGAATGAGCAACACTTCGTTGGGACGAGTTTGCACCAACATCCATCATCATGTGATTCGATTTTGGTGTTTAGTGAAAGATTTGATTTTGAACAAAAGAGGAAATTAGATGAGATTTAGGGATTGAAGGATTTGGAGATTAAATTAGGGATTTAGAGATTTAGGAATTTTGAGATTCAATTTTGGGATATTGATTTTCAGTTCAGGGATCAAAATGACCATTTTCTACTTTCACTTAGTCCCTGTGACATATAATGCACATTGTCAACACAAAACATTTACCACTTCATCAGTTAACATAAATTTTTAACGCCAGAGACTAAATTGATAACGGAAGTGCACATTTAAGGACTCTTTTGTATTTAATCCTGTGTCAGGGACCTTTGTGACATTGTGGTGCAGAGTCAGAGACTAAAGTGACAATTTACTCCAAAACTTTAAGACAATTACACATACCAAGAACAAAAGGCCCAAACACTTCATTTAAAAATCATTTTAAGAAGAGAATTGAACAATATGCTCCATCAATTGCTCATCATTGCCAAGTCTTTAACTTATGTTGGTTATCATCGGTATTATATATAAAATAACAAAAATTTAATAAACACATAAGTAACCGATTATTAGCCTCGGTTTATTTTGGCACCCGGTTAGCGTGACCATGCATGGCACAATTACAAAGTATTTTCAAATTAGCTATTGAAGGAACGTGGCAAGAAAAGGGCTAATTATACTCTGCTATCTCTCTTGTGCACAATCCAACAATTGAGTAAAAATGAGAATTAAAAAGTAAGAAAAAATTGGTTCAGAAGAGAGAGAAAAAACATAGATGAAAGGATGGGATGATGGCAAGACCAACAACAAGAGAAGTTACACTGCTTCTTCGGTCTTATATCAAGTGACACAGTTGACTCTAACACACACATCAATGAATATTTTTTATTTTAATATCTTTTATTATCTATTAGAAAAAATTATGAAAATTTAGTATTTTTAAAATATTTATCGAGACAAATTCAACATCTTATATAATATTATTTATCTTTGTATATTAATAGAAAAATATGATTAAAGTATGTAGGTCAATAATGCACATTGTCAAATAAAGTCATCTAATTTGAGACGGAGGAAATTCAAGAGGATCCAAATTCCGAAAAAAGGCACATCAAGAATGTATTTTCCCAACTTCCTTCCACATATTTGTAATATGTTTTAGTTTCCACTCAAATCCGAAGATTTTCAAGTTATATAAGTCAAGGCGTCAAGCGAGGAATGAACTATCAAAGGCATTGAATGATAAGATGTATATTTATCTATTTGATTGCTATGTTTTATTAATAAAATTAGTATTTTTATTTATGTTTTTAGCAGTATTTTTCTGCTTTATGTTTTATTTTCAATGGTAAATTACACTTTTGGTCCTTTAAATATTTTTCAGGTTTCATATTGGTCCCCTAATTAATAAAAGTAACGTTTTGGTCTCTTAAATCTTTTATGTTAGTCACTTTGGTCCCTTCCGTTAGTTTTTGTTAAAAAACGTTCACTTTTGGTCCCTTAAATATTTTTCAAGTTTCATATTGGTCCTCTATTAGGGGACCAATATGAAACCTGAAAAATATTTAAGGGACAAAAAGTGAACGTTTTTTAACACAAACTAACGGAAGGGACCAAAGTGACAACAAAGAAGGATTTAAGGGACCAAAACGTTACTTTTATTAATTAGGGGACCAATATGAAACCTGAAAAATATTTAAAGGACCAAAAGTGTAATTTACCTTATTTTCAATAAATAGGATAGATCAAGAGAATGTAAAAAAATGGTAGAATTATGATGAAAAAGTTGCATTTGCTGAAGTCTTATCAACCAAGATTGAAATTATGATAAGGATGTCTTATTCAATGCAAGAATCGTGAAAAATCAAAGCATAACACTTTAGATGTGTTGGCAAAGGTCCAAAAATTTTCGTAATTACTCAAGGCAAAATGAAAAATCACAAAGCAATAAAACAACATCTATTACGGCCAGCCGTAATAGAAATTAATTAATGCATAAAGAATAATTTTTTCAACTCTATTCTTAGTTTCCTTAAAAAAAAAAAACTTTATTCGTAGTTGAAAGTTAATTAAAAATTCTTAAGACGATTTTTGAAAAAAAAATAGAGAACTAAATAATCAATTCGTTATTTTTTAATCTTTAAGCACTAATAATTTTTTTTTACGGATATGTACACAAATCTTGAACATTAACCAATATGAATCAAGAATATTCACAGATTAGTTTAAGAGCTTGATCAATGACACTTTAAATTTGTTACATAGTTCAATTATAGCTAGATTTAAAATGTGGTTTATTTGACCATAAGCGAATTGCATTATGAATTCTGATGTAATTAGTTTGAATTTGTTCTACTTTTGGAGAAAAACACATGCATCCCCTCAATTATTTAGCTTTCAAAACACAGTTCCAAAGAGAGGGTTCTGACGACAACATAAATTATTAAAAGATCCAGCAACTTGATCTGAAGATATATTTTTATATTGAAAAGAATTTCAACTTGTTTGAATGAAAATATTTTACGTAACTTTGCAAAGATATGGCCAAACTGTTTAGTTGGAATATTCAACAACCTGTTCTTAAATTAATAACAATGCAGACATTAAGATATTATATTTTTCATGATTCAATCAAATTAGGAATTCAATTGCTAATTTGCCAATATGATTCGCCTTCAGCACGCACGTGAACATTTTTATTTTATTTTTTAATTTTTTTCTGTTTTCAATTTCAAAGTTCATAAGGTAAAAGAAAAGGTTAATCCATTGTGGGCCTCTCATGTTCAAACTAATTTGTTTTTTAGCTAGAATATATATATCAATTTTTATATAACAGTAGAGAAAAAAGGTGAATACTCAAAAATTGCAGTGATCCGCACGAGTTGGTAGTTGGCACGTAGTGACTAATTAATTTGTAATTAAAATTATATGCTTGACAATAATATTTTTATTGAGAATTTTTCAAGTCAAAGTCAAATATCTCACTTTGTTACGGTCAATGGTCAGCTTCAAGGGCTTTGTTGTGCTTATGATGGTTATGTTACGTGGACTGTATTTCTGTTTATAATTATTTGTTCGATATTAAATTTGGATAAATTACTCCTTTTTTATTTTATTTTTTTGAATAGAACTCTTGTAGTTTTAGGCAAAAAATGCTGGTAAGTTACTTGTTAATCACGACTTCTTATTTACTCCTCATCTAGTTTCTTTTTTTAAGTTGGTCTTTAAGGTTATAGAACAATAACAATATTGGCATTTTTTAAAATTTTAAATGAGTTTCGTTAAAAACTACCAATGTATCATTTATGCTACTTATGTGTCAATTTCGTAGCTTATGTGGAGAATGGCTCGTTTGAGTCATAATATGATCACTTTTCAGTAAAAATAAAAGAATTAGATGATGTACATGTACTTCTTCCAAATACCCAAAAATATCATAACCAAAAACTACGAAAAAGAACAGGTAAAACCATAGATGCAAATTACTCTCAAATATTGAAGCTTCCTGAACAGTGAATTAATTGCATCATACATATATCAAAGGATCAGAGGAAAGTTTGCACAAGTGTTTATGAGGTTGAAGAAGGAAAGACAATCCTTGGAGGACTTTGTTCCAATAGTAGTTTAAAATGTCATTAATTTTGTTTGTTCAGTCTTCTACCTCATTATCCAACTAGGTGTTACATTAATACATTAATGGGCAGAAAAGTTGCGCCTAAATTTTACCATTTACCATCCTGCATTTACACTACTAATAGTAAACCCTCTAGCATCACAATGCTACGAAATTGGAGCTAGACGTTTCGTTCAGTAATTTCTATAATTCTAGTTTTCTATGACAATACTATATCTCCAAATTAGCAATACCAAGATTTGAAAAAAAAAACCCTAATATTTCTTTAATAAAAACGATGACCGTGATAGTCAACCTCACTTAATGAGATACGACTTAGTTGTTGTTGTTATTGTTGTGGAATTGAGCTAGATGATAGACATATAGAGTAAGCCATTAATGTTTATATCACAAAGGACTACCTTAGAAAATAAAAAATAAATTACTAATTAAGAAATTGCAAAAGTAATTTTGTCTAAAATCTGCGTACCACTTCTAACAACAATGTCTAGTAGATAGATTATATAATTATAACGAGTTGTGTGGTGATCTTACTCATAAAAAATATTTTATGTGAGTTCAAGTTTTGACAGGAAATTAGATTTACAAGTTTGTCACTGGTTTTCGTCAAAGGGAGTTTTGTGTAGCAAGAAATAACTTGCCAAATTGTTGTGGCTTTTCTCAGTTGTTTGTTTGACGAAAAATGAACTTGAGAAAAAAAATTCATTGATTTTTCGTCAAACTAAGAATATGTTATGAGAAATCAAATTGATTTAAGCACACACATACATATGTATTTTTATGATTTCAAATCATTTATATTTGGGGTTGTGAACAAGTAACTGTTGTTTATCAACTCGATAATATGCTGTAATGGTTTTTCGTCAAATAATTGTTATGAGTGATAACGAAAATAAGTTTGATTCTTACAATAATCTAACTTCAGAGTGTCAATCTACACCTCTTGTCCAACAATGCTTACGAAATTTTTTGAAATGAAGAGATTGAAAAAATTTAAGGAAAAAAATGAAAAATAAACAAAGAAAACAAGACGGATAAAAATGTAGTGAGGGCAACCGGATAAAAATGTATATGGTAAGAAGATGTTTTGGACTTGGCCTAGACCCAATCCATCAACAACATAACTAAAGACGCATGACCCGTTCAAAAGGGTCAAACTTCTTCAACATGCCAACAACGACTACTGGGGACAAAGGCCAATATAGAAGCGGGGACAAATAAAAAGGCCAAGGGTTCGTTCCCAACCGTTATGGTCACAACAATCAAATCCATGCTCCTTGGGAGATCCACAAGTTCTATATAAATACCTCTTAAAACAGTGAGAAAGATACCCAATTTCTACTCTACACATGCCTCTTACTTCTCATTCGCTTACTTACTTGGATGTCATAGTGTTTGCAGGTACCAACCCTCGTCAACTTATGCAAAGCGTTGGTCAATCATCTTGCTCAGAGCCATCTCCTCGATCCGGTTTGGCTAAAAAAGTTATATATTGTAGGATGAGATCCAAAAGTTTGATTGAAGTTATTGTTTGAGGGGAGAAAATCCTCAATCACTTAAACAACAAAAATGTAGGATGAAAAATCTCTCAATTCTGCTATTGGATCATCAAAAGTTCTTACAATCAAACTAATCAAGTTTTAAAATTTAATTGATATTGTGTTTCAGTATTTTATTATAAGTGTATATTAAATTTATCATTTAACTTAATTGAGTACATCTATACAATACACATTTGCTAAAAATAAAAAGGATGAATATGTGAACAAATTCACAACATACATAGCATAAAATGGAAAAATACATAAGCCTACAAATATGACTATATTCAAGTGTTTAGAATACTCATGCATCCAGATCTGTAACGTTGACGACGTCAAAGTCATTGATTGAATCTGCATTGTACCAAAATTAAAGTTTCAACCTGATCAAATGAACACCGCACCATAACGGAAAATCAAAACAAACAACGTCATACTAGGACGACAGAATAACAAAAAATTACAAAACAAAAACTAAGTATATGTAAAAATCACTTACTATTTAACTAATAGAGAGAAATTTTTTTGGAAGGGTGCTTTAGAGGCAAATTGACTCTAAATCACCCTCTCAAAAAGAAGAAAAATTTTAGGAAAAGAGAGTGGTGGCTGAAGAATATGATTTGAGAGGGAGAGGCTATAAGAGATGATTTTTTTTTTAATAAATTTATCAACTTGTTACCATAAAATTGAGCTCGTCGACCGCTAATCATTATAAAAAAATTGAGCTAATCAACCGCGAATTTGGCCAAAGGACAACATAGATTTCAAAGTAAAACTCATGGTAAGGTTCGATACTCCAACAAAACGTTTGACTATTGATAACGCAAAATTGTCAAAAAAGCAGAGAGCGTCGACAAGTTATAAAAGTTCGACAAGTAAAAGTTGACGCCATCAACAAACCAAATGCGTGCCGGCCTATAGTATGAAGATGAATGAAGAATATGATTTCTTTACGGAACTTGAGTATTTCTTTAATTTCTATTAAGAAAGTGAAAATGAATGAAGAATATGTTTTTCTTATTACTTGGAAGTGAAGGTACAATGAGTATTTATACAAGAAAGCTAGAGTACAGTAAACTATAGTGGAAGGGAAACACTACATTGCGACTAATCACTCTAAACTTAACTGCTTGGAATGCAAGTAACGTCCTCTATATGTGTATTATCCAATAATTTCTTTAAGTTTCTGCAAATTTTAATCTTTCGATTTCTTTAGTTTAATCTACATTTCAATTTGTACTTTCTCTTCTTTTACTTTTACTCGCAGTTCAATTTCAATTCTATTTTACTTTCATGCATATATACTTCAAGTTATTTGCATTAAGCCAATTCACCTTTACTTTTAAACCAATTTTAACTTCAACACCCGGACTAGTTTTCGGAGACATTTTCTAAAACCACCATCGGCATACATAAAATTACCATATAATTTGATCTGGAGTCGCATTGTTTACACATTTATTTATGATCAAATTTGGTCGATTTACCTAGTCACAAAAAAAAAAACTCCATAAACGCAACTATATGGTAAATGTTAATACATTCATGAAAGAAAGAAAAGAAAAGAAAAGAAATGGTAAATGTTAGTAATACTATAGATCGATTAGACAATTAACTTACTAATATTTATGTCACCTAAAATATTCAACATGTTAATGAAAATGATATTACATGATTCAACTATTTAGTTTAATAATTGTGTATTTTATAAAATGTTTTTTGATAATCAATGAAAATTTGAAAATAAAAAAGTTGTTGTGCGGCCATCCGCAAGGAACTCAACTCAACCCAACCCCATTCACATCAATATGCAACTGCATAAAATTATAGTTGTTTTTAGTCAGTGTCGACACCTAATTATGGAATAAAATAATGGTCAATTTGGCTACTAAATTGATCATACATATATGCATAGTGTTAGTGTTGTTAACAGCAAATGATGACAAGAAATCAAAAGATAAGTTTTTGTTGTTTGTCGAATTGCAATTCGTGGGTATCCCATGGGTAAGCCGGTATAAAGCATAAGAGAATTGCTCTTCTCCTATCTGTTTTTGCTCTTTCTCGTCCTACGTGAGTTAACTCAAGCTGAAAAATACACTTACGTAAGTTAACCTACGTTAAAAATACATCTGCGAGTTAACTTACGTTCGACTATTTTTTGGGAATGAGCGAAAATACATGGGAGATGAGCAATTCTCAAACCATAAAGCATAGATGCAAATTGTGAACATTGTGGGGGCCTCTTTATAGGTTGTTGGACTTGAAAGATGCTTATCCATTGCAAACTTGCAAATGTGTCCACAATCTTTGTATCCGTTTTGCTTGATAAATGTCGTTCTCATAGTCCTATTCGCCAATTTCGTCGCCCCATTTCCCTTTCCCTTATTTATTTAATGTTCTACTACACTTAACTGTATAAGTTTGGTTTCAATTTTAAAATGGTTAAATTGATTTTAAAAGAGTGTAATTGATTTTGACATGTTTAAATGTTTCAAAGTATAATTGATTTTGTTTATAGAATTGTTCTAGATGAAGATATAATTTATAACTTTTGACTATCACAATTAATTTTTATCTTAAATTTATTGTTCAATTCACTTTTATCTAAATATATCCAAACATAAATAACTTAACAATCAATTCACTTTTTATGAGGATCAATTATAAAAAAAATCAATTCATTAAAAATCAATTTTCGCAATTGTTTTAGGATATTAAGAGGATATAATAATAATAAGAGAAATACTAATGAGTGCTCTTAGAACATTGTTTTTTTAATAACTTTAAATAGTAAGTTTTTATTAACTTATATTAATTATGGGAATATTTAACTATATTATTATAAAATATAATTAAAATAAGTTGTCATAGACAAATTCCTAAAAAAAACTAAAATAAAGTCATAGCCTCGAAATCTCATGTTAAATTTTAAAATAGAGTTTAATCTCATTGACATACTAACTTTTAAACTAACTTTTAAGTCGATTTAATTTTATGTCAAATTACTTGCTTAAAATGTTAATATGAATTAAATAGCTAACATGTCTTAGACAAGACTTTAAAAAAATCACACTCAGCATTGAATTTTATGATTAAATAACTTATACCTTGCAAAATCTATATCAATCTAGTCTATTTTCCCCCTCAGTTAAGAATAAAATCCTCTCAATTTTTCAAAGGAAATTGAGATGTCCATAACTATAGTTTAGAAGTAAATAACTCTATATGATATATAGAAGGAATGCAATATTTTAGTGTACATATCCTGTCATACCATTCATTTAAACTATTGCATTTACGATTTTATCATTTTTACTATATTATCCAAATCACATTGAAATATAAACAATTGTATTATAAGAGAAATAACATTGGAAAATATAAATAGAATTTATCCCATCATACCGTTCTATACACACACAATTTACCAGGGCCTTCTTAAACCAGGACTTTCTTAAACTTTTCAGAGGTCCTGTGTATGATGTCTAATTTAGTAACAGTTTAACTGTGACAAAATCTTGGGTTCTTATGTCGTAGTCCATCTTGCATTTGCTAATCATCCGCATCTAGGAGAATCGAAATCGAGATCTTAAGATGAGTATACTTTAAGATTTCAGTTTAACACCAACAAACCAACTGAAGTGAGTTGACTTTCCGTTAATGATATATAATATAAATGTATATATTTCAGAAAATTGATGACATTAGTCATGCATTTACTGTAATATCCCGTTTAAATGTATCAGTTATAAGCGTTAGAAGCTTCGTTTGCAAGCAAGGGCAAAGTAGTAATAAGGGAAGTGGCATAGTTGTAAATAAATGGAAAAGGCTTAAAAGATATATATGAAAACTCAAGGTTTTCTACTCATTTCTTTCTCTCACAAAATCAGAATTTTTCCCTTCCTTTCTCCCCTCATTTTCGCCCCATCTCCCCACAATCTTCATCATCAAATCTTCATCCTTTAAGCTAGTAAACTCCTTCCTAAACATTAGTGAGGCAAGCAAGCTTTTGTTGGGAAATTTTGGAGCAAGAACAAGAAGGAAAGCCAAGGAATAGAAGTGGTTTTGAGTAGAGGCTTTGGATTTGAAGCTAGGGTTTGGAATCTAAAGTTTAGCAAGCAATCCTTTGTTTTTGAGGTGAGCTCTTAGAGGGTTTAGAAACCCACTTTACTTAAGCTTGAAAGTTTTGTTATTAAGAGCTATTTTGATAGATTCATGCCTTAATCCCATGTTGGCTTGTAATACATGAATTGTTATGTGTTATCTTGTTCATATGTCATAGAAAAATCCATTCCCATAAGTTAATTGATGATTGGGTATGTTTGGGTTAGCCTAGGAAGTGAAATTATGAGTGCTGCTGAAGCCAAAATCGAGCTCCGATTTATGGGCATCGTGCTACGATTTTATGTCCTGATTTTCATGAAACTTTCGCATAAAATCGTGCTCCGATATTTGCCCATCGTGCTACGATTTTGACCTCACTCAGCATTATTTTTTCGTGAGCTTTGGCTTGGAAATAGGGAAGGATAAGGGATAGGCATGGCATTAGGAGATGTATACTTGTACTCCTAAGTTATATAGATATGTTTAGGGATTGGTCTTGGGATTATTCATTTGTAAGTGAAGTCCCTACATTCCCATAACATTATGCAAACTTAAGAACATGAGAGTATGTATGATTTATCAATCATAGTTATAGACAAGTTAATAGAGTTGGATCTCCAACAATTATAGGAGGCTTATGAGAACGATAAGCCAAGATTATAGATTAAAGGTTATAGATTACAGAATTGTTATAGAATTAAAGTGTCAGATTATATGTTAAAGTTAAAGAATTAAAGATTAAAGATATTGGCGTGTTTACACGTTTTATAGTGGCGTGCTTGCACGTTTTACAGTGGCGTGTTCATCAGACTCCGGGATTCGCCGGATGGGACTTCTCCGAGAGGGTTGTCCACACGTTTTATAGGGAGTCCGGTGTTAGCCTGATATGATAGGAATTTCACCGGTTTATAGGGAGACGTATCTCGGGGTTGCTCCACCCGGGGTGCCCTCCGTAAAATGAACTCAGATAATTGTTTGTTCAACGCTAACAGCTAACATAAAACACTTTACTCGTTTTATGATTTATAGTTATAGTTAAAGTTGTTAAAGTCATAGTTATAGGAAGTTTACAGTTATAGGCTGGTTATAGTTAAAGTCATAGGCAGGTTAAAGACTTGGCGATTCTAGAATTCCCCTAAATTGCCAAGGTAGGCATGGCGACCCTAGGTTCCCTGTGGTTGCCAAACAGTAGGTTGGGTAGAGCTCACTGAGACATTATGTCTCATCCCATTCCTTCTGGTGCAGGTTCACAGGCAGGATCGCAATCAGCACGCAACAAGGGTAAGGAGAAGGCTACAGACTGATCGTGCTGTTGTTATCTGTTTATAGTTTGAATGTATTATATGTTGTGGTACTTGATGTACATGTAACAAGAGAATTGTATTAACTTTGGATGTGATATTACAATGTGATGTAATATTTGTATGAACTTTTATATTGTAAATTAATGTATCCAGTACGAAATTTTAATACTCGTATAAGATCCTAGGCAATCTTATTATGGGTGTTACATTTACACTTTTTTTAGGGGTCATGCATTTACACATAAAAATTATAGTAACGGAGATGTATTGTTTTAATAAATTGAGAGGACAAAATTATCGATAAATAGCAACAAAAAGAAAGATTAATAGGAAACATTGAAAGGGACAATTGGACAAAGAGAGCAGCAAGTTGTAAGCGGCTATACGATGAATGACGTCACAAATATGCACTTTCATTGCGGAAAATGGAGAAGAAAATTAATTTTATAAAATGAGAAAAGCAAGATAAATTAACCACGTGATGAAAATCCCCTCCCACTTGCAACTTTTAACACACGCGAAACTTCATCGAAGCTTAGTTAGTCTATGAATACCGCCTCAATTCATTTTGGTTACCCAATAATAAATACTAAAATAATAGTCACCATCCCCATTCAGACTTTAATAAAATATTATATCCATATTCATGAACCTACATTCCTATAAATACCTCACTTATTCTCAACATTTCAACTTCGAATATTCAATCCTCTCTCCAAAAAATATCACAAAAATTTCATTTCCTCACTCTCTCCATACCAAATTACAACACACAAACTTTACTATAGGCCACAACATGTACGGAAATAGTAATTTTGATTCCGATCTTGCCCTTTTAGACTCTATTCGCCGCCACTTGTTAGAAGAATCCGAATTTATATTCGGTGCTCCAACAAATGTTTCGGGTAATACCCGGATTTTCTCTCGGAGCTCCAGTTTCACCAATTTATACCCATGTTTAAGTGACAATTGGGGTGAACTACCACTCAAAGAAAATGATTCTGAAGATATGGTACTTTACGGCGTTCTCCGCGACGCCGTAAATGTTGGGTGGGTCCCGTCTCTCGAAGCCGGGTCAACCGAAAGTGTCTCATCGGTCTTTCCATTAGAAATAACGGTTAAACCGGAACCGGATGTTATGCCGGTGGAGAATGTCCTCCCGGTGGCTTCTACGGCGGAGCAAGTGGTTCCAGAGGGACCAAAAGCTGCTCCGGTGAAAGGAAAGCACTACCGCGGCGTGAGACAAAGGCCGTGGGGGAAATTCGCGGCGGAGATTCGTGATCCGGCGAAGAACGGAGCTAGAGTTTGGCTTGGAACATTTGAAACCGCTGAGGATGCGGCTTTGGCTTATGATAGAGCTGCGTATAGGATGAGAGGGTCAAGAGCTTTGTTGAATTTTCCTCTTCGGGTTAACTCCGGTGAACCCGACCCGGTTAGAATAGCTTCAAAACGATATTCGCCGGAACGTTCTTCTTCATCGGAAAGTGGTTCGCCGGCGAAGAGGAAGAAAGTAATGACAGCTCAGAGTGGATTAAAAACAGGAGAAGTGGGAAGTCAAGTGGCACAACAATGTACACGTGGAGGACAGTTATTGGTTTCTTAATATACGGTTCTACCGTACTAGTACTAGGAACAAAAAATGTTTTGGTTAATTTTGTGTTGTGTTTCTTCAATGCAATTTGTAATTATCCGAAGACATGTGTGTATAGCACTATGCAACTATTCCTTCTTTTGTGCCTAGACAATTTTGGAACCAAGGAAAAAGATGAAAAATGTAGCAAGATGGTGACTCATGAGGGAGACAAAAATGCGGGAGAGAAAAACAAAAAAATTGAAAAAACGAGAAAGGAAATAATGAAGTGGGGTTATGCAATGTAACTTTGTGAATATAGAAATTCTTATTTGTTTGATCAACGTTACGAATGTGTTAATTGTGGTAAATGAGATGAGACCCACCTTGGCTTTTCTATTTCGTAATAATTGGTAATGATCCAAAACTGTGTAAAGAGTTGGGTTATAAAATGAGAAACGACCCTTCTAATTTTGACGAGTCCATCGCCAGGATCAATTATATCAATTGTTATTTTTAAATCGGCAATGAAACATGCATGCAAACAAAAAAAAATGACACCATTATTGTAACAAAAAAAAAGATTAGGACAAGACAAGCTAAGTTTAACTTTTTTAGCAAAGAAAATCCAAAACCGTCAAAACTCCATATCAAACACTATAACACCAACCTTGCAAACCCCACAACACATTAACAAATACAAAGATTAGCAATTTAATGATTAGGAATGTTAAAACATTCAAGAGGATGAATCCACCACTCATTTAATTTAAATTTGAAGTTTTTGACCTTTGATTTACGTCAACACCAAGACAATAACTTGATATGATCAATTAATTGACTAATAACGCACTCATGATTTCTGAAAAACTTTATTTTGTGCTTTTCTAGTAACCCAAATGCATAGGCATGGCAATGGGGTGGGGTGGGGACGGGTTTTACCTTCCCCGTCCCCATACCATACTCCCATATACTTACCTGTTACCCTACCATATCCAGCGGGGATGAGAAATCGAATCTCATCCCCGTCCCCGACGGGTTCGGGTATCCCCACCTCATCTCCATCCCCGCAAAGGATAAACTTTTTTTAATAAAAATAAAAGTATTTTTCAGTCTCGAGCGCAATGTTGTAATGCATTATCAAGCAAATAGATGATGACGATCGATGGCTATGATGATGGAGAAGAGAAAGACCGAGATTGTGAGATATGAAAGGAGAAAAGAGAGAACTATGATAAATAAGTGTCAACTGAAAGACTGAGACTCTGCCTGTGTGAGTGAAATGATTTAGGGTTTAAGTTTCTATTTATATAAAAGGGGTAATAAATTGATTTTCAACATTCGGGATGAGTTTGGGTATGGCTACCTATATTCCCGTTACCCATCCCGTACCCGTGTTTTGAAATCGGGAAAAACCCAAACCCAGTCAAAGCGGGGAAAACCCGTCAAATTGGATTTGGTTCGGGCGGGTACCCGCGGGTATGGGTTTTGTTGCCATGCCTGCAAATGCATATTAATGACAAGATAAACTAACACCATGTAAATCAAATACACTAGATGATAAGATGATTTGTCACACTCGCACCCCAAAACAAAAAGTGAATATGAATTTCAAGTACTATGTCTGACAACATTAATCTTCGATGAAAGTCAATCATTAAAGAGCCTAAGAAAAAATGGACATTTTCAACAAGACCACCTTATAATTCTAAATGATTTTGCAAAATAAATATCGGGGTAATGAGACCAACCCTCCACCACCCTAGATTAAGGACCACATCCTACCTCTAAATTTTAGTTATTAAATAGGCTTAAATATGTCTATAGTCCCTGCAAATAGGGCTCGTTTGAATTTTAGTCTGTGTACTTACTAATCCTTCCAAAATTTCCCTGCAATTTCTAATCACTTGAACTTTGGTCCTAATTACTTTTTTTTGCACATGTGTCCAGTGATTACTGACGTGGCGCTTACATGGCATCAACTGACTGGGTAACCACCTCGCTGACTCAGCTTTTTACACCTGAACTCCCATTTTCGCCCTTAATGAACCCAGTGACGCGCAAAAAGACCAAAATGCCCCTGACTTTCCACTTCCTTCTTCCCTCTTTTTTTTCCTGCCCAGAACTTCTTATTTCTCTTACTCGAAATTGTTCATTTCTTCTTCCTTCTTACAAGAACCCTAATTTTACTAACCCATTCGAGTTTGAATTTCTCAGTAGAATCGTTCTCAATCATTGATATGTGGTTGTATAAGTTGTTTTCGTGCTTCCATCCACCCAGTACTCTTACGGTTTCTTCAAAAACTGAGTTTCTTCAAGCCTCAAATCATGTCGACTGAAACTTCATCCACCCAGTACTCTTACGGTTCTGCTAAGCACTACCAACTTGAGGATTTGGATACTTTGCGTGGAATGCTTCCTATATGCTACTGTCAACAACCTATGTTCATCTACATTTCTAACACTATAGAGAACTAGGGGCATAGATTTTGAAAGTGTCACAACTGGCAGGTGAGTGTGTAGTAATTTGAAGTTGGTTCTACTTGATAATGCTTAATATCATGCTTTGGTTAACTTTAATGTTTGGTTTGTTGTTAATGTAGAAAAAACGAAAATGTGACTTGTTTATCTGGGATGACCAACTTGGTCCTTGTACAAGGCATATGGTTGCAGTGCCATCAAATGTATCAATTGAGAGTCAAAGGAAAAGTCGTCGAAAGAAGGGGATGTTATGCAAGGAATGTCAATTGTGGAGCCAAAACCAAACAAGTGTAATTGTGCTGATGTTATGCAAGGAATGTGGGACAAGAAAAAAGACAAGTGGAAGTTAAAATTGGTGCAAGAGAAGAAGAAAGTGGAATGGTTGAAGTTGTTTGTTATAGTTAGTTGGGTGATCTTTGTGGTATGTTATGCCAAAAAGTAGTGAATTAAGTGGAAAAGTATTAGTATTGTAATGTGAATGTAATGTGATTGTGGTTATGTATCATGTTTGTGATGTTTATGTAATGTGAACTTGAGTCAAATGAAGGTGTATTTCACTTTGTAATGTATTGGTTGAATGAAATGTGATTGTGAAATGTGATTGTGGTGAAATGTGATTATGGTGTTTAGTTCCAAAACACTAAACCAAAACACTAAACCAAAATATTGATTAACAGAAGCTGTCAACATATATACATCAAAATGAAATAGGCAAGCATTCATATTTTACATTAAAATAGATGTTGTAAACATAACTTGTTCATAGACAAGCATTACATCAAAATATTAGGGTGTTAACATAACTTGTTCATAGACAAGCATTACATCAAAATATTAGGGTGTAACCCATAAACTGTCAACATAAGTTGGTCTTACCCAAGAATTACAACCACACAGAACAGACTTCAAAATACTAAACCAACATTAAACCAAAAAACTAAACATAGTTGACAGATTAAACATATTTGATTGTGTCAACTTTTCTCAAGAGGCCTAGACATGATCCATGTTTTGCCTCTAGGACAACTTTGACAAGGGGATCATCAACAACCTTCTCAGAATCATCACAGTCATCAACAACCTTCTCAGAATCATCACAATCATCATCTATTTTAATTAGGTCATCCATCTTCTTTCCTAGCCCTTTCTTGTTAGCATTGGCTTTCCAAACATTCCTACCATTTCTCCTCATTTTAGATAAATCAAGCTTCTTATATCTTTCTTTCCTTGTTTTGGTGGAACAGATTTAAGGACAGGTTGGCAAATGGTTTTCACAATGGTATATGGTTTAATAAAGGTTTTTGAGTGTGTTGCTGTGTTGATTGTTGTGCTCACATATGCTATTGGTTTCACTGTTGTTTCAGAGTTGGTGCGACTCTTAACATTGGTTAGCACTTTTGCACTTGGTTTAATAACATTCAGTGTTTTTGAATGAGTATGTACAACTGTTGTGGAAACGGTTGAAGTTGGTTTAACAAAAGTTTTCATAAAAGCTAAAAATGGTTTGGGTGGCTGTTTTGGTGGATTGACCTGTTTTGAGGATTAAATTTAGGAGGGCCAACATGAGAACTCTTAACAATCTTTCTCTTCTTGCTCACATGTTCAACTACTTCATCTGCCATCATAGACATTGTTGATCCTTGTGAACTTTGTACTGCATGACCTTGAGTTGTTTGACTTTGTGAAGTTGATACTTGTGATGGACTTTGAACATGTGATTGACTTTGAACCTGACTTTGAATCTGAACCTGAGTCTGAACTTGATTTTGGTCTTCATTCTGATTTACATTTTCTTGTTGTGTTGTTTTTTTATGGTTTCCTTTGTCATAGAAACATAAACTGAATCATAATATAAAATTGTTATTCAAACAAATTTTTATACTAAATATGAAATAAATTACCTTCCTCTTTTGTGCTTCAGGGTCAACAGTCTCACTTTTGCATTCCCTACTATTGTGATCAAATTTGTTGCATGTTGTGCATTTGTATCTTGTTGCAGCTCTGCTATACTTCCCTTGTGTTTGAGTGGCCTCACTAGGCTCCCTGATCCTCAACTTCTTTGGTCTCCCAGGCCCTTTTTTAAACACCGGTGGAAGCATCTCCTCACATTCCACCTCAGGCCACATGTCTTGCCCATTTATGGCACTCACATTAAAACTATAGCAAGTCTCATATGTCTTGCTAGAATAACACTCAGAAACATAGTGTTTTGGGTTTTGGTCTCTCTTTGTCATGGTTGCAACTGCATGCCTACAAGGTATACCTACCAACTCCCACAAATTACAACTACAAGTCCTCATTGCCATATTGATAGTAAACCTATGTCCACCATCTACCATTTCAACCTCAAACTCATCAGCTACTCCTCAGGTTTCTATCCAGTTCCCAGCCTTCTCTATCTCAGTGTTTAATCTTTTCCTAGGCATTGACATGATATCATATTGCCATTTACTCAACTTGTTCCTAAGTGTTGGCATACTATTAATAAGGTATGTTCAAACTTTTTTACCTCCCCTCCTGTATAACTTATCAACCAGTCCCTAGTAAATCTACCTCCATAATGAAATGCAACAGAAACAGTAGCCATAACTGGAAAAGAATAACGCAACAACATTTCATTCAGAGAGGGAACAATAAAAATGCAGAAATCTAACAAGGTTGAGAAAACAAACAATAAAAATGCAGAAATATAAAACAAACACTGATACATCATATTTAGGTTTTTCATAGAAATCTAACAGTGTTTATTCACATAACACCTATACAACAAACCTACAAAAACGAGCTCCAACAGTCACGAACGAGCTCCAACACCAACGATTCTCGTACTCATTTTCACCCTAAATCACCCCAAATCGTCGATTATAAGTTCTCGTACTCGTTCAACAACCATGAAATCGTCTTCTCCTACTCGTTTTCTCACCAAATCAAGTTCTCCTCTCCTCCATGCTGATTGAACTTGGTTTCTAATTTGGAACCCTAATTTTAGAAATTTTCCCCCAATACGTGTTTCAAAAAGAAAAGAGAGGGAAGTGGAAAGCTAGGGGCATTTTGGTCTTTTTGCACGTCTCAGGATTCATTAAGGGCATAAATGGAAGTTCAGGTGTCAAAATCTGAGTCATCAAGGTGGTTACCCAGTCAGTTGATGCCATGTAGGTGCCACATCAGTAATCACTTGACACATGTGCAAAAAAAAGTAATTAGGACTAAAGTTCAAGTGATTAGTAATTGCAGGGAACTCTTGGAAGGATTAGCAAGTACAGTGACTAAAATTCAAACGAGCCCTATTTGCAGGGACTATACACATATTTAAGCCTATTAAATATGACCACCCAACTACCCTAATCATATTCGAGTTGATTCGTTCATGTCCTTTAACAATTTTTCAAAAAACCAAACTAATCCAAATCTATCAAGGCGGGGGAACTGCTGACGATTATCCCCTCGTCAAGCAGCCACTCATTTTATTGCTTCTCAATCATAAATGTTACACATCATTCAATAATTGAGCTAACAATTAACCAGAAGATGAACGATCATCCCACATAATTTAACATTGAACTCAATTATAGGAACCATACATGTCATTTCAGCCTATCGGCCATTGAGGAACCCCTCAACAATCTCTGCTGTGAGACCCATCACTATTCCAACTAGAACACTTGTTAAACTGCCTTGGTACCTGTTGTTTTTAGCATTGCCCCGACATCGAATTGTTGGTTTTGGATTTCCAAACTGTTGTATTTGGATTTCCAAAGTCTATTTTGAAAAGGAATTTTCATCTATCGAAGTTGTCACCAGGTTGAGTCATGACCAAGTCGCTCTCTTTAAGACATTTCGTGGCACTGTCCAATCAATTATGATACTATGACCACTCTATTATGATATTATGATCATTCAAATAGGATGTTACCACCATTCTAACTTTTAACATCTTCAAATGTCAATATGGTATTTAACCACTCAAATATGGTGTTATCATCATTCTAACATATAACATCTCTAAGAATTGAAGAAGAATATATTTTTAAGATCATTCTTATTATACCGAAAAAGGGACTATGATCTTAAAACATTATTTATTCTGAAGGGACATAAATAATTGAAAGGACTATGCTCTTAAGACCATTCTTAACTCTGAAGGGACAATAAACCAAAAAATGACTATGGTCTTAAGAACACTCTTAATTCCGAAGGGACATAAAAAAGGAGATGAGGTGAAGAATACCTCGTTAACACAAACTGGAGGGAAGAGAGAGAAAGAGTTCTCGACAACTCAATAGAACTCTTTGGTGTGTGGAATGCACAACTACTAAGTAAGAAACTTTTGGAACAAATAATACATTATTTTGGGATTAAGTAATTCACATAATAGATCTAGTACAAAAATATTTCAATTGAGTACCAAAATATATGATATTGAGTACAAAAATATATTATATTATGTACCAAAATATATTTCAGATTATGCACAAAAATATATTAGATTGCATACCAAAATATTAGATCTAGTACAAACTATGCGAGTTCTCTATTTATAGAGAAAATTCACAACTACTAAGTAAGAAACTTTTGGAACAAATAATACATTATTTTGGGATTAAGTAATTCACATATTAGATCTAGTACAAAAATATTTCAATTGAGTACCAAAATATATGATATTGAGTACAAAAATATATTATATTATGTACCAAAATATATTTCAGATTATGCACAAAAATATATTAGATTGCATACAAAAATATTAGATTGTGTACCCCAAATATTTCAGATTGCGTTCCAAAATATTTTAGTCAAAACTTGGGGACTAAGAAAACACTTTTAATAATTATTAAATTAATTAATTAATTTAACATTTCCAAATAATAAAATATACAAATATATATATATATATATATATATATATATATATATATATAGTGCTTACTTCGTTCACATAATTTTGTAGCCCCTCTTTAGAGGTACACCCCCAATATATGAACACTACTAATGCGTGTTCCATCCGATGTGGGACTTCCACTTTTTTCAATTCACAAAACACTAGTTCTACCCAAAGTGGGAATTTGTGTTTAGTCTTTTAACTCAATTTCGACACATGTTCCAACAATCCCCCACTTGAATTTAAAAAATTGTTTCATAAATAACGTCAAAGACGTTTCTATAAGGTTGATAATAAACAAATGTGTCGCCTACAACTTGAACCTTTGTATAGCGGATACTATTCCGATTTAACAAGAGTTGCTCGTAGAATTGAACTCTATCTCAGACATAGAACCCGCACACAGACATTTTCCTAAGGTGTATTCTAAAAGCCCGTGTGTTTATGGCCATGCACGTCTATTCCAGTTTTAACAAACGCTCTAAGTATTCTGTCCCAAATTCCATAGGACCGGCCTCCTTTCCACATTCGTATAGGTGAGTCTATCAAATGTACTCCTGTAGCTATGTACTCCACTCCACATAGAGTATATATCTCATTAAGAGTTTCTATTATCTCATCCTTCTGTCGTTGCAGGTATCATGCTTCTCTAGTTTTATCATAGCATGTTCTATCACTTGTGACTTGTTATTACCCATTGAACCTATTTCTTGGGATCTCCAGTCATTTAGGTCGGGTTACTATTACTCGTGATCTTTAGGCATTAGTCTCATCCTATTGGATGTATTTAGGACTTTCTTTATAGTTATTCCTTTCGTCAAATGATTAACTAAGTCATCATCAATACATGTACGATTTACTTTAACCGTTCTTTTAGAGCTCTCTAATTATTATGTGTACATGCCTTAATTATCGTCTCGTACCATTGTGGTAACAATTCTCAATTTTGCAATAGCCGCGGTCTAACAACCCGATTTTTAGTATTAGATTTATTTAATAATTGTTATATTTATTATTTATGTATTTATATTTGTTGATTGTTTTGTTGGTGTGTGATTGATGGATTAATGAATTTTTAGTGTTTGAGGGTATTTTGGTCATTTACAGGTGAGTGACATTTTTGTAATTATGTTAGAATTAACAATTTGAAATTTTAGAGAATAGTGGTGTATAAGTAAAATGGGAGGTTTAAGTGAAGTAAAAGTGTAGAGAAATATTTATGAGAGTTGGATGTGACTAAGCCTATTAGTGTGAGTGACCCTAACCCATAATATTTAAAGAGAAGAGTATGTGTTAGTGAAATTAGGTTAACTCATTTTCATAAAATTTGGAGAGAGGCAAGAGAGAGAGAGAGAGAGAGAGAGAGAGAGAGAGAGAGAGAGAGAGAGAGAGAGAGAGAGAGAGAGAGAGTAGAGAAAGAAGAGGCTTGGAGAGGAAGAAGGGAGAAAAGCTCAAGAGCAACAAGGGGAAGGGAGATTCTAGCTAGGAGCTTAGAGAAGTGAAGAATTAAGGTAAGGGGGAAGATTATTTTCACCAATTGGGTTTTAATAAGCAATTGGATAGTTTGGATGTTTTAGCTTATGCTTAATTCTATGATGTTTGATGTTGATTATGTGAAATTCGTGCTCTATTTATTATGGTTAATTTGAGTATGATAAACTTGGTGAATTCATGTTTTGTTTATGTCAAAAATCATGGTTTGTTATAGTGAAATAATAACTTTATGAGTTTTGATGATTTTGGAGAAGAACATGATAATTGAATGATGTTTGTGGTTTATAAAGTTGATTTTGAGCATGAGTATGTCTTTAGCTTGTGAATCTATGAAATTATGTTGATTAAGTTGTGGTTTAAGTTGTTGTTGCTGTATTCTTGATGAAATTGCTTAATTGAGTGAAAATGATTAAGTTGTTGTTGAATTGAATAAGTTGTTGTTATAATAATTGAGATAAGTGATTTTGATTATGTGTAACTTGATGAAATGTTGTTGTTGTTGTTGTTATACCATGTTTGGTTGATAAGTTGTTGATGAAAATGAACTTTTGAGATGATGTTTGAATTAAATGAAAATCATGGTGATTTTTGATGAAAAGTAATTATGAATAAGTTGTTTAAGTTAAGTTTGAGGTGTTAATAATTGGTTTAAGGCTTTGGAACGATTTTGGTGCAAATTGGATCGAAGAACAATGTTGAAATCGGTATTTTCACGAAAAACACAAAAATCAAAAAATCCTAACCTGGTGACCACGCACGACCGTGCGCCCCTGTGGCACCGACCGTGCGTGTCATTCGCACTTGGTCAGCATAACCGTGCACCCTGTAAGCACGACAGTGCGACCCTGTCAGTGTGGGTAAATCCTAATTTTGCGACTTTTTGAGGTATCTAATGCACGTGAATGGTCCCCAAACCCCTAAACTTGATTAGTAGGTGTTTATTTATGATTTATATGGTTGATTAACTTGGTGTATGATTAAAGATAACTTAGGAATGGAAAGAGATGAAATGAACTTGTGAATTATCTTTAATTGAGACGTAAGTTGCATGTGAACTTGTTAATTGACTAATGATGCATGAATGATGATGAATCATAATTAAATATAAGAGATGATGATGAGTTAGTTAGTGATAGGTTAATGGAACCTTGTATTGAATAATCGTGGTTTGTGAACTATGTGATTATTATTGAATGAAAGCATGATGTTACTATGATTATGATGTTGTGATGATTAAGCATGATGAATGTGATGAAATGATGATGTGATGGTAACATAACATGTGATTTATGGAATGTATTGATTTGATAATGCAAATAGTAGAGATATGTTATATGATGGAGTGAATTATATAACAAGCATGATGAGTGCATTGTCGAGTCTTTACGTGGTGTTCATGCATACATGGTCTGTCGAGTCGGGACTTTGATAGTCACCACCATGCCGAGGGTAGTTCAGTAACATACTTCTGAACAAGTCAGCACGCCGAGGGATTTGATAATCCAGCATGTCGAGGGATCACTTAGTAATAGACCTCTGATATCCAAACTTTGGTACCACATGCATTTAGTGTCATGTTAGGCGCATTGCATGAACATGATGAGTCGTATGCGGCAATGTTTTGGTGTGAACTTGTGCATTTATATGATAAATGTATAATTGATGTTATTGATGGGATGTGAATGTCTTATGATTAAATTGATGATGAAATGTGAATGATGTAAGTTGAGTTGATATTTATCTGTTGATGATCCAAATCAGGCTCTTGATTATTGTTGATGATGTATAGTTAAGTTGATAATTATCCGTCGATGCGAATATACTATGTTTGGAATATGAACCTTGTTTTGAAATGTTGGTGAAATTAAGCTGTTAATGGGATATAAATGTTGGTGATTATAACCATGCTTGTTATGTTGATTGTTTATATGTCGTTGATGTTGTTTTGCCTGAAACTTACATGCGTTTATTAATCATATTTGTTGAACATATATCTTACCCTCTAGTGGATTTGTTGTCGCTTGCATCCTCGTGGTGTAGACTTGCAGGTTGCGGAGTAGCTGATTGTGAGTATTTGTTGAGGATAACGTCATGCCTACTCCTTTTATTTTGCTTTTGAGGATGTCTAGATTAGGTGCTCTGATCTACGAGTCTTGAGGATTTTTGTTATTTTGTTCTGAATTATTGAGGAGAGATCCATGTGATCATGATATTAATGTACTTATGTCTGAGATCTATTTTTTATGAGACCCGAGATATTATATGTTGAGATGTTTATTCCACTGTGATCTGAGTATATTGTTGATGAAATTTTATTTATGAGAAATTGGGATGAGTTTTTGTGAATTGTAACATCCTGAAGTTGATGGTTGCTTGATTTAAATTCGAATATTAGTCTCGGGGATTCAGGGTGTTATACACGGTACTATCACAATGTATTAACACTACTAGCTACGGTTTCAACCAATAAAGGTTCTCAACTAGCAAGCATTTTCTCAACTTGCTTCTTCACTAGCTTTCTCTAGTGTTCTCCTCTCAGATTCATTCCATAGTGGACTGAGTCAATATCGTCTGTTTCAACAAAAAACTCATCCAATGATGCTCGCTGTGTAGCCACTGGTCGCTTAAGACTCATCTGAAGGATGTTCTATTTTGTGTATTGTACTATTCAAGTGCAATAGGATACCCCTCATAATGTAATCCTAGATTCATAGTATTTTTAAGGCATCTTATGACTCTTTCAGTAGAATGTCAATGTTTCTCACTTGGTCTACTAGTAAACTTGCACAAGAGTTCCACGACATAGGCAATGTCGGGTCTAATACATTCAGTGGAATACCTAAGGACTGCCAATGATGCTCACATATTCTATTTGTCTAACTCCATCTCAAGTGTTCTTGAAGAGTTTTACACTTGGATCATAAGGTATGCTTGCAAGTTTACAGTCAAATAATTACATTTCCTTATGATCTTCTCAACATTGTGATATTTGATCAAAAGTTCTCTTTTCTGATCTAGTAATCTTGAAACCAAGAATTAGTTCAACTTCACATAGGTCTTTCTTATCAATGTTGTTGATAAGCAATGATTTCACATAATTTATAACATGAAAACATTTGTCGTCTACATAGAGACATATGATCGTGCATATGCTATTTCCATATTTGTAATGAATACATTCGTCACTTTCATTCACTTTATACTCATTTGATATATTTAGGTTGTCAATATTTCCATGTCATTGCTTAGGAGGTTATTTTAGACCATACAAAGATTTATCTTACTGACCTTGTTTTCTTGTCCATGAATCACAGAACCTTCAGGTTGTTCCATATAGATTTCTTCTTCTAGTTCACCATTTAAAGAGGCACCTTTCACATCTATTTGGAGTACTACCGAGTTATGAACAGCAACTAAAGGGACTATTACACTTATGGATATGATCTAGAGACTGGTGAATGAGTGTCGAAGAAATCTATATTTTTTTCTTTTTGTCTAAAACCTTTAACTACAAAGGTGAGCCTTGTATTCATCAACCGAACCATCAGGTTTTAGTTCCTTTTTTCCAAAATCCAAATACAACCAATTGGTTTGCAACCATGAGGCAAGTCAACTAAGTATCATGTTTCGTTAGACTCTAGAGAATTCATTTCATCGTTCATTACTTCTTGCCATAATTAAACATCCAATGAGGATATAACTTCTTTAAGGCTTAATTGATCTTCTTCCAATGTATAAACCATATAACCAGGTCCATACTCTTTAGCAATTCTTGCTTTCTTACCTCTTCGAGGTTCTATAACATCTCATACGATGTTTTCATAACTATTTCTGATTACTGGAATGTGATTTGATGTAGTGCCCACACTACCTCTTAATTTAAAAGGGAATTTATTTTTCCCCCACTATTCTTTAATTTACAGGGGTATTTATTTTCCTAGAAATCAACATTGTTTGATTATATGATCACTTTAGCATTTAGGTCATAAAACCTATATGCTTCGCTATTTATAGCATACCCAATGAATAGACATTCATAGGCTCTACTAGTGAGTTCAACTCTATTGAGGCTCAGAATCCAAATATAGTCCAAACAATCCCAAGCTCGAAAATAAGACAAGTTGGGTTGTCTTTTCTTCAAAACTTCATAAGTAGAAATTTTGTTCTTAGACTTAGGTACTCTATTCAACATAAATTTTAATTTTTTTGTTATAAAAATTGAACATATCAAGCATATTAATTCTATTTTTCAAAATTTACAGTCATCAATAAATATGATAAAATATCTTTTTATCATTTCTAGTTTACGTGCCTTCAAGTTCGCACATATCATAATTTATTAAGTTTAGAGGTTCAAATTCTCTAAACACTAATTTATATGAACTTTTGGTTCATTTATCTTGACTGCAAAAAAATAAAAAAATTTCTAATCGTATAACCTTGAAATTAAGTCCAAGTTACTCAAGTTTAAAATTAAACGCTTGTTCACATGATAAACTTCGACATGTCAAATATTAAAATCACTCAACTTATAAAATAGAAGGAGAATTTAATTTTGAACATATCATCAAAGATGCAGTCTTTTCCCCACAAGAATGCATGATGCACAAGTCTCTCTTTAAGTCTAAGTCAACTCAGTCTTATTCGGTAGAAATCTGAAATACAAATTCTTTCTTATCCATGGAGTATACATCACGTCCTAGAGAATAATTTTCTTTTTGGACTCCTCTAACACCAACAACTTTAGTGGTGTTTTGAATATTCTAACAACACTTTCTTATTTTCAGGGGTAGCTTATGTTTTAAACATAGCACGATCTTAGTAGATAAAGCGTGAGACGCTAATGTTGATCCACCATTCACTTCAACCAACTAGATTGATTATATTAATAATAACAGTGATTTTTCTTCAGTCAAGTTACGTTGCGGAGCAACACTTGACCTATTCTTATACTTGCGGGAGATATGACTTGGTTTCGCACAATTAAATAAATTGTGAAACATTGTCATTTCCTGATGGTGGCTGTTGATTTCCAATATAGGACCTTTTTGGGGTTCCTATTCTCTTGGTAATTAGAGTTATTTATTCACAGTGCGGTTATGATTTTTAAAAATAAATTCAAACAGATTCAAAGTCGCATATGTGAATTTCTCAGTGTTGTTGTTATAACAACAAACACTTCATAGTGTTCAATATATAGATGTATTTCTATAGCCTTTTAATCCTTCTTGTATTTAGGGACAATAAATTCGAGTTAGTAATAACTTCAGTAGACATGGCAGAAGGAAACGTCTTAAAATTGTTGTTTTTGTCATTGCCCCGTCACCTAATTGTTGGTTTTGGATTTTCAAACTATTGTATTTGGATTTCCAAAGTCTATTTGAAAAAGAATTTTCATCTACCGAAGTTGTCACCAGGTGGAGTCACGACCGGGTCGCTCTATTTTAGACATTTCGTGACATTACCCAAAAATTTTGCAAGACAACTACTGCACTGTAGAGAACTGTTCGAGAATTACACCCTCAAATATGGCTATTAATGTCACTCTTTTAAAAAAGAGAAAGTAATCAATTATGGTACTATGACCACTCTACTATGGTATTATGACCATTCAAATATGGTGTTACCACCATTCTAATTTTTAACATTTCCAAATGTCAATATGATATTTAACCACTCAAATATGGTGTTATCACCATTCTAACATAATATATTTTTAAGATCATTCTTATTACACCGAAAAAGTGACTATGATCTTTAAAATATTATTTATTCTGAAGGGACATAAATAATTGAAATGACTATGCTCTTAAGACCATTCTTAATTCTGAAGGGACAATAAACCGAAGGAGGGAGGAGAGAGAAAGAGTTTTCGACAACTCAATAGAATTATTTGGTGTGTGGAATGCACTATGTGAGTTCTCTATTTATATAGAAAATTCACAACTAATAAGTGAGAAACTTTGGGAACAAGTAATACATTACTTTGGGATTAAGTAATTCACATATTAGATCTAGTACAAAAATATTTCAATTGAATACCAAAATATATTATATTGAGTACAAAAATATATTATATTATGTACCAAAATATATTTCAGATTTTGCACAAAAATATATTAGATTGCATACCAAAATATTTAGATTTTGTACCCAAATATTTCAGATTGCGTTCCAAAATATTTTAGCCAAAACTTGGGGACTAAGAAAACACTTTCCTATAATGATTAATTTAATTACTTAATTTAACATTTTCAAAAAATAAAACATACAAATATATTTTTTTTCCTCTAATGATTAATTCGCTCACATAATTATATACCAAGAGCTACACCCCCAATATATAAATACTACTAATGTGTGTTCCATCCGATGTGTGACTTCCACTTTTTTCAATTCACACAACACTACTTCTATCTAAAATGAGAATTTGTGTTTAGTCTTTTAACTCAATTTTACACATGTTCCCAGAGTACCACAATTACAAACGCTTTATATGTTTTAACCACCAATAACAACTTTAAATGAAGTCATTATTCGATCAATAATTTGTTGCACAGTGTCCCTACAATGTCGTCACCACATGTTAGATCTTAGTCCAATGACTGGGGGGACTTTTTGAGTTGGGATCGAGACTAGAAAATGAGAGGTTCAATTTCGAGTAGGGGTGTTCATGCTTCATGAACTGCACTGAACTGAACCATATAAATGGTTTGGTTCAGTTCATAAAATCCATTTCAATAAAAACTGGTTAATTCTTAAAAACAGTTTCAATCCAGTTTAGAACCGGTTCAGAACCGGTTTATAGTTTTAAACCGGTTTACTTATTTTTAACCGGTTTTGAACCAGTTTTCGACGAACGAAAGAACCAGCATAACAGAAAAGATTTAGCAACAAAGTTTATGAAAATGTGAATGATGATATCAGTAAGGTGGTGGTGGTCTAGCAGACGGAGCCCAAATCACATCCGACGACGGCAAATGACAGCTGTACATCGACATCCCACACGACTCACCACCACCCTAACCTTGTCCACTATCCACCGCACCGGAAACATTCTGTGAGGTTCCATCATCACCACCACCACCAGACACCGAATTCCCACCTTCATCTTCTTCCAACGGTAACCTATGATACGACGGATTACTAAACGAAGAAGCTATAACAAACACCGTCCCCGCAGCTATCAAGTTTCCAGCAACAATTCCTCCAACAATCTGTCCTTGAGGTCCAGCAAGCGAGATCGAGAAGTTACTCGGAATCGCCGGAGAAACACCGGGTTGTTGAGGAAAAAAAGTGGCGGTTATAGAAAGAATATCAAAACGGCCGTGAAAAGTAACGGTGGTTCCTGGTGTAGTTGAAAAGTAACGGCCGTGAAAGTGGCGGAATTGACAAACAAAACCAAATAATGGATGATTAAACGAAGGAAGCTTAGATAAATTGTGAGATAAAACGAACGAAATTAGCTTTGGATGGATAACGATCGCTGTGGAGTTCTCTGAAACGACGAGAACGAGATTCGGGGAAAACTGAACGGTTTTGGGGATTTGGGATTTGGGAATTCAATTTAAGCGATTATAAAATGTTGTTGTTGTATATGTACTTCATTGAACAATGAATAATTGGGTGAAGAAGATTGAGATTTGTGAAAAAATCAATTCATATATATAAACCGGTTTTGAACTGGTTTTAAACTGAATTTAAATTGGTTTGTAAAAAGTGGTTCAGTTCAAAACTGTATGAAGTGGTTCAGTTAAAATATGGTTCAGTGCAGTTCAGTTAGTAGTTTGGTTCAGTTAACTGAATATTTTGCACACCCCTAATTTCGAGGGGTTATACTAGCGAGTTTTTTTTTAAGCGAAAGAAAAAGTAGACTAAAATAAAGAAAGGAGATACAAACATTAGAGAGAAAAAACATGATCTAGTAATCAGGGAAAAAAATGTAAGTTAGTCCTAACGGGTAATACAAACAATACCGAAATATACAAAAGTGGAACCAACCCTAACATATAATAAACAGACAACTCTAACGGATAGTAAACATGATTTTAAGAAAACGAGCACCCACCACGAGCACAATCCAACAAACTCGCATATGAGCGCGAAATCAAATTACAAAAAAAAAAAGTTTGAGTGAACGATCGCAAGCACCAAATCAAAGACGAGCCTAATTGAACTCGAATACAAATCTTGAAAACCAATGAATGAATATGACCATCAACACCAAAACAGTTCCGTTAACTAACAACTCAATGCGACGAAATCGACAACACCAAGCATCAATGACCACTGTTGGCTGTAGTATTAACTAAATCAACAAACGAGGTAAGTATTTTTGTATCGTCTCCACAGGGATTGGTGCGCTACTTCGAACCGTTCAACAATCGGTATCGTTTTGAGTTAGGGTTTCGTGTGGTTTGCATATAAACTAAATGAACTAAAAACAGAAATAAAATGACAAAGTTATAGGGAATAAAAGCGTTAAGATTGGAGTTTCTCAAACGAGCGTCGAATGTAATCTAAAAACCATGCATATGGACTTTAGCGTTTTAGAGAAATTATCACGTATCGCTCGACAACGTCGTTGATTTCCCAAACGACGTCGTGAGATCGATCATATCGTTTAATCGACGATTTCCCAATCGATCAAACGATCCGAAAGCATTAAGATCCGACACTATGTGCGATTATCAAAACCCAAATCCATTTCTAGATTTTCTTATTTTGATAGAGATTATCCTCACCAAAGATTCAAACGTATTCGTCAATAGCATTTAAATCAAAACATGACAATGAATAGCAAGAATAACTCAAATCACATAAATTGCTAAAACCATATCTTATGCATAATCAATTATTACATCTAAGCTAGAAAGATTACCTCCAATCCCAACAAAGGGAAGTTAGTTGTTCATTTTCATGACAACTTTACAAAAGAGAAGAGAAAAGATGAAAATACAAACCCAAGTCTTGATTTCCCAAAGCCTTTGATTGATTCCACAATCCAATCACTTTTGCTCCTTGAAGATCAAAGCTTCTAGCCCCAAAAACTAAGTCCTAATTACTACTGGGCGAAAATATAAGCTATCTAGTAAAATCTATATCTAAAAAGACTGAAAAGAAAGCTTAAATACTAAAACTGAAAATGACAGTTTCGCTCAGCGAAGTTGACTTCGCTCAGCGAAGTCAACTTTCTCTGCCAGTTGTGTTCTGCCACGTCTTCAATTAGCCTTCAAACCGCCTTGATTTCGCTGAGCGATTATAAATTTCGCCGAGCGAAATCAAGCTCCCCTGTATATAAAATTCCCTGCCTGACTTCGCCAATTGATCGCCTAGGGCTCGCTGGGCGAAATTCTCAGATACTTTTCTTCTTGTTTCTTTGCTCTAATCATGTCCTGGCTTGCATTTTCCTGCATAAATGGATGGGGAAAGAAGTAAAAGCAATAGTGGGCATTTGATCATTGATTATGATCTTTTCCCATGATAACTTGCAAAACAAGCTACTAAAGTGCTTAAATTAACTATGCTTTTTAACTCAGTTTTGGCACTTATCAACCACCAAATTAATAACCTAAAATACATAAAGGCATTCAGATCACGGAGCCAAGACCCTTTTGAGTCAAGGATACTGAAGCCAATCTAAAGGGATGACGTGGACAAAGCGACGACGGTGGTGTGGCTGTAAAAAAAAAATCAGCCATCGTTGCAAAATGCTCTGAAAAATGAAAACCCAAAGCAAGAGCAACAACAAATGAAACCACAAAACACATGATGTGATGAAGGTTAGGTTGTGCGAGTTACACAAAAATTAAACACAAAAGCACCCAAAAATTTAACCAGTTAAAAGAAATTTGAAACTTATGTTTATGTTTACTAGTTTGTCAGTCTAATTAAACATATATTAGATTACTTATTTAAATACATTCATATGAAATATAACTTGCCAAAATTACACAATTCGTCCCTTAACTTAATTTTAGATAACACTTTCGTCCTTTATTTTTTTTGGTCCCGATTTAATCCTTTATATTATAAAATGTTGGACCGTAGATCTCACCATCTAGGACTTGAGATCCTAAAGACAAAAGAGTAAGCCCTTGGAATAGGGCTGGACGCCCTCCATGAGGGCACAGGACCCACTTTACAATCAAATAGCCCTTTGGGGGCGCCCTCAGCAGCTTACGAGGGCGCCCTAGTCATGGTTTTGGCCCTTTACGATTTGGGCCCAAAACCATGACCGGGTAGGCCCAAGAAAGGCTACAAATAGTAACCTTGGGATCATTCCCAAGGCATGACCAAAACACAGCACAGAAACCCTAGTTTCTAGAAAGATTGTACTCACTGCCAGTACAGTTGGCGCCCACCGTGGGGCTACGGTAAAACTGACCTAGCCACCATCTCCTAGAGAAAAACGACCGATCCACGGCCCCTGAAAGTCATCAGAGCGCCGTGCATCCACCATATTTCCCAGGAGCAACCTTAAAACCTTCGAATCCGCCGCGATTCACCCCTAGACCTACCCTTAACTCTCATCAAACGATTGACCCACATCTGTTCAGAGAACCCTGATCTAAAGCCTGGGATTCGAGGTTTAGGGTGCGAATCTCTGACCACCAGTCACAAACTTAACATACAAACTCAAGCTACTGTCGTCGCCAGCGCGATGGCAGACCCAGCGGCCTTAGAGGCTTTACAACAACAAATCCAGCAGCTTCGCGACCACAACGAAGCCTTGCAGGCAACCATGGAAACCATCCAACAGCAGCAGCACGCCGAAGGAAACGGGTCTCAACAAGATGAATCGGTCGACCCCGATCCTCAGCCACTTTCCGCCGAAGTTTGGAATGCGCCAGTGCCAGAAAATTTCAAGCCACCATCTCTTTCCTCCTTCGATGGAAAAAGCGACCCAGTGGAGCATGTCACCGCCTTCAACACTCAAATGGCCGTCATCGGTGCTGCCGATTCTCTCAAGTGCAAGTTGTTAGCAGGGACCCTTAAAGACGCCGCCCTGAGGTGGTATATGAACCTGCCTCGATTTTCCGTCGTCAGTTACCAGGATATGACACGCAAGTTGACGCACCAGTTCTCAGCAAGCCGCCACCGCAAAGTCTCGTCTACCAGCCTTTTCAACGTCCGTCAAGGACCCAACGAGACTCTCCGCGAGTATCTCGCGCGCTATAATGACGCCACCATCAAGGTCATTAACCCAAACCAGGAACTGTTTGTGGGAGCCTTCCAGAACGGTCTCCGCGCTGGCCAGTTCAACGAGTCGTTGGCACAAAAACCAGCTGACTCCATGGAAGAAATCATGTCTAGAGCAGAGTGTTATATAAAGGGGGTAGAAAGCAACGCCGAGAAGAAGGCAAGAGATTCCAGGGAGCGTGCTCCCTACGGATATGATCATCGCCGCAATTATTACCCATCCAGTAGCAGAGACCGAGCGCCGTACAAACGCCAGGGTCAGGATAGGCGCGCACCCCCCCCAGAATCCTTCACGGCCCTCAACACCCGCTGTGAACAAATCTGGAGGGATGTTTGCCATTCCAGAATCATCCCTGAACCTCAACCGCCGAGAGGAGCCATCATGGGGAACGATAAAGATGCCTGGTGCAAATATCACCGCATCAAAGGACACACTACAGACGATTGTATACATCTGAAAAGGGAAATAGAGAAGTTGATTCAGAACGGCAGATTAAGGGGATATGTGAAGGAAGGTAGAGGAGGAGACAGGCGTCCCCCCGAAGACCCCCAGAGAGAAAAAGATGTGGCGAAAGAAGGTGAGCGCCACACCTTGAACACCATATCTGGCGGTTTCGCAGGAGGCGGGGAGTCCAGCACCTCCCGGAAGAAGTATGTCAGACAAATAATGTTGCTTGATGACCACACCAGAAAGGAACCAGAACGCCAAGTGGATATCACTTTCTCAGGTGAAGACCGCGGAGGGGTAATTCAACACGATGACGATCCCATGGTCATCACCGTACAAATCTTCAACTGGGATGTTAAGAGGGTGTTGATTGATCCCGGCAGTTCTGCGGACATCCTCTATTATTCTGTTTTTGAGAAAATGGGTCTAGACGAGGAGCAGTTGCAGCCTTTCAAAGGGATACTGGCCGGCTTTACAGGGGAACATGTGCACGTCCGGGGATACATCACGCTGAAAACAACATTCGGTACAGGTAACAATGCTAAAACCATCAGGATTAGATACTTGGTAGTAAACTCGCCCTGTTCCTACAATGTCATCATAGGCCGCCCAACCTTTAACGCCCTCGACGCCTACCTTTCCACCAAATTCCTCGTTATGAAGTATCCGCTGGATGATGGGCGGGTTGAAGGTGAGAAAAACACACACACAAGAAGGGGGGTTGAATTGTGTGACTCTAAAAACTTGTTCTTTTCTTTTTCAAGGACTTAAAACAAGTTCAGAACCAGGTTCTGAACTGTTATCAGAATGTATGCAGCGGATTAAACAAGTAAAAGAGATAAGGGAAGAAAGACACGCAGAAATTATACAGGTTCCTTCTCAATGTGAGAAGTAGTCCTGTCCCCTTGTATCCAACAAGAGAGTTCACTATAATCTGAAGATTACACAATGCTCAACCACACAGGAAGAGACTTCCAGTTGCTCAATCACAAAGAAAGAGACTTCTATGCTCAACCACCAAGGAAGAGGCTTCCAGTGCTCAAGTCACTAAGACAAGAGACTTCCCAATGCTCAAGTCACAAAGACAAGAGACTTCTGACTCAGACCACAAAGGAATGAGGTTACAATTGCTTAGTATACAGACTAAGACTTTAGGGACCAAACTAGTTTACAAATGAAATAGTTTGGGATGAACACTTGATCAAATATCAGAGGTGTTCTCTTAATACAACTCAGGTTAAGACTCTTAACCTTAAGAAATTCTAAGTTACAAGACTAAAGAATTTCTAAGAGTTTTGAACTTGACAGTTTTTACACAGAAAACAGAGCAAGGTTTCAGCAATACGTTTCAAAGAGTCTTAGACAATTTCTTCTTCAAATCTTCCTCCTTTTATAGATGAAAATAGAGCTGTTGAAGATTTGCTTGAATTAAGGAAATTAGCCGTTGCAATTGGACTAGGTTACTGCAAATGTGTGCTGCACTTTATCAGTCAGAACAGAGCAGGTGCCATTTTTGAATTGGCCCACCTTAAAAACTGGAGAATGTTTGGGTCAGGGAGACAACTGTTCCATTGAGTTGTTCTGACACATCCAGGCATTAAATGCGCACAGTACTGGTTGCTTTTCCATGCCACATCAGCTTCAGAAGCTTCTCAGTGAACAGTGATCGGAAGCTGCTTCAGTTGTACGGATCAGAAGCTGGCTTCAGGAGTTGACTGTTATGTTGACTTCTTCAGAAGCACCCAGTCTTCAGAAGCTGCCTTCAGACTTCAGAAGCTGCACTTCAGGAGTACCACTTCAGGACCACTTCAGAAGCTTCACTTCAGGAGCACTTCTTCAGGATCTCTTCAGAAGCTGTTACTTCAGGAGCACTTCTTCAGGAGTACTTCTTCAGGACCAGTTTTCTTTCTAGCTTTGCAACCTTGATTTTTGGCTTTCCTTCTTGCTCTATAGCTTGTTCTTCATAACCATTGTCAATCAATACTTATTAAGCATGTGGTTCTGAAACACTTGAACAAAGCATTAGCAATTAACCAATTTTCTCTTTAATACCTTGTTATCATCAAAACCATAAAGAGAGATATGTTTACACATAAATGTTTCAACAATCTCCCCCTTTATACACAAGAGAGTTGTTAAACACATTTTGTTCCAACAATCTCCCCCTTTTTGATGATGACAAACATAAGTATTAAAACAGAAAATTGTTGTTAACTTAATTAACAAGTTAACTGCAGGATGTGAGGTATGTAAGCTCCCCCTGAGTCTGATCCAAGTTAATTAAGTTCAGATAAAAACACAAATGTGAAAATTTCAGAATTGTTATTAAGTTTAATTAACAACCTGACTTCAGGAGAGGTTTGTAAGCTCCCCCTAGGTCTGACAATCCTCAAGGTTAAGTTTGTAAGCTTCCCTTGATTCTTATCTATGTTAATTAAGCTTAACTTAAAACAATATAGTGAAATTAACACTCAGAATTCTAAAATGACTTGTTGAATTCAGGTTCTGAGGTTTGTAAGCTCTCCCCCTAAGTCTGATAATCCACAGGATGAGTTTTGTAAGCTCCCTGAGTCTTATCCAAGTTATTTTAGATTCATCTTAACTCACTAAGAGTTGTATATCTCACAGAATATATCAGAGCCAGAAATTTACTTCAGAGGCTAAGAGTTAAGAACTGTTCTCATAAGTTAAATTTAGTCAGAATTGTATCAGAGCTAGAGCTTGACTGGTCAGTATCAGAGCTAGCTTTAACAATTGTATCAGAGCTTAATCCTAACAATTGTATCAGAGCTTAATAAACTTAGCTAAACTTAGCTTCTGACAATTTAAACTTATTTGAGCTCAGGTGCTTTAATACTTGTTTTACTTTCTCCCCCTTTTGTCATCAACAAAAAGTCTTACTTTCTCCCCTCAACACAGAAAAATCTCTCCCCCTTTTTCAAGAGAGTTTGAAAATATCTGTATCAGAGCAGAAAAGAATTTTGAAAGAGTTTGAAAGCATAGATCAAAGCAGTTCAGTTTCCCCCTTCTTAAAAGAGTTTGAAAGCAGTTCTGACACCAAGTTTGAGAAGATTTCAAAAGGATTCAGAATTTGGGGGGGGGTTGAACTAACCAAGATTGTGAGATATTTGTGCAATCATATGGATAACCAAGTAGCAAGGATAATCATCAGAGCCTACTTGATTTTCAATTAGTATATGACTTGCAGAAAAATTAGAATGCTGTTCAGAAGCAGAAAAAGTTTGGAGCTTCTGATCAGGTCATTCTGTGTTCAGACATTACTTGTTCAGTACAAACTGGTTCAGCATCAAAGCAAAACAACCAGTTGTGTTCAGTATCAGAGCAAAACTTCTCAAGAAGTGTTCAGTATAAGAGCAATTCTGAGTTTGCTTTAAAGAAATATATCAGAATCTGATACCAATTGAGGATTTATCTCAGAGTCTGATACCAGCTAAAAGGTTTTAATTCAGAGTCTGATACCAGTTAAAAGGTTTTAAGTCAGAGTCTGATACCAAATAAAAACATTTCTAAAGACTGAACATTGTCTGAAACACTTTGGGCTTTTAAAATGTGTCTGTGCTAAACATTTTGAAAACAAACTGATACCAACTTGAAAATTGTTTGTTAAGCAATTTTAACATTGAATATCAGAGCATAAAATCACATTTTTAAATTGATGACTTTGGGAGGATTAGAGTATAAACTTTCAACTCTTTAATCATCATTGCCCATAGCTATACTTATCAGATTCTGACCAACATTAGATTTCTATCATATTCAGAAGTCAGAAAATCCAGGTTCTGATCCTTCAAACTCTGAAGTTTTTCAGGCTTAACTTTATTCAAACTCTCAGAAGGTGAGTGTTTGATAAGTCTTAGCTTATGATAAACTTAGAATCAAGGAATTCATTCAGATTCAAGCACATTTTCAAGAGATGAAATGCATGTTCAGATTCTTTTTAATAAAATTGAATCTTTCTTCTGTTAGGGGTTTTGTGAATATGTCAGCCCATTGATGATCAGTATCAATGAACTGAATATCTAAAACACCCTTCTGAACATAGTCTCTTATAAAATGATGTTTTATTTCTATGTGCTTGGCTCTAGAATGCAGAATTGGATTTTTAGACAGACATATAGCAGCAGTATTATCACAATAAATTGGAATATTGTCTGCATGAATCTGATAATCCTCTAATTGATGTTTCATCCAGAGCAGTTGTGTGCTACAACTTGCAGCTGAGATGTATTCTGCTTCTGCTGTTGACAAAGCAATGGTTGCTTGTCTCTTGCTGGCCCAGGATATCAGATTCTCACCAAGAAACTGACAGTTTCCACTGGTGGATTTTCTTTCAATCCTGTCCCCAGCATAGTCAGCATCACAGAATCCAACTAGCTTATAATTTAGAGATTTCTTATACAGAAGTCCCAAATTAGTTGTTCCTTTCAGATACCTGAAGATTCTCTTGACAGCAGTCATATGAGATTCTCTAGGATCTGATTGGAATCTAGCACACAGACATACACTAAATAAAATATCTGGCCTGGAAGCAGTTAAGTATAGGAGAGAACCTATCATACCTCTGTACAGCTTCTGATCTACCTTAGTGCCATTGTCCTCTTTGCTTAAGGTGCAGGTGGGATGCATTGGTGTTGTCATCAGCTTGCAATCATCCAACTGGAACTTCTTCAGAAGCTCCTTGGTGTATTTTGACTGATGAACATAAACACCCTCTTTGCATTGATTGATTTGAATTCCCAAGAAGAATTTTAGCTCACCCATCATGCTCATTTCAAATTCATCCTGCATTAACTTAGAAAATTCCTTGCAAAGGGAGGCATTAGTAGAACCAAATATGATATCATCAACATAGATTTGTACAATTAAGATTTCTTTCTTAACAGTTTTTCTAAAGAGTGTATTGTCAACTTGACCTCTTACAAAACCATTTTTAATTAAGAAGTTGCTTAGTCTTTCATACCAAGCTCTGGGAGCTTGTTTCAGACCATACAAAGACTTCTTAAGTTTAAAAACATGATTTGGATATTTAACATCTTCAAAACCAGGAGGTTGTTTGACATACACTTCTTCAGAAATTACACCATTCAAGAAAGCACTCTTAACATCCATTTGATATAAGATGATATCATGATTAATAGCATAAGAAAGAAGTAACCTGATTGCTTCCAGTCTTGCAACTGGAGCAAATGTCTCAGTGTAGTCAATTCCTTCTTGCTGGCTGTACCCTTGAGCTACTAATCTAGCCTTGTTTCTGATCACTTCTCCTTGTTCATTGAGCTTGTTCCTGAACACCCATTTTGTTCCAATGATGTTCTTCTGATCAGGTTTTGCAACAAGATCCCATACATCATTCCTTTGAAATTGATTCAGCTCTTCTTGCATTGCTACAATCCAACCATCATCAGCAAGTGCTTCATCAGCAGTTGTAGGCTCAATCATGGATAGCAGGCCAAGCATGGACTCATTCTGAGTGAATGCTGATCTTGTCTTGATTGGACTGCTCTTGTTTCCAATGATCAATTCCTCAGGATGTGAAGACTTGTACTTGAATGAGTTTCTGGGTGGATTAGTTTCTGAAGGGCCACCAGGGATTTGTTCAGAACCATGCTGATCTTGATTAGCATCAGGAGTAGTGTCATTGCTGGAGAGTTTCTCAGAGTCTTCATTGTTTTCAGCTTCTGAACCTTCATCAGAGCCTGAACTGGGTTCAGCTTCTGAAGGTTCTTCTGAGATTCTGACATCTGCAAAACTCTCAACCAGCTCTGGTATTTCACTACCAGGCTTCTTATCATCAAACCTAATATGTATAGCTTCTTCAACAACATGTGTTTCAGAATTATACACTCTGTATGCCTTAGATCTCTCTGAGTATCCTAAAAAGATACCCTTTTGAGCCTTGGCATCAAATTTCTTTATGTAGACCTTATTGTTCAGTATGTAACATGTACAACCAAACTGATGAAAATAAGAAATACTTGGTTTTCTTCCTTTAAATAATTCATATGAAGTTTTATTCAGAATGGGTCTGATATAAATCCTGTTCTGAATATAACATGCTGTGTTTACAGCTTCTGCCCAAAAGTACTTAGCAATTTTTGACTCATGGATCATGGTTCTGGCCATCTCTTGTAAAGACCTGTTCTTTCTCTCTACAACTCCATTTTGTTGTGGAGTTCTAGGAGATGAGAACTCATGGAAAATTCCATGGTCTTCACAAAAGTTTTCAAAAGGTTCATTTTCAAATTCACCACCATGATCACTTCTGATTTTCAAAATTTTCAAATCAGTTTCTGTTTGTACTTGTTTGCAGAATTTGAAAAACACATCATATGTTTCATTTTTGGTTCTGAGGAATTTAACCCAAGTCCACCTACTATAATCATCAACAATCACAAGTCCATACTTCTTCCCATTGATTGAAGCTGTTCCAACAGGACCAAACAAATCAATGTGAAGGAGTTCTAGAGGTTTAGAGGTGGAAACAATGTTCTTTGGCTTGAAAGAAGTTTTAGAAAATTTTCCTATTTGGCATGCTGAGCACAAAGCATCTGAGTGATAATCAATACTGGGTAAGCCTCTGACCAGCTGTAACTTGCTAAGCTTGGAGATGAGTCTCCAGTTAGCATGTCCCAGCCTTTTGTGCCAGACCCATTTCTCATCACTCACAGACAAAAGGCAAACTACCTTCTGCTGAACCAATTCAGAAAAATTAATTTTATAAACATTGTTTTTCCTGCTGCCTCTGAACACTACAGACTTGTTTTCATTATTGATTACAGTACAAGTGTTCTTATTAAACAGGACTTCATAATTACTATCACATAATTGACTTATGCTAAGTAAATTATGCCTAAGTCCATCTACCAGCCAAACATTATCAATGTACAGGGAAGAATTACCTATCTTACCAGTACCAATGATCTTTCCTTTCTGACTTCCTCCAAACCCCACAGTTCCTCCCTCTTTCAGAGTCAGGGTTTGGAACATAGACTTATCCCCTGTCATATGATGCGAGCATCCACTGTCCAGGTACCAGGACCTTTCCTTTTCTTTGGATGACAAGCATATCTGCAATTGAAATAATCTCAGACTTAGGTACCCAGATTTTCATGGGTCCTTTGGGGTTAGTCCTGAAAGGTTTTGGCTTCTTGTGTCTGAAGTTATGATATTCAGACTTGTTCTGATACTTAGGATATGAATCCTTATATCTAGAATAAGTCTGACTTTCAGAACCTGAGTGCTTCAGAACCTGAGTTCTCAAAGGTTTGGACTTAGACTTCTTCAGAACCTGAGACTTGGAGGTCTTTGGTTTTGATCTGTTCAGAGTCTGAACCATTGAGTACTTTGGTTCTGATCTCCTCAGAATTCTAACTTTGTTTACTTTAGGCACAAGGCAAGCTTCAATTTTGCCTTTCTTAAAACAGTTTGAAGCAGAAAACTGATTTGTTTGCTTAGGCTTGCTTTGCTTAACATTCTGAGATTGAAAATGTTTTACATTGACTGGTTTAACAGATTTTGAATTTTTAATAAACCCAGTCTTAGAAAAATTTCAATCAGATTTATTCAGATTCTGAGACTTACTAGTTCCAGGTTCTGAATACTTCAGATTCTGAACCTTTTCTGGTTTAGACTCTGATTTCCTCTTACTCTTAGGCTTAGGACCTTTTGGCTTAGATTTGGGCAGGGTTTTAACATCTGCCTTCATCTTACCCTTAGGTTCTGAAGCTTCAGAGTCTGAGTTGTTCAGAACTTCTGACTTAGTTTCAGATTCTGATACTCTCAACTTCTCAGAATTATCAGAAGCAGGCACAAAGCATATACCATTGCCTTTTAAAATATTTTCAGAACATGAAGGTGAGTTTAAATCATTTGAAGGTTTGAACAAATCATAGCCAATGCCTTCACCTTTATTTCTGATCATATTATACATCATGGAGGCAATTTTAGTTCTGTTGAACCCAGTTAACATGAAATCCTGAAGAGCTATTTCCTGTTCATTAGGAACCTCTTCAGATTTCTTATGAGCCTCTTTTCTGAGTTCCTCAACTTCCTCATCATATTCAAAAATTTGATTCTGAAGTTTAAGGTTTTCCTCAGATAGCAAGTTGTTTTGATTTTTCAAAGACTTGATTTCTTTTAACTTGCTCTTAAGATGACTCATAAGATCATTAACTGTTTCAATCAAATCAAATCTAGAGAGTTCAGAATATACCTCATCTTCTTCATCAGAATCTGAACATGATTCTGCATCAGAAGATGCAATTGCCATCAGGGCCAGGTTTGCTTCTTCCTCATCAGATTCTGACTCATTGTCCAGATCATCCCATGTAGCCATGAGACTCTTCTTGAGCTTATTTCTGAAACTGCTGGACTTTGAGCTGGACTTCTTTGCTTTTTCCTTTGATTTTTCCTTCTGAAGATCAGGACAATCAGCAATGAAGTGGCCAGGCTTTTTGCAGTTGTAGCAGCTTTCCTTCTGGATATCCCTCCTTGAATTTGAACCAGATCCTCTGAAGTTACTGCTTCTGTTAGAGAACTTTTTCTTTCTGTTCATCAGATACTGAAGTCTTTTAGAAATCATTGCAAGCTCATCAGCATCTGAATCTTCATCAGAATTTACCTCAGGAAACTCTTCTTCAGATTCAATTGCTTTCAAGGCTTTAGCAGGTTTTCTTTTAGACTTCAGAGCCAATGTTTTTGGTTCTCTAACAGGTTCATCCTCATTGAGTCCCAGTTCATGCACCTTGAGTGAGCTTATAACATCTTCAATACTTAAAGTATTTAGATCCTTAGCTTCCTCAATGGCAATCACTTTAGGTCTCCATTTGGATGGCAGACTTCTAAGGATTTTATTCACATGGTCAGCTGTGGTATAACTCTTCTTCAGAATCTGAAGTCCAGAAACCAGAGTCTGAAATCTTGAGAACATAGTCTCAATATTTTCATCCTCTTTCATTCTGAACAGTTCATATTGCTGAACAAGTATGTTTGCCTTAGCTTCTCTAACTTTCTGATTACCTTCATAGTTAGAGCAGAGGGATGTGAATATTGCTTTGGCTGTTGACTTGTCACTCAGCTTCTGATACTCAGTGTGAGGTAATGAATCCACAATGATTCCTCTCACATGGTGATGTTTCCTATAGATTTTTCTTTGATCATCACTCAGAGCTCTTCTGTTGACAGCAACACCTTCTTCATCTACTGGGATAGTGATTCCATCTTCAATAATATCCCATAGTGAATCATCTATACCAATGATATGGCTGTACATTTTGCTTTTCCACCATGAGAACTTCTCAGGATCACCAGTAAACATTGGAGGTTTATTGTGTGACCTAGATTTTCTCTCATTGGTGCCATAATCATATGAAACAGATGTTCCAGCTCCTCTTTGACTTCTGGGTTGTGGTTGAGGTGAATCTTCACTATCAGACATGTTTTTCTCAGGATCAAGACTGACACACTGTTAAGTGTTAATATCAGAACCGGAGCTCTGATACCAACTGAAGGTGAGAAAAACACACACACAAGAAGGGGGGGTTGAATTGTGTGACTCTAAAAACTTGTTCTTTTCTTTTTCAAGGACTTAAAACAAGTTCAGAACCAGGTTCTGAACTGTTATCAGAATGTATGCAGCGGATTAAACAAGTAAAAGAGATAAGGGAAGAAAGACACACAGAAATTATACAGGTTCCTTCTCAATGTGAGAAGTAGTCCTGTCCCCTTGTATCCAACAAGAGAGTTCACTATAATCTGAAGATTACACAATGCTAAACCACACAGGAAGAGACTTCCAGTTGCTCAATCACAAAGAAAGAGACTTATATGCTCAACCACCAAGGAAGAGGCTTCCAGTGCTCAAGTCACTAAGACAAGAGACTTCCCAATGCTCAAGTCACAAATACAAGAGACTTCTGACTCAGACCACAAAGGAATGAGGTTACAATTGCTTAGTATACAGACTAAGACTTTAGGGACCAAACTGGTTTACAAATGAAATAGTTTGGGATGAACACTTGATCAAATATCAGAGGTGTTCTCTTAATACAACTCAGGTTAAGACTCTTAACCTTAAGAAATTCTAAGTTACAAGACTAAAGAATTTCTAAGAGTTTTGAACTTGACAGTTTTTACACAGAAAACAGAGCAAGGTTTCAGCAATACGTTTCAAAGAGTCTTAGACAATTTCTTCTTCAAATCTTCCTCCTTTTATAGATGAAAATAGAGCTGTTGAAGATTTGCTTGAATTAAGGAAATTAGCCGTTGCAATTGGACTAGGTTACTGCAAATGTGTGCTGCACTTTATCAGTCAGAACAGAGCAGGTGCCATTTTTGAATTGGCCCACCTTAAAAACTGGAGAATGTTTGGGTCAAGGAGACAACTGTTCCATTGAGTTGTTCTGACACATCCAGGCATTAAATGCGCACAGTACTGGTTGCTTTTCCATGCCACATCAGCTTCAGAAGCTTCTCAGTGAACAGTGATCGGAAGCTGCTTCAGTTGTACGGATCATAAGCTGGCTTCAGAAGTTGACTGTTGTGTTGACTTCTTCAGAAGCACCCAGTCTTCAGAAGCTGCCTTCAGACTTCAGAAGCTGCACTTCAGGAGTACCACTTCAGGACCACTTCAGAAGCTTCACTTCAGGAGCACTTCTTCAGGATCTCTTCAGAAGCTGTTACTTCAGGAGCACTTCTTCAGGAGTACTTCTTCAGGAGTACTTCTTCAGGACCAGTTTTCTTTCTAGCTTTGCAACCTTGATTTTTGGCTTTCCTTCTTGCTCTATAGCTTGTTCTTCATAACCATTGTCAATCAATACTTATTAAGCATGTGGTTCTGAAACACTTGAACAAAGCATTAGCAATTAACCAATTTTCTCTTTAATACCTTGTTATCATCAAAACCATAAAGAGAGATATGTTTACACATAAATGTTTCAACACGGGTTGGTACCATCATAGCAGACCAAAGAGTAGCCCGAGAGTGTTACCACAACAGCTTGAAGATTCAGAAGGAGAAGAAAGGAAGCAGCAGCATAAAAGCGCACCGAGTGAACCTCATTGTCTCAAGCCTAGAAGGAGAGATTCATGTCCAGGAAATCAAGAAGGTCGAGGAAGAGAGTACTCCCTTCTTGTTACTCCATTTGAAGCCAGTCACTTCAAGAATCAATGCTGAGGAAGAAAATGCAAAACACGGTGGGGACAGGAAGGTTGAGGAAACGAGTACTCCTTTCCTGAAGCTCCGCTCAAAGCCAGACAATCCAACTGTCAAGACCGGGAAAAAAGAAGTGAAATCCGATGAAATCAAGAAGGGGTTGATACTACAGGCAGAACCAGCCAACCACAGTACGATGAAAAAGTTGAGCACAGTGCAGGAGGGAACTCGCCATGACAACTCAAGGGCGAGCTAGAGGGAAGACAAAGCCATTTTAGTTCCTACCGTTTTTTATCTTATAAATTTCGACGTTTTTGTACAGTTACGTAGTAAGACAGTAAGGGGCACTCTTTTCCCCCCGCAGTAATGGGGGTTTTTAACGAGGCCCCGGTTTATTATTGATGTTATATATATATTGCTGGTTTATCTTACTTTCATTGCATGTAGCAGATCGCCATTGCCGACTCTCAAATGAGCTCGCCGTATGATACGTTAACCACAAAGAAATTGCCACCTAATTCCTTAACCCTAAAAGACAGGGCTCTAAGACGTCGTGAGCTTAAAAAGAAATCGCCACCTAATTCCTTAACCCTAAAAGACAGGGCTCTAAGACGTCGTGAGCTTAAAAAGAAATTGCCGCCTAATTCCTTAACCCTAAAAGACAGGGCTCTAAGACGTCGTGAGCTTAAAAAGAAATTGCCACCTAATTCCTTAACCCTAAAAGACAGGGCTCTAAGACGTCGTGAGCTTAAAAAGAAATTGCCACCTAATTCCTTAACCCTAAAAGACAGGGCTCTAAGACGTCGTGAGCTTAAAAATAAGATCGCCGCCTAATTCCTTAACCCCAAAGAGGGCTCTAAGACGTCGCGAGCAGAAAACAAGATCGCCGCCTAATTCCTTAACCCCAAAGAGGGCTCTAAGACGTCGCGAGCAGAAAACAAGATCGTCGGGAAACCTTATAAAGGAACCCTATAGCATCAAGCGCTAAAAGAAACACACCCACAACTGTCGACGTTATTACGAAACGAATGTAACCACCGCCCAGGAGAGACCTTCCGAAATGCATAAATTTGCAGGAAAATAAAAAGCTTAAAAGCGGAAATAATACATCAAGCAGGGTACTCAGTTTAAAAGTAGTCAAGGAAGTTTAAATTACAACAAACGAAATTAGGGTTCGTCCACTAGGACGCCATCTACAATAATTTTAAAAGGATCAAGAGCGGAAGTATCGGCGCCAGGATGGAGGAGGGCGAATTGTGCCTTGGCTCTTTCAAAGCCAGCATCAAAGTTCAGAGCCAGCTCGCCCTTCGCTTCAGAAACCTCAGCCATAAGCTGATCCGCCCTTTCTGCTCCAGCCGCGACATCGTTTTGTAGCTTGGAGATGACACCGTCCTTTCCAGCAAGATCTGCCGCATAACCAATCTTCAGATCGGAGATGCGTTTCTCAAATTCAAGCGTCACCGCCTCCCTGGCCTCCCGCACCTCTTTCTCCCTAGCATTCCCGACCTCCTCTAACTCTTTCTCCAACGCCCTCACTGTAGCTTGAAGAGCCTCCTCATTCTGCACCACTTCTTCATACTTAAGATCCACCGAGTCTAGAAGCAACATAGTCCGCAAACAATGGACTCCCATATCCTTCGTCATAAAGGGCACAGCGCCCTGGCTTCCCGACTCTGCGTCTTCAGGATTAAATATCAGCCTCTCCTTCACGTAGGCACCATAGTCAAAACCTTTATCCCAGAAAGACGGCACCGAGCTGCTGGTTTTGATGGCGCCAATCAGGGAAGGAGAGGGCGTCTTCTTCCCTTTCTTCTCCGCTACCGCCTTCCCTTTATTATCTTTTCCGGGCGACCTCCTATCGCGCGGAGCCGCCGGAAGGCTCTCAGCTGGAACTTCGAGCGGATGATCAGCCTTCCTCTTTGGCTTACGAGTAATAAGTCCCGTAGGATCAGTAGTCGCCGTTCCCTCAGCAGCCTTTTTTGCCTTCATCTCTTCGAGATATCTTTTCCTCTCTGCCGCAGTCATGGGCGTCATATCCTCTACAGAAAATAAAGCGAAAAGTCAAGGGACAGGACAAAATAAATGCAAAACATAGGCTCGAGTAAATGAATTTGACTCACGTAGATACTCGTCTAGGCTATCTACATCCCCTTCCCTGTTCAATAACTCCCGGATGTTCATAGGCAACATTTTGTCCAAAAAACAGACGACGCCCTGATCGTACGCGTCCATCTTCTCATATTCAAAACCCATGATGGACGCCGGAGCACCCGTCCAACATGTGGGAAACCTCAGCTTACCATCCACCCATACCGCGGCTGCCTCACAACCCTTTCGCCCTCGAACCCGAAGGAATGTTTGTCTCCAATTTTTGTAATGAGAGGCGTAGGGAGGGAACAGCCTCTTACCAGGATGCGCGCTAACAGACACCCAAGACTGCTTATCTACCCCCTTCGTGCCATAGAAAGTGAAGAAGGATCCAACCGAGGGCTGGAAGCCCAATCCCTCACATAGAATCTCAAAAGCGCGGATAAAAGCCCAGCTATTCGGCTGCAGCTGAGAAGGCGCGACATTGAGACAGTTGAGTATGTCAACTTCAAAGGGCGTGAAGGGATACTTCACACCCAGATCTTCAAAAACGGCGGTGTACATATGGAACATCTCACTCTTCAAACTCTTCGGCCTCTGTGCGCACACTTTCTCGCCCGGGCGACAAGGTTCCAAAACCACGTCCTCCTCAAATCCCGTAGAGGACACGTGTCGCTTACTCCGGAAGAACGCCACCCGTTGGGAGTCCAAGTGTCGCGTCGAATTTCGGATGTCAAGCTATGGGGAAGCTTTGAATCACTAATTCTAAATTACGACTGAACTTTTAATTTTTCGGGGAAAAAGGAAAAAAGTTCTAAATTACCTTGAGAAAAGATTTTAGGTTCGAAAGTCGATTATGCAAGGGGAAGGTATTAGCACCCCTCACATCCGTTGTACTCAACGGGAACCTCTTAGTCGGCTTAGGCTTAAAATGGTTCGGTGTTTTACTTACGTGTTTAAATGTGTATAAAAAGGAATATATAAAAAGACATAATGCGGGATAAGGAAAGAGATAAAAACAAACGAAAAGGGAAAAACAGGTTTTTTATTAATGGGCTTGACAAGATGTCGATCTTGCTCCTACGTATCTCCCGGTAGTCGGAGAATTCAAAGCGTACGTAGTTCTTTGGTAGAAAAACGTTTGTATGTTGATTCGTTTTAGTTAAAAAAGATTGATCGCGTCCGAGCGAAAAAGTTTGAAAATAAAGAAAAAGTGTAATGAAAATAAATGTCAACTGCTCGGGTTGCTGCCGAACTGGCCATTGACGACAAGAAAGTAAAAGTCAGCTGCTCGGGTTGTTGCCGAGCTGGCCACTGACGACAATGCATGAAAGTAAATGATTTGATGAAAAAGTTTTACGCTCGGACGTGAGCAAAGGTTTTAAAAACGTACGAAGACGTACAAAGTTTTAAAAGGGTGAAAGATGGACGCTAGGCGATAAGCTCGCGCGAGGCGTGAATGTTTTAAAATAAAAGACAAACGCACTGAGGCGAAAGATTCGCGCAAGGCGTAAAGAATAAAATATAAAACGCGCAAGGCGCGAAAGGTTCGGATTGACCACGAGGGCCAAGAAAAGGGTAAAAATGACCACAAGGGGGCCAATGGAAAGTTTAGCGTGCTAGACGCGTCAAGGGTGGAATGACGATTGCCCGAGCGACGAGACATACGTCACGCATTCGTGCAATCGAGGTTTGGGGAGACATACGTCAAGCCATTCCCGTTTCATTCAAGTTTGGTTTTGTTACTCTAAGGAATCTCAAAGGGAACCAAAGCTTTAAAAGGAAAGTTAAAGAAAAGAAAAACAACACGAACAAATTTGTTGTTCGGTTTTATTAAAAAATCATGAACGTTACTTGTTGCTTAAGTTATTGAAACTCAAGAACAAGTTTGGTTCAAGTTTGAATGGCAAACACAATCATAGAACATACAAAACATTGGAAAGTTCACAAGTTCGGCTCAATTTGAGCTTGATTTTAAGAATGAGCAAACTCGGCTTAAGTTCGCGTTTGGATTGAAAATCATGAACAACGTGGTTGTTCAAGTTTGTTTTTGAAATAGACGAACTTAGCTTGCTGCTCAAACTTGGTTTTTGAAAATGTTAAGAACATAACTTGTTTCACAAGTTATTCAAATTTTGTCGCACGAACTTGTGAAATCTTCGAAGTTTGTGCAAGATTATGAGTTGGGTTTGGACCAAAATGGTTTTAACCCTCTTTAGGTTCTGAATCAAGGGCTAGAATCCCAAAAATTTGATATTTGAATGCCTGATTCATATTCTGAATTTCACATACTTCGCAGAGCAACCAGAACTTGGCTCTGCGAAGTCAGGTTCTGGTGTGTTCGCAGTGCGAGCAAGGCTTGGCTCTGCGAAGTATGCGAATTTTCAACTCAGAAGCTGTTTCTGAACAGAAGTTCAGAAACTGCTTCTAAGCAAGATTCAGAACCTAAAGGAGGTTAAGAAACTTGACAAAAAGGAAGAAAAAAGGGTGAAAAAACACAGTTTTAAAGCTTGGCCCCTTTGAGGTCCTTTTTGGGGTTCAAAGGAGGTTTTGGTTCACAAAACAAAATTGGACAAAGCAAGATATGTAAACAGTATATACAATAGAAAAGAAAGGTTATAGGAGACTTACAGAACTCCTATCAATGCTTGAATAAGACTGGAAGTAGCTTGCTTACTTTGTGAAAGGTTATGAACAAGGTTCAAAGTGTTTGTGATGAACTGATTTTGTGCTGCAATGCAAGGGATTTTTGGTGTGATTTTCGTGTGTGTTGGCTCTCTGGATTGGTATGTTCTTGCCTGGTTTTTAGTGTATTCAGTTGTGTGTGATTCTTATGCCTTGCCCTTCCTTTTATAGGCATAAATGCAAATCTTTGCAATGATGAACAATGATGAACAAAATCCTAAAACACTAGCTGATCATGAGCTAAACTCAGGCTAGATCACTTTGCATTTAATGCTAATGGATAGAACTTGCTTTGCCTTGTGCCAAGGGGCAAGGTCTTGACTGATCTCAGTCACACATGCCATTGATTCTAGAAGGTAATGATGGTAAAATCTGTAAAACAGGGCAGCTGCAAAAGGGATGATTCTTGGGATCAAACCTTGCAATCTTGGAAGGTCAAACAATCAAAACGTGTACTGCCATGTACAGGGAGATTGGGGGAATCAAAATCAGCATGTGGGCTTATGTGTGGGAGGAGAAATTCAGGTCAAAACAGGGCATGTCACACAGCTTTTTTGCAACATAAACCACTTGTGATTGACTGGTTTTGGCAGGGAAAAGGGAAGGAAATGGATCAAGCAGCTGGCTGGCATGTTTAGGTTGGGTGAGGGGTCAATTTGGGGGGACAAAAACTGACCAAGGATAGCCAATTTGTTTGATCACATGAGAGGTTGGAAGAAAGTTCTTCTTTCCTTTAACATTTAATGTCACACATTAAATCTTGCCTTGCTGCACCAAATCAGTCACAAAATAACAAGAATGCAAGTAATAATGCTACTAATGATAATTGTAGTTGAAAGCAAAAAAGATAAACAACTATATAAAAATCTGCAGAATTTTCGCAGAGGTCGCAGTGCGAAGGTGAGTTCGCACTGCGAACTTCACTTTTTTTGATTTTTTTGTATTTAAAATAAAAGGTAAAAATGGGGAAAATAATAATAATATTATATAACAATAATAATAATGATAAAAATGCAAATGGCAATAAAAATGAATAAAAATAGTAATGACAATAAATAAAACTTAATAATACTAAAAGATAAAAACTAATAGTAATAAAATAATAATGATATTATTAAAAAAACATAACAATAATAATATTAATATTAAGGATAATGATGATGATATAAAATGTTATAGCAATAATAAAAATAATAAAAGGTAAAAAATAAATAATAAAAAATAATACCCAAAAAATATAAGTCAAAAAATGGGGTATGACAAATATCATATTTTCAAAAAACGTGAGAGCTAGGTGCAAGTTGGATTGCAAGGTCAAAGATCCTAGATTGAAAGAGGTGAAATTAACGGATTTGGTTGACACCATCATGTATGCTTGGAAGGTTGTGGTGAATTCTCTTTTTGTGGAACTATATGCAGATGTAGTGTTACAATTGAGAAAGGTTTGTGAGCAATTTTCAAAATTTCTTAATTATGTGGAAAGTACCATATTGGAACCTTTGAAGGAAAAAAATAGTGAAGTTATGACATGATAGTATTATGCATTTAGGTAATACAGCAACAAACAGAGTTGAATCCACTCATGGTAGATTTAAACAATATTTGCAAGATAGTAAGGGCGATTTGGTAAAAGGTTGGGATGCGATGCATGCAATGTTAGCATTTCAATTAAGATACAAGCCACTTTTGGGAGTAGTTGTAATGTTTCAGAACAAAAATATTCAGGAAATTTATTGTACTCGAGTTTGGTGTATAAGGTTTCTAGATATGTTTCAAACCTTAAAATAACAATTTTAGTTACAAAATTTTATATGTAAGTGTAACTAACCATATGTTTACAATCTGGTTTAGTTGGGCCACCTAGATAACCGTACAAAAAGCAAGAGGGACAACAGCTCTAGGCCATTAGTTCACTATAGTGAAGTCGTCAAAGTATTTTAGGTATACGACACCACAACAATGTCCAGTCTTGTTACTGAACAATGTTGAGTCAACCAAGTAGAGCAGAAAAGCTTTGATGCACCAAGTCTAGTATTAGTATCTCTAATCCTCTTTCCCAGGTTGATTCTGTTGGAACAAAATAGGTTTAAACAATGCCTCTAAGTTTTGATGATAACAAGGTATTAAAAGATCAATTGGATATGCTAATTTTGTTCAAGAGTGCAGGACCATAGATAAAAAATTTACAAGGATTTAATCATGCATGGGTTCTGAATGAACAAATGAAGAGCAAGGAAATACAAAGAGAAGCTAGTTGCAAGTCAGATTCTAAAGTCAAGTCAGACTCTAAAGAGACATCAGAAGCTGGAGTTCTAGACTCTGATGACTTTCCAGACTTAGACTCTGAAGAATTGGAACAATTTGCTGGGAATTCAGATATGGAAGCAAAGCTTGAGAAGCTGAAGATTCTACACTCTGAAATGTTTAAGGAATTATACGACAGAAGTTCTGAAGGATTTTAAAGAGATCAACTGTTGTCATTGTCAAGAAAGGACAAATTGTACAACCACGTTTTCCACTACCTTCACATGTTTGCTCGTACTCTGCAAACTTGTCCCCTACTGAAGAACGGTTCATTCCACATTCAGGAAAGGATTCAAACCTTATTCCTCCTAGTACATGAACCAAATCAAGCAACAAATCAATATAATTGATCAAAGCTTCTTCAAACGACTCTATTGATGTGCTAGCAGTAATCCAACATCTCTATTTCTTATCTCTATATAAAGGAATGAAGACTTGAAGAACATAACAAGACTTTGAGAATTTTACAAGTGTCAATACTCTGCCAAATTCAAAACACATCAAACACTTAGAATTTCTTACAAACTTTCTTATCTTAGAAATTCTTAAGTGTAGAGTCTGATATATGTGTTGTATTTTGTGAACACCACTGATAGTATATCAAGTGTTCAAACCAAACATTTTACTTTGTATTTTGTTTGTTGAGAAGTCTCTTACTTTGTGTTTGAGCGAAAGAAGTTTGTTGCTTTGTGCTTGTGCAATTTGTAATCATTGGATTATAGTGAAAAATCTCTTGTAAGTACAAGGGGACTAGACTAATTCTGGATTATATTGCTTGTGTCTTTCCCTTCTCTATCTCTTTAACACTTTATCCGCTGCATCAGAACCTGACCTTTCACTCAGATTCTAAACTCCATCAAAACCTGAACTTTGTTCTAGTCATTTTTGAAGAAAAAGCCAACACAATTCAACCTCCCCTTCTTGTGTTTTTCTCACCTTCTGATTCGCCAACAAGCCTGCATCTCTCAGATAGTCCTGGAAAACTATTAGAAGCCATGCATATGTGATACGACCTGAATGAAGTAATATATTTACGCTCATAAGAAAAAACGACGACAAATTAAATAATAGCATTCACAAATATTATTTACAGAAAAATTCACTTATATTCGGCAAAGTAATATATATCATAAAAATATGTTTTTTTGCAGAAATATTATTTACCTCTCCATTTTTTTTCTTTGCTGCAATATGCTTGTGAAAATCCGGCTACAAAAATGTGTCCGAAGGTCCTCCACCATATACATGTTGAACCACTCCCATGGAAAGAGGTTGAGATGTCATCTCTGGTTGTGGTGATGGCATCTGAATGTCAACATCATGATCTTGAGCCTGTGAAGAAGAACATTTCGCCCCCATTCCAACCATGACCACGAGCACGTCCACGTCTTGGAGGAGGGTTTCTATCTCGCTCTCTGCTAACATAACTATGCAATGTCTCATTTCCAAGTATCGTTCTCCCAACATCATCAGCCATATCTACAACAATGAGGAAAATAAAATGTCTATTCATTCAAGCATTTCGTCAAACATTTGGAGCAAAATCAAACAAACATTACAAAGTAACATTCAAATTGCATGTACAAGCCCTAAACATATTCATAAATCATCAATAAACCATAACATTCACTCAATACGGATAACAATAACTAATAATTCATATTGTGTCAACACACACCCAAAACATAATTTTATTTCAACACCAATAACAACAACACAAAAAATTCCAAAAGAAAAAAAAAAACAGAGTTCTCAGAACTTAGTTGTTGTGTTATAGAGGAATGTGCAAAAAAGAAGGGCAAAAAGTTGTATGTTTTATTGGGATCAAGATTTGGACCGAAGAAGTATAAGTTGGGGAGGGAAATGGGGAATGTAACATCCTGATTTTTATTATTAGTTTCTTAATATTAATACTATGCGATATTAGTAATATTAGTTTATTTAGAATTTATTTGTTTGTTGTCTTATTATAATGGTGGTTGAGTTGATGGGTTAGTTAATTATTAGAAAATAAGAGTTTATGAGAAATTAGGAAACTAGAGGTGCTAATGAGTAAAATAGGAGGTTTAAAGTGAGTAATGAGTAGTGTTTTAATTGGTAGACGAATAAACAATGATAGAACTAAGTCCATTAAGTGATGTGAGAAAATCCAAGACCCAAACATGAGAATATAAGTAGATTGTAGTGTTATGAGAATTAGAGTTAGAGCTCGTAAGGAACATTGGAAGAAAGAGGCAAGAAAGAGATCTAAGTCAAGAAATCAAAGAGGGGAGGGAGACCCAAGCTTGAGGGGGGGCTAATTTTGAAGATTCAATAGGTAAGGGGAGTTATATTCACATTTGGGATTATATGAGCAATTGGGTAGTAAAGGGTTTATGTAATTCTTATTAATTTCATGGTTTATGATTAGTTGATGATGATTCGTAGCTCTAGTTGTTATTGTGAATTTGGGTATGTTGATTAATTGTGAATCCATGATGTTGATATGCTAAATCCATGATTTGATTGTGTTAATGTCGTGTTTCTGATTTTTAGGTTATAATGAGTGAAATTCATGAAATTTGATGCATTATTGATGTTTCGATGGTAGTAAGTGCTTATTTAAAGATGTATTAAACTATGAGTAATGTTTTATCTATCGATTTGGGGCTAAAGGGGATCAAAATGAGGATTTTGGGATGATTTGAGGGTGATCCCGAGCTAAAACTATGCTTTCAGGCCATTGATTAGATTCCAATATCTTTGAATCGTATCAATATGCATCTGGGCATTTTGAATCGATTCAGAACAAGCTTTGAATTGTATCAATGCTTTTCTCTGACCATTTAATCAATTCAATATTTTGTGAATTGAATCAGCTTTAAGTGTCTTCATGAATGTTGTAGATATGGATGCTTGCTTTCTTTTGCATTTGGTTTGACTTCATTTGGACATCTAAAACTTGAGTTAGGATCAAAATACTACACATGGGTGATGCTGTGTTTTTCATGTAATTTCAGCACAACCTTTTTAGTGGCCTATGAGAATTAATGTTATTTGAAGATGTGTGAATGAGTGTGTTATTTACTTGGTGAATATATGATGATGTATGGTGAAGAATATTTATTTCACATATGATGAGTAATTATAGACTTATTTAACGAGGTGTAAATGATGAATTATTTGACTAAGTATAATTTGTGAATTGATTAATGATGTGAGATTGATGTGATAATTGGAGATGATATTGAAGTGATTATAATGATGATATGCCTGTGTTATATTCATGACTCTCACGCGATGTGTTGCTGATGATGTGTTATTCTAATGCGTGATTATCTACTGCTGTGTTGCATGCTGTTGTGTGCTCTGCCGATGGGTTCTTTCTTGCTGTGTAACTGTCGGGTCGAGTTATGGATTGTTGCTGTCTTATCTGATGTCCCTGCCTTCATAATTAGTCTTATTTGACGATGTGATAACGATGATATGGATGGGGGTAAATCAGTCTGTACCTCTGATATCCAACCCTGGTACCACATTGCATATAGAGTCGAGTTATGTACATTGCATGCATAATTGCAAGTGTATTAATGATGTGTAATTTGACGGTGTGTTATGTGAAGATGTGAATATTTGATAATGTGAAATTCGACGATGTGTTATACGAAGATGTGATTTATTGTAGTGTGTGTGAGATGTGCCCTTTGTTAAATGTCAACTTGATGTCTTTAATTGTCGTTGATAGTTGTATAGGCTTATAAGATGTTGATTGAGGCTTATTAACTTTGATGAGATGATATATATATATATATATATATATATACACACACACCCACACATAATGTGAATACTGTCTGATTGTGATGAATATTTGTATAGATGATGTATTGTTTACCTTGAAGCTATACATGTGTTTGTATTTTTCCTTTATGTTGAGTATTTCTCACCCTCTTGTTGTGGATGTGCTGCCTACGCCCTTGGGGGTGTAGATTTGCAGGAAGAGAAAGCCTAGTATCTGTGAGTTCATGAGGATGGTTTTGGAGCCTACTCGCTTTGTTATTGCTTTAATGTCGAAGCTCTGATTTGTGACACTAGGATTTTGGGGATTTTATCTTCGTTTTCAGACTTTGTTAGGATTCTTTTGAATCACGTTTTGATGTTAAAACTGTGATGTATTTTTGAGGTGTTTTGAGATAACTATTCCACTGCGACGTTTCATTTGTTTTGAATCAAACAATTTGGTTTTGATGAGATACCTGACACCCTTGGGTGCTTTATTATTATTATTTATTGAATTTTCGTTGAATAATATGTTGTGGGGTTTAGGGTGTTACAGGGAATGTTTTGCAACTAAGGATCTACAAAAACGTAACTGACAGAATGGGTCTGTATTTGTCTTATAAAAGACCTGTTTGGGAGATAACTCCCAAAACATACCCAACGGAAGATAACTCCTGAACGGTTTGGGACGTATCTTCCGAACCAACATTAATATGAGGGACAAATTCAGAATTTCAGAGGACCTAAGAGACATTGAGATGACTAACAAGAAATCTTCAAAACTAATACTAAAACCAAATCAAACAGGCTTAGAGTTTGTTAATTTATGTCTGCATTAGCCTCGTTTGTTTGCAAGTTGAGGTTAGTTCTATGTATTTGTTAGTAGGGACTGGAAGAATGTGATAAAGACATTAACCTGCAGTTAAGCTTGGCAGTAAATGATGAAGAAAATAACCATAACAGAGAAATTTATCAAATAAAGACTCAAAAAGACTATAAAACCTATAAATGATCAAGAATTATCAGTTTTTATATTTAATTTCTCCTTCATAAAATAGCATAGTCATTGTTTTTGAACCCTGCACTTGCACTACATATACTCTCTAAACTTAATTAGCCAAAGTTTATGGTCTATGTAAGAAAATAACCATGTCAACCTTACATGTACTATAATTAATCATTTCTTTATATTATCTTAATCACAATTTTCCTTGCTTGTGGTGATAAATCTAATCCAAACAGTATAATGATGACAGACCTCCATTTTCACAAAAAATTGGCCACATGAAATTGATTGACTAATGACTTAGCTTCTCCAAATTGTAGCAACTAGACAAAGACATGAAATTAGAGCAAACGTAGAAACAATAGTAAAAGAACAAAACGACAAAAAATACATTCTTCTAATTTGTACAATCATGCTAATAGTATCAGACATGTTCGTTTTCATTGGTATTAAAATGTCCTTACCTCACTGGAAGCACCTGCATGTTGATAATCCATCCAAACCAACCAATATGTCTATACCAAGTGTATTAAAAATTTTCTAAAATTATAATGAAATAAGGAAATTAAAAAAATAAATGAGAAATGGGATATCAAGGATCTAGAAGCTACTAATTCAATTTTTAGTGATCAACTAATACATCCATGCAATATTCAAATGGTCATCTTTACATGATGACCACCTACGATATGTGCACTTGCTAATATTATAAAATAGGTTTATTAGGTAAAGTGTTAATTGTTAGTTATCATGTTAATTGCATGTAACCCGATCACTTCATTTTTTTAACTTTTATTTTTCTTTTTTATAATTTTCTTTATCCACCAAAAGTAGTTATATTTGAGACACTGTCGAATGATAAATATTGACACATCTTTTAATTAGATTTAAAATTTAATTCGGCATGTTGTGTGAAACTATATATTCTGCTAGACTCGACATTCGTTGATTACCATATCACCCCATTTATTCTTGTGAAACTAGATTTAAAAAAATTTCAAAAGCAATGCCATAACAAGTTGTTACAAACATGAAAATGAAACAACCAAAAGTTGGGGTCTAATAACATAGGATTATACGAGTAAAAAAATTACACAGTTACCATTTTATATACAGTCACTTTATTAAACTTTTTCTTTCAAATAAATTTACACAGTTTATAATTCACATTATTCCATAAGCTATTTTCTATGCTTAATCACTTCTATAAACATCTAATGAAATTTGAAAATAACTTATGGCATGTCTCATAAAAAAAAGGTATGTAACAATTCTTATTCAACCAATACTTTTTTAAGCCTACTCAAACAATACTTAATTAATTAATTTATCTAAATGCATCCTAATCATATTTTATTTGATTTTACTTAATTTTTACAACTTTGGTCTAATCAACTAACTATCTCCTTGACCCATTGTTAATTGTTGATTATGTAAAAGGAAATAAAGGACGTACGTGTCGTGAAGAAAGAGCAAACAAATAAATATCAAGACACGTGTACGGTTAAAATCATGTAGCTCAGAATCAGAGTCCCAACAAGCTACGATATTACCAATAGTGCCACGTGTCGTATAGATTTGAGTTTTGCTTTGATCGTACGCCCCTCGATTGAGTGCCACGTAGAAAGAGAGAAACACAAAACTCAATAGAAAAGGACAGGATAATGGGATTCTATGTTTTTGTTATTATACCATGTGTCTTATTGTCATTGGTTGATGTTTGACAGAGTTAAAATTCGTGTCCCTTGGGAACTTTTTTGATTGGACATGATATGTTTTAATATTGGTTTTTTTAATGATAAAATATTATGAGATAATGAAATATATTGTGAGCAAATAAAGCTAATTCAAATGATAAAAAATTGATTCGTATTCTGCAAATACGTAGGTTTTACCGTCGATTTCAATGTGAGAACATATTTGATGAATAATCTATAAGTATCCCTCTAAAAATTTGTTAGGGTTTGAAGTTCGTCTAATCAGACGAAGTTCTGAATTCAATTCATTTAAACTTTATTTTATAAAAAAAAAAAAAAATACATGAATGGGAATTTTATTTAATCATATTTTTTGTCAAAAAGAAAAATATTCCAAGTGAAGAATGAAAGATGGGCACGATGTGTTGTGACTGGGTGACAATGACCCAACCTAACCATATCGTTCTCAGAGTCAAGAAGTGTTAGCTGAATGAATTTGGCTTCAACTTAGTGGCTTATGATTTTCAAGGCCTTGGCTTCATTTTGGATATCTACATGCGTACACAGTGACGCGTGTTATATGAAGGCTAATTTCATGCGTAAATAAGTCTTCCATATATAATTTTTAGTCAAAAAAAAAAAACTTTCACATATAATTTAGATAGGTTTTGTTTAATATGTATAAGGAAAATGGTAAAAAAAAATCTTAAGGACATTGTTTACGGATTCAAAAGAAGCAAATTTTACATAAAAAATGATGTAATAATAAATTTGACATGTGTTTGACAATATTTCTAAGACAATATTTTCTTTTAAGTATTCCTTAAACAATGTTCTTTGAGCACTTGTTAGCATGATCATATGTATAAATAACAAACAAAATAGTCTTATTCATGCAAAGTGTTTTTACCTTTAAATCGATAAATTGCATTATATCTTAATTGCAAGACTTGTTATAATTTTTTTAAGCAAGGAAAATATATTAAATAAAAAGGAAAGTACAAAAAGTCGGGGGACATAAATCTGACCGAGCAACCACATGTCAACCCTAAAAGGGGTCATACAACAAAATTTACAAAAAGTGGTATTAAACAAAAGACTAGACGTAAATCCAATGATGAACTCAAATGCTTCATAGTAAAATACACACCATAAACACAAACCAGCAAGCCCAACGCGGGACCCAAAACCATATTGCAAAAGAAATTGATGTGTGAAAAACCGCAAGCATTGATAGAAACAAAACAAAACAAACCAGAGACAAGCCTAAATAAAATCAAACCCATCTTTTGATGAATGGTGTATAAACTGACCGCCAACAAGGACCGATTTACGAACAAACACGCCCTACAAGAATAACAGCTAGCATTACCAGCCCTTTCGAGCTCATCGAACCCCACACACAAAGTGAACCATATCTGAAGAAAACAGTACCCAGCACGACGACAAGGAGGTTTTAAAGCAGAACCTAAAACCAGACAACCCAGAACCGAAATTCTAGGCGTCTTGAACACAACAAGGAACAACACGACCCATTTGTCCATGGGTTGAAACAGCAAGATCTGAGCCCAGTAAATAACGAACCCAATCCAGGCCAACTAAACAACGAACCAAACTCAAACTCATAGTACTACTACCGCCGCCAACATGCAACAATGGATCTGAGTGAGAATCCGTCAATAATATCAAACACAAATACATACCTTCGGTGGGGTTCAAGGAGCACCAAGCGTGCAACGACGGTTGAGGCGCCGACAGTTGCTATAACAACCCCAAAAGAGGTTTAAGTGGTGGTCACGCCACAGAGGAACCGCAGTCGCACCTCCCTTCGTACGACTACATCATTGCGGGACATTTGGATTGAAATGGAGAAAATGTTTTGGTAGTAGAGCCTGGCGGTGGGGCAGTGGAAGAAGAGAGAAGAGAGAGCTTTTTTCTCCTGTTAACCATCTCCTGAAGGACTTGTTATACTTCTTTAATGGAAGATTTATTTTACTTGTGCATCATAAAGTTGGCCAATAATTTGATTTTCAACCATTATTTTTTGTTGCGAAGTGTTAACATCATACTCTCTAACTCCCTTTCAAAAGAATCATACCCTCCAACACACATTTTTCAGTATATTTTTTTATTAATTAAAATTAACATGAACCTTACTAAATCAAGTGATTCTCGTACAAATTTGGTGAAACACATATAACTTTTGATTAATATAAAAGTGTGTCAGAAAATATATGTCAAATATTGTGTTGCTAGTACTTTTACTCTCTTTTTCTTCTTCTAAACACTTCAAATTTGAGTGAAAGTAATCGTGATAGCTTTTTATTATTTTCTTAAGAAGAATGAAAGTGCAAAAGCATTACATGACCATCAATTATCATTTGCAACACTCAAAAATTTCTTAAAATCAATTTTGGTTCATCTATTTTCACTATTTTGTGGATTTTGTTCAGACATGTGCTTTTTCATGTGGGTGATGTTAGTTTTTGAGATGCTATTCTCTCTATTTTTATGTGTGCAAAACTCAAGTGATGGTAATCTTGGAATGGAGGAAGAAGATGAAGATTTGAGTTTCTTCTTATTTTTCTAGAAGTTGAAAGGGTTTTGTTATCATTTTCGTCCCTCGCCAGCATAGACATCCCACGTAAGCATCTAACATGGCAAAAATAAATGACACATCATCCCAGTTAACAAAAGTTTAACGTTTTGAATTAATTTGACTAATGAAATTAAAAATAAGGGAGTTTTTAATATTTTTTTTATTAATCTAGAGACATGTGTAACAACAAGTGACACTTTCAGAAACCAAAATGAGAGTTTACTAAAAAACGATTTCATATATATTATAGTTTACATCTCCCTTACACTCAGTTTATTTACACATTATACATAACAGGACAACTAACAAGTTTAATTATTTTTTATAATTAAAATAAAAATAAAAAAATTCAAAAAAATAAAATAAAAAGAAACAAGCGTAAAATATACTATAATAATTCACTTTTGACTTATATTTAGACCAGACTAATTACCTAACGTTTTTTTAAAAGAAGACCAGACTAATTACCTAACTTAACTAGACAACTATAACTTTATTAATTTGTTTATTTTCAATTAATATCATTTAGATTTTCACACTAGACTAGAACCAAAAATACGATTACTTCTCTAATTATATCATTGAATGTCCTTCCCTTTCTTAGGTTCTTTGAAGTGAACAAAATTTTACACACACATGACATGACTCATGTTAACTACTGAGGTTTCAATCTAAATAAAAAAGTATTAACATAAAATTTGACCAAACCTAGAAGATTGCTCAAACTAATAATATTTTAGCATGATCATTTTACAAATTAACTACACCAATAGTCCAACAAATTTGAAGAAATAGTGCATCATCAATGGAATCACCAAAATATAAATTAATATATAAACTCTACAAATTGTTAAACTAGTATAAACTAAATTTTAATGAAGAACGTGATTCATGTAACCGACAAAACTTCATTAGGACAAAACATTGAGGTTAATTTGATGTTGACATTGATAATGACCGAATGAATATCAAATGTAGCATTCTCACTCACATAAATCATTAAAATTGTGATTAAACACTGAAATAATAAAAGGTATCCTTTGATCACACATTAGTACAATAAAATAGTACTCCCTCCGTCCCAAAATATAAGCAACAATTGGTCAACAAAAATTAATGTATTTAGTTCAAAATTTGTACCAAATACATCAACTTATGTTGACTCATTTTTGTTTATATTTTGGGACGGAGTAATATACTATAAAAAATCATTATTGAAGCATCAAGCTAGCCATACACAAGCCAAGCTACCAAAGATGGCTCAGATCCCAAAACAGTGCATGCTCAGAGTTTATCTCAAAAGCTAATAAACTTTTTTTTTACTCAAACTAATACCAATAAATAATTCTTATAAAAAAAATTGTGTTATTTTAACATCAAAATTCAGACAATATATGTATCCGTGTCACACTTGTTGTGCGTAGGTGTGAGTTATATGTTTCATATGAGATAAAAAAGTAAAGGTTGAACATTTTATTAGTAAGAAGACCCATAAACCTATTGCATCAAAGTTTTTTTGAGAAAGAGTGTGGCATCTCTCTCTCACTTGTGTAGTTGTTATTGTCTGGATGTGGGCGATCCACTTGGCTCTCCTAGTAACCCAACAACATCATGTGTCGTTATCTCTATTTATTTCTTACATTTTATCTTCTACAATATTACACATGTGAAAACTACTCAAAATAATCAAAGAATGTTGTAGTTGACATCAAAATTTTAAAATAAAATATTTTTTTAAATAGAAAAGTTAGAAATAAAATATACATAAATGTCACTACAAAGATGGGAAAAAGGAAAAATAGGTAATATTCACAATGTACAGGTGGAAGAGAATTGTGTAACATGACCAATTAGTTTTGGATATAAAGCTAGCAATTGATGAGTTTAATCTCCCCCTCATGATAAGAACTCAAATAAGTTAAAAGTTGATACATGCATATCATCACAAGGCAAAGACACAAACACACACTCTCCCTCAAAAAACATTCCTATCCTTCATAAGATGTTTGAATTAGAAAATATGGAATATAGTCAATATAGTTATTCAGCAGAAGTTGGAGAAGAAGAAACATATACAACTAGCAGCACATCTTCCATGAGAAAGAAGAAAAACAAGAATACAAAGAGGTTTACTGATGAACAAATCAAATCATTGGAAACTATGTTTGAAATTGAGACAAGACTTGAACCAAGAAAGAAGTTGCAGTTAGCTAAAGAGCTTGGATTGCAGCCAAGACAAGTTGCTATATGGTTTCAAAACAAGAGAGCTAGATGGAAATCAAAGCAACTTGAAAGAGAATACAACAAACTTCAAAATAGTTACAATAGTTTGGCTTCAAAGTTTGAATCAATGAAGAAGGAAAGACAAACATTACTAATACAGGTACTTAGTAATTGCTAATTAGTAATAATTTTCATACAAACTTTTTTGCTTAGAATGGACTAACATATATACAATTCAATTTTAAATTTAAATTATCTTGAAATGTTGATAAGATATCAGGCGAAATTATTATTAATAACGGTGGCACTAAGATATTTTACAATTGTCATATATGATATGAGATTTAAACTCTGCCCCCTGATGTTACAAAGTCAATCTTTTATCACTGAGTTGATACCTAATGAACAAGATAGTTATAAAATGGTTATTAGTGTCACTTAATTAAATTATTAATATATTACATTTTGTATTGATTATTATCATATAGAAATTTGATTAGTCTCCATGTTCAACAGTTGCAGAAGCTGAATGATCTAATACAAAAGCCAATAGAGCAAAGTCAGAGTAGTTCACAAGTTAAAGAAGCAAACAGCATGGAAAGTGCATCAGAAAATGGAGGAACAATCAAATGTGAGGCTGAGGTGAAACCAAGTCCTTCAATGGAAAGATCAGAACATGTACTTGATGTTCTATCAGATGATGACACAAGCATAAAAGTTGAATACTTTGGCTTAGAAGATGAAACTGGTCTTATGAATTTTGCTGAACATGCTGATGGTTCTTTAACATCACCAGAAGATTGGAGTGCTTTTGAATCTAATGATTTATTAGGCCAATCATGTTGTGATTATCAATGGTGGGACTTTTGGTCTTGAATGAAACAGAGGAGGCAGATATATGTCTCGAGGAAATATATGCAAAAATTATGATGTTAGAATCATCATTGTTTTGTTGAAGAAGTTGTCAGGGGAAAATCAAGGGACATTTTGTTTTTTGTACAACATAATCATTAGTTTGTAGGAAATGATTTTCATCTCTGCGGTTCCTTCCTGTTTGGATAAATATCTTAATTAAGCGCTTATATAGTATAAATAGTTGTTTCAATAATAAAAGACAAAATAAAATTAAAATGTTTTATATAAGTTATAAGCCGTTTTCAAAGGCTATTATTGAGAGTTTATGGGAGTAAGCTGATGGGCATCTCATAAGCTATTTCGATAAATTCTTCAAAATAGTCATACAAGTGTGCACAAATAAGTGAATTCAAACATACCCTTAGAGTGTGTTTGGATGAGGAAATGTTTTGAGGTAATGTAATGTTTTGAGGGAATTCAAATACTTTTAGATGAATTCCATTATTTGGATAATAATATGGAGAATTTTCAAAATGATGGAAATTTATGAAGTATTTTGTTCAAGTTAAATTTAGAAAATTTCAAATGACACCTAAAAGCTAAGAATTTCAAATTTCTTCATTCTTATAATTTTCAAATTTTGCATTTTGGTCCTCAAATTTTGCAAAATTTTCAAATTGACCCCAATAAATTTACAAAAAATTGCAATTTGACCCCTAATATTTTTTTGGAAATTACAAATTTACCCCTCAACTTATTCAAAATTATAAATTGGCCCCTAATTTCATTTTTCAAATTTGGCCCAAAAAAATAAAATTTATAAAAGTTGCCCAAAAATGATAACAATGAAATTTTTGATTACTCCATCCAAACAAGAATATTTAGAAATGAAGTCAATTTAATTGAATCATTTAAATTGCCTAGAATTCTAAATTCTTCAAAATTTCTTAATTACCTCACCCAAACACACACTTAAGGTGATAACCAAAGTTCTTTTAATGTCGACATTCGCCAATAGTTAATGTGGTCTACTACTGCGTTTAGTTCAATTGAAACAAATAAAAATGCTTGAGCATAACCAAAAGGAGATGAATACTTGAGAATAAAGGAAGCCAAGAAAGCTTCAATTTATCAATTTTTTTTATTTTTTTGGCAAAACTCAAATAAAATGTCTTACAATAATGAAAGAATCCTGCACGTGGCAATTGGAGAGAGAAAAAAAACTACTAATTAGTTGGTAATCAATTAAATTTTTTAACCCAAAAACCAACTTTTAAAATTAGTTTTTAATATATTGCTTCTTTAATGCAGTTGATGCATGCATGCTAGTATAATAAGTTACTTAAAGTTGAAAGTATCATATGTTTATCCACAAGGAAAATATACCAATAGACAAAATTGACTTTCGAAAACATCATGAAGTATATATAAAAATTTGTGAATATTCAAAACAGAACAAACAAAAATTGTGAGGAGTTGTGTGAAAAATTGACTAGTAAACAATTTTTGTGGGAATATTCTGTAGTAGTTGTAGTAGTTCTATTCATTTAAATAGGTAAAACACATAATTAATTTAAATTAAAACTAAAGTTACAAAATTAATATTGTTTATTATTTACATACAACTATAGGGCTAAAATATATAATTTTTTTGGATAACAGAGCTAAAATAATTTCTGATATATCAAACATGTGAATTAATGCTGACTATGCAGTACTAGTACTACCTACCACATTATGCAGACACTTTAAGGGTGAAAAATATCAAATTGAAAAATCACATCATACCAATCACAGAAATGACTTTTTACATCAGTTGAAAATGATTTTTTACATCGGTTGTCAACCGATGTAAGGTGGCTTGATGTAGTATGTATATATCTTTTCACATCGGGTTTGAACTGTTGTGAAAACTTATTTTCTACATCAGGTCTATCTTCCACTGTTGTAATAGACGCACTTTAAAATTTGACAACGGAGTTTTCACATCAATTATAAGGTAAACACTGATGTAAAATATGTATTTTTCACATCAGTTCTAAAATCCACTGTTGCGAAATCAATATTTTTTTTTTTAAAATTGCTTAATAAATAAGCTTAACACCTGCTCTTTTTTTTATATTAAAAATATAAAAACAAATATGGATAATTTTAATGCCAAAAAGGAAGTTATATTATCTAATTTGATATTACATAATCAATCCTCGACTTTCCACATCAATATTCCAAAATATATTAAAAAAATACATATCAATACAATATAGCTAGGAAGTTATATTAAAGCCATATAACATCTTTGGGCAGAATCTTTTAAAAAAAAAATTCAATAGCAAAATAATCATTGTATATATGCCACCATAAAGCATAGCCACATCATCGCAGCCATAAGCACCGAGCTCTACGTCAAAATTTTTAAAAAAAAAAAAGTAAGTTGTATGCCACCTTGATCGCCTCTAGGACCCTGTTGAACTCCATTTTATCTTCATTTTTAACAGTTGTCAAGCACAAAACAACAGCAGTTTTCTTATGGACAACCTGTTAAAGTGTAGATGGTCATTACCTATGTGTTATCAACCAAATTCAATTGTCATAACATATACATAAGTGTTCAAATCACAACAAACTTACAGTTCCAAGGCGTGCCTTGCCCTTAACAATACAGTATGGAATTTCCATCTTCCTGCACAAGGCTGGAAGCCAGACAACCAATTCAATTGAGTCGACATCATGAGCAATCACAACAAGCTGGGCTTTGTTCTGTTATGATAATATATCTTATTTAGTCATCAATATCTCAACAAAAAAAACAATTTAGAAGGAAAAATAAGCAATCTTGTAGTAACAGAAGACAACCTGCTTGATGAGGTAGGTAACATGATTGAGACCATACTTCACATTAATAGGCTTCTTAGTTTCAACTGTTTTTCCCTCAGCCTCTTCCTGAGCCCTTTTCAAAAGTCACTCCTTCTTTTCTGCCTTGTCCTCAAGCCTGTACGTCAGAAGTATATATGGCTACTGCAGATTCATTAATATTTAACTCTCACTTTGGTCATGTTTATGATGCAAAGTGAAGTTCATAAAGAAGTAGTATATACCGCTTCTTTGGATATGATTTCCGGTTCCCCAGACTTAACTCCGTCTTTGGAAAAATAAGCAATCTTGTAGTAACAGAAGACAACCTGCTCGATGAGGTAGGTAACATGATTGAGACCATACTTCACATTAATAGGCTTCTTAGTTTCAACTGTTTTTCCCTCAGCCTCTGCCTGAGAAATACATATTACCTGATTCTTACACCTCCACCGCTGCAGAGAAGAAAGCATCTTTTGGCCATAGATCCAGACTGTTAAATACCGACGTCTTCCACCTAGAAGGAAATAAACAAAAAAAAAAACACTTCCAATAACATTCTAATGTTATACCCATTATAATGAGATTGAAAGAAGATCGGAGATTTGGGGTTTTCAAAAAACGGCAAGAGCGCCAACGAAGAAGGAATAGCGTGACTATCTACGAAATCACTGACGTTGTTGTCTTATCTGTCCTCGACGGCTTCTTTTTTGAAGAACTGAACTGACCAATAGATGAAGCGTTATAGATCTAGGGTTTTTCTCCAACGACAGGGAAGTGAACTCAATCGACCCTTCTAACCCAGTTCAACAAAATTGGAAAGAAACTCAATTGAACGGATATTTGTGGTGGTGGGTACGAATTTGGGACTGAATTTGGTGGTGGAAAATTTAGGGTTTTGGTAGTTGGTCAAGAAGAGAGAAAGAACACGAGTGAAGAGAATGAAGCTAATCTGGTATTTGTTTATATTTGTTTTCCATTCGGCTGACTATATCCACTGATGTGAAAAATGTTTGAGGTACAGTTCACTAATATTACGAAAATTGCCACCGCGTTTATCTTTCCCTTCAGGCATTAATTCCACTTATGTGAAAACTCTTCAGTGTCTATTTTTCCCCTCATGCCTTTCCTCAACTGATGTGAAAACCTTCTCCAAAGTTCCCTAAAATTTCAAAATTGCCTTCGATGTATCTTTCTCCTCGGGTTTTTTTTCCACTGATGTGAAAACCCTGATGTTAAATGTATATTTTCTACTAGTGAATTTTCTAGTTTAAGAGGTTGTTTCGGTTGAGTTATACCAACAAATTTATTGTTAAAAAGATCAAAGAGTTATAAATTTATACATGTAGTATACGAATCTGTATGCATCATTATGTGATGACAATTGAAACGTGAAAGTAGGATCATACAAACAGTTGAATTATTGAGAAGCAACTACCACTAACAGAACTTGATCTTACATTGTCTCTTTTTCTTTAGGATTTTGGGGTCTCGAACTTTTTACATTGTCGAAATTTATGTGTCTATTAACAAAGTGATTGGACTCAAGTGGTAAACAAGACTTGGAGACTATTGAATTAAATTATGATATAAAGTTCATTCTGCCTTTGAACTATGAGAATGTTCTTCCATGCTGACACGTGACAACCAAGGCAGCTAAAAAATGAAAATAATTATACCAGACTATGACACCATTAATCTTTGATTGTTTGCTTCGATGCCCTGACTTTTGGACAAGCTCTTCACACCTTTAGAGTCTAGAACATAAACATTCCTAATTTTGTCAAACTCTCAATGTATACCGCTAACATGCTTTTATCTCATGTCTATATGCATAGATATTGTATCTTCTCTTTGAATCAGATTATATGCTCATAAAAAATACTATTATCAATACATGAAGCTATTCACATATATCATTATCTTTTTTTTTACAAGATTATCTTTTTTCTTGGATAGTATGGTATCAGAATTATACATAGCTTGTGCAGTCCAATACTCCAATTTTTTCCTTTTGTTAGGCTGAAGAATCACCTTCCACTAGAGAAATCCCAGGATCTATACTTGTTTCTCAGAGCACAATCTTATTTAAAATTAAATTCAAATTAAGGTACAGAGTCTATTTGCTATATGAGATATTACTATTGGTTGTCAAAAATCTCGATATTACTTTTATTGTCTTTTTCTATTTTTCAGCTATTTTGTTTAGAGTAGTGTTATTTGAACTAGATCGCAGACCCGCGCTTCGCACGGATCAATGATGAGCAAAATATATGATCACATTAAATTTAATATAATTGAAACTTCATTACAACATCACATGAGTAGATATTGATCAGCTAGCCAAAGTGGATAGAAACAACCAATGGCTGAAAAAATACAATGCTTGTTATGCAAGTAGGTGGAACTTATTAATGTGGAAGATACATTCTCAACTATTTTAACTTTAGTGTCGTTTTTTAGATACACAACGGAGACAACATATGTTTGTGTTGAGTTCCAAAAATGATCATACATAGAAAGGCTATGGCTTAGAGAGATATGACTGTGTTTAATTAATTATTCTTCTCATTGTTGCTCGTACATTTGGAACAACTCGAATTGTAGTAGTCCTCGAACCTACAATATTAGTAAATCAAGAACTAAACTAAGTAGATGGACCTTATAATATTAATTAATATTGTATATAAAAACAACAATGAATAAAAAATGAACTAATCAAAGTCAATTATCCTTGAAGCTATATATTCATAAGTCTTATCCTCTTGCATGATGATTCAACAAACACACTATAATAAAAAAAAAAGTTTATTGAAAGAGGCATACATAATTAACTAGCAGACCAAAAATTAATTTGGTGAATATTATAACTTAAGGTTTTAAAATGTAAAAAATAGATAACACGTGAATCAAACATGACATGATCACTTTTGTTTTTTTCTCTTTGTTCCTATTATATGATGTAGCTAAGGTAGCTTACAAAAGACAATTCTTTTGCATGGATTTGTATATTGGAAGATTTTGGTGCTTCATTGTTTGCATGACTCAAGGGATATTATTCATTACTATAATTGCCAAAAGATTTAAGTTGTGAGCATGCCTATCTTACAAAGACAATTCTTGCAAGAAACCTTGATATGATTATGGCCTACCTTAATAGGTGAGTTCAAAAAAAAAATATAGTTTATGCAATTTCTTTTGCAAAAAACCTTCATTATGGCCTACAATTATTGCATGTGATTTACCATTTCTTAGCTGTATTTTTTTTATCAAATAACTTGAGCTATATGTTTAGCTATTATTATGGAAATAGTGTGACTTAAATGAGAATCTTTTGAAAGATTTAAAAAGAATCTTTTGGAATCTTTTTGAAAGATTTGATATGGAAAAAAAAGACGTGACAAAAACCAATTAGGCCAAGCATAAGATATACTAGCTGCAATTTTTCTTGCTCTCAAGGGTCTTTGCTACATGTGGATTTATTTATTAATTAAATAAATTAATTAATGAGATAATGGTTTCCCATAAATGGAGGGCTAGGGTTTGCATTTGAACCATGTATATATCATTTTAGAATACATGTGTGAGTGAGAGCAACTACAATGCCTTTTTTGCCACAATTTAACTGGATTGCATTGGCATATATCAAGCAATGCTCAATTTGCTACCAATATCAATAAACTGACTCTTAAACTACATTTAGAAAACTTACCATTGTATCACATTAAACAACATTTAGAGATATATGAATGTGTTTAATTAATTCTTCTTCTCATTGGTGCACGTACATTTGGAATAGCTGGAATTGTAGTAGTCCTCAAATCTGCAATATTAGTAAATCAGAAACTAAACTCATGAGATCGATCTTATAATATTAATATTGTATATAAAAACAACAATAAATAAAAAATTAACTAACCCTATATATTCATAAGTCTTATCCTCATGCATGATTCAACAAACATCCTATAATAAAAAAAATGTTTATTGAAAGAGGTATTTATAATGAATTAGTAGACCAAAATAAATTAATTTGGTGAATGATACAACTTAAAGTTTCAAAATCTAAAAAAATAAATGACAATTGATTCAAACATGGCCTGATCACTTTTTTTGCTTTCTCTTTGTTCCTACTATATGAAGTAGCTAAGGTAGCTTACAAAGACAATTCTTGAAAGAAAACTTGATAATGATTAAGGCCTATCTTAATAGTTAATACTCAAGTGCTTCTATATTGCATGCATTTGTATATTGGAAGATTCTCAATTATGATGCTTCATTTTTTGCATGGTTCAAGGGATATTATTCATTACTATAACTGCCAAAAGATTTAAGTTGTGAGCATGCCTAGCTTACAAAGACAATTCTTGCAAAAAACCTTGATATGATTATGGCCTACCTTAATAGGTGAGTTAAAAAAAGGGTAGTTCATGACATTTGTTTTGCAAAAAAAACCTTGATTGTGGCCTACAATTTTTGCATGTGATTTACCAAGTGCCTTAGTTGTATTTTTTGTATGAAATAGCCTGAGCTATAGGTTTAGCTGATATTATGGGAATAGTGTGACTTAAATGAGAATATTTTGGAAGATTTGTTAAAAAAACATGAGAAAAAAAAAGATAGAGTGGAGCAGGGTATGAAATAGCCTGAGCTATAGGCTTGGCTATTACAATGGGAATAGTGTGACTTAAATGAGATTTCTTTTGGAAGATTTGTTACTTAAATAGCCTGTGCAGGGTATGAAATAGCCTGAGCTATAGGCTTAGCTTATAGGTTTTGTTCCTCCCAAGGATCTTTGCTACATGTGGATTTAATTATTAATTAAATAAATTAGTTAATGAGATAAGGGTTTAACAGAATTGGAGGGCTAGGGTTTGCATTTGAACCATGTATATATTATTTGTAGAATATATAAAACCTGCACTGATGACATAAAAAAAGCATAAAAAAAGCATACAAAAGAATAATAGAAGACCTTACATCAATGGAAGAAGGGGAAGTGCAGATCAGGTATTTTGGCATAAAGTTTTACATCTTGCTTAAATTTCAGAAATTGAGTGTGAAAGTATTTTAGAAAAAAGGGAAGTGTAGGAGTAAAAGTTTTGTAAAAGAAGTGAAAGCCTTACAATGCCAAAATTACTCATAACCAAGTTAAGAAAAATGTTTGCTTATTCTTCACGGAAAAAATGATTGAACCTTTAAAGCCATTTTTAAATTTGCATGTGTAGAAATACTTTTAGCTTATGTTACCATAACCATTCTTATAAGTTTTTTTCTTTATCTTATTTATTTTCATGTTATGTACGTGTCTAAACTCTAAAGAAAAAAGAAGCAACAAAATTAATCTAAAAGGTATCTTATTTGTTAGTGTTTTCCAATCCATAGGAGCAACATATATTTGCAGGAAAGCACAATGAGGCTTCGAGCTTACTCCAAGCAAAGTTCTTTGGTTGTATAAACAGGGCATGCACATAGTCAACATCAAACCAAATTTGTATAAACAGTAAAGTAACTTTAATTACCAAAAATAATTGTATTCAACTTGACATGAAATGCATTTGACAACTAAGAAAATTCTGCTATGCTTGTGTGGAATAATCTTTAAAAAAAAGTACCCAAAATTTTCTGCATAATTCTGCAATTTTTTTACATGGTTCAATGGATATCATTCTTTGCTAGTGCTAATTTTGAGAACATAAATAAGGTAGGAGCTGCCACACCTTGAGTACACCAATTAACTATTATGGAACACTTTAACCAAGTCAAAAGATTTACTTATCAATATTAAACATGTAATCTATCTAAACTAATGAGAAAGATTACAATAAAAGGATAGTAATAAAAGCAAATGCAACCTAGGTGAGAAAACATAGTTCAACACATGAGTGAAGAAAGGAGTAGAAAAACTAAACCTTGAAGGAGGAACTCTCAAAAGTGTGATTGGTGATATCTTCCACACTAAATTAAGAAGAGGTAAGCTAACCTGGAGAGACACAATGTTGCTGTGTGATCCATGGGGAAATGATTAAAATTGCAAATATGGAAAAACTGAAGCCTCCACTGCATATATGAGCTAATCTATTTATCTCATCAACATCATAAAATGATTTCTAAACAATTCAAACAAACTACTATATTTAACATGAACATATACTTGTAGAGAAATTTGACATATCACCTCTTTGATTCTTACAAAGGCTGCAATTGCTGATCTTACAGCAAAACCATATGTAGATTGATATATTGCGTCTCTACTACTCGATTTTACATGCCAAAAAGGTAACATGCATACATCCTTATCACCCTGTTGACATAAGAAAAACTTGAAGCAGGAACTGCAGACTATGATGTTGATGTGAAGGAAGATGATTACATAGCCAAACAGCAAGGCTAAGCTTAGAGTGATAAATCAAGACAATGCATAATACCAAAAGAAAGAACTTATTCCTTTTGTGTTTAATTCCTGGTCAATTTGTTATTCCTATATTAAGAATTCTTGAAAGATACCATGACATGATGGAAAATATAAAAGGAAAAACATGAGTGAAGTTTCCAACGAAATTCATGCATACAGAAATAAAGACAATTAGTTATTTCACCAGTCACATACATCACTCTCTGTCTACTACATTTATTTACATCATCCAAATATTGTTTCCTAATATGAGCACCTTGACAGTATTAGTAACTATCACTGTTTTTTTTCCAATAAAACCTTTTTATACAGTATATATGTTATCTCACCTAATACGATTGAGGTTAGATGTAGTCATAATTATCAATGATTCACAACACATATAATACACAATAATTTAAGAGAACTTCATTTGCCCAATTTGTAAAATCGAACCCCCAAAAGGCAGTAAAAGATCATTATTTATAACATAAGTTTGATATTGGTCGAAAATAAATGAGCAACCTGAGTGAGAGTAAGATTCTTTTCCATCCTAGCTTGTATGATAGCATTCTTGAGTTCAGTTGATTCATAATCATCTTCATACAAAATTCTAGTCACATCAAGTCTTTCAAGAACCTGTAAAATGGATTAAAATCATAAACTTTAAAAAGACATTTACAAATTAATTGGAAAGAGAAATTGAATAGAGGGGCTATTTAAAAGTGATAACATCGGTGAGAAAATATAAATATAAATCATATATTGTATCAAGTTTTGAAAAACCTACATAGAAATTGCAACAAAATTTTCAAAAACCTACATAAAAGCCTACATAGACTCTAAAATTGGAGGCTTCCCACTCAATGTTGTTATATCTCACTTAGAACTTGATTTCTTCAACTGCAAAAAATATACCAAGATAAAATTGTTTTAAGTTGGAGTCTTATTAATGAGTGTTGAATGAATGAGAAGGACATAGTTAATATAAAATATGATTATGATTTGAAAATGCTACTGTGAAGACAATTAAGTCTAAAAGCTAATATCATGGTAGATTGAAGACAGTAATGAACGAACCTTTTAAGCGAAGCATAGTAGATGCAGCCTCTCAATTTTAGCTTGCGATGATGAATTCTACAAGACTCTTCATGACAATTGCAAAGGCCGTCAGTGGTTATTTTGTAGCTAAATTATTAGTAGATTGACAAATTGCTTGAGATGATCCAAATGAGTTTCAATAAAGAAACAAATCATAAACAAAACAACATTTTTTTCTGTGTAATATAAAATAATTACATACATGGACACATTCAAATCAACTGAGCATAGAAAAACCAATGATAGCGGCAATCCTAGACTGATATGGAAAGATCCTTGTATAATCCAATTGAACTCGGTCTAAATCCTTGGGTTATAATCTGTAATAAACCAATAAAGTAGTTAAAATAGAAACCAAACAATGAACTCAATAGAAACTATATTAAGGCATACTAAACTAAAACACAAAACATACTACCATACTTTCACACATATATAATAGAAACTGAATTATTCAACCGTGATATGTGAGAGGAGTTCCAATTGGTGGTTAGAGACCAATAACATTTTTGTTTATTGACGAAGTTTTTACTTGAACAAAAGAAACTAAGATATCAAAATAGCAAACATGTTTTTATAAAGGAAAATATTTGATTTGAAAGTAAGGAAAATGTAGAAAATCATATCATATAGATGTACATATAATAAAGGAGAAACAACATGAGATTGGAGGTTTTATGAGGCATGATTTCAAATTCCCAAACTAAAAATTATTAGTACCAATAAAACAAATCACATAAAAATTCAAATTTTAATCAAAATAACTTACCACAGTGTCATACCCCATTTTTTGACTCATATTTTTCTTTGTTTATTATTTATTATTTCATTATAATTTTTAATTTCTTACTTTTACCTTTTATTATCTTTATTATTTCATCTTTATTTCTAGATTTTATTTATTAATACTTATTATCATTATCATTACTATCATTATTATTAATGTTATCATTACTATTGTCACTATTGTTATTATTAATACTATTATTATTATCTTTTTTCATTAATAATATTATTATTATCTTTTATCAATGTTTTATTATTATTATTTACTATCATTATTATTATCATTATTATTATTATTATTATTATTATTATTATTATTATTATTATTATTATTATTATTATTATTATTATTATTATTATTATTATTATTATTATCATTCCTACTATTATTATCTCTTTCATCATTATTATTATTATTATCATCTTTAGTATTATTATCATTATTATTATTATTTTCATTATTATCTTTAGTATTATTTGTTTTATTGTTTTATTTTAAAGAAAATAAAAAAGGAAAAGAAGGGGATTTCGCAGAGCGATGCTACCATCGCAGAGCGAAATCTGCGATTTTTTTGCAGATTTTGATTTTTCTGATTTATCTTTCTTTTGTGTTTGTTATGGTTATTATTATTATCATCTATTGTTATTATTATTACTGTTATTACCAATTTTGGCTGTTTGAATTCAACAAAGAAAGAAAGGAAGCATGTGCCATTAAAGATCAAGGTAGGAAGGTTTTTGTGCCAACCAAGCATGTGCCAAGCAAGTTGGCTGCCCTTGGGCAGCTCTCATCCCTCCCAATTGCCTGCAATTTGACCCTAAACTTTCCAGCAAGCAGCTTACTCATTTTCTTCCTTCCTTCTCCACCAAAATCAGTCAAACATAGCTGCATTTTTTGCTTGCCCAAAGAACAAAGTTGCTGCCCTGTTTTCAGCTTTCTTCCTTTCCTTCTCACAACCACACACCTGTTCTATTTGCTTCCCCCAACCTCTGCACATTGCAGCACACGTTTTCCTTGCTTGTCCTCTCAAGATTGCAAGGATCAATCCCAATGGGTGGCTCAAGTTGCAAACAGCCATGTTTTCCCACTTTTTCATCATTTTTTCTGTCAAAATCAGCACCATGTGCTCTGAAATTTGGCCAAAGTCTTGACCATTTTCACAAGACAATTTCACCTCTTCTCTTTTGCATTAAATGCAAAGCAAATAGCCTGGTTTTTAGCACACAAAACAGCCTGCTCTAGAGATTTTTCATCATGACAATTGATTTCATTTTTGCCTATTTAAGCAATGCATTGCATAAGGATTCAACACAATTGAATAAGAGTTAAACACATAGGTTGTTAGAGTTCAATACACACATTTTACAAGTTCACACACAGCAAAAAACCATTTCTTAGACAGAAATTCAGAGTGAAACACTAGTGTTATTGTCATCCATAATCTCCTACATTCCAACTTTTGCAAAACCATCACCATCCAAGCCTCTTCTATTCTCTTGCAATACAAGCATTGGCTAGGAGTTTTGTAAGCATTCTGAATCCTTTATCTTTCATTTTGCATTGCTGCTTGCATCATTAACATTTGTTTAAACTCATTTTGTTCAAAAAACAACTTTTGAAACTTCAAAGAAATCACAAATTTGCAAAACACTAAACTGAGTTGTTTTACTCCTTTTCTTGATAATTTCAAAAGCTTTTCAATCCCCTTAAGGTTCTGAAGATTGTTCAGAAGCAGCTTCTGAACACAAGTTCAGAAGCAGCTTCTGAGTTCAAATTTTCGCAGAGTTCGCAGAGCGAAGTTATGGTCGCTCAGCGACCATGACAGAACTCCAAGGTTCGCAGAGCCAGACTAAGGTCGCTCAGCGACCATGACAGAACTCAGATTCTGAGTTCAGGCTTCTAAAAGCTAATTTATGAGGTTCTGACTTGAGGATTCAGAACCTAAGAGGATTAAAACTCATTTTGGTTCAAGACAACAATGATTTTTGCATGCATTTGGAAATTCACAAGTTTAAATAGTTAACTTGAGAAACAAGAAACTTACTCACTTTCTCAAAATTGAACTTGAGCCGAATTCGTTCATTTGTCAAACTTGTGCATTTTTTTTCAAACTTGTTCAATAATTTTCAAAACCAAACTTGAACAATAACCTTGTTCATGAATTTCAAACAAACTTAAACTTGAGCCGAACTTATGCATTTTCCATGAACTTGTGCATTTTCCATAAACTTGTGCATTTTTTTTTATAAACTTGTTCATTTTGCAAAATTGAATAACACTTGTTCTTGAGTTCCAATAACTTGAGCAATAAGCTATATTCATTATTTTCAACAAACTTGAACAACAAATTTGTTCATGATTTTCAACAAACTTGTTCTTAAGTTCCAATACACTTGAACAATGCTTGTTCATCTTTGCATCATAAACTTGAACCAACTTGTTCATCCTTTCAATAACTTGAGCAACACTTGTACATAAGTTGCAACAACGAATTTGAGTTTCACACTTGTTCATAAGTTTTTAACTAAGTGTTTTGCTCCTTTGGGATTTCTTTAAGTTTCAACAAAAAATTGAATGAAAAAGGAGTGGTTTGACGTATGTCTCTCCATTCCCCGGTTGCACGAATGCTTGACGTATGTCTCGTTGTTCGGGTAATCGTCATTCTATTTTTAAAACAAATCAAGTACATCAAACCTTTTCTTGGTCCTCCGTGACCAATTCAAACCTTTTCTTGGCCCTCGTGGTCAATTCAAACTTTTACGCCCATGCGCGTTTTCAAGCGGATATCATCGCCCAAGTGCGAGTCCGTCCCTTTTTTACCTTCATTAAGCTACCCTCATAACGGTAGTAGGTAAAACTTTTTATCGGTCTTCATTAACCTATCATCACAACGATAGTAGACCATGTTCTTTTTCCTTTCAAAGCAAACTTTTTCGCCCGAGCGCGATCAAATCATTTTTCATAAATAAAAATCAATCAACACACAAACTTTTGCTACAAAGAACTACGTAAGCTTTGAATTTTCCATCGCACCGGGAGATACGTAGGAGCAGGATTCACATCTTGTCAAGCACATTAATAAAAAAATTTCTTTTTCCTCTTTATATATTTTTTCTTTTTCCCTTTTAATATATTCAAGCATGCAAGCAAAACTTCGAAAACATTCTAGCCTTAGCTAACTAGGAGGTTCCCGTTGAGTACAACGGATGTGAGGGGTGCTAATACCTTCCCCTTGCATAATCGACTCCCGAACCCAAAATCTTTAACATCGTGGTAATTTAGAACTTTTTCCCCTTTTCCCCGAAAAATTAAAAGTTCAGTCGTGAAACAAAATCAGTGAGTCAACGCTTGTCAATAGCTTGATCTCTGAAATTCGACGCGACACACAGGAAGTGCAACAATGAAATTGCTATAAATTTTATCAAGCGGGTGTGTATTGTAATCAACTGCGGTACAAATTGCAACCAGTTTTATAACCTAAACACAAATCAAAATAAAAAACTAAGTTGAAAAAAAAACGTAAAATTGAAAATTACCATGTGTTAATGAGGCTGAGACTCTGTTGGATGGCCAAGCGAGCGAGACCATATCTCCCTCCTTTAACTTCGCCGCGATCCCCTTTCTAATTTCACTATTAGAAGCTTCTAGAAACAAAAAACCCTCTCTACCACAAATCACCATTTTCCCGAACTCATGAACGATTAGCAAGAAAACCAAAAATCGGATATGATATAATTTCCTGAACCCATTTACAACATGCACAGTCGGATTCAGCAAGAAAACCATCGTATTCAACAATTTTTCACAGAATCAGAACTAAAATTAGAAGATATTAAAACCCTAAAATCGTGTAAGAATTGATTCGAAAATGAAAAACGAATTGTAACATTGATTTTGTTTGTTTGTGAGCTGAAATTGGAAATCAAAACCCTATGGTAATGAATAAACAAACATACCTGCATACCTGAAGTCCACATTTCCATCAACAAAATCTGCAAATTGTAAAATAAAGCTATAAATCAGTTGTAAAAACAAAACATTGTGGAGAAAGAAAAAACTCATATCCATGAACAATCATAAACATACTCACAAAGAGGGTATAATCACCCAATTTTTCTTACAGAAATTCACCCACTTAACCCCAAATCGATTAAGACTTTTTAGGGATTAAAGAAGATAGCATGAGATTTGAAAAAAAAATGAAATTGAGAAGAAATTTCAGATAAAAGAGGAAAGTTTGTAGAAAAAAGGAAGAAGAAGAAGAAGGAGGAGGGAGGAAGAAGGAGAAGGAGAGCAAAAAAAAAGGAAGTGAGAGAGAGAGAGAGAGAGAGAGAGAGAGAGAGAGAGAGAGAGAGAGAGAAGTGGTGGTTGATTGGAAAAGAAGAAAGTGTGAGAAAAAGCTGCAAAACTGGTTTTCAATTCTTGAGTGCTGCTCCTGGTTTATAAGATGAAGGGTTAAATTTTCATTTTGGAAAGGTATTATTTTGACTCCAAGCAAGGGGCAAATCTGTAAAATTTGGTGGGGTTTGCCTATGGTTTTTCTAGGGCAAACTTGCAGAATTGTTTTGCATTTGTATATATTAAGATATCAAAGTACATACATCATGCATATGTGGCACTGTATATATTTATCACTCTCTCTTTTATTTCTTTATCTAATACAACTTTTTTTAAACAGAAAAAAAGTGTGCAATGGAAGGAAAAATGAGTACAAAGAAAACAACATAAACAACAAGGAAGAGAACCCTTGACAATGATCAACATCAACAAAATCTAAAGTCAGAAAAACCTAACTTATTACGATTTAAAGGATATAAAATACATAATGATGACATGTTGTCATTACATGTTTTTATCAGTTGTTTTGATGTTTTTATTGAGTCTGTAACATTATTAGACAGCCTGGAGGTGCAAAAAGCAGGAAAACATCAAGATCTTGAAATAATTGCATCGTGACACGATTTGGGTATCGTGTCACGATTTTCTTACCAGAATTGAAAGATTGTCACTGCCTATAATATCGTGTTACGATTGCATAATCGTGACACGATTGTGAAACTAATTTTGGAGAATCCTGGGACTTTAATGCAGGATCGTGTCACGATTTAATCAAATCGTGTCACGATTTGAGGAGCAGTTGTTGCCTATTTAAGCTGAACTGTTTTCGGAAACAAGGGTTCAGAATTTTGGAGATTGGAAGCACGATTTGGAGAGCACAAAACTGAAGAGGTGGTCATTCCGTCCAACTCATAGTCAGTTTATGTATGTTTTTATGCTTCAATTGATTATGTTATTTGTAATTCATATTATGAGTAGCTAAATCTCTTAGAGATTAGGTCTGGAGATGAATCTGATGTAATCTGTTTGAACACATGTGGCTGTGAAACTCTATGTCTTATGAATATAAATCTAGTTTTATTCAATTCAATTGTTCTTAATGCTTTTTATATACTGACAATATATAACATGAATTCGTAAGAATGAATGACTACTGACCCTAGCTTTCAACTTAGACCTAATTGAATTGTTCAAATAAACAGGGTTAGTCTAGGAATGGATAATCGTTTATTTGTGATAATAGGTTAACGTTCGTAAAACCTTCGAGGAATATTAGATCACCTAAGGGATTAGGGGCTGTAATCCGAGAAGAGGGTTCTAACTCAAGGGATTGATTATGACTATTTTTGTTAATCATCGTAAAACTAGAGGAGGATTCATAGAAATAGGTGCAGTTTACCAAACAGAATTAATCAGAGGATTCGAAAGACTTGATCTCATCTCTCCTTATATATTCAAAACCACTTTTATCAGCTTTTTACTTTTTATGCAATCAAACCAACTGCCTAGGGCAACCCCCCCATTTAATACATCCTTAATAATAACGACATTGCGGAGTAGAAGTTGAAACATTCCCTGTGGAGACGAACTTATTAATTTTATTACTTCGATGAATTTTTAGTACACTTGCTAAAAGTCTATCAAGATTTTGGCGCCGTTGCCGGGGACTGTTGAATCACTTCAACTGTGAAATTTCGTTATTATTTAGGATTTCTGTCATTTACGTTTTTGTTTGTATAATGAAAAAAAATTATATAAAAAAAATTATGATTTATGCTCTTCAAATCTCTTTCTTGTGCTTTACTACTGAAAGGTATTTCTGAGTTTTGAAGCAATGTGGGATAGTCGATCGCTGATTGATTCAGAAAAGATCAGTATCCTTTGTTATGAAAAATGGATGATCTCTCTACATATAAAGGATTTGGAAGCAAGATTGAGTATGAGCTACAATTTTTGTGGAGGCAATCATAATAGTTACTATTGTGAGACGCAATTCATAGAAAAAGAAGAATAGCAAGAGGTGATCAACATCGATTACAAAACTCAACTACAAAATACTTTAGATGAATTCTTGAGGTTAAATCGAGTTTCATTTGAGAAATTTGAAGTTCAGTGTGGTAATCTTGTTGAAAAAGCATATGAGTCTCAGAAGAATTTGGTTGAGATGGAGACTGAGTGTCAGGTTATTGTGGTTGAAGAAAATCCACAAATGTGGAATGTTGGTCTCTACCTGAAGTCTCAACAAACGGGGTTTAAAGAAACCACTCATGTGCAAATGGATACATGTCCTTCTCCAAGGTGGGAGAGCTCAAATACAGTGGGTGCATGGGAGTATCTGACTCTTTGTGCCAAATTCATGGAATTCCTACCAAACAAGAGGAAGAAGAAGGATGATATATTTTTTTTGTCATTTCTGCCACCCTAACAGTGGTTGAAGCGTCAAGCTCAATGACGTAAAACAAAAGCGATTGATGGGAGGCAACCCATCCTTTTATTTTTCTCTAATGTTTTTTATTTTGTTTGTTTCCATTGTTGAGTCAAATAATTGTCAACATGTTGGAAGAATTTCGAGTATGCCCCTATTTTGTAATGAATTTTCACTTGTTTATTATTGATGAATTTGTTTGTTTAATTGACTTTTTCCAGTTTTGTAACAATTGTTTGATCAAGTGGTAATCAAAAGTTCATAAGGAGGTAGATGCTTGGAACTCAAAGGCGAAGTGTACGGCATTGCGCGGATAGGTAGTCACAACTCCCAGAAATCATAACTCGTAAGGTCATTGCTAAAATTTTATTTTTCAATTTACTTTAAAGAGTGTTCCATGCAACTACATTTCTAGAACTTGTGATTTTTCTCTATTGTTGATTGGTCTTGTCATACACACACTAAGGCAAAGTGCTTGGTACCATGAGCCTTTTTGAAGCCTACCTGGAGTATTTTTGTTGAAAACTTATCCTTTTGAAAAGCCAATTTGAACCGGTAGGTGTAGATCCTTTTGTTCGGTGACAAACTACATATTAAGCCTAGAGACTTTAAGTTGTATGACCCAAATTTTGGTTTGGAGTTAGGTTGTAGGATGTTGCTAAAACATAAGTTTGGGGTTGCTTTTGGAATTTGCAACCAACTAAGTTTGGGGTAGGGGTACTAGAGAACTAAAGAGAGTCAAATACCTCTCTGAGATTGAAAAAAAAAAGAGAAGAGACAAGATAAATGAATTAATGAAAATATTATTGTCTCAAAGATGAAAGAGTTCTTTAGTACTTGTGTTTATTTTGTGGGGTGAATGAGGTAAATGTTCAAATTTTCCAATATAGTAGGAAAGCTTAACTCCAATATTTGTTTAACCTACTTTTCCAAAAATTATCTCACCTTCACCTAAGCCCCGTTATAACCCTTAAAGACCTTTACGGTGTGTGTTGACATGGACTTTGATTGATGTTTAGAAATTTTTCAAGCGTATGGTAATATGTAGACCTGCATGTTGACTGTGGGAAAACCCTTATCAAACTGTTGCGTGGAGTTGTGAATTGTGGATGTAGTCAAGCCAGCTGGCCCATCAAATGGCTAGCAAGGAGATGAACTTTTGGTGCTATCACTTGGTTAGGTAAATTATTATTTTACTGTCATTTGTTAATTTTACAAGTAAATTCCTTGAGGACAAGGAATGATTCAAGTTTGGGGTTGTGATGACATGCTGTCATTACATGTTTTTATCAGTTGTTTTGATGTTTTTATTGAGTCTGTAACATTATTAGACAGCCTGGAGGTGCAAAAAGCAGGAAAACATCAAGATCTTGAAATAATTGCATCGTGACACGATTTGGGTATCGTGTCACGATTTTCTTACCAGAATTGGAAGATTGTCACTGCCTATAATATCGTGTTACGATTGCATAATCGTGACACGATTGTGAAACTGATTTTGGAGAATCCTGGGACTTTAATGCAGGATCGTGTCACGATTTAATCAAATCGTGTCACGATTTGAGGAGCAGTTGTTGCCTATTTAAGCTGAACTGTTTTCGGAAACAAGGGTTCAGAATTTTGGAGATTGGAAGCACGATTTGGAGAGCACAAAACTGAAGAGGTGGTCATTCCGTCCAACTCATAGTCAGTTTATGTATGTTTTTATGCTTCAATTGATTATGTTATTTGTAATTCATATTATGAGTAGCTAAATCTCTTAGAGATTAGGTCTGGAGATGAATCTGATGTAATCTGTTTGAACACATGTGGCTGTGAAACTCTATGTCTTATGAATATAAATCTAGTTTTATTCAATTCAATTGTTCTTAATGCTTTTTATATACTGACAATATATAACATGAATTCGTAAGAATGAATGACTACTGACCCTAGCTTTCAACTTAGACCTAATTGAATTGTTCAAATAAACAGGGTTAGTCTAGGAATGGATAATCGTTTATTTGTGATAATAGGTTAACGTTCGTAAAACCTTCGAGGAATATTAGATCACCTAAGGGATTAGGGGTTGTAATCCGAGAAGAGGGTTCTAACTCAAGGGATTGGTTAGGACTATTTTTGTTAATCATCGTAAAACTAGAGGAGGATTCATAGAAATAGGTGCAGTTTACCAAACAGAATTAATCAGAGGATTCGAAAGACTTGATCTCATCTCTCCTTATATATTCAAAACCACTTTTATCAGCTTTTTACTTTTTATGCAATCAAACCAACTGCCTAGGGCAACCCCCCATTTAATACATCCTTAATAATAACGACATTGCGGAGTAGAAGTTGAAACAGTCCCTATGGAGACGAACTTATAAATTTTATTACTTCGATGCATTTTTAGTACACTCGCTAAAAGTCTATCACATAAAATATAATCCATCCAAATTAAACCATTCCGCTAAAGGCAAATAGAAGTAATTTTGCCAACACACTGGTTGCCTTATGAAAATATGAGAAATGTAAAAATTATATGTTTCTTGTCATCTCCATCCAAATCAGTCGTCTATTCCTTAGATGACAGAAAACAATACTAGAATTTATGAAAGCCATGGTAACAAATTGAGCGTCAGTCTCTAACCAAAGTATACTCCAATTCTTCCTGTAAGTTATCTCAATAGCACTCATGAGTCCATGGTGCTCAACTTGAAAGGAAGTAGTGATAGGGAGGTTAACCACAAAGCTACCTAAATAATTAGCATTCTTATCCCTGAAAGTCCCTCCACAAACTCGAGGATCGAGACAACCCTTAGCATAACCATCAATACCACATTTGACCCAATTAAGGATTGGGAGCTGCCACATCACATCCTTGACGCAAGGAACATTAGACGCATGAAATGGACAAAGAAAGCTCTTAAAATCCCAAATTCCTCCAATTAACTTTGACATCATCACATCTTTGCTTGTTTTTGCAGTTCTCCAATTAATACAACTTACACGTATTTCAAAAATATACATAAAAATAAAATGACACAATATTTGACATAAAAAATTTGATGTCTATCATATCTCTTTTTTTATTTTTTTATTTTTCGTATCTCTTTTGTTAATGAGGAAAACTAAGCATTCTATTTGTGACACTTATTCAGGTTCATACAATATTTCTTTATCCTTGTCAACATCAAAGAGAATAACTCTTTTTCAGTCACATGATAGAATATTTACGGGTTTTAAATGTTTCACATACCAATCAAGAGCCTACAAAGGAAATAGAGAATATAAATTGACATGAAGTTATAGTACGATTCCTTTCTATCAAGAACAAAATATCTGGAAACTAACTAAATTAATCCATGTACTAGCTAGGTCCAGGATTTCTTCAATTCCTGTTGTAGTATGTCTTGTGTGCCATTATTTTCAAGACCCTCAATTTCATTTTGCATGCATGGAATCAATTTTGTTAGTTAATATTGATTTGTAATTGCAAAAGTCCGTAAGCTTTAAGTTTTAGACATAATAATGTTATGCATGGTATTATGTTGTGGTTCGCAACTGCAATTGTAGCGAGGATATAAAAAAAATTGAGATCTCTGCAACAACATCACATCCGCAATTTTGATTAGATCAGTTGCATTTTCCCACAAAATAAAATTTTGAGCATAACCACGATCGCGACTACAAAAGCAATTTGAAATTATGATGTTATGTTACCTTGTTTGTTTTACAGGTGAGGGTATCAGAAGTTGAGTGTGGTATAGCAATTTGCCATTGTTGAGAACTTTGTGTGTGTATATATAATGTTTACATTCCATGTAAATGTTCAATATTATGGATGTGTCTTCACATTTTTACAATCATAGCATTTGGGATTTTATGGATTAACCATAATTAACAATTAAAATAATAAACTGTTATATCAACTATTAAATTCTAATTATAAGAATGCACAAATTTTTATATAAATGAATATTTATAAATTTGGTTGTGATTGGGAACAACTCGGGATGGTTGGGCTACTATCTCAAGATTCGACAACTTATTTTTTTGGTGTAAACAAGAATATATATTTAAGATCATAATCTAAAACATGATCCTTAATTCAATAAATTGAGGAAAATCATAAAATCGCTTTTTAGAATATGTTTTATTGATAATAGACTTATTTAACAAAGATCAATTATCATTCTGATGTGTTTTATTTTTCAAACAAGTTTTTTTTAGTATTCTTTCGAACATGATATTAGACTTTAGATTAAGAAATTCATAAAACACCGTAGTGTGATCATTGAAACCAACTTCAAAGGTGTGTTAGAAGATCAAATTGAACTTCAAAATATGAAATTCGGATCAAAGCAAAACGACTACCATTTTGAAATGGCTAGTTTTCTTACTTGATCTCCAAGACAATCAAGGTCCTACTTTCTTTGTCTAAAGGACAACATTCAAAGAGAAAGACATCTACAACATATCAGATTACAACATATTTTTGAGATCATATTCAATCTCAAGCTCAAAATTACTTTCGTCAGAATCAATCTCAAATATATTTAATCCTATACGATATCTTTGTATAAATCCTTATTTAAGTGTATTTTTATATTATAGTCACTTTTTGAGTGAGAATAGATTCACAAACAACTCTTATTCGGTTGTATGTAAGAAGACCACTAATTTTCTTTATGGTGTAAAGAAGGATTGTGTGAGTCTAGTCTGAAGAGGTTGTGGAATACTTGTAAAAGTCAACAGACCAGAAGACTTAAAAGATGCAAAAGCTTAAAGGGTATCTCAAACACAATATTGGATAATCTCATATATTGTAGGGACTGAAATAGCACATATTGGGTGAACCATGATAACTCTTTTGTGTCATCTTCTCCATCTCTTGTCTCTTTTATTTTTGATATAAATCATAAGTATACCACATATACATTCATTTTTTTTTTTTCAATTCATTTTGATATATGCTTCGGATTACTGATCTGATTCACTTCTCAATTTGAGAACAAGGCAAAAGTTTTAAAAGAATCACAATTAAACTCTCTTCTTGAGATTGACATTTTTACTTCAAAAACTTCATTATTAAAAATTTAAATATATGAAGACCTTTAGTTTAAGCAATTGTGACATTTGTTATCTATTATTATTAGACAATTATATACCATTTTTTTACTCATACATTCATATACTTACAACATTAGTAATTGATCCCTCGGTTTTTTCTTTACGAGGCGAAGAGGATTTTTATCCATCAGACATAACTGAGAGAATTTTGGGAGAAAATATGTTACCATGTAACATGGTCCTCAAATATTCCAAACGCAACTCAATATGATCATGATGAATTTTAAATAATGAAACAGAAAGCAGCTATCTGATCTACTTTATTGAATTATTAAATAAATTTATTTCTCCGGTCAAAAATAACTTTCCCGTAGTTTTAATAAGAAAAACCCTAACTAGTGCCGTATTAGTTAAGAAAACAAGTATAGTAAGAATTCCTTATAACTTGTGTAATAAAGAATACTTAAAAGTGTAGACAATGATATTTTCAATGTAAAACTTACATTTTTTTTGTTTTCTTTTAATAATTGGATTTTTCTTCTAATCCATTAAAAAGAATTTACAAGAGGTTCTAATCCAATGACTAATAGTGGAAATAGCCCAATTCGCATTTTATGGGACACTGGATTAATTAAGAAAGATTTTACCATATACCCTAACACTTATATTTTTACCCCTACACAAACCATAAAAAATTTCTAATTTTAACCATTTGTCATTTGACTTTATCTCCACAAAAGATTTCAATACGTAAAGTTTTCTATAAAACTTGAGTTTTTTGGAAATTTAACCACGATTTAACGGCAAACACAATCATGAACCGGATTAGTTGGGGAAAATATTTCCGGCAGGCTAAAATGCATACCCCACCTAATCATCTTCATACGTAATATGATGGTGGCGTTGTTAACACAACATTAATTAATTTAATAAGGAAAAACAAGAACGCAATATTAGAAGGAAGGAAGAGACTTATTGAGTTCTAAATTCAGTCTTGTCTCTTGAAGGCTAATGAATTTTAGATTTGGGAACATTATAAGGAAGGCTAAAATGCAGATCCCATCCAATCATCTTCACTGTGTATGCTGCAAAAGTGCAAAATTCAATAGCAATTAGCAATAGCATGTGAAAGACTTTTGAGTTTGAAAAATAAAGAAGAAAATAAAGAGATGTGGAATCTGGAATTTTGGATTGGTTTGCTACCAGAAAATTTAACTCAAGTTTTCTGGAAAACTTTTACGAACTGGATTTTTTTTATTAGGGCGAAGTCATATGACAAAAGGGTTAAAATTATAAGTTTCATGGTTTGTAGGGGTGAAGGTATAAGTGTAATGGTACAAGATAAATTTTCCATAATTAAGACCTTGTCTTTTCGTGTACGGGCTTATTGTAAAGCCTACTTAATTAAGGCCTTGCTCTTTGTGGACCAATGATCATATACGGAATATTGTTCTTTTCACTTCTTAAATTTCTTAAAAACATACTCCAGCTGTGTCGTTCGGTTTTCCAGCGGCAGTTAGGTGTCGTTGGAAACATTTTAGAGCGGATCAATCACTTTTTAAATCGGTTTAACCGATCTTAAAAGTGTCTAATAAAACTTAATTGCCGCTGAAAAACCAAATTATAGTTAACTGCCGTTGGACCAACAATAGTTGGAAAAAAAAAAAAAAACAATATGAGAAGAGTAATTTTCTCATATATATACTATGTATATCACTAAAGGTATAGTTTTACATCAATTTGTGTGTCTTTAAATTAAGACTCTCTTTAGCAAGACCAATTTTCTCACAAGTTGTAAATTACTTCAAATAGCGTTCCACTGCTAGTTTTAAAATTAAATTACTTCAAATAACTGTCATTTTCTCTCAACTTTTCTTTTATTATCTCAATTGAAAAAATTAAATATTAATTATTTTTTTATATTTATCATTTAGTTCAACAGTTAGGTTTATAAATTCAATTGTTAGCTTATTTTCTATCAACTTGTTTATGCAATATCCGCTCTAAACTTATTCGATGTGAGTTAATTTTTTGTGTTTTTTATGGGTGAGGTGAGTTAACTTATTATCTATCACCTACTTTTCATCAAACAGAGTCTAAATGTGAAAAATATAGTAAAAGAAAAATAATATGAAAAATAAAACACTCCTAAAATGAACGAGTATTGTTGTGCATTTTTAGTAGTTTTTAAGTATGAAATAAAAAAATAAGAATATATCAAAAATTAACATTTTTCTTTTTTATAATTAGAAGGATTATTAAGAAGTTAACTTATGAAAACTTGCAATTATTCAAAATGAAACTCTTGGTTAAAGTAATAAGGAGATATTTACTTGTTAAAAAAAAGGAGATATTTACCTTTATAATAAGTCAAACTCATAATGTAGTTTAACTTATGTAAAGAGTAAAATTACTTTTTGGGTTTGAAGCTGAGATGCCATAGATATCCGACCTAACAATTTTGGCATTTACGAGTTGAGTTAGGACTTGTGAATATAGTAAAATTACATTTATATATACCAATATATAAAGGGAATACACCCTTTTGGGTTTGATTTTTTCTTCCTTTTTTACCCACCATTTAATTTATTTTATCATTTTTATAATATTATTTAAAATAACAATTAATAAATTAGTTAAATCCAATTGAAATATGAACAAACCACAACAATAAGATAAACAATCGACAACAACAGAAAAAATGGTTAAAAATGGTGTATACAATAAAAAAAACCTTATTATTTTAATCTTATTTACAAAAATATTTTATTCACTTTCTATGCAATAGAAAAACATGCGGTCTATTCACCAGTTTGTATAACTATTCACCAGTTTGTATAACTATTGAGAACAATTCATTAATAAATAAAAGTTTCCACATATATTGATTGGAACGAAAGACAACAACAATATTTGTATAACATCCCCTAAAAAAATATGTATAATTTTCACCATATCGCTATTTGGTCATACAACTTAAAAAGAATAAGAATTATATTTTTGGGATGAATTGTGTATCATTTGCGTGTAACTGTAAAAACTGATCTTTCAAGTCGAATATGACCATCAAAGACGGAAGTATTCAATATTGATTATATAAGAAACCATCATAGCATTTAAAGAAAGTTACCTCTCAAAAAATATTTGAAGCTAGGTTCCTATCAAAATGAATATGTACAGGTAGCAATATTTTTGAAGCAAGGTTCATGAGTTCAAGGGCGGAGCCACATTTAGCCTAGGTTGTTTAGCTCTCAAATATAAAAAATTGCACCAACTACCTTACTCTATTTCTATATGAACCCCCTGTCAATTACACTTTGCACCCTGCACTCTCACGTTTTGTCTAGTCACCTGAATTTCTCTAACCTAAAGGTAAATCTGATCCGATGGCTCTTCCATCAAAATCATCCTCCAATCACACCCTAATTCCAATTCCCTCAACTTCAATTTCAGATCCGGGTCCACTTTCAAATTCGATTACATTTTTGAATCCTTCACCAATCGCGACGCCGACATTTTCAACAATTTATTCATTGCAAAAGAACATATGAAGAAGCGGCGGCGCGGGCGGTGGTGCCACCGACGAGAAGAAGAGGGAGATGCAGTGATGAGAGGAAAATGGAATTGTTGCAAAAGACTTACCTTTTTGTTCTTTTTTATTTTTTTATTTTTCTTTTCTCGTTTGTAACTTTTCGATACCAACCTTTGGAATTGTTTTTGCCACATGTCACACACTTATGCATTAAAAAAGGGTAAATAGAGGAAAGTTAAACTCATGGTAATGGATGTATGTATCATTCGCAAATCCGATAAATAATTGATGATAATTCAAGTTCTAGCTCAAGAATATTTTGTTTCGAACAAACCAAAATGATAATACATTAAAATGAAATAATCAAAGCACACGAGTGTTAAGATTGAAAAGTTACAAAGTTAAAAAAATACAGAAAATGACACCAAAACAACGGCGCCACCAAACCAGCGACTAAAATCAAGTTACAAATATAGGTACTCCTATACATCAGAGTGATTTTTTTAATGGCAAATAGTGTATGTGTGTAAAATAAAGAACAAAGCAAAAAGCGACAAGAGTTTCAAAAACAAGCAACAACAGAGGTCACATGATAGTAGTACAAAGAGGACTCAGATCCGGGACTATCATTGCCTTTCACATTGTATTTTTGTCTTCCCTCGTTAGAAAACGGTACAAGTGAAACGTATACACCAATTGATATATTGAACTAATATAACAAGATTTGGTCCTTTTTCAAATTCATATGTTGCTTACAATTTTTATTTTTTAGAAAAGAGGGCAACGTTCAAAAGAAAAAAACACTTATATTTGCATAATCGTTCTACCGTAAATAAATAGTACTTATTTTACAGAGGTGATTTCAAAAATAAAGTAAAAATAAGCAGAGGAAAATTCAGGTATATAATACCCGCTCAAAGGTTAGAAACCTACTTAACATTAGTTGCATTTTAGTTTATTTTGTTTTTTCTTAATGGATAGTTGCATCTTTGTGATGCATGCATAGTTGACTATAAACATATTTGACAAGAGGAGTGTTATTTGAACAACCATTTAGTTGACAACTTATTGGACAACCATAATTTACAAAGAAAAAGTAGATATTTGCACGAAAACCAAAGTAATAGAGAAATAACGTAAAAAATAATGTGAGTATGAGAGGAAAAATTGTCATCAAAATTGTCAAAAAAATATATGTTCAAATATTATTTTTCATTCGACAATATATCAAATGTTGTCTGCCCAGAATGAAACTAGCGTGTATACAGGGAAACAACAAGTTGGGAGATTAAATTTTGTTCAAACTTTAGATGGGACATATTTATATTTAATTCTTGTTAAGGTCCCTTGATGTCACTTCATTTGTTCTATATAATTGTGCACGTTATTTAGATGCCTTTCAAGTTTCGATTTCGCCACTAGTTTTCTTGTGTTGAACAATTCTAAATAAATACAATGTCATTGGAACCAAACCAGTCAACCTAAGACTGAGAATGAAAGCATCACACCCAAAAGTCATTTGTTTCGTATATTTTAATCTTTCAACATTGTATATTCCTAAGATTCTTACGGTGTCTAGCTAGTTACATTTTTGGTCTTCATTATAGTTTTAACCAATGATGAAAGCATCGAGAAATTGCATTAGGAATGGTTTATTAATATTATGCATTCTAATATATATATATTAGAAGCTTTTGCCGACACATAGAGGGACCATTGTGTACTTCAATATAAATTGCCTTTTATTGCTAACAAGTGACATGGGAAGTTAGAGTTGAAATTTCTCAATTTGGAAGTCAGTCGCAATGTTACTATCTATCATGAATCAATAAAAGGCTAGTTTTTGACAAATATAAAAGGGTTGTTTATGCATATTCTTTAAAAAATTATGGGATGTAAGGGTAGTTTTATTTTTTTATTAATTAGGCTTTTTTTAGTTGTTGCAACTTGAAAGATTTTCGCCTAACCAAATGTGGCTGACGCACATGGCTGTTCGCCTAACCCTTCAATTTGGTCATTTTCTAAAATAAATGACGATCTCTATTAATATAGTTTTGGTGTATAAATATTCAATTAATGTCACATGTTCTAAAAATATGTTTATTTATAGATGACAACTTGGGTACCCATCAATAAAAGGTGGGTAACACAACTCATTTTGAGTTGCCACCAATCAAAGTTATTTATTTGTTTTCTATTATTTTTTTATGTTATATAAATACATTGTTTTGATTGGACCAACTCAGTATGAGTTAGTATTACCCACCTTTTATTGATGGGTAAACAAGAATTTGCCTTTTTCTGGATATTTCTCTTCTAACACAGTATTTATAATTAATATTTATTAAACATAGTTAATATTTCTTTGTAAACCTAGCACCTTAGTTATTCCAGATCTTGTTATTTCATGAAGTATCACATTCTGATTCCAATCAAAAAACTTAAGATCATCAGAAATTAAAATTACTTGATTAATGCAGAAAAAACACTTTTTTGGTTTAGAATATATGAAGATGATTATTTAACTGAAGCATGTGTGTTTGTACTGCAACTCTCAGACCCAAGTTTCTTCTTCCAAACCTCTTATCTATGACCCTTCCTTCTCTTCACCACTGAACCCCCAGCCACCACCCTCTGGTTGGAACTCGAATCCAAACCCGAATCTGACTCACCCACCACCGGAGAAGATTTTGTTGACTGAGTTAACCATCTTCACATCCGTTCCTGAAGTGGATGGCTCAAAAGTCTAATAAGGCATGTCAGAGTCGGGATCAAACGTTTATTTGCCATAGATGCTCCTAAAATAAGTAGTTTTAATTAAATTTTAATTGATATATTCATTTAGTATATTATTATTCTAACCATTAGATTTTGATCGTCGAAATTCGAGTTCCAAATTCATTCTTAATTTAAATAAAATCATTATGACCAAGAACTCGATTTTTGAAGATCAAAATCTTCGATATATGTCAATAAGACAAACTATCCCTTTAGAAACTTAGTCAACATGAAATAACACTTGTCCGTCGACTGAAACATAACAAACAGACTAACAGGATCGAATAAAATATTTCCCACCGTTAAATATGACCTAATTGATCTAAGAACGAAGTAGGAATTGGAATTTTAGATATTAGAATCTTCGGTATAAGTCAATCTGACAAACTATCCCTTCAGAAATCTAGTCAACATGGAAGGAAATTTCTACGACGATCAAAACGGAACCAACCGACTAACGGTATCAAGTCCACTTATACTAGGTTTGGATGATTATTATTCTAACAAAAATCCGACCCAGTCCAATCCAAATAAAATTTTTAACCCTAACCCTAACCTTAACTCTAACTAAATTGATTATACTTTAGAAATTAAACTACTTGGATGATTGTTTAATGATTAATCAAGATATTCAACGAGTAATCAAACTCTCAACAATTACCCCAAAGGTAAGGATCTTAGACTTAAACTACTTGGATGAATGTTCAAAGATTAATCAAACTATTCAATGTCAAATCAAACTCACAATTCTTACCTTAACGATAAACTACTTAGAGGACTGTTTAACGACACAACAAATTTTTAAATTAGCAAGTAAATTAAATATGGATAACAAAATACAACTATTTTTTAAACACATTGAAATAAAAATAACATAATACAACATAAATTAATAAAACTTAAAATTAAAAATACACAAACTAAAATTCATAAAACATAAGATAACACAACATATCGTGAAAAGATCAAGAGAGACAATTTATGTGACTCGGGCGAGTCGACTCGAAGCACGGAAACGAGTGGAACGATAGCTTCTCTGATGCCATGACACTGAGATTTTTGCAAGTCATTGCCTTGATGCTGCAATTCCAGCACGCCCAATTTCAGGAGTTGAATAGCACACCGGACGGCTAACAGTGTGCAGCCTCCGCTTCCAAACAGCTCCGGCTAGATGCAGTTGGTGTGGTGGCGGATTACGTGAGTCATGAGTGCCGAGAGATCAACGTCTCGATTGATTCAGTTTTACCCATAACCCATTTTTTGTTTTGCAATTTGAGATTTCTCTTGTGTGAATAATTAATTATCAAATTAATATGAGTTTCATCTTGCCTTTCAATTCTGATCAAAACTATGCAAAAATCGCTGAATTTCATTGTGTATCAAACGAGATCTGATCCGATCAGATCATGAATCGAGACAACCCGTTTCAGACCCGTCGGGTGAAGAAGAAGATGATTTAGAAATAGAGTCATGCTAACTTGTGTCCTTAGGGCACATGTTAAGCAACTCAAAAGTAGAAACTTTTTCTTAAATTTTGTGCATTCAATAATTAAAGGTAAAAAATTAAATTCAAATGCATTAATTACAACAAAAAATTTCTACTTTTGACTCATTAACTTGTGTCTTAAAGGCACAAGTTAACATTTCCTTTATAAATAAATAAACAATGTACACTAAAGTCCAAAAAAACTTGTGTGTGGTTGCGCGTGTAGGTTCCAAAAAAAATTCTCCCTCCGTTCCTTTTTAATTGTCACTTTTGAAGAAAAAATTTGTTTCTTTTTAACTGTCACTTTCAAAGTTCAATGCAACTTTAAATAATGTTTTACCAATTTTATCCTTAGTTATTTATTACGGAGAGAGAAATATATGAGATGATATCTTAAATGAATAAGGTTATTATAGTAAAAGTATAAATTATTGTATCAAAAGTAGTGGTATTTATTAATTATCTTGGTTTGTGTAAAATGTCAAAAAGTGACAATTAAAAAGGAACGGAGGTAGTATTAATGGTTTTTACGTACGTTACCATCATTACATACATGAACCCCGAGTAAATTTAATGGCCATTAACCAAATATAATATTGATTATTGCACACAATTTATTCAACTCTAAATTTTTTGGAAAAAATAATTAATTAGACAATTATAGGTGCCCAATTTATTAGAACGACATCAACTAATTTTTCAAAAAATAAAAGTTAGAGGTGCCTGTGCGCACTCGCTAAAAACGCGCAATCCTCCGAGACGTGTACGAACGCTCGGAAGGCCTTGTGAAGTCGCCACCAAAGTTTTTGTGTAAAGGGAACGTTGATAAACCCTTAAGTTTTTTATTTGAAGGGAAACGATAATAAAACCCTTGACGATGAGGAAAAGGACTGGTCATCGCAACCATTATCGGGTTCGGGAGTCGATTACGCAAGGGGAAGGTATTAACACCCCTCACGTCCGTTGTACTCAACGGGAACCTCCTATTTAGCTAAAACTTTAAAATGTTTTTAAATGTTTTGCGTGCATGCTTGTCTATGTCAAAAGAAAATATGATAAAAAGGGGAAAAAAAAGATAAAAAACAAACGAAAGGAAAAAGAAAGTTTTTTTTATTATTGCGCTTGACAAGATGACGATCTTGCTCCTACGTATCTCCCGGTAGTCGGAGAATTCAAAGCGTACGTAGTTCTTTGGTAGAAAAACGTAAATTTGTTGGTTATTTTTAAATGAACGATGTTTTAGCCGAATTCTTGCGATTAAACGTAGCTTGTATGCTCGCGGATGGAAAACTTAAGCGTATAGCTTGTATGCTCGCGCATGGGAGACTTAAGCGTTTGTTTACGAATCGCGTTTAGAATAGGTAAAACATGTCTGTTGGGTAAGAGGGTTCGAATTGGTCGCTATGGGACCAAAAGGGGTGCAATGGACTCAATTGAGTCGATCATTGATCGGAGTGACTCAAACGAGTCGGGGAAAGGTTCGATTGATCCAACGGGATCAAGATCGGGTACAATGGACTCGATTGAGTCGAACATTGCCCGGAGTGACTCAAACGAGTCGAGGGATTGAATCTAGTGGCCACGGGGGACCAAAAGGTTTGGATTGACCACAAGGGGCCAAGAATTGGTTTGGTATGGTCGGACGCGTTGAAAATGGAATGACGATTGTCCGAACGACGAGACATACGTCACGCATTCGTTCAATCGGGGCAATGGAGAGACATACGTCAAACCATCCCTTTTTCATTCAAGTTTTTTTTTGGTTTGAAATTCTTAGAAATCGCAAAGTTTATCAAAACATTTGGTTTGGAACTCAAAATGAAGAGGTTTTAACATTTTTTGTGAAAAACGCACAAGTTCGGCTCATTTTGCAAACGATTTTGAAAAGCGAACAAATTCGGCTTATGTTCACGTTTGGTTTGAAAATCATGAACAAGGTTTTTGTTCATGTTTGGATTTGAAAGTGATGAACATAGCTTGTTTGTTCAAGTTGTTTTGGAAGTTTGTGATTATAACTTGTTTTGCAAGCTACCCACACAAAGTGTTACCCGAACTTGCGAATTTTCCAATATTATGCAAAATCCTTGACATGGTTTGGATAAAATGAGTTTTAAACCTCCTAGGTTCTGAGCTCTTGGGCTAGAACCTCAAAAATTGGCCATTTGGGAGCCTAAACTCAAATTCTGAGTTCTGTCATGGTCGCACTGCGACCATGACTTCGCATTGCGAACAATGCGAATTTTTGAGTTCAGAAGCTGTTTCTGAACTATTGTTCAGAAACAACTTCTGAACTAACTCAGAACCCTTTAGGAGAGTGAAAAGCCTTGAGTTTTGCAATGAAAAGAGCTGGACAAACCAGTTTGAGTGTTTTGCAAACCTTGGGATTTCTTTTGAAATTTCAAAAGGGGTTTTTTAGAGCAAAAGGTTTTGAACCAAAATTGATATGCAAGCACCAATGTAAATGCAAGATAATGGCTTAGAACACTTACAGAAATCCTTAGCAAAGCTCCTGCTGCAAAGGGAATGAAATGAACTTGGATTATTGAAGGCTTGCAAGGTTTGAACAAAAGCAATGAACTTGTGTAAAGCTTTGTGTTGGAATTGATTTTGCTAGTGTATTGTGCTGGTTTTCTCTGGTTGTTTGTAAGTGTTTTTAAGCTGGAATAATAAATGAGTAGTAGTGCTTGTAACCTTGGGCATTGCCTCCTATTTATAGGCCAAAACCAAATCAATTTCATCATTAGAAATTCCCAAAATCCAGCTGATTTGTGGGCTAGGATCATGCTAAATCTCTTTACATTTAATGCTAATGGATAGTGTTAAGTCTTTAAGTGTTGGCTGCATTGTTTGGCAAAACCAAGGTATTGAATAGAAGCATCTCCTCATCTAGAACATTTCTTGAGTTGGAAGTTTTCCATTTTGAAGCCATTCAGAAGCTGAAAATGCCATCAGAAGCTGAAAGCACTGTAGCACTTTAGAAGCTGTTTTCAGGTTCTGATGCCCATGTTGACTTTTGTTGACTTCATCAGAAGCTGATGTTTTTCAAGTTTTTTTTATGCGAATCTTAGCAACATTTGGCAAGGATTTGTTCCAGGATTATTGCTTCTAGATTACTGTTGAATTGGAGAAGATTTGATGAAGATTTGGTATTAAATTATGAAGCTCATATTATTTCTGCAGTATCTTTAAAAGATACATTCCTGGTTTATTTGTTTCCTTATTGGATTATTCATAATTCAGAAACAAATCTAATTCAGAAGATTTGGAGCATAATTAAGAGCTTTGCTGAAGATTATAAAAGGAGGAGCTGCTGCTATTCAAGACACACGAATTTAGAGTTATAATCAGAGAATAGAGTCTTTGTTTTAAACTTAGAGTTTTTATTTGTGCACCACTCAGTTTGGAGTTGGTTTAGGGTTGTTATTGAGTTGTAACTTCATTCTAAGCCTGTAGGTACGAATGAAGGTTTGTCTTTGAAGTTTTCTGAAAAACAGGGGATTGTTAAGGGTTGTTCAAGTAGCTGGGTTTAGTTGCTTGAATAGGAAGTTAGAGGATTCTAATACTCAGAGTTGGGTAGAAGTCTGACTAGGAGGAGTTTAATTGCTAAGGCTGGGAACTGGGAGTCAGTGTCTTGAGTCTTTGGGTTAAATCCTATAGTGGATTTCCTTCCTGGATTGGTATCCCCCAGAGTAGGAGGTGTTTACTCCGAACTGGGTTAACAAACCTTGTGTGTTTTTAGCTTTCCTGCACTTTATATTCCTGCTGATTATTTGCTTTTATATTGTGCTAAGTTCTGTTCAGAACCTGTTAGGTTCAGAACCAGTTTTAATCAGAACCTGTTAGTATCTCTTAAGTATTGCCTGGCCAGAATTTCAGATAGAGGTAACCTTGCCTTGTGCCAAGGGTCAAGACCTTGACTGATTTTAGCCACAAATTCAAAGGTTTTTGGATAGAAATGATGATGAAATAGGGCTGGATTGCAATTGGCTATGCTTGGGGATTGATCCTTGCAATCTTAATGGTTGGGCAATAAAAACGTGCACTGTGATGTGCAGAGGTTGGGGGAAACAAAAGGCAACATGTGGGCTGGTGTGAGGGGGATGAAAAGCTGCTGAAAAACAGGGCAGCAATCATGGTTTTTTGCAAGTGAAAACCAGCTGGGTTTGACTGGTTTTGGGGGGAGAAAGCAGGAAGAAAGTCCACAAGCTGGTGGCTGGCAACCCTAGGGTCAGTAGCTGGTCACTTGGGAGGGACAAGAGCTGCCCAAGGGCAAGCCAACTTGCTTGCCACATGCTAGGTTGGAAGAAAAAGCTTCTTTCCTTGGCATTAATGGCAAGTCCTTCAACTCTGGCTTTGCTGAGCCCAATTGGCCATGAATGCTGATGAAAATAATAATAAAAATGATGTGTAACAAAAACTGGAATTAAATCAAAGAAACCAAAAATCTGCAGAAGAATCGCAGACTTCGCACTGCGAAGTCACCATTTTTGAAATGTTGACTTTTTTGGTTGACTTTGACTTTTTCCCTCTCTTTTTTGAGTTTTGATTTGAAAAGGCTTAGGACAAAATTGGGGTACTACAGTGCCCAATTTAATAAAACGACTTCAACTAATTTTTTATTCAATTTTAATTTTTTCTAGAAAAAAAGACTTTGTATGCAATTAGAGGTGCCCAATTTACTAAAAAAAGCTTTAAAGACAATTGTTTTCATGTTTTATCAATGACAATAATATTTATAAGGCACTAAATCACCAGCCTATCATAACTCATTGCTAAAACGAGAGCTCATGCCCAAATACTACAATTACAAAAAGTTAAATAAAATATTACTACCTCCGTTCCTTTTTAATTGTCATTTTTTGACATTTTACAGAAAACAAGACAATCAATAAATGTTACTACTTTTAATACAATAAGTTATACTATTACTATAATAACCTTTTTCATTTAATATCTCATTTCATATATTTCTCTCTTCGCAATAAATAATTAAGGGTAATATTGGTAAAACAACATTTAATATTGCATTGAACTTTGAAAGTGACAGTTAAATAGGACCCGAGGGCATCTCATGAACTCTTTGCGAAGATCAATTAAGTAAAAGAAGGACCCGAATTTTGTCCTTCGCGGTACGAAAGCAAGGTAAAAGATCGTCACTTAAACATTTGAGACGTGTATGAACGCTCGAAAGGTTAGGCGATTGGATCTGAAGAGAAAAAGATTGTCACCTAATCAGGTGATTTCAATCTGCGAGACGTGTATGAACGCTCGAAAAGGAAAAAAAACTCGCGAGACGTGTATGAACGCTCGAAAGGTAAAAGATTTTGCGAGACGTGTATGAACGCTCGAAAGGTAAAAGATTACGAGACGTGTATGAACGCTCGAAAAGGTAAAAAGCTTACGAGACGTGTATGAACGCTCGAAAAGCTTGCGAGACGTGTATGAACGCTCGAAAAGGTAAAAAGCTTACGAGACGTGTATGAACGCTCGAAAGGGTAAAAATCTTTGCGAGACGTGTATGAACGCTCGAAAAGCTTGTGAGACGTGTATGAACGCTCGAAAGGTAAAAAGATCGCCACCTAAATAAGTGGTTGGATCTGAAGGGGTAAAATGATTGCCACCTAATCAGGTGATCTGATCGGACAAAGATAAAGGATCGTCACCTAAACAGGTGGCCTTAATCTGGAAAGGATAAAGGATCGTCACCTAAACAGGTGGCCTTAATCCGGAAAAGATAAAGGATCGTCACCTAAACAGGTGGCCTTAATCTTCGAGACGATAAAGGATCGTCACCTAAACAGGTGGCCTTAATCTCCGGAAAAGATAAAGGATCGTCACCTAAACAGGTGGCCTTAATCTCCGGAAAAGATAAAGGATCGTCACCTAAACAGGTGGCCTTAATCTCCGAGACGTGTATGAACGCTCGCAAGGGTAAAAAGACTGTCACCTAAACATGTGATTTCAATCTGACATGATCGTCACCTAATCAGGTGATTGGATCTGAAAAAGTCGTCGCCCGAATAGGTGCTTAGACTTATCTGGGGAAATAGGACCTACCACTGTGGGGATAGTGTAATCGTCTCTAGGCATGACTAGTACTTAGATTGTTGAAAAGGGAAACATGATTGTATGATGCATGACATGCTTCATGTTGTTTTATGCAATATGCTATGCAATATGGTATGATATGAGGTAGGCTCAATCTGAATCTCGTTTGGGAAAACTCAGCTGGGGCATCCTAATGGCCGTGAGTAGGTCACTCGGGGATGTGATAAGGTTCACTACAAGAAATTTGTCATTTTGCGACACTTGCTCCGCGACCCTTGGCTTAGAACTGTCGCAGATTACACTTTTGCGACTGTTATTGCGACTGTTAGGCTTAAGGGTCGCAAGTTTTTATGCTTTTTTCAAGGGCACTTCACCAAGCTTTTGGCCAAATTTTTTCATCACTCCCGCTTTTCCAATTTTACTCTCCCTCCCTTAACTCCAAAACCCTAACCCCCAATTGTATTCCTCAATCTCATTTTCCCCCAATCTGAAACCTAAATCTCTCCTACTCTCACCCACAACCTCACTTTCCCCCACAATCTCCTACCACCACTAACCCCTGGCTCAATTGAAGCATTCGTTCCTCCTCTTCCGTCCTCCGAACTCCCACATTCCGGCCATCCCCAACCCTTCTTACCACCGCCGCCACCTCTTCCAATCACCCCAAAACCTCACGCGTTTCCGTCGCATCCTCCAGAAGAAGACCTTCACCACTTAAATCCCACCGGTTCCGTTCAATTCCCACCCTCCGGTTCGTCAAGTTAGTACCTTTTGCTTTTGACGGAGATACCGAGGCACCGCAAGTTCAAGATTCACCTGAGGTTCAGGTTCTGGTAAGTCTTCTAATGTATTTTTGTTCTGTGAATACTTAATCGTTCACTACTTAGTTGAATTATACTTTTAGATTGTAAATTGCTGTTCAAATTTTGTGTTTTTCGTGTGCATAGTTGTTAATTAGAAAAAGGTTTATTCGAATTTCGAAGTTGTATTTGTTTCTGCTACAGAATCAACTATTAGGTTAAGCTTTGGTTCTGTTTTCAATAGTTTTGTATTTGTTTGGATTCACAACATTTTGAGATGTACAAGTTCCAGATACGAAGATGTGCACGTGGAAGGTCACCTGATTGGACAAATTGCGAATCAAAATCTCATGTTGGGAATCAGTAATCAACGACACCCTTCCCACCATCTTCCCATCCGTTGCGAAATCGAATGCCTCTTCGACGGTGTCACCTCCAGGTTGAACATTTATCGCTAATTTATCCTGTTGGTAATTGTGATATGTTTGTTTTGTTCTTCCTTTAACCATTTCTAATTTTTAGGGTTTTTTGTTTTGTTCTTCCTGGTTGTTGTGTTGTGTTGCGCCATTGAATTTTAACTTTGCAGTGTAGGGAGAAGTGGAGAAAAAAAGGGTTATAACCTTAACAGTATGTCAGAAACCAGCACCCCTTCTCAATTTTAGTTTTTATTTGATTTTGTTGAATTTTTTAAGAAACAATTCTAGGCATGTAAGGATTCATAGATCTTTGTGAGTAGGGATTAATTTTGCTATATATTTCGAACTAACACTTCATTTCATTTTTTTTTGTAAACGCATACCTCATAGATTTCCTTTGCTTTAAGTCATATGACATTTGAAGGTTGAATGATTGATATATATGTTGAGAATATGACTTTGGTTCTCTATAACTCTGTAATTTAAATGGATTTTCTATATTGAACATGCCTTCATGATCTTCCTGTTATAATATAGTGCTTTTATAATTCTTTTTCTTCAGCGTATTTGCTATTCTGCTTTTATGAGCTTCTGCGGTTATTTATTTTTCTCTATTTCTGTTCATGTTATTCTTCTTCTGCAACTTTAGTTTTTTTTTTTTAATTCAATATACTGCTATCATTCAAATTCATCTGCTAAAACTATCATCATATTTCCTTTAAGTTCGTTTCCTCTTTCAATTTGGCTGAGTTTTCAAAAAAAAAATCAATAAAAACCACACATTTCATCGTTGTTTGATGGTTCTTTTATTTTTATGCTACCATGATAGAACAATAAAAAGATTCGCAGAATTACGTGCTTTTTTTCATTCATATTTGTTAATGTGCAACGGCAACTGATCGGATGTCCGTGATCTCTGATGAGGAATGTTTAGATGTCATGCGATTGAAGTACCATACTTTCTGTTTTGACTTCAATCCAGATGAGGTAAACTGTTGTATGCCTTCTCATTCAGTGTATCTATATAATATTATTAATATGATGTTTTATAAAACTTATATGACTATATAATTATACAATTGCATTTGTCACAAGCTGTTGTTGTCGTTGTTCCAAGTCTGTTGATCGATGGATTTAAGAGTCGCCTAAGACGATTTGCTGTACTAAGTGATCCTAATTATAATCAGTTTGAAGTAGTGATTGAAGTCAAAGACAATAGATATTATATTGAGCTTCATCGCATTTATAACTTGAAGTATGGTGGTTTAATCACTTTGCTATGTGTTCAACCTGATTGGAAAAACCCTAAACCTATTCCTTTTGGCGCCAAGAATTTCTTAATTGTTGCCAATCAATACCTGCCATGTGTAACTCTTAACCCTGATTAATAGCCTTGCTGATTTCCTATGTAAACATATCACGTATTCTCTTTGTGAATCGTAACAACTCTTCAACTTCCATTGTGTTACGTGTTTTTGGATGCATTTTTTAATGCTATTATGTTTCCATTGTCATGTTTGCTTCTTTAACTGTGTTAAGTAGATTTATTCCAGCTGAAGTGGATTGATCTGCTATTACTGGTGGCAATGAAAGGCTGTTGGAGCTTGCTAGACTTAAATTTCGTACGTTTTGCATTGAGTATAATCCAAAATCGGTTTACAATGTGAATTTCCATTGTAGTTATTATAGTTGATGTAGCAACATTTTCAATGTGAAAGTGCAGGGTTAATTAAGAGCTTATATGATTGGATCCACAATTGGTTTTGAGTTTGCTTAGGAGATGAAAGGGTTTTTAGCTGAATATCGATGGTGTGTGTATCTTAGTTTAGCAAGTGGACACATTTCTTGAATCGCGTTGTGGTTTACTAAGGTACTTCTATTCTTCTCTTTGGCTTATTCACTTATGTTTTCAGTTTCTACAATTTGATTTTGTGCGTCTGATGTACTCTATTTCATAATTTTACCATTCAATTTTTCATATTCATAATATGTTTTAATTGCAGTGTATACGGATAGAAGCTTTGGAAAGCTGACAAGTTATTTTCTTGCATTTTGATTTTGTGCGATTGATGTACTCTATTTTATAATTTTACCATTCAATTTTTCATATTCATAATATGTTTTAATTGCAGTGTATTCGGATAGAAGCTTTGGAAAGCTTACAAGTTATTTTCCTGCATAATTTTGCAGGTTGCTCTTTAAGGGGATAATTGTATTAGTAACTATGTTGATTATTTTATGGGTGGTCGTCGGACCAGTTTGACTATATTGGGAAGAAGATGAAAATTATGTTCCACTATTTGATTGAGATCCGGTTCATTCTTCTGTCAATTAGTTTTCTTTTATTTGTTTTTCTTTGCTTTTATTTAGCATTAACACTTCTCCAACATTTTTGTCATACAGAAAATGCCTCAACTCTACTGAAAATGGCAAGAGCTGAAGCAACTTGACAACTATAAAGAACAAGGAAATGGAGAAACTTGAATGGAAGACATGATCCTAACTCTTATAAAATGTTGTTCAAGGTGGACTGAGATGGACATTACTCAAGAGTTATTTATCCTTATAATTGATTTTATAACTTTAGATTAATGACCTGACCAGTCATACTCATTAATAATGATATATCATGTGACCTTAACCTATGCTCTAATACTCATGTTCTGATACTCTTTAAGTGGTATCCATTTCTAAAGTGTGAGACCCACCATGATTTAAGCCAATAAAAAAGTGAGTGTAGAAAGTGTTAAAAAAAGAGTGTTGCTAGCATTACTCTTTTTCTTATTGTAGAAATATTAACATCATCCAATTTTTCTACAATTTTTCTTATTGTAGAAATATTAACATCGTAAAGTTTAAAGAATTTTTTTGAAATTTGTAAACATGAGAAACTTCGAATATAAATGTAATTGTTATTATAACATAAAGATTTTAAGTTGGGTATACAATATATAATTTTGCTTTTAACTACTATATTTTCAATGTATATGACCTGTGCTGCTAAATTGAATGCAGCATAACAAAATTTTGATTGGTTTTTATTGACTAACAGATTGTGGCAATGAGTTTGAGGAATGATTTGCATGGTCCACGCCAAAACCTGGGAGATTGGTAAGTAGCATTACATTAGCGTAACATTTTTTTTGGATTTGGATTTATCATTAGTAACATTTTGATTTGGATTTACATGAGCCATGGCTAAAATGACTAATTGCAAAAAAAAATGCTATTAAGGTTTAAGAACACTGGTTGATGTCCTTGGAAAGTCTTGTAAGTCATTCATACGAGAGATGAGATTGTTTTAGAAGAAATCACAATTTGCCTGCCGATGAAAATGTTGTTAGCGTTGTTGTTCCCAAAATGCTATGTTATGCCAAGATTATTTGGATTTAAAAGTGTTATTTTTACCCTTCATAGTGTCATCAACTTGTTTGTTTATTATTGTGTGGGCTTTTCATTTTAAACTTCTTTAGGAATTGTATAGGATACCTTGTCTTGTATTGAAATGTTGAAGGTTTAAGCTATATTTGTTCTTATTTAAGTTTTTGTCTTTCAGGTATGGACTATGTGGATCTAAACGGAAGGGAAATTTATTGGTCTCCATCTTGTTACCTTTAGAATCATTTAATATTAGAATTTTTTTAGTTTGTTTTTTTGATAATGTATAAGTATATTTTTTATACTTATTATACGATGTTTATAAAAAATGAATGAGATTTAGATATTTTTAGTTATATATTTCTGTATTTTAAGTATTTATTAATATATTTATTTAAATTGTCAATAAAAATTGCTCCAACCAATTTTTTTTTTTTTAAAAAAACTAAACATTTGCGACTGTTGTGAGGGGTCGCAAGCCCATTTAAATTAGATTAAAGCCCCTACTTTGCGACAGTTCTGAGTGGTCGCAGATATAGTATTGCGACTGTTAGCAACCGTCGCAATAGCCTTTGCGACTGTTGGTGCGACTGTTGGTTGAACAGTCGCAAAATACCCTTTGCGACCCCAATTTCTGTGTCTGTTGGGGAACAGTCGCAAAGGGATATCTGCGACCCTTCTAACAGTCGCAATCCATGATTTTAGAAGTCGCAAAATGCCTTTTTTCTTGTAGTGGTTGGGAAGAAAACCACCGGGGTTATTCTAAGAGAACTTACTGGGGAAGCTCTGGAATGGGTCCACTGGGGAACACTAGAGGTGATTGATGGATGTTGGTGAATATGTGATACTTACTGGAGAATATTGGTTGAGAATGCATGACATGAAGATGAGATGCATGTATCTTGATTGATTTGGATATGCATGTATGAATGATTTGGATATGCATGTATGAATGATTTGGATGACAGACGTCATGTTGGACGCTGGAAATTATGATTGGATGCCGAGCAACGTCGGTCTTTAGGTGAAATTGTATTTGGATATGAGTAGATGCCAAGCATGGTTGGGCTCTTACTGGGGATTTGTGTTTGTGAGTGCCAACGATGATTGGGCTTTTGGGGTTGAGACTCCACTGGGGAATGTCAATGAAATTTGGGCTTTGGTTTAGCCAATGATTATTGGGCTTTTGGTTTGCCAATGATTATTGGGCTTTGGTTTGCCAATGATTATTGGGCTTGGGTTTTGCCAATGATTATTGGGCTTTTGGTTTGCCAATGATTATTGGGCTTGGGTTTTGCCAATGATTATTGGGCTTTTGGTTTGGTGATCTCACTGGGGATATAAGGATCATTTTGGAAGCATGATCGATATCCGGCCTTAGTGGATAAAAAGATGTATGGGGGTGAGCTTTATTTGGGAAATTTGTTCTTCCGACACCCGGGATCTTTGCGTTTTAAGCGCTGTGAGCTACGCACTAGTTTCTGATGAAGAGTAAGATCTTGAAGTGATTGATGAAGGTTTTCAAGTCTTGAGTCCTTTGATGCAATGCCGGAGACCAACGAAATTCTTTCGACATTTAACGTCCAAGTAAAAACACACATTTTTTGCAAGTTTTTTTTTTGTTGTTATTTCCCATATTTCAATGCATTATCTATCATGAATAAAAACACATTTTACGAGCAAGTAAGGACGCATAACAATGAAAAGGTTTAAAGATGATTTTTATTCAACGAAACTTAGTCCCTTGGTGGGTAACTATTCATGAAGATGTAATCCCTATAAGAGGTGATTACTGAGATAGAGAAAAAGGAAGAAACAAAAAGGCAAATGAAGATTTGCTTGGGTTTCACGTGCTACTTCCCTATGACTTCGAAATAACTCGTTTTTTGAAAGATGATAATGAGGCTGATTCTTTCCCTCTTGAATTCTGTCCGGACCTCACGTGCCGCAGTCTTTTGCCTTTTTTTTGTTTTTGAAACCCCTAATTTTTACATGTACCGCTCTTTCGAGTTTTCAGTCCACTGGGGTATATTTCCTTTTTTAATGTCCTTAATTTTGCCTAGACCGCCTTTTCAGGTTTTCGATATACCAGGACGCTCTCTATTGCCTAAACCGCCTTTTCAGGTTTTCGATTTAGCGAGCTTTTCTCCTTTTTTTCTCTTCTTTTTTTTTTTTTCTTTTAGGCATAGTACCTCTTGACTGCGCCGGAGTTTATTGATAGGGGGATCCTTGTGGATGGGTAATACCTTTTTTCCAAGCATTAAGTCTCCTTCTCTAAATTCTCGAGAATGAACTTTCTGGTCGAGCTGTCCATGCCACAATGTTGTGAGGTGTTTCATGGTCGAACCTTGTTTGTGTTTGTGAATAAAAATTGGACTTTGGGTGTGTGGATGCCGAGCAAGGTCGAGCTTTTTTTTTTTGGATGCCGAGCGAGGTCGGGCTTTTTGTTTGGCTTCCGAGCAAGGTCGGGCTTTTGTTTGGCTTCCGAGCAAGGTCGGGTTTTTGTGATTGGCTTCCGAGCAAGGTCGGGCTTTTTGTTTGGCTACCGAGCAAGGTCGGGTTTTTGTGATTGGCTTCCGAGCAAGGTCGGGCTTTTTGTTTGGCTACCGAGCAAGGTCGGGTTTTTGTGATTGGCTTCCGAGCAAGGTCGGGCTTTTGTGATTGGCTTCCGAGCAAGGTCGGGCTTTTGTGATTGGCTTCCGAGCAAGGTCGGGTTTTGTGATTGGCTTCCGAGCAAGGTCGGGCTTTTGTTTGGGAATTGTGGGGAGTGCCGTAACGGCAAATGGTTTTTTTTTTTTTGATGAATTGGGCGACCACTTGTTTGGTCATGTTTGCATAGGAAGCTGCTTCGACCCATTCGGTGAAACAGTTGATGGCAACTAGTATGAACTGGTGCCCTTTTGAAGCCTTTGGCTCAATCATTCCAAACATGTCTATGCCCCACATAGAGAATGGTCAGGGTGCTGTCATGACATTCAGAGGTGTTGGTGGCATGTGCCCCTTGTCGGCGTTAATTTGACACTTGTGATATGTCTTGGCATGGGTTTGGAAGGACTCCTCATGGATTTCTTTGGTGAGCATGACTGCTTCATGTTTATCCACACTATGATTTCTCTTATAGAGTGTGCCCCGGCAGAGGGAGAACTGTGGTGCTATTTTTTAGGGTTCTCTTGGTGAGGTTGTATTACCCTATCCTCTTGATCCCCAAGTCTGGACAATCCTTCAGGAGGTTCAAAATCGTCCTTATTATCATCTTCCGTTTGGTTAATTTGAAAATTGAAGTCATGAGGGATCGTAGCAGTGTTATTTTTGGTGGTGTATTTATGATGATTTTTTTTTTTGTAGGGTTTACAAAAATTTATTTGAGAACGAAACAAAAACGAACTCTTTGAACATAAACTGCAAATTAATAATGACGGAAATGATTTGAAATATGGGGGTCCCATAAAATTAATCGTTTGCCTTGGGAAGAGCAAAATGATTTTTTTTTTGAAAAACAAGATAAATTACTTGGACAAAGAAATGATTTCCAGAATTTCGATGGCCTTCTGGTTGCTCGGATCTCATCCGAAACGCTACTGTACACCGGGTCGGGTACTTCCTTTTTTTTTTTTGCGAGGGAATAATGTGAGGGTTCCTCTTTGAAATGCATGAAAATGCATGTGAATGTATGAATGAAATGAGTATGCAAAATATGCCCCTCTTTTTTGTTTATGCAAAAAGTTTTATGAATGCAAATGTTATGACATGCAGGGATTTGGTATATAAACGTTCAGAACTTCCCCCCATCCTCACGTGTAGGCTCTAAAGATGAGATTTCCTAAAAAGGTCCCTAGAGTCATAGATCTCACATGGAATTAAGGTCGTCGATGGACATACGTCACATGACTTCAATTCATTCCACGTGAAAATCTCCTCTAAGCGGGGTTGGGCATCCTACCTCACGGACATATGTCAACGCGGGCTTCCGCTCACAACCACCATTCTAACTTAGTTTTTTCTCGAGCTCGGGTAGAGAGCCTCACACGTCCGGCATTAACCCGAACAATGTGGAGTAACATCGCTCAAGTAACATCCCCGTAATTGATATATATGATATGAATACAAAGCAATATATAGCATTTATAACATAAAGCAAGAGAACGACATAAACAAAAGAAATAAAAGCATGCACATAAAAAGAGACAAAAATATTTAGCTTAAAAGCCAAATAGGATAGGCTTGACTCGCTAGTGGGACACCTATCCCCAGTGAAGTCGCCAGCTGTGGCGCACTCGCTAAAAACGCGCAATCCTCCGAGACGTGTACGAACGCTCGGAAGGCCTTGTGAAGTCGCCACCAAAGTTTTTGTGTAAAGGGAACGTTGATAAACCCTTAAGTTTTTTATTTGAAGGGAAACGATAATAAAACCCTTGACGATGAGGAAAAGGACTGGTCATCGCAACCATTGTCGGGTTCGGGAGTCGATTACGCAAGGGGAAGGTATTAGCACCCCTCACGTCCGTTGTACTCAACGGGAACCTCCTATTTAGCTAAAGCTTTAAAATGTTTTTAAATGTTTTGCGTGCATGCTTGTCTATGTCAAAAGAAAATATGATAAAAAGGGGGAAAAAAAGAGAAAAAGGAAGAAACAAAAAGGCAAATGAAGATTTTTTTATTATTGCGCTTGACAAGATGACGATCTTGCTCCTACGTATCTCCCGGTAGTCGGAGAATTCAAAGCGTACGTAGTCCTTTGGTAGAAAAACGTAAATTTGTTGGTTATTTTTAAATGAACGATGTTTTAGCCGAATTTTTGCGATTAAACTTAGCTTGTATGCTCGCGGATGGGAGACTTAAGCGTATAGCTTGTATGCTCGCGCATGGGAGGCTTAAGCGTTTGTTTACGAATCACGTTTAGAATAGGTAAAACATGTCTGTTGGGTAAGAGGGTTCGAATTGGTCGCTATGGGACCAAAAGGGGTGCAATGGACTCAATTGAGTCGATCATTGTTCGGAGTGACTCAAACGAGTCGGGGAAAGGTTCGATTGATCCAACAGGATCAAGAACGGGTACAATGGACTCGATTGAGTCGAACATTGCCCGAAGTGACTCAAACGATTCGAGGGATTGAATCTAGTGGCCTCGGGGGACCAAAAGGTTTGGATTGACCACAAGGGGCCAAGAATTGAAAATGGAATAACGATTGTCCGAACGACGAGACATACGTCACGCATTCGTTCAATCGGGGCAATGGAGAGACATACGTCAAACCATCCCTTTTTCATTCAAGTTTTTTTTTTGGTTTGAAATTCTTAGATATCCCAAAGTTTATCAAAACATTTGGTTTGGAACTCAAAATGAAGAGGTTTTAACAATTTTTTTGAAAAACGCACAAGTTTGGCTCGTTTTGCAAACGATTTTGAAAAGCGAACAAATTCGGCTTATGTTCACGTTTGGTTTGAAAATCATGAACAAGGTTTTTGTTCATGTTTGGATTTGAAAGTGATGAACATAGCTTGTTTGTTCAAGTTGTTTTGAAAGTTTGTGATTATAACTTGTTTTGCAAGCTACCCACACAAAGTGTTACCCGAACTTGCGAATTTTCCAATTTTATGCAAAATCCTTGACATGGTTTGGATAAAATGAGTTTTAAACCTCCTAGGTTCTGAGCTCTTGGGCTAGAACCTCAAAAATTGGCCATTTGGGAGCCTAAACTCAGATTCTGAGTTCTGTCATGGTCGCACTGCGACCATGACTTCGCACTGCGAACAATGCGAATTTTTTAGTTCAGAAGCTGTTTCTGAACTATTGTTCAGAAACAACTTCTGAACTAACTCAGAACCTTTTAGGAGAGTGAAAAGCCTTGAGTTTTGCAATGAAAAGAGCTGGACAAACCAGTTTGAGTGTTTTGCAAACCTTGGGATTTCTTTTGAAATTTCAAAAGGGGTTTTTTAGAGCAAAAGGTTTTGAACCAAAATTGATATGCAAGCACCAATGTAAATGCAAGATAATGGCTTAGAACACTTACAGAAATCCTTAGCAAAGCTCCTGCTGCAAAGGGAATGAAATGAACTTGGATTGTTGAAGGCTTGCAAGGTTTGAACAAAAGCAATGAACTTGTGTAAAGCTTTGTGTTGGAATTGATTTTGCTAGTGTATTGTGCTGGTTTTCTCTGGTTGTTTGTAAGTGTTTTTAAGCTGGAATAATGAATGAGTAGTAGTGCTTGTAACCTTGGGCATTGCCTCCTATTTATAGGCCAAAACCAAATCAATTTCATCATTAGAAATCCCCAAAATCCAGCTGATTTGTGGGCTAGGATCAGGCTAAATCTCTTTGCATTTAATGCTAATGGATAGAGGTAACCTTGCCTTGTGCCAAGGGTCAAGACCTTGACTGATTTCAGCCACAAATTCAAAGGTTTTTGGATAGAAATGATGATGAAATAGGGCTGGATTGCAATTGGCTATGCTTGGGGATTGATCCTTGCAATCTTAATGGTTGGGCAATAAAAACGTGCACTGTGATGTGCAGAGGTTGGGGGAAACAAAAGGCAACATGTGGGCTGGTGTGAGGGGGATGAAAAGCTGCTGAAAAACAGGGCAGCAATCATGGTTTTTTGCAAGTGAAAACCAGCTGGGTTTGACTGGTTTTGGGGGGAAAAAGCAGGAAGAAAGTCCACAAGCTGGTGGCTGGCAACCCTAGGGTCAGTAGCTGGTCACTTGGGAGGGACAAGAGCTGCCCAAGGGCAAGCCAACTTGCTTGCCACATGCTAGGTTGGAAGAAAAAGCTTCTTTCCTTGGCATTAATGGCAAGTCCTTCAACTCTGGCTTTGCTGAGCCCAATTGGCCATGAATGCTGATGAAAATAATAATAAAAATGATGTGTAACAAAACCTGGAATTAAATCAAAGAAACCAAAAATCTGCAGAAGAATCGCAGACTTCGCACTGCGAAGTCACCATTTTTTAAATGTTGACTTTTTTGGTTGACTTTGACTTTTTCCCTCTCTTTTTTGATTTTTGATTTGAAAAGGCTTAGGACAAAATTGGGGTACTACAGTGCCCAATTTAATAAAACGACTTCAACTAATTTTTTATTCAATTTTAATTTTTTCTAGAAAAAAAGACTTTGTATGCAATTAGAGGTGCCCAATTTACTAAAAAAAGCTTTAAAGACAATTGTTTTCATGTTTTATCAATGACAATAATATTTATAAGGCACTAAGTCACCAGCCCATCATAACTCATTGCTAAAACGAGAGCTCATGCTCAAATACTACAAATACAAAAAGTTAAATAAAATATTACTACCTCCGTTCCTTTTTAATTGTCATTTTTTGACATTTTACAGAAAACAAGACAATCAATAAATGTTACTACTTTTAATACAAAAAGTTATACTATTACTATAATAACCTTTTTCATTTAATATCTCATTTCATATATTTCTCTCTCCGCAATAAATAATTAAGGGTAATATTGGTAAAACAACATTTAATATTGCATTGAACTTTGAAAGTGACAGCTAAATAGGACCCGAGGGCATCTCATGAACTCTTTGCGAAGATCAATTAAGTAAAAGAATGACCCGAATTTTGTCCTTTGCTGTACGAAATCAAGGTAAAAGATCGTCACTTAAACATTTGAGACGTGTATGAACGCTCGAAAGGTTAGGCGATTGGATCTGAAGAGAAAAAGATTGTCACTTAATCGAAGATTGTCACCTAATCGATGAGTGCGATATTGCAAGTCGTTCAACAACTGGTATCATTTTAAGTTACGGTTTATAAATTGTTTCATATAAACTATTGGACTTTAAAGCAGTAATAAAAACAACAAGTAATAGGACGTAAAAGTGTTGGAATTAGAGTTCGTCAATCTAGCCTCGAATATATTCTAATGATCATGCATATGGATTCTAGCTTTTTAGCGAAATTATCATGTATCACTCGACAACATCATTCGTGTCCAAATGACGTCGTGAGATCGATCGTATCGTTTAATCGATGATTTCCCAATCTATTAAATGATCCGAAAGCTTTACGTTCTGACACTTTATGTGATTATCAAAACTCAATTCCATGTCTAGAATTTCTTATTTTGATAGAAGATTATTCTAAACCTAGATTCAAAAGTATTTGTCAATAACAATTAAATCAAGCATAAGAATGAATAGCAAGAATAACTTCAATATCACATAAGGCTACAATCATATAATTGAAAGATCAAAAGATTACATCTAAGCTATATTGAGTACCTCCAATCCCAACAAAGGAAGGTTAGTTGGTCATTGTCATGACAGCCATACAAAAGTGGAAAGAAAGATGAAGATCCAAAGCTAAGTCTTGATTTCCCAAAGAATCTTAGTTAATCCACACTCCCTTCACTCTTGCTCCATGAAGATCACCTCTTTTAGCCCTATTTTCTGTCTAAAAATGTAACCTAATTATATTACAACTCTTTTAAAAAGTGAGCTGAATAGCTATAAATAGAATATGGTTTTTTTCATAGCTCGCTGTAGCAACGGGTTGGTCGCTGTAGCGATCAAAGCTTTCTTGGCCTTTGGGTTTGCTCCACGTCCGTAAACGGGGTTCAAACCGCCTTTGGTCGCTATAGCGACCAGATTCCTTGCTGAAGCGACGAAAGCTTGATTTCTCCCTGCCTAGGCGCGCTATAGCGACCAATCCTTCGCTGTAGCGAGCAAGCCTTAACCTTTCTTCATGTTTCTTTGCTCAATTTCATGTCCTAGCTTGTTATTTCCTGCACAAATGGATAGGGTAAGACATAGGATCAATATTTTGGCAATCGATCAATAATTCTGAGCTTTTCCTATGATAACTTGCAAAACAAGTAACTAAAGTGCTTAAATTATATATGCATTTTAACTAATTTCTGGCACTTATCAATGAATTGCCTAAACGTGCACTTTTCCTCTTTGGAAATATTGTCCCTACATGTGAAGATTGGCTATCGGGATTTTGAGAATCACCACGCTCCCATGTAGAGAAAATTCGACCCGTGGATGACTCTTTCGATGTAGACCTCGCCCTTTTAGGTGCTCCCTTGGTTACCACCTTTCTTGGAGGTGGAGACAACATTGTGTCTTCCGAAAATGCAAGTTGACCCATCACCTCTTTGATGTGGAGTTTCATCTTGTAAGGGGATTTTTTGAGTCGTTCTTGAATGCCATTGCACTCCTCCATCATCGAAAAGTCACCATCAACCTCTTCTCCGCATACACTTAAACTTTGCCAATGAGGCTCATTTCATCCAATCGAATAGGCAATTTTTATTTTCTCTTCATGGCAATAATACATACATAAGGCAACCCGTACAATGTCTTTTGAACACAACCGCAATCTTTCTTGGCAAAGTCGAATGTCTTCGAACGGTTTGCTTCGTCAAAGATAAAGCACAATGCGAGTCTAGATACATAACCCTCTAACTCGTAGTACAAAAGGTCTCCTTTGTATCTATGTTCTAAGACGGTACGGCTCCTCCCAAAACTTGCTTGTATCTCGGACAATTGGATAGCCAACATCTTGTTTATTTCATCCCAACATGATGTCAAATCTCCCACACTACTCCTCAAATATTTTTTCAATTTTCCATGAATCGATTCAACAATGTTTGTAGTTCTACAACCAAGATGCAAGACTTTATCCATCCATGTCCTCACAAATTTTTCCTTAATGGTGTTCAATATTGTGGTTTGAACATAGTCAAGGAATTTTAGAAATGGTTTGCATACATCTTTGAATCGCATTACCGCACTTGCATAAGCATCCTTTGTAGGAGATTCAACCAAATCTTTCCAAGCATCCATGATTTTGTCAACAATTTCACTTGCCTTCGCCTCTTTCACTTCCTTCACTTCTTTGCCATCAACTTTGACATCCTTCGGCTTCGCTTTGACTCTATAATCTGTGATACACTTAGCCCTTACATTCTTCCCAATATGAAAATAAAAAAGTAAAGCGGCGGTTTCAGGGAGAACTTTGGAAACGACATTCATCGAAGCATTGTCCCGGTCCGTGACAACCACCTTAAGCATGTTGAGTTTTGAGGACAAAAGACTAACCAACATCTCAAGTGCCCAAGTAAAGTTGTCCTCTTTTTCGGAGGCAAGAAAGGCAAAACCAACCGAATATGTCATGTTGGTAGAGGTGACACCAACAATCTCAAATAATGACATTCTATACAAGTTAGTTTTGTAAGTGGAATCCATGACCAAAACGGTCGGAAAAGTGTTAAGCATATTCATTGACTCCGGATGAGCAAAAAATATGTCTTCAAGATTGGTTTTCTCACTATTTGCTCTTGTGAAATAGACGTATTTATGCTCCTCCAACATGTAAATCAAGAATTGCACCTCTGGCTTGTCACCTCTTGTCCCCTTTCACCATCTTGTACGCGCATTGTACACTTGTTTGATAGTCGTCACACTCTCTTTGTTTTTTGCCTTTAAATTCGTTAAAATATTCCTGTGCAGCACCAAGCTCTTTGTCATGTCGATTACACCCATCTTCTCCTCCTCTTTTAGTTTTCCCGGAAGAAGGTGACCGCCGAATTTTGGCTCCAACTCATGGTTGTGAATTCCATAAAGCCTGGCCAACCACCAATCACTTGAATTCTTCTCAAAGTAACCACGCAATCTAAACGGACAATCACATTTTCTTGAGCCCGTGCCTTCAAACTTCAATTTATTCTTCGTCTTCAGTGGTTTGTATACACCACTCATTTCACATTACAATGTAACCATTGGATTCTTTAGCCTAGATTTATCTAGAGATATAGTAAATCCAGCCCTTGCCACTTGTCGACGAACCCAACCAAGCAACTCATCTCGCTCTCGCCGTCTTTTGTTTATTAAAAAAATGAGGCGGTGTTTACTTCATAACTGCAAGGCTTGGCAACACCGGTAGGTACCAGTTTAGGTTTTTCTTCAATGTGAGCTTGAAATGGAATTTTGACTTTAAGCTTCACATCAACGGTTGGTTTGACATTAATGGAAGCTTCGCATCAGCGTGAGTTAAGTCACGCGTTGCCCAGGTCGTGTACCAGACCGCTAAACCTAGCTCAAAAACTAGCAAAATCAAGAGAGGATAGATGGTACATTACCTGATCTTTGACGTTTGATGAGCGTCGAAACTTGCTTCCTAACGATTTGTAATGATTTTGGGTCAAGATTATGCTTCAAAAATTTTCACTTTGGGGTTTTTTTTAGGAGAAGAGGGAAAGAAAATGTGTTTTGAAGTTTGAACTGCTAGGTTTTGTCTTAAAACAGTAATGCACGCAGCGTGAGTTAACTCACGCTGCCTTCAGTGTGACTTAAGTCACGCAGAATGTACCGAGCGTGACTTAAGTCACGCAGAGGTATTTTGGTCATTTTCTTTGGGAGGGAGCAATTTTCAAATAGAAATCGCTTTGTTTCAATTTAGCCAAATAAGTGGTCCAACTCATGTTACCCTCAATGTGGGTTGGATTGCGTCATATCTACATGAACATTAGGCTTGGCAGCCATAAATAAGGATAGCAAATTGGATGAATCTGATTGAATTCTATTATCTGAATCAAGTTTCAATGAAAATTGTTCTTCTTCCATACAAAATAGTTCACTCCCACGTGAACTGACCAAAATAACTTCAACGTGACTTAAGTCACGTTCTCTATATATCAACGTGAGTTAAGTCACGTTGAGCCAACGTGAGTTAAGTCACGTAGGTACAAGGCCAACGTGAGTTAACTCATGTTGTTTTTAAGTGAGTTTAGATTCCATCAATTCTTCACAAAGATGCTATTTTTTTAAGACCTCAAACATACAATATGTTATTTTAATTTTTTAAAAGCACGTCATGTCTTCGAAACATCAATTCATCCATGATCCAAAATAAATCAAAACTTAAAATACACAAGTACGCGAAATCAATTCAAAAAATAAACAATTTTTTTAGTTTTAATTTCATCTACGTTACATTACATTACATTCTCCATAAATATGTGGTATCATCATGATGTTGGGTTTAAATTAAATTGTTAAAAGTTTTCCGAAAATGTCGGCATTGAAGTGTCTTATAGTTAGTGTAAAAATTTGTTATTCTCTTCGAAAACTCAAAATAATGAAGAGACCACAACACATGTATTCTACCACATCAACTTTATAGGTTATCACATTGAATCCCTTCATAAGGAGGGATAGGAGGTGGCTGCTCAACAACAAGTGCAGGCTCACTCATAATGGGATGAGAGACACTATAGTACCAAAGCATGTACCCCTTCTGAGACAACCATGGATCCAATGCGCGACGACCCCGATCAGCCTGTGGAATGACATGAACCAGAAAATCTTGGAAGACATGTACTACGTCCTCTAGCTTAAGAGCCACAAACGAAGTAGGAGACCTGGGTACTCTCTGCGCATGGTTGTACTACCTGATAACCCACCCCGACAAGTGAAGGATCATCATGTCTTTGCTGACCATGATCCAACCGGAGTACCAGAAGATATCCTGAAAAGGAGTGATGTCCTAGTAATCCTCGTATCGCCTCCAGACGACTTTGTCATTCACCATCAGATCTATCACGCCTCAGTAGTGTCCAGGATCAGCATGGCCCCTTACATGTTTATATTTGCCACAAAGTGGGTCACCACATTCATAATCCGGATTAGGAATCGACGGATACAAGTTCTTAAAGTGCACCAAAGCCCAGCCCTACAAACACAAACACAAACTAACCATCAGATATATCAGAATCACATATAAACCTTAAAACAATAATAGCAACACATTTATAATATGCTATAGAAAAGACAAAATTATTACCATAGGTAGAGACATGTAACCGCCAATGGAGCCAACTGTAGGGTCTGTAGCCTCTAAAAGTTGGGAGTATAGATAAGCAAGTGCCATCCCGTCGCAGGACCACTCATGCAACCTGTACAAGTCCTGCATCCCCATCAACCATATCATAGAGATATTTTTGTCGTTCTTGTTGGCAAATATGGTGACGCCAACAAAGAACAACAAAAACGCCTTAATGCAATGGTGCCTAGTCCTCACGAGCTCCTCATCATCATCATCATCAATGGAGTCCTCCAAATCATTACACCTATGAAATAGTTTTTCATAATACTTCTTCAGGTTAGGAATACTAATATTCCCACCCCCACTGTTTGTTCCTCTCTTCCTCAGCCTCCTTCTCCATCATACTTAACTCACTCTACAGCAACTCAATACCCCTCTTGTAGCTGCAGTCGCCGTAGTCCATGAACCTCCCTTCGATGGGGATCTGTAGAAGAACCGCCACATCGTCGAGTGTGACGGTCATCTCCCCAACAGGCAGATGAAAGTTGCTGGTCTCCGAGTGTCACCTCTCTGACAAGGCAGTGATGAAGGCAGACTTGATCATGGAATACTCGGTCTTAAGGAGGGGTGCAAGACCGGATGCATTCACCCGCTCCCAGAACCAATCATCACCCTGTCCTGGGATCGTCAACTAGTCACGCCTGATCTTCCTTCCGTGCGAGGAAGGATTCACCCAATGCTCAATCTGAAACTGAAATACAAAAAATAACTATTAATATTAAACATTTAAAATTAAATCGTAAAATTAAATTAAACACTTTAATATATCAATTGACGCATAAAACGAAATCGTAAAATTAAAATAAGCACTTTAATATATCAATTGACGCTGTCATACCCCATTTTTGACCCATTTTCATTTCGTTTTTTTTCTTTTCCTTTTAAGTTGAGGTTTTTCGGAAGCTGAACCTTCATAAGCACCTACTTCAGAAGTACTTTCAGAAGCATTGGAGCTGTTTATTTTCCTGGTCTTTTGAAGATTTAATTATATATTTTTAAGTTTGGATATTTTCATTTGCAGAGATCTTTGGAAAATATATTTCAGAAAAAATATTTGCTTCAATATAAAAGAATAATTGATGCAAATATGTGTTTTATTTCTAAAGAAAAATTTTGGAAATATATTTTCAAAAGAGATCTTTGGGAAATATATTTCTGAAAAATATTTGCTTCAATATGAAAAAAATTTGCTTCAATATATTTCTGAAAAGAATAATTGATGTAAATATGTGTTTTATTTCTAAAGAAAAATTTTGGAAATATATTTTCAAAAGAGATCTTTGGGAAATATATTTCTGAAAAATATTTGCTTCAATATGGAAAAAATTTGCTTCAATATATTTCTGAAAAGAATAATTGATGCAAATATGTGTTTTAGTCTAAAGAAAAATTTTGGAAATATATTTTCAAAAGAGATCTTTGGGAAATATATTTCTGAAAAAATATTTGCTTCAATATATTTCTGGAAAGAATAATTGATGCAAATATGTGTTTTAGTTTGAAGAAAGATTTTATGATGAAATATATTTCTAAAGAAGAATTTTGGAAATATATCTTTGAAGAATATTTGGTTCAAATATTTGTTGCTGCTGAAGGCTATATAAAGAAGGCACCTCTCTTGAAGAGAATCATCAGTCAGAAACCCCTATTGACACTACCAAGCCGCGGCGGCCACATACCAAAATCCACCTCTTTTCTTCCTCTTTTCCTTCGATTCTAACAAAACCGAAACCCCACTCACACACTTCTTCACTAACCACCACAAACCCAGCAAATCAAAACCATAAACCACCACCTCAAATCCACTGACAAGAACAATCCGAACCAGAACACCCATAACCGAAAACAGAAATCAAAATCAAAGGTACGTTGTTTTTTTGAAACTTCATCTAGTGTTTTTCACAAAGATTTTCAGAAAAATAATTTTATTTCCTTTCCTTTTTATCATTCCTCATTTTTCTTATTTTAATTTCTATTCATTCCCATGCATTTTATTTTTACAGCCTTTATATTTCAGGACTTCATGCATTTTTATTATTATTCCCATTTTCTTTATTTATCTCATGCATTTTTATTTATTTCTTGTATGCAACATATTTACTTATTTACTTATGATAACAATAGATAAAGGGATAAAAATGCATGAAATGCAAAAACAATAAGTAAATATCTTGCATACAAGAAATAAATAAAAATGCATGAGATAAATAAAGAAAATGGGAATAATAATAAAAATGCATGAAGTACTGAAATATAAAGGCTGTAAAAATAAAATGCATGGGAATGAATAGAAATTAAAATAAGAAAAATGAGGAATGATAAAAAGGAAAGGAAATAAAATTATTTTTCTGAAAATCTTTGTGAAAAACACTAGATGAAGTTTCAAAAAAACAACGTACCTTTGATTTTGATTTCTGTTTTCGGTTATGGGTGTTCTGGTTCGGATTGTTCTTGTCAGTGGATTTGAGGTGGTGGTTTATGGTTTTGATTTGCTGGGTTTGTGGTGGTTAGTGAAGAAGTGTGTGAGTGGGGTTTCGGTTTTGTTAGAATCGAAGGAAAAGAGGAAGAAAAGAGGTGGATTTTGGTATGTGGCCGCCGCGGCTTGGTAGTGTCAATTGGGGTTTATGACTGATGATTCTCTTCAAGAGAGGTGCCTTCTTTATATAACCTTCAGCAGCAACAAATATTTGAACCAAATATTCTTCAAAGATATATTTCCAAAATTCTTCTTTAGAAATATATTTCATCATAAAATCTTTCTTCAAACTAAAACACATATTTGCATCAATTATTCTTTCCAGAAATATATTGAAGCAAATATTTTTTCAGAAATATATTTCCCAAAGATCTCTTTTGAAAATATATTTCCAAAAGTTTTCTTTAGACTAAAACACATATTTGCATCAATTATTCTTTTCAGAAATATATTGAAGCAAATTTTTTCCATATTGAAGCAAATATTTTTCAGAAATATATTTCCCAAAGATCTCTTTTGAAAATATATTTCCAAAATTTTTCTTTAGAAATAAGACACATATTTACATCAATTATTCTTTTCAGAAATATATTGAAGCAAATTTTTTTCATATTGAAGCAAATATTTTTCAGAAATATATTTCCCAAAGATCTCTTTTGAAAATATATTTCCAAAATTTTTCTTTAGAAATAAAACACATATTTGCATCAATTATTCTTTTATATTGAAGCAAATATTTTTTCTGAAATATATTTTCCAAAGATCTCTGCAAATGAAAATATCCAAACTGAAAAATATATAATTAAATCTTCAAAAGACCAGGAAAATAAAAAGCTCCAATGCTTCTGAAAGTACTTCTGAAGTAGGTGCTTATGAAGGTTCAGCTTCTGAAAAACCTCAACTTAAAAGGAAAAGAAAAAAAACGAAATTAAAATGGGTCAAAAATGGGGTATGACAGACGCGTAAAATCAAATCATAAAATTAAATTAAAACATAACAAATAAATCATAAAATTAAATTAAACACTTTAATATGACGCCTAAAATTAAAACAAACATAAAAACATTTTACAACATAACAATTAAATCGTAAAATTAATTAAACACTTTAATATGACGCTTAAAATTAAAACAAACATAAAATCATTTTAAATATAAGAATTAATCGTTAAATTAAATTAAACACTTTAATATGACGCGTAAAATTAAAACAAACATAATAACATTTTAAAATATGACAATTAATCGTTAAATTAAAACAAACATAAAAACATTTTAAAATATGACAATTAATCGTTAAAAATAAAAAAACAGTAATTAAATAGAATTAAAGAATTAAACTTACTATAGGGTCACTCAATAGTTTACATGCCATGTGTCTACCGAAATTCGGTAGAAGCGACATATCGGTAGGGCCCCCAGGAAAACCCACCGGTCCGACCTCCTCATGTTGCTGAGCCTCACCCTCCTGATGTCGAGGCTGCTCATACTGACGTTGATACTCCTCATGCCGCTGATGTTGAGTGGGGTCCACTACCTGGGATGCACCCGCCTGGGACGACGTCTCATCCTCACTCCTCCTACTACAACCTAGTCTCCTTCAAACAGGAGGGCGCGTAGCCTTCCTATCGGCTCGTGCACTCCCGATCATCGTCTCCTTGTGGAGAAGTTCACTTAGTTGTTGTGCAGCAAAAGTAATGACAATATTCCAATCAATCTTCTATATGAAACAGTTTTTCAAAAAAATCATTCCCCCATCTACATGAAATTTAATTGAAGGATCAAAGGGAATGGTTGCATGATTTGATCCTAGAAAACAAGAGTCATTTGACAAGTCTACGCAAAATACTTTCTTTGTGATATTAGAATTTCATTGTTGTAGTGTGGAACCTCCAAACCAAGAAAGTATTTCAGAATTCCTAAGCCCTTGATTCTAAAATGTTGTCGAGTATGTGTTTTAATTTGACCAACTTCGGTCATAGATGTTTCATCTAATCTTATGTCATCAACTTAAAGGAGATTTGTAAAAACATTACCTTTTCTGAGAGTAAATAAGAAGTAATCTGAGTTACATTGAACGTAACATTGTTGTGCTAGTGAGGATGTCGATGATAAGTCGTAGTTTGTGATGTTTTTATGTGTCAATTTCAATAACAATTTGTGTGTTTTTGTTTCTTTATAGAACTAGTTTACTTCAAAGTGTTCGTTTTTGTTTTCTAGGTCAAAATAATGAAGAACAAATAACTTGGATCGAAAGCATGGATGAAGAGCCGCGGAAGAGAAGAAAAACCAAGTTTGAAGTCTTTTTGAAGGCACACGGTCGTGCACCTTTTTTGCCTGGTCGTGCGCCCCCTTCACTCCAGACCGTGCGTGGCAGTGTCGAACCAACCACACGGACCATGCGCCCCAACCGCATGATCGTGCACCCCTTCAGAATCTGAAATCCTGCAGTTATGAAACCACACACAGTCGTGCGCCGCTTTGGTATGATCATGTGTGTTATGTAGTCACTTTTTAATGTTCAAAACTCTTGGGAAATGCTCATTATTGCTATGTAATCCGAGTTTAATGTCTTATCCAGTGTTCTAGGCTATAAATAGGGCTACAATCAGAATTGTATGCTATCTTAGAATTGGTGTAAAGTTACTATAGTTAAATCCAAGCTCTACATTGTTCTAAGTTCATTTCTTTATATTTTTCTGCACTTTTACATTCTTGCAATTTATATTTTATGCTCTTTACTTTTCTACACTTTTACATTCTTGCAATTTATCTTTATGCTTTTACAATTCATGTCATTTACAATTCGTCAAGCGTGTATGATAAGTGCCAAAAATGAGTTAAAAAGCATAGTTGATTTAAGCACTTAAGTAGCTTGTTTGGCAAGTTATCATGGGAAAAGCTCATAATCACTGATCAAATGCCCAATATTGCTTTTACTTCTTACCCCATCCATTTATGCAGGAAAATGCAAGCCAGGACATGATTTGAGCAAAGAATCAAGAAGAAAAGTATCTGATAAACTCGCCCAGCGAGCTAATGGCGAGTCCTTGGCGAGTTCAGGAAGGGATTTTCAGGAGCAGGGGAGCTTGATTTCGCTCAGCGAGATCCAAGGCGGTTTAATGCTACTGAAGACGTGGCTGAAAACCACTGGTGAAGACAGCAAATCTTGCCGGGCGAGAAAAATCTCGTCGAGCGAGATGTCATTTTCAGCTTTTAGTATTTAAGCTTTGTTTCATATTTTTTTTGCAAAGAACATTATTATTACAGTTTAGTAGTAATATAGTTATAACTTTTAGATAGAAAATAGGGCTAGAAGCTTTGATCTTCAAGGAGCAAGAGTGACTGGGGTGTGGAATCAACTAAGGCTCTTTGGGAAATCAAGAACTTAGGTTTGGATTTTCATCTTTCTTTACACTTTTGTATAGTTGTCATGAAAATGAACAACTAACTTCCCTTTTGTTGGGATTGGAGGTACTTTTTCTAGCTTAGATGTAATCCATGATTATGCAAATATATGATTTTAGCAATTTATGTGTTATTGAAGTTATTCTTGTTTTTCATTCTCATGTTTGATTCAATTGTTATTGACAAATACTTTTGAATCTAGGTTTAGAATAATCTTCTATCAAAATAAGAAATTCTAGAAATGGAATTGGGTTTTGATAATCGCATAAAGTGTCGGAACGTAATGCTTTCGGATCGTTTGATTGATTGGGAAATCGTCGATTAAACGATACGATTGATCTCACGACGTTATTTGGACACGAATGACGTTGTCGAGTGATACGTGATAATTTCGCTAAAACGCTAGAATTCATATGCATGGTTTTTAGATTATATTCAATGCAAGATTGATGAACTCCGATCTCAACGCTTTTATTTCTTATTACTTTTCGTTTTATTTCCGCATTTAAATTCCATTAGTTTTATGCAACCAAGTTTCGAAACCCTAACTCAAAACGATATCGATTGTTGAATGGTTCGAAATAGCGCACCAATCCCTGAGGAGACGATAATTTAAAAATACTTACTTTTGTTACACAACTAACAAAATGGCGCCGTTGCCGGGGATTAGTGTTTAGATATTTTGAGCATCGCAATAATTTGTATTGTTTTGAGCTTTTGTATATATCGTGTTAATATTCTTCGTTTCTTTTGTACATTATAAATTGTGTTTGCATTAACCCTCTTTGTTATACAAAGAAAAATTTTCTTGTTAGTCACACTCGTTTCAGATTCTCAATATTGAAAGAAATCATGGCTGATCATCATGATTATTTCAACTTCTATACTCCATACGAGTTTGAATCCTATCAACAATATCAACAATATTCATCTGAAGATGAACAAATGTCAAGAACGGAAAATACTTTGAATATGTTCATGCAACAATCCATGATCAACATGCAAAATACCAACCATAGATTGAGAGCTTTATCATGCCAATTGGAGATTTTGCAAGTTCAATTAAATTTTCTACCAAGAATCATGGATGTTCAGACCAACAATCAATCCACTTTGGAATTTGGAGAGATTGTTGAAGATGATGTTGATGAGAGTGAGGAAGAGACAATGTTTGAAGGATGTGGTATAAGGAAATTAGTGGAAGAAATTAAGATACCACACAACTTAGAACTTCCTCAAGAAAGGTCAGAATCTGAAGAGGCCAGAGTTGTTGATAGTGAAGAAGTGAAGTATATTGAGAAAAAGGAATAGTTTCTTAACAAGGAAGAAACATATGAAAAGAAGGGGATGAAAATGAGCAAGGCAGAACTTGAGTTTGTAAAAGATAGCATTTGTTCCTTGTTCATCAAACTCTGGATAGGGAGGTTATGGACTCCACATCAGCTATTCTTCAAGTTCATGGAATTCCTCCCAAAGCAAAGGAATACAAAGGCTGATGTGCGTTCCGTCTCATTTTGGCCACCCTAACGAATCAGGCGTCGAGCTAACGACGTAAAATAAGCGCTTGTTGGGAGGCAACCCAATTTTGTAAGTTTTTTATGCTTTACTAATGCTTTTTAGTAACTTTAGGTGAAGCTAAAAATGACAAACCTTTTGAAATGCTGCATTTTTGAAAATTCTGAAACCTGTCATTCTCGCGGAGCGAGACATTACTTCGCTGAGCGAAGCTTACTGATAAGCTCGTTGAGCAAAGTATCAGGTGTGTGATTATGTTATAAAATTGTTTGAAAGTGCAAAGCCAAGGTACTTGTTTCTTGCTTTTCTAGGTGTGTACTTGAATTTGAAATGAGTACTTTGCACAAAAATTTATCTCATACAGTTTTATGCGATAACATGCTTATTATGTGAACCACTTAGAACTAGCCTAAATGTGAGGAATCCTCAAATGCTTTACAAATATGCAGGAGACCGACATTCATTGTTTTACTCGGTTGTTTTATGTTAAATCTGATAATTATTTTGAATTGTATGAAAGCACAGAAATGATCAAGGCATTGTTTTGAAAATGAGTAAAAACACTTGACCACAAAGAGCCTACCCTGTGAGAAGTGAGTATTTGTTAACCCCATTGAGCCTAATGAATCAGAATCCTTAACTATGAACTGTCAATATTCAAAAGCACAATGCTTAGTGAATTTGCCCAAGTTTTTCAAAATCCAGTTCATAGTTAAATCACTATTGGATTCTGATATTTTACATTCAATTTGAACCCTTAACCATCATGTTTATTTGTCCTTTGCCTAATGATAAAGGAACATTCAATTAGGGTATCATTTTGAATAAGTTGGGGAGAAAATGGAGGTAGTTTATGTCAAGTAATGGTGAATTTTGAAATTGATCTTGACAACAAGAAAAAGAGAAAGAAAAAGAAAAAGAAAGAAAAAAAGAAAGAAAATGAACAAAGAAAAAGAAAAGAAAAAAGAGAAAAATTCAATAAATCAAAAAGTTGTCAAGATCAAAGTAATTCTTGTAAATCACCAAGGGTTGATAATGAAAAAGGAGGAAGTTGTGTAATTAGAAAGAATGTTCCTCTATGCTTGGCCATTTGAATTCAATTTTTCCCACATATGACATTTCTTTTGGAAACCAAGCCAAGTTACAACCCTCAAAGACCTTTTGATCTATGCTTTTGTGCTTTTTGAGATGATATTTGGATGGTCACATAACTTAATCTAGATGTAAGCTGAATTGGCGGATGAGTGTTCAAAACCCTCACTTCATGATTTCAATTTGCTTATTTACTTTCAAAGAAGTGTGTTAGGTGTGGTTCATTGTTAATTATGTTATTGACTTGAATTGTGTGATGTGAATTTTGTGTTTAGGACTTATGTCACATTCGTAGTATATATCTAGATTAATGAGAAACTTCATACTTGCCCGCGCAATCCACCTTTGAATTATGTCATTTGAAAACTTTTCATTTCTTTGCATGTATTGTACTTTTGTCCAAAGCCTTGATTTTTCCATTTCTTTTGAGTCCTTTGTTTGAGGACAAACAAAGATTTAAGTTGGGGAGTGTGATAAGTGCCAAAAATGAGTTAAAAAGCATAGTTGATTTAAGCACTTAAGTAGCTTGTTTGGCAAGTTATCATGGGAAAAGCTCATAATCACTGATCAAATGCCCAATATTGCTTTTACTTCTTACCCCATCCAGTTATGCAGGAAAATGCAAGCCAGGACATGATTTGAGCAAAGAATCAAGAAGAAAAGTATCTGATAAACTCGCCCAGCGAGCTAATGGCGAGTCCTTGGCGAGTTCAGGCAGGGATTTTCAGGAGCAGGGGAGCTTGATTTCGCTCAGCGAGATAAATTTCGATCAGCGAGATCCAAGGCGGTTTAATGCTACTGAAGACGTGGCTGAAAACCACTGGTGAAGACAGCAAATCTCGCCGGGTGAGAAAAATCTCGCCGAGCGAGATGTCATTTTCAGCTTTTAGTATTTAAGCTCTGTTTCATATTTTTTTGCAAAGAACATTATTATTACAGTTTAGTAGTAATATAGTTATAACTTTTAGATAGAAAATAGGGCTAGAAGCTTTGATCTTCAAGGAGCAAGAGTGATTGGAGTGTGGAATCAACTAAGGCTCTTTGGGAAATCAAGAACTTAGGTTTGGATTTTCATCTTTCTTTACACTTTTGTATAGTTGTCATGAAAATGAACAACTAACTTCCCTTTTGTTGGGATTGGAGGTACTCTTTCTAGCTTAGATGTAATCCATGATTATGCAAATATATGATTTTAGCAATTTATGTGTTATTGAAGTTATTCTTGTTTTTCATTCTCATGCTTGATTCAATTGTTATTGACAAATACTTTTGAATCTAGGTTTAGAATAATGTTCTATCAAAATAAGAAATTCTAGAAATGGAATTGGGTTTTGATAATCGCATAAAGTGTCGGAACGTAATGCTTTCGGATCGTTTGATTGATTGGGAAATCGTCGATTAAATGATACGATTGATCTCACGACGTTATTTGGACACGAATGACGTTGTCGAGTGATACGTGATAATTTCGCTAAAACGCTAGAATTCATATGCATGGTTTTTAGATTATATTCGATGCAAGATTGATGAACTCCGATCTCAACGCTTTTATTCCCTATTACTTTTCGTTTTATTTCCGCATTTAAATTCCATTAGTTTTATGCAACCAAGTTTCGAAACCCTAACTCAAAACGATATCGATTGTTGAACGGTTCGAAATAGCGCACCAATCCCTGAGGAGACGATAATTTAAAAATACTTACTTTTGTTACGCAACTAACAGTGTACGATGAACATTCGTGAGTAGACTTGTCTAGTCTTGGGATTGTTGGAAAAGTCTAATGACTAGATCCTAATCAAACCATGCCTAGACTCTATTTTATCCAAATCTAGTTTCCTATCTAATCTCATCGTTTTTAAACTCAATAGCAAGTGTTGAACGAAGTACCAAAAGGTGAAGTTTGATAACTACTATTTCATCATCTCATATATCAAGTGAATGATCGAAAGATAAAGCTTGATATTTGATCAAATGAGATTAGGCAAGGCATCACAAAACTTGATGGGAACACCCCAAATGAATAGTTTTGTGATGTCTTGAGGCCATAAGATTCATGCTTAATGGGTCTTATATAGCAATCAACCATGAGAACATGCGTGATTGTTATTGGGATACATTCATGTAGTTCGAAAGAAACTATGAATTACCTTAGTGAATCTTGTCTTTGGAAAATGGATTCAATATAGAATAGAGATAGAGGCTTGAATTTTTATGTTATGTTATTAGATATATCAATAATCCCGAGACGTTTTTTATCTTATAAATCTAAACCAAAGAATTTGTCCAAATCTTAAAGCTTGATATGTTCAGCTAACAACTCCTGAAAACTAAATCGGTACTTACACAACTCTCTCTGGTTCGATATTTTTACTACTCGATAATAACTGTATACTTGGGTGACGTATCAGTCGACCTCTTGTATCATTTCCTACTAGTTTATTTTAAACCATATAAGCTCTTCAACAATTTGAAAACTTGATTTGATTTATTACAAGGAAATCATATACACATCTTGCATTTCTTCACATAGAAAATTATTGTTAACACTCAGGTGATGTATGAACCAATTACTTATGGATGCAACTGCAAATAGAGCTCTCACAATTGTTATCTTTTCCAATAGTGAAGAGCTTGTTCTGATGGTGTAGACTTGGGACCTCTAAGTGTGCTCATATCAAGTTCACATGTTTGAATTCTCCTAGTGCTAATAATATGTGGTTGTTCATTCCATACAAAGCTTTGTTTTGACTTCAATTGGCCTCTCTTGTACCATTCCATACAAGTTATCTAGTAACCTTGGACAATGATTCAAGCTACTACCTCTCTTGGACAACCCACTTCAAGGTTCAAGCACGTGTATATAATGTGCTTAATCACAATGTTCCTCCTACCGAGAAGAAGGCTCTACAGACCACCGTTCAAGTTAAAACCAACGATCCTCATCTTTGGAACCGACTCGATGTGGTCATCCTTCAATGGATGTACGCCACTGTACCACAAGATATTCCCAACTCCATTCTTGTGATCCATGACTCAGCTGATGAATGTTGGAATCGAATTGCTTCGTTATTTCACGACAAGAAACACTTGAGGGTTGTCTACCTTGAAAATCAATTCGCCAACACCAATCTTCTAGACTTCTCATCCACCAAAGCCTACTGCACTCGCCACAAATTTATACCTGATCAATTAGAAAATTTTCACTCCTATCACCATCCCCCGGTTAGTCTTGAAAATGATCTCTGGGATCACAGACTCATGTCTCGGTTTTCTTACTTACATCCAACATCACTACCCACTGCCTAAGTTTGCAATTACAAGGTCGCGATTGGAACTCGAGAAGTCAACTATGATCCAACGATGAAATGATTACTCAAACATCCTCCTCAGGTAACCATTATCATCACACTCGATACAACAACAAATCATGCAGAAACAGTGGAAATAAAAATCAGAAATTTTTTTGTGGTCGGAACTCTGGCAAAGGCGACCAAAATGGTGCTGGTAACTCTGGCGAAGTCAGAACCAGCATTGGCAAAAATTCAAGCCATGGCAACAATGCGATCCATGGAACATGTCTCCGTGTCCATATTCTCCATATAATTGGGCAAGACCCAATGTTAAAAATAGGCCTCAGTAATTAGGCCTTCTTGTCATAAGGCCTCAACAAGCCGCCTTCATCGCAGCTGCACCGCTCAGTCCAACAGATATAGAACATGCAACACACACTCTAAATATGGCTCGACCCAATTTATCTTGGTAAATGTACACTAGAGCAATATCACATATGACATCTATCAATGGTAATCTTTCGTCTTACTTTAATTTGAATAAAAATAATGGTGATTGGTGGCAATAGTCACTATATTCCTATTCATGGTTTTGGTAGTGCTAACCTACCGCTACCCCCATTAATGTTATAAAATGTACTTCATGTCCCTAAACTAATCAAAAACCTTATTTTTGTTCATAAATTCACTACAGATAACAAAGTTTCTTTCGAATTTGACCCATTTGGTTTTTTTTTCTGAAGGAATTTCAGACGAGGATGCCTATAATGAGATGTAAGAGTCAAAGCGAGTTATATCTTATCACCACCAGTAATAAAGTTATGTCTTCGGTTTTGTTCCAGATCGACTAGAAGCCCATAATTCAAGGCCCAATCAGCCAAGGGCCAAGACAAACAAGGCCAAACCTGTGAAGGAGCAGGCAAAGCCTTGTGCGGATCACCGCACGGGAGCACGCTCTGACTCCATCCCCACTGTCCACATCATCGCCAACGGCCTCCTAGGATGATGCCACATTTTTCGGGAACTGTTAGCATTCTCCACGCCCATATAAGGGTGACTCAGCGTCACCCTCAAGGTACACTTAAGTTTTACAACTTTTTGCACATAACCACCTCTTTCAGATACTGACTTGAGTATATTGGAGTGCTAACGTGCCGGCAGACACCTTTCTCCTCCACCGAGAAGATTCAACCTCCGCCACAACAGAACACTGTGAACAACTGTTCCAATTCCCCGATCGTCACCGGAAATATCAGGTTTCCTTTGCTACATTGTCGTCTCCTATTTGGCATGATCACTTAGGTCATCCGGGAGCACCTGTTCTAGACTCCCTTAGTCGAAATGAATTGATAGAGTGTAATAAAATTCAACATTTAATTTTCTTTTTAATTCTTTCTCTCATGGTAAACATGTTAAATTTCCATTTATTAGTTCTCATAATTTTACAAATATGTCATTTGACATTTTACATAGTGATGTGGGGACTTCTCTTGATTTGAGCTCTTTGAGTCACAAATATTATGTTCTTTTTTGGGTGATTGCTCAAATTTTTTATGTACATTTTCAATTTCAAACAAATGTCAAGCCTATTCAACAATTCAAAATTTTAGATTGTATATCAAAACTCAATTTCAACGGGAAGTCAAAAATATTCAATGTGACAATGATGGAGAATATGTAAATGGTAAATTTCAATATCTTTGTGGAGCAAAAGGAATTTATTTGCTTTTATCGTGTCCTCATACATCTCCATAAAATGGTAAAGTCAAAAGAAAGATCCATTATGTTAATAATATCTGAACGTGAGAAAAACACAAGAAGGGGGGTTGAATTGTGTTGGCTTTTTCTTTTCTCTTTCAAAAACTTAATGATAGTTCATAATCAGATGTTAATCAGATTCTGAAACTATTTTTAGAGTTGTTTGCAGCGGATAAAGAGTAAATGAGAGAGAGAGAGACATAAGCAGTTTATCCTGGTTCCTTCCACAACCCAGAAGTAGTCCAGTCCCCTTGTTACTAACAAGAGATTTTCCACTATAATCACAAAGATTACAATTGCTCAAACACAAAGCAAGAGACTTCCTATGCTCTAACACAAAGTAAGAGACTTCCTTGCTCAAACACAAAGTAAGAGACTTTCCTGCTCAGACACACAGTCTAAGACTTCCTTGCTCAAACACAAAGTATGAGGCTTCCTTGCTTAGACACACAGTCTAAGACTTTCTTGCTCAAACACAAAGTATGAGGCTTCCTTGCTTAGACACACAGTCTAAAACTTTCTTGCTCAAACACAAAGTATGAGACTTCTAGTTGCTCAAGCACGCATGCAAGAGGCTTTTAATCAAACAGAATTACAAAGAATATGTTTGAGTTGAACACTTGATATACTATCAGTGGTGTTCACAAAATACAACACATATTAAGACTCTTTCTAATTTGGCAGTTACGTTTTCCAGAAAAACAGAGTAACAGAGTCTTAATCTTCTTCTTCAATTCTTCAATCCTTTATAGAGGAATAAAGAGCTGTTGAGAAGATTGCCAGGTCAGCAATTAGAGCCGTTGCAATTAGAAGCTTCAGCCAACGTTAATTCCTTCTGTTCTGACATTGTGTGCGCAACACAGAAAACAGAGCATGGCAGATTTGAATTGTTTCCTTAAAACATGGAGAATGTTTTGGCCAAGGAGACAACTGTTGCAAAGAGCTGTTCTGATCGTATAGTACTTCACTGTTCACAGTTGCAATTGTTGACTTCTGCATTTCAAACTTCAGAAGCTTCTCTTCAGAAACAGTTCTTCAGAAGCTGGTATCAGACACTGTTCATCAGAAGCACTTCTTCAGAACCTGGTCTTCAGACGCACTATTCATCAGACGCTGTCATTAGAAGCTGGCCTTCAGACGCACTGTTCATCAGACGCAGTCTTCAGAAGCAGGTCTTCAGACGCTGCCTTCAGACGCTCCCTTCATAAGCTCTTCTTCAGATGCTGTCTTCAGAAGATCTTCTTCAGACGTTGATTTTCTTCAGCCCTGCAACACAAGCTTCTATATTTTCCTTCTTGCTCTTAACTTGTTCTTTCATAACCATTGTTAGATACCAATCTTTAAGTATATGGTTCTGCTCACTAGAATCAAGTATTAGCATATCCAATTTTCTTTTTAACACTTTGTTATCATCAAAACTCAAGAGAGAGTTGTTCATACATTTTGTTCCAACAATATCATGCGAACACTATTAATTCATGCTTCACTACCACCGTCATTTTGGAATCATGCTTTACAAATGACCATACATCTCTTAAATATATCTACTAATAATATATAAAAATTGTACTCCAGTAAAATTTCATAATTGTCCTTTTTAAAACACATGATCTTCTTAATTTTATGTGCCTAATGGTCATTTTGCACAATAAAAAACCAATTTGTTTCATCTTTGTTCTCCTTATTATCTAATTCCCTTAAATATATGAAAAAAGCAATGTATTATGGCATAAATATAGGAAAAAAGTTTATTCTACTGTTTTATGCCATAAGTAGGAAAATAGTTTATTCTCATCTCTTTTAATATCTTAATTTCACTAATTTGCATATAAAAAAATCAATATAATCATATTTTTAAAATAATCATTAGTTTTAAATATTAAATATCAACTTTCTCATAGTGGTATATGTAAATTTTGATTTTTGAGATATAGGCACATAAAATCTGCAACGATTGTGGTGCAAATATTTAACGATATTTTATATATAAAATAAAAAATATTTAATAGAAATACTATATTAATGTTGATATTTTGAAAATAGTCACGAGTTTTCAAAATTTTATCATCTCGACTATCGCATACTGATACATAAAAAAAAATTCTGCATATATAAACATATTGTTTAAAATATATGTTTATGCAGATATAAGCACATAAAATCTGCAACGGGTGCGGTGCAAACACTGAATGGTGTTTTGTACATAAAATTAAAAGTTATTTAATAAAAACACTACGTTAATGTTTATATTTTGAAAATAGTCATGAGTTTCCAATATTTTATCATATCGATTTTCTCATATATGTATATAAAATTTGTTTTTGCAGATATAAGCACGTTAAATCTGCAACGGGTGAGGTGAAAATATTGAACGATGTTTTCCATATAAAATAAAAAGGTATTTAATAGAAGAACTACATTAATTTTGATATTTTGAAAATAGTCATGTGTTTTCAAATATTCCGCGTATATAAGTAAATAAAATCCACAACTGACGCAATTCAACTATTTAACAAATTTTTGTATATATAAGAGAAAAATATTTAATAAAAGCATTACATTAATACTTATAATTTTCATTTAATATCTTTAAACATTCGACAATATTAACAATGTAATTATTTTTTATATAATTACCGTAATGTTTTGTGACCCATGTTTTGAAAACACAGGTCTTTTACTAGTTTTACCAAGTAAAAATCCTCGTAACCACTCACTTCTCAAAATCTTATATCAAAAACACTCATCATACTCTCACTTACGTGTCTTTGGTTGCTTATGTTATCATTTATTCTCTTCCAATATGATAAATAAGTATATCCATCAATCCATCAGAAACCCCATGTGTCTTCTTAGGATATCCATCAATCCATTGTGGTTACAAATGCTATGATATATCCTCAAATGAAATTATCATTAGTCGCCACATGTTATTTGAATGAAATCGAATTTCTCTTCTCAAAGTTGCATACTCCCTCTTCCACATCTTACAGCTTTTAGGTCATGCGTGAATATGAATGGCGAATGACTTGATAACAAAAATCTGATAACATGTGTTGTAATGAATCTTGAAAAGGCTATGATGTCATCTTAAAAATTATGGTTGAGTTTAACACAACCCCACAAAACAGCTTCTGAGATGAGTATATATAAACAATTATTCAGGTTATCGTGTGACTCTTTAACATTTAGAAGAGAATATAAGGAGTTTATGTACTTTCTTTCTTTAATAAAGATTAAAATTGGATTCGCGAAATATTGCAAGGATCAAAAGAGATATTAACCTCAATAAAAATATATATATACGAAAATTGACCAATCCATTAAAGGTGAGGTGACATATTTGGCTCGTCGTATCAATAAAGACCAAATCTTTATATCGAACTATATCTTGGAACGTCAAATACGATTGAAGATTCTTACAGTGATTTGGCCAGCCTCCCTTTACATTTCAACTTCAATGGTCATATCTTGCCATGCATGTCCCCCCAAATTAACTTTCTCTTTCTATACTTTTGCTCAATTTTTTATTTTAATTTAGGTTTTTTGACTGGAATTTTTAATTGCGGTTAGGAATTTCAGTCCACCATGTAGTCGGTGTTATGATGGAATAAACTCTAAATACCCTAAACTTACCCATTGACTATTTCCTTATATACACGAATTTTCATTATTTATATTTTTTCAAGATTTCAAAGATCCTATTACACTTGATCAGAAAAGATACTATCATTGAATATATATATATATAATCGAAATATAATGGTAAGTGCCAAGTGCTATCCCTTCAAAAAAAAAAAGTGTCAAGTGCTATATATGTTGCCTTTTTTTTTTTTTTACAATTGCTATATATGCTGCCTTGTTATATCAAAGAAGTTCACATGCATATTCCCATATGCACCACAATATGCTGCTGGTAACAAGAAATAAGCAGGAAACTTCGTGTTAATAGTTAATGTAGATAGGGAAGTGTTAGTCCATAAAATGTTTTAGACATAAACTACATCAAAATAATTGGAATGGATCAATTCAGTAAAATATGAGGGATTGAGACTGTTTTTTTTTTTTTTAAGAAAGGAATTGAGACTGTTTTGTCTTATTTCTCATGTACATGATAACCTTTATTGAGTTTTTTTTTTGTACGCATTGAATTTTAAAAAAAATGGTAGATAAACGAAATGAATGACAAATAATCATTGAAACTCATATAAGGTTAGAGTTCGAATCCCGGACATGGCGTCCGACACCTATCAATTTCAACATTTTCGTCAGTTGAGATAAAACTTAAGGACATATTGAGTTTAATTTCTATACACTGTATTATTCAAAAAAGTTTTACCTTATCAGCTCATTACAACAAATCATGTGTGTGATTTTAAAAGTGGTTAAAGTAAATATCAAATGTTTCCAACAATCCGACGATTGTAATTAATTGATTGTGTAAAATATTTTTACATTTTTTTGAGAGGATTTTTACATTGTCAATGTACCCATATGAATTAAATTCATATTTATTACACATCCAATATTTTTTGTTTTTAACTGATAAAAAGTTACGAACACCCAACATCAATATTCAAGCAAAACACACTATGAATATAAGATGTCTTGACAACAATTTTGCATAGATAAATTTTGAAATGGATTTTGTTTTAAATGTGAGAAATTTAAGTTAGACAACAAGTTCTTTTCAATATAATAAGTATTTTATAAATTAAAAATACTCAAAAAGTATGTAATTTTTTTTTATAATTATATAGTTTGGGCCAGACACTATATATATATATATATATATATATATATATATATATATATATATATATATATATATATATATATATATATATATATATATATATATATATACCGGAGTAATCAACCAGTACAAATTAAAGAATGAACTAAAAAATTTGAAACTTTTTCTGGTCTTAAACCCTTATTCTTCTTGAATGGAGGTTATAATAATATGGAATTTAACCGAAAGTTAAAGTCTTAATTATAAATAATTGCTTCGGTTAAAATTTAAACTTAGATTCTTCTAAGAGACTGGTTTTTATTTATTTATAGTAAAGCAAGTAACAAAAACTAAGAAACATTACAAACTTCTTGAAGGGATGTGTTGGGACATTTCCCTTCCACGTGTTAATGAAATTCTAAAAGATAATCGAACAACGAAGACAGTGAGTTTAACAAAGACTTTATGAATGACAAGAACTTGAATACACCAAGACATTGAAGGAGCCAAAGGGATACATGTAAGTATGAATCCTAAGTTCATTAAAAATATTGCAGTGCACAATAAACGTATAGTCTAGAGAGAAAATTGATTGGTACATAACGTGCTATAGCATGCACAATCCTTGTGAGGATATGATTTGAGTCTAACAAATCATCTAATCTAATTAAATTGTAATTTTATCCACATGAAAAGATTGATACCTTAATTGATTTGTTAACAACTGGCAACTGCTATTGATTTTACAATAAAATAGCATGAGCTACCTATATGATTAAACATTTCTTACATTATCCCAAAAGAATTTACACGATTTATTGGACTACACCATACGAAGTACAAAATTGCAGAGGAAGCTTGTATATAATAACTGAGATTATGTTGTTTGGCAATTGGCACATTAACATAACATACTGACAGAATCAACGTTAAAAAGTAACTTAATTAGTTAATTATGATATATGTGGATGGTGGTGAATATATATATTAAGCAACAAAGGTGTGATTTAAAGGTTAAAATAATTCATTTTGCATGTCGAATCAAATCTTTAGAAAGTAAATAAGAATATTGTGAGGTCTAGATAATGCTTCTATTTTTTTATGTTGTTGGTTGCACTTTGGTTATGCTCAATGCCTAAAGTGCTCAAAATTCATAGGTGATTGATCTCCTATAAAGTAATATCCACCAATTTTTTAGGCTTTGGTTTTAGTGGGGAAAGCGGCTTCATACACACACATACCCTCTAAATTTTTAGTGAAAATGTATGGGTAGTTAATTTACTTTTTACATAAAATCATGGCTCTAAATTGCGATCGCGATTGCAGTTAAGTGATGATTTTTGATATTGTGTGATTAAATAAAGTCAAATACGACTATGAGTCCAAATTGCACATGTGATGTCATTGTGATGGGCTAATTTAAAAAAAAATATATCGAAGGCCACGATTTAGAACTACGCTATTTAATTCGAAAGTTTATAAAAAAGTTAACATCTACTCCCACTTTCCTATTATAAGCGTCATATTATAAATTAAAAAATTGTATCTTAAAATGAGTGTCATTTTTCAAATTTGATAAAAATAATTTAGTAAAAAGATTGTTTAATTTTTTTTCCACTGTTATTCTAATTCTTAAATCTTTAGATTCTCCTCAATTTGTGTAAAATAACGAGATGTGACGACAATCATAATAAGGCAAAGGGAGTACTCCATTTGTTCCATATTTTATTTTATTTTTATTTTTTTGGTCAATTTTGTTCCATATTTTAATTCGTTATAAGATTTGAACACATGAATTAATAACTGCAATTAATATTATAAGTTTCATAAAAAAAATTGTGTAGTTTAGTAAACTATTACTTTCTCTTTTGTTGTATTGATTATAGGAAATAAAAATAAAACAATAATAAGAAAACAATAAATAATACTTTGTTTATATTGTACTACTCTCATCCTAAATATAAGACTTTCTTCAAAAAAAATCGTCGTTTTATGAAACCTCTTTCAAATTTTCATCTATATTAATTATTTCCTTCCAGTAATACCCTTAATTACTTTGTCTTGTTTTGTTGCAAACAAAGTAAACAATAAATACTGATATAGGAAAAATAAACTCATCCTCTCTAGTAAAGAGTAAATTTAAACACAATATTAATTATTAACAAATTTAATAATATTATCAACTTTCTTAATACTCTTGTTTTAGCCATGCAAGTTTCTATTTATAGGGAAGGAGATAGCAAGATATAAAATGTAACAAATTTTGCTAAAAATATCACCAAGGGAGTATAGATATATCTGGAGCCGACAGAAACACTTCCTAACTTTTATAAAAGTAATTAAAATGATTGAAATCATTCAAAGTATAATGATATTTCGAAAGAATCAGAACATGGAAATATGAGTGTAGGACCCAATTTCACATCTCTAAAATATAGCCTCATGTTATTTATGCTTTGAGTATCATGACAAATTTTGACATATAGGTCAAAAAGAAAGTGGCATGCATATAGCATGGTGTGATCTATCATCAACTCATTAGTGCAAGCCTTAGCAACCCTTAGAAAAAAGCAATGCTCATAAAGGACCACGGATTTTAGTTGCTGAACATTTTCTTTGTTCAAAGATCCAATTCTCTCATTAAAAAAGAAAAAAGTGTGTATGGAAGTCAAGTATGTATATACTATAGTCCTCCAAAGTCATTATACATAACTGAGAATATATATGGCATCGCAAATACTATTATCATACATGATATTTGAGTTGTTTAAATGCAAGTGGGTTAGGTTAGGTCCCTTCAAGTCAGGTCAGCTAAACTATGCTTGAAATTAATATTCAATGTTTGAGTTAGTCGAATCCAAATCATTTTTCATCGTGACTTTTCTTCCTTGTAACTAGGGATTGGTTTTGTCACATTTTATTAGTGGAACTTGTGATAAAAAAATATGGAAGAATTATATGTATACTGGTTATTATTTTTACATTAACAATAGAACAATCTTTATTTTTTACATGGATAATTAGATGGATTCAATCTCTATTTGCTTTTTTGGGGTTCTTTTAAAGAATCCAGTTATCAAGTTTAAAAATGATACTGGAACACACATAATTGACACAAATACAGTACATCTACATTGTTAACCGTATAAAGTATTTATACGGTGAGCAATACTTTTTTACTTTTATTTTTTAAATATAGAAGAGAACTTTTATCACACAAAAATTGAGTTGTGTAATTAACTAATTTGACTACTTCATTAACCGTTAAATTGTATATTACTAACCACATTTTTAACATAAATAAAAATAAAAATCTAAATAAATAATAATATTTGGTTATAAATACCATTTACTGGTATGTCTATAACAATCATCCTCTTACATTTGCACCTCTTAAACATTGTCTTGTTACACCTAGGGACGGATGTATGTAGAACTGTGTGAAGGCATGTGCCTGCACAAAGTTTTCATAATTCCTTTTTTAGTGGAATAATATGTGTTTTTATACTAGGAAGAAGGGTATGCCCTCACACCCTTCACATAACCTACCTTAACTCATCCAATCACACAAGTTAAATTCTACAAGTTGCATCCCAATATATATAAAAAAAAAAACCTATTCAAGTAAAGAACAAATCATCAATTTGGTCTCTATAAACTATCACTCTTTTTTAATTTAGTCTCTAAATTATATAAGTATAATAAGTTGTCTCTAAAGTATTTAATATTCGTCGATTTAATCTCTGTTATTGAGATGTTAGTGACTGAATTGATTGAGTTTTATATACTTTAGTGACTAAATTGACGAATTTCATATAAATTTCATATAAATTTCATAAACTATATTGAAAAATGAATGATAATTTATAAACTAAATTGATGGTTTGTTCATTCAAATAAAAACAAAATACATGCAAGCAGAGCTTACAAAACACAGAGCACGCACACCTACTAGTTTATATAGATGGTGCCGCCACTATGCAAAATTTCTAGATCTGTCATTGGTTGCACCTTAGGCTCAATCACATAAACTGATGAAGTTCTAGTTGAGTTGACTTCGTTAAATATCGTGCAACACCTCGATTTTCACTTAATCATTGGTAATTATGTAAGGATGTTATTTTTTTATACATTGTGGTTTTTTATCTCACACACACAATATATATATATATATATATATGAATTTGACTGTGTTTAAGGTGTTTTAATCCTAGAGGATTAGTTTAAAAATTAGTAGATTAAGTTAAAACTTCTTCTAATAAAAAGTTAAAACCAACCAAAATAGACAAAAATCAATTTTGGTTTCATGTCTTAGTAGTTTCACACACAAAGTATAGGCTTGCATGTGCGAGGCAAATTTGGGAACAGCCAAAATCATGTGTCGCATGCATGTGCGATGCGATCAGCTAGGATATGTGGGAGAAGTTTTAATTGAAACATACGGTGTGTTTGGAAGAAGGGTTTAGGAGCGGAAGTAAGGGGAGGGTTTACATTTTATTTTTAAATTACGGACACTAAAAAATGTTTTTAAAAAAAGTTAACATATTAAGATAATAAACGATCATATAATTATTCAATCACACTTAATTTATTTTAGAAAAACAAGTTATATAGTCCGTAATTTAAAAAAGAAAAGTAAACTTTCCCTCTCTTCCCCTCCTAAACCCTCAATCCAAACACACCTGTAGTGTTTTACATTGTGTCGCGTGAACAATATGGTGGCTCATTTCATTCCCTTTTTTCTCCAATCTTTATGTTTTTTCATCATATTTTTTCCAATTTTTTCCTCATTACTTCACAACAAATTAATGCGCATAAAACTCTAGCGTCCATTTTCTTCTCTTCTTCAACCCTCGGAATACTCCAATTTCGCATTGATCCTTGATAAATTACAGTGATTTAAAGCTCGTAGGAGATCAAGGCCCCGTTTGGTTTGAGCTTATGAAAAATAGCTTATGTAAATAAATAAGCTTTTATTTTAATTTATAAGCTCTCATTAACGAAAATTGTATCTTCATAAACTGTTTTTCATAAACTACCTTAAAAACTTATAAATAATACATAAAAACTTATTTATTTGCATAAGTTGTTTTATATAAACTTTAAAATAAGTTAATCCAAACGGGCCCCAAATCTCATCATTGAGAGAATATTACAAATCCATACCTATATCAATCCAAGTATAAAAAAAAAACGCTTACGGAGCTAATTATATAATTGAGCTTACTTTTTTAAATTATTTTTTTGAACAGAAACTTACTTTTTTAATTTACACTTTCATCTAATGAACTATCAACAAAGAGACTGAACACTTAATTTCTAGATGAATGTTCAAGGCTTTTTCTGATATTTCCTTTTATCAGCTAACATACTTTTTCTTTACATTTAGATTCCCCTTTGAATATTTAATTTGATTTGAGATTTATCCATTTTTCTCAATTTCTCTCTCAATGGAGATTCATCATAATCCTAAGATTCCTAATAAATAGATGTTAATTTCATTCATCATAATCTTTGCTTATTACATAAATTATTTTAGCATCTGAATTTATTTATCCACACATTCATATAGTGAACTTTATAGACGTTATTCTTTTCTCTCATAAAAAAGTGGTGTTTTTATTTTAAATAAAAATGAAAATACATTTTTTTATTATTGGAGAGCTGAGATATAGGTTGTGAATTTATGATTTTAATTTATGTATTTTGGTTTTGGAGTTGCGGTGGTTGACAATATATCGAAAGTGAAGCTCCGACCAAGAGGAAGGAAAGTGAGTGTTTACCATTTAAGTGTTTATATGAATAAATCTAAAGGTTGAAATTAATTTTGCAACCATATATAAGATCCACATTGCCTAAAATATATGTATCAGATCAGGGGCGAAGACTTGTTATGCATTGGGGTAGCTTTGGCTACCACATTTCTTTTCTTATTTTATTTTAATAAGTTGGTATATTTATATACTAGTATTTAGTTATCTCAATAATATATACTCCCTCCGTCTCAAAATATAAGCAAAAATTGGTCAACATAAGTTAATGTATTTGGTTCAAAATTTGTATCAAATACATCAACTTATGTTGACTCATTTTTGCTTATATTTTGAGACGGAGTATTATTTAGTTACCTCAAACTAAATCTACTTGCCTAAAATTCGCAGAAACTAGAAGAAAAAAATAGGTTAATTAAACTCAACTTGTTTTTAACACTTTCAATATCTACAATCACTACACACCGACACAGTGGCGGAGCCAAAAAAAAATTATGGAGGTGCCATATTTTCAAGATATAAATATATATTGTGACAAAAATAATTTTATTGTATTTTTTCGTTTAAAAAATACAAAAAATACGAGTCAAAGCTAAAAATTAACAAAAAAAATAATCGAACACAGGACCAATCGTTGAAAGGTGAGACATTTAACCGTTTTGCTAGAGTATAAAGACATGATGTGTAATGCAAACATTAATATATATAACATAATTTAATTAAAAATATGTATATATACTTATTAAAAATGTATTTTTTTTAAACTTTGGGGTGCCATGACAACCCTTGCACCCCTGGCTCCGCCAGTGCACACCGAGTGTTTTGTCAACAATGAAAAGCTTCACGACAAGACTTAGGAAAAAAGATGTGAAAGATGAGTTTTTTTTTCAGATAATTTAGATGTTTACTCAACTTGTTTTTGACACTTTCAATCTCTATAATAACTAAAAAAATTGATTTTTAGTCCCCAAAATATTCTGTCCACAACTTTGGTATGTGCTTTTAAGTTTTGTCATTTGTATCCTTTAGATTATTTATTGAATGTTTAGAATATTAATCTCCCAAAAAAAAATTAGGAATTTTAAACAAAACATGAGTTACATATAAATTTTTAAGCGCCAAAAACGTAAAAATGTAACGATCATGCACAGCAATCCCCAATCTTGGAACATGTGTCACAACATACCTTCCCACCACCAGTGCATGTTGTGAATATTGAGAATAATTACCCACATATTGAAACCTCTCTTTGTGAACAACAAAATTATGTTGAACGGATTGGGTACATTTTTTTTAACAAAATATTAAAAATACAATCGGAATATAGAAAGTATAGGGAGGAAGAGGATTCAACGCACGACATCCAGTTGATTGGGAGATTTTCTAACCAGTACGACAACAATAAATTAATTGATATAGTATGCCTAATATGAAATTTATACAAATGTTCGAGGGTGCAATGGCTCCTACGAGTCTCCAAGAAGATCTGTCACTGGGTAGGAGAGGATAAAGGTTTCACTTTGATGCTTAACCACGCTCTTAATTCATAAAAAATAAAAATTACTTCCTTCATCTCAAAATATACATCACTTTAACAAATTTTACATGAATCAAGAAAGGTGATAAAGTTTATATTAAAAAGGTAAATTATAAATTACTTTACAAAATAAAAACGTGTTTTTTCCATTGTACTTAACTACTTATAACCCCCTCATAAAATTTAATGTTTATTTTTATTATCATCACTTTTGTATGGTATGCTGTGGCGGAGCCACATGTAAGTGAGGGGATGCAGCTGCATCCCCTGGGCTTTTAAAATTTGCACGTGATGACACTGTTTTATTACTACTTGAACCTCCTAACATTTTAACATTGCACTTGATCCAAAGATTTTGCACCAATAACCTAAGTTTCCCTCACCCTATGAATGACACGAGTCCCACTTTTATGTTAGCACAAAAGTTTTTGGCCCAACTAAAGATAATTGACTTGCTTTTGATATACTCTCTATTTAGTTTTTTCCTATTAGCCATTTAAGAAGTTTTTACCACTAAACCAAATATCCTTCACAAAAAAAAAACCACTAAACCAAGTATGTCGCAGTGTTCAATTCTTGAAAATATAATATATATTACTTAATATTTTATATTCTTTCATAACTTAATCCTTCCACCATCCTAAATTTTAACAAAAAAGCTCACTTTTTTTCCCAAATTATAAATAAAAATGAAAATTTTACCCTATTTAATCATGTTGGTTCCAAAAATCATCTTTACAAAAAAAAACATACTTATTCTCATGAACTCAAATGCAATTTGTACTCAATCTACCCTCCCTCTCGTTTTCTCCGTACCCAATAACCTATGAAAATTATTTTTACTTCAAACTTATTTCAACACAAAAAATTATACACCAAATTATTTTGCTTTAGAATTATAAATTTATAATTTACACAAATTCTAACTTTCATTTGATAGATTTTGAAATTTATAATTTATACAAAATTATGGAAAATATATAAAAAAAATTAAACATTTATGAAAAAAAAAATGAATATTTGATTGGGAAAAAAATGACGAAATTTATAAATTTAATAGTATAAATAATTAAAAGAGAAAATAACTACACAAAATTTTGGTATCTCTAATGAAATTGAAAGGTTTAAACCTCTGTCTCAAGGTCCTGGTTACGCCACCGATGGTATGGGATTTTTACATCTGTATCCGAATCCAAACGTTCGTACGCTGTTAAGTTACAACTCACTAAATGACTGACCATTCGTACACCAAGTTGAATTCAATGATTATTTCTCTATGTACGATGGTTCAGCTAAATTTCAGTAACAACAGTATTTTTCTTTTCTTTCTTTTTTGTGGCTGATCAGCATGAACAATTAAATATCTTACGTTGATCGTACTATTTTTCTGTGCATGCAGTTTTCTTTTTCAATTAATTAATATACCAGAAATACCAAAGGGTAATGCCTTTTCGTTAAGTTCTAAATCTAAAGCATATTACTTTTTTTTTATTATTATTATAAAGACAAAGCATATTACATTGAGTAAAAAAGAACATATTACATGAAAATAATCGAAACTTATGGTAATGGAGATTGAATATTAAGAGGATATCGCAGCACATATTAGCCTCCCCATAAAATATATACATTAAATGCAGCTTCCTAGGTTTCTATGTTGGCATTAAGATTCAATAGGATATCTTCCCTAATAATGCTTGTAAATTATAACACTTGTAAACTATATCTCTTAGTTCTAAGGGTGTTTCAAAATATATCATTCTCTTTAAAAATAATTATTTGTTTCATTGAGTTTTGGTTTATGTTCCGCCAATTTTGTTTTTTTATTTTATTTTATTTTTTTATTATTAATTTATATATAGGTGTGCTCTAGTGATTGTTAGGAGTCTAAAGTTCCAACCTAGTTGGAATCTCCTCCCTCAATAATTTGTTCATGGATACTCTTAGTTTATTTAAAAAATATAATTTAAATACACTTTGGTTTTCTTATTTTTTTTAAAAAAAATACAATTTTTGTCCCCTTATTCTAAAAATAGGTTTTTTGATCACTCAATTTATTTATTTTTTGGAATTTTAGTCCCTCTGTTCATTTTAAGATCATTTTCTTTTATGATGCAACATATTCATTTATGACGTGTTAGCACTTATTAAATATATTTTTACTAACCTGGATTTCAACATGGTTTAACAAACGTTGTCACATCATAAATGAAAATGTCACATCATATAGAAAATATCAAAAAATGAGATGAGAGATCAAAATTTAGAAAAAGTGTTAAATTGAGGACCCAAAAACTGATTTTTAAAGGGACCAAAACTTGATTTTTTAGAAATACAAAGATCAAAAGTGCATTTAAACCGAAAACTATTACTCTTCCGGTCTTCCTCCCGTCAGTTAAATATATTTTATTTTGTTAATTTTATAAAATTATGACAGTACATACTTTCTAAAATTATTCATTAACCATTTTCCTTTTTTTAAATAATATTCATTAACTCTATCTTTAAGTGGTATGGAGATATAAAATTACAAAATTGAAGAAAGAAATAGAGAAATAAATAATTATGAATATAACTGACAAAAAAAAATTAATATTTTATAATTTTTTACTAAAATAACTTATATATGGTTCCCCTAAAAAACTTATATATTGTTTTTTTTTACAAGAACTTATATATTGTTATAAAATAATATTTTTTTTGTAAAATTAACTTTATATATATATATATATATATATATATATAGTAAGATGGATGAAGTATATATACCGGTAGCAGCAAATATTTTTCTTATAATACATATATAGGTTCTCTTTTTAAACTTTAAAGAATCCGATGGCGAAACTCATGCACTAAACACATGAAATTAAGAGATGTTTTGATGTCAAAAAAAAAAAAAGAGAGATGTTTTACGAGCTCAATCGTACGCCCTAAGAGATCAAATATCTCCACGGTTTTTTACCATCTGAATTATTTTTATATATAAATATGACAGTTTCTTTTCACACCCTATGAATTTTACACGCGCCCTATACAGTTTAAATTATAAAATCTGAACGACATAAACACCTCATAAAAACTTTAAAAAACACGTTGAAATATTTCAGATTTTAAAATTCAAAAGGCTTGCGAGAAACTCGTATGATAAAAAAAGTAATGGCCTATAAATGTTTCTAAACCTTCACTCTTCTCCACTCAAAATACATAAAACATAGTTTAGGCAACTACCGGCATCGTGGAAAGATCCGAGACAAATATGCCTTAACATGGTTCATCAAATTCGTAATCTAAAAATAAAGTATAGATTTTGTCATTGACACGTACGAGTCATGACTCAAGAAAATGATTTTTAATTAGGCAGTCATCAATCCATATGGTCTTCTTATTAAATTTTAATTTCCACTAATGATTTTTTTTGGGTGATCATTTCCACTGATGATTTATTAGAGATGGCAATTGAACCCAAATCCAATAGGTACCTGCAAAAAATACCCATAATGGATAGGGTAAAATCTCACTTTTATGGGTTTGGGTCCAAATAATTACCCGCAAATTTAAATGGGTATGAGCGCGGGTAAGGGCACTATACTGCACAGCCCCGCAACCCGCATATACTTATTTATATAATATGATAAATAATTTATTTATTTTTGGTGTACAATTAATTAATTTATTTACCTATTTAAGCCTAAACCTAAATCTAAAAACTACTTAATATAGTAACCACTCTCTCATGTTGGTGTACAATTTTTTAGGGATATTTTGGATGTTTTTTATTTGGCTAAATACTAAGATTTATACTATTTTATGAGTTGATTTAAAAAAATAGTATAAATCTTAGTATTTAGCCAACTATGGACACCTAAGTCCCCATAACAGTATAAATTAATATGATAAATAATTTATTTATTTTTGGTGTACAATTAATTAATTTATTTACCTATTTAAGTCTAAACCTAAATCTAAAAACTACTTAATATAGTAACCACTCTCTCATGTTGGTGTACAATTTTTTAGGGATATTTTTTAAGTCCCCATAAAGTGCGAGTAATGGGTACTGGTATGGGGACTTAGGTGTCCATAGGGTATGGAAAATGACTAAAGTTATTGCTCACGAGAGTACAGGCTCGAATACGAACATATTTTACAAATGCGGGTATGGAGAGCGGCACTATAGTATCTACCCATATGATTTATCATTGTATAATAGAAAGTTTCCTAGAAGCTTGGTAGCCTGTTGTCGGTAATGACAATGCCAGGGTATATAAATTGATTGATTTATGCCTAATTATATACTCTAGGTACGTTAATTAATCGATTAAAATATCCAATGGCCTATAAATGGACACGACAATTGTTTATCGGATTAATAATAAAATAGACACAGCTGACTCATGCTTAATTGTGATTTGGTTTTTGGTAATTTTAAAAAGTTTGATTTAGAATGTTTAAATGTTTAATTAGCTGGATCAAGCTAAAGGCACGAACCTTTCCGAACTCTATAGAAGCAAAATATTGTCTCCAGCATATGAAATCAGAATTATATTATATAATTTAAATTGCTAGGAGTTGGGGATCAAGCAATTAATAAATAGCTGTTCAATGATATCTCTTCTAAAGTAACTTATGTATTCACCGTTCTCCTATGTAAGTACTACTTTGTTGACTCGAAAGACTATAATGAACGACAAAACAATCTTTTAAAATTGGAAAATTACTGCATTTTCATGATTGAATTTGAACCTCGTAATCTTCTTTTTTACAAATGTTGTTGACTAAACAATTCATCTTTGTTTCGTTTGAAACGCTTAACACATGCACAAACATACTTTTACGGAACATAAAAACCAGCCACAAAATGCAGACAACAATGACAGATTAATTGAAAACTCAATCTTTAGTTAAGTTGAAAGAGATCAAACTAAATATGTTCTGTAGCACTCTTAGGTTACATGCTCTTTAAAATACCACAAACTTTTTTTTGTCAAAAAAAATTGCTACAAGCAAAACTAAATAATTTTGATTAAATATGGATAGTGAGGATTTTTGTTTTGTGGGTGAATATAACGAGGAAAATATATATAGATCACCATAGCTTGTTTAATTTTCAATTATTTTGATTAGGTGAACAAGTGTTTTTCAAAAAACAAATTTGGCTGGAGGTTGGGGAGAATGGATTGTTCAATATTGAAAATGTCGTCATCCGTACAACATGCACTCCATGTTGACAATATTGTATACTTTTTTCTTCTTCTTAGAGAATGGAATTTTAAATCTTTTTCATGTAAAAAAGTATTAATGGATTTGTCAACATTTAGTCCATTGTAATGCTGTCTCCATCGTTCAATTTAGTCTATGTTTGAATTAGTTTATTTTATGTTATAACAAAATTTATTCTAACAAATTATATTACATTTGGGAAGGAAAATGTCTATAGTCATACACATGCAATTTAGTTGAGCTTGATCATCACGTTAAGTTATAAATTTAAGGATTTTTCCTTTTTAGAACAATAGCTAATTTATTTTTTATAGATAGACGAAATGACAATAATCACTTGAGAACTCGCACACACAAGTGGACGAGATGGAGGTTCGAACTCCGGTCACAATGTCTGATTGAGCAATTTGATATTTTTATCAGTTGAGTTAAGACTTATAAACAGAACAATAATTAACTTTACACATTATTAATAACATGCTTGGTTATGTGTTTTCTATTGCAAATTTGCATCCCAATGGCTTTTTCACCGTGATTTCATGAACAAATGCAAGTTTCTGCATCAACGTGAAAAATTATGGTGCAGTACTAAACATATGTTAGGAAATGAATTGAGTTTGTATAAATTGTCAATGTAAAGATGATTTACCTTATCAATCAATCATAATCGTTAGATCATTGGAATTTGTTGACCTTATTTATAACTACTTTAAAATTATTTATCTGTTTGATTGAGATTTTCTATAAGTATGAAACTTTTTACATGAATACAAATCAATACTATTAAGAAAGTAATTAGCTAAATATGCAATTAATTTTTAGAATAACAATATTAAGTAGAGTAAAACTAGTTTCATATTTTCAAACTATTGTGTGCTCTGTATACCTATCTTAGTTTTGTCATTTGTAAAAGACATTTTGATGGATATTAGAGTGTGATGACTGTGATGTTGACAAAGGACAGAACTACCCTTGATCTCATTTTACAAGTAATATGAAATTTTTGGTGTACCATATCAAAAAGGAATATTTGAATATATTTCAAGCTGTCATATGTAAATATTTTTTTATGCTATCTAATTTTTAAGTAAAATTCAGAGTTCAGACAATTACAAATTTAGAAAAGAAAAATTAAATTTGGATTCTTTCAAATAATTTGTTCCGAAAAAGTTGATTAACTACTTGGTGTGCATTTATGAATTAACTACTACTTGTTCCATCCATAATACTACTTCGTCCCAAAATATAAGCAAAAATGAGTCAATATAAGTTGATGTATTTGGTACAAATTTTAAACCAAATATATTAACTTTTGTTGACCAATTTTTGTTTATATTTTGAGACGGAGTGAGTATTTTGATTATTATGAATGACATGTTGATGTTGATGAATTAAAGAGTAAAAATTGATGGATGAATGAAGAGAATCGGCATACTGAGATACTGAGTACTCTACTCAGGTATAGTGAATGCCTAAAAGCAATGTATGAGATCCAAAGTGGATGGGCCTCATGTATGTGCCTTCAGTTCACCCTCTTCCTTAGTCGCATCACAAAGACCCCCCACGTGTCGGACATACTAACCTGATTTTTTACTGCTCCCACGTTAATTTGTCATCCCAGGATCTCTTTCTTTTCTCCTACGCGCTCTACATCTCGTCCATCACAACCGCCTTCAAATCTTTTAACTATGAGGAAGTCTAACAGTTTTCTTAACTAATTTATCCGGAACATTAGTTAAAAAAATATATATTTAAATTGAGAATATCATTTTTAATACTTTTAAAATTTTGAGTACACAAGATTCAAGATATTTATATTATATTTGATTTTTTTAACTAGTGTCAGGTCATTAGTTAGCATTTTTCTTTCTTTTTTTTAAATAGATATTTGTACTCCCTCGGATCCTTTTTAATTATCATGTCTGGAGTTTTTACACAAACCAAGACAACAAATACTTTTACTACTTTTGATACAATAATTTATTTATTTTTCTATAATAATCTTAATAATTTAATACCTTATTTCGTATATTTCTCTCTGCAATAAATATATAAGGGTAATATAGGTAAAACAACATTTAATGATGTATTAAACTTTGAAAATGACGGTTAATATATTCTCTAATTATGAAACTTAATGTCTACCAAAAATGCAATCTTATCTCTTCTTAATTTTTTGACACGTCATGAAAATTATATCATTTTGTGTCTTTTGCTTCAACCTCCCCCTATTTTTTTCTCTCTTGAAAATAAATTAAAACAAACTCACTTGATAAAAAACACTAACTCAATCTTTTTTTAAAGAACCAACAAACTTAATCTTAATCTCCATAAAAACAAATTTTTCTATAATTCAACTTCTAAATATCTAAAGAGTTAAAAACAATTTACAATCTATTATCTTTCTCTAATTATGAAAGTTAATGATAAGTAAAAACACAATTTTGTCCATCTTAATATTTTGACACCTCAACATATATTTACCTTTTTGTGTCTTTTGTAACAAAAGATCATATTTAGTTGAGATAGAAAATAACTTTCAAAAGATTGATGTGATTTTGTAACAAAAAAATTCTTTTTATACTGATGTATCTAAACAAAATAAACTATTTTTTAAAAAAAGATTTTATTACAATAGACAAACACAAAATAGATTATGGATTTTTATAAAAATTTTAAAAAAATCACTAAATTTTTGAATTTCAATATTATTTTTATTTTAATTCGAAACAAACAAGCCCTACAGGGTTTGCTATAACTTTAAAAAAACTGTAAAGAGCATTGTACTTGTTTGTTATAATTTTTTAAAAAACCAGGTTCAAAAAAAAATCTAAAAGCGTTTTTAAATGAAAAGGGATTATAGTAACTTTTCAAAAAATATAATTGAGAGGGAGAAAACAAGTATAAAAAAATGAAGATAATTTTGTAACAAAAAATCCATTTTATATAGTTGTATCCAAACAAATATTTTTTGAAAGAAGTGATTGTTATTTCGATAAACAAACACAAAATTGATTATGCTTTTTCCTTTCAAAAAATCTCTAAAAAATAATATATAAATGATCGAATATAAAAATATATTATTATTTATTAAAAACGAACCATATATTCATAAAAATAAATTTTCATAAAACTTTAATAAATTCATTTCACTTATCAATAAAATAACAAAATATGGTTGAGACAATTATCGTTGATACTAACAAAACACTGAAAAAATGTTTTTACTAAGAAAATAAAAAAGAAAAAAATATTCAATTATATCTGATTGATAATCACAAAATAACATAACTTCATTCTAAAAAAAACATAACTTCAAGACAGTTACAAAATATTTATTACAAGGCATATACATACTTTTTAAAAAATTACACATTTTCAAGATTGCTTCTTTTCTAAAAATAATTTGACGTTGTTTTTTCTTTATCTTTTTTTAGTCAAAAAAAAATTATATTAAATAAAAAGAAATAGATAAAGAGACTAGGGGCATTAGACATGACTCAGGTACAACCAAAAACGGAGATACACCATAATAAATCGGACCAAGTGGATCCACCCTAATCTATCATAAAAAAATTCACTAATCACGGGCGCAACCCAGCGAACCCGTATACTGGCGCGAAACCAGGTTAAAAAAATATGAAAAGTGAACATTTGTGAAGAACAATTAATGGATCGACCATCAACATGATATCAAAATCCAAGTGCCAACAGCTCCCAGAACAAACCAACAAGCATAAAAGCTCTTTCGAGCTTGAAGAACCAGAGTGTAGGCTAATAAGACACCTTAAAACCTGCAGATCTCAGCATATTTGGAAACAATAGAGAATCAAAGAAGTCAGGTCACTGTGTCATATTATAAAATAATATTTTTTTATTGTTGTAAATTATTAATTATTATATCTTTTATAAATATGACTATAAAAAACACTAAAAAATGATAAATAAGACACTAAATAATATAGTTGTACAAATCATAGACATGATTCATAACGACATCTTTATCAATAATAAAATCTTTATTATTTTTAATATTTTTAGTTTACCACTTCATAATAGTATTTAATAGCAACTATTTCAACGATTTTATTATGGGCAAATTACTCTTTAAAAAAAAATCATGGGCAAATTACACTAACCTCCCTTAAGGTCTTCTTAAATAACACAAACACATGCTCTATTTTTTAACTAAACACTAATCTCCCTTTTTTTATCAAATTGACAAGCACTTCCCTTATAATATAACACGGTTTAAACTTTGTTAATTCCATTTTTTTAGCAATTAATTTCTTCCAACGAGTATGAGCTAACTTAATTTTCGACTATTTTTTCTTTCCATTTTTCACTTAGGTGATTTTTCCCAACTTATTGTTCCTCAGTCAAGGTGGTTTAATTTTTAAACTCTAATGTAATAAAACGGATATATCGAAGATTATTTTCTTTTCATTGATCAACCACAATGTCCATCAACCAAAATTCTTCTCATTTCTATATTCTCTTTTGATCTCTTATGTAATTGCCGATGTTTGATTTTATTTGGTGGTAAAAACAAATGTTGTTATTGTTTCTCCATTGTGAGAAAAGAAAAACATCATTTAACATAATTTTGAAGTGAGAAAACAGATACAAACAAACCAAAATGACTGAAATTAAATTGTATATTTACAAAGTTATTAAAATGGATAATATGAGGGGAGACTCGTATGTTTGGAAAATTAGAATGGGTGTTTATGTATTTAAGAAAATATCAAGGGAAGTCAATGTAATTGCCCTTTTATCATTAACACTGGCTTTATCATTAGTTGTTTCTTATTTTCACAATCCATATAGTATTGAAATGCGCTTTGACGCACAACCCCACACTTCGAATTAGTCCGTGCGGAGCACAGGCCCGTGCTTAGCACGGGTTCGTTGCTAGTTAGAAACAAAAATTTATGCAAAAGTGAAAGTTATAAATGAACGGAGGGAGTAGTATAATATGTTTTTGTTATAATTTTTTTAACAAATTTTTTAAGGAAAACTTTAAATGAAAAATTCGTTTGAATAACTTATCTTAAAATGTTATTATAAGTATTTCATCATTTTGTTATAATTTTTTTATACTAAAATTTTGAAAAAATCTCTAAAAAAAGTTATTTCAAATAGCTTTTCATAAAAATCATTTTTGAAAGATGTCATTTTGGGAAAATATGTTATTTTTGCTATATAAAATCATGAACAATGAATATTTAAGTTAGTGAATGTCAAAATCTCATTTTTAACTTATACCAAATGAGTTTAAAATAACTTCTACTGTTTTTGAGTAAATTTAAAAAAAAAATCCATTTTTAGAAATACAAAGAAAAATCTATTTTTTTAAGTCTAAAAAAAAGGGGCCCAATATTCAATGGTACTCAAATTAACCCGATTGAAAGGTATAAGTGTAATATTGATGTCTTATTTTCGTCACAACGCAACTGTTGGAAATTGACATGTGCATTAGAGATTACGAAGGTAAGTTTGTCTTTGCCAAACAATGTGGATGTCGTCGTTGTGTGACATGGAGATTGGCAAAGTATTGGGTTGTTTTATTCAATTAAGTGGATTCATGATTTACAGTTTGATCGTGTCGACTTTTTATTTGACTCCTGAAAAATGGTCGGCTATTTTCACGTTGGTCACAGGGATATTACAGAGTTTGGTGTTATTTTGTTAGAATGTAAGCATTATTGTGATTTATATTTTGAAAATTATCATGTAGAGTTTAATCGGAGACAAGTAAATGAGGTATCAACATGTATTGAATATTTGATTATGAATGAAATGCTATCAAACACAATTTTGTAGATGATACTCAAAAGTAGTGCATTTAATTTCTTCAAAGTTTAAAAATCATTCTTTTCCACCAAATTAGGGGAGTACAAGGGTCGAGTTGGACAAATTGATGATGGCAAGCTTCTCAATTGTCTTGTTTCTAATATTTATCAATGTGGTTGAAGGTGGTGAAAGAACACAAATTAAAACCCCCCACTCTCCAAAATTATTTTCCACCAAATTTATGCTGAAATGTATTCTGCTTGTGTCGTGCGAGGACAATGCAACTATTGATTGTCTTTTACATGCCCAAGAAATGAGACTATCACCAAGAAATTGATAGCTTATATCGATGCTTTTTCTTTCAATTTTATCTCCAGCATAGTCAGCATCACATAATCCAACTAGCTTGTAATCATTAGTTTTCTTATACAACATGCCAAAGTTAGTGGTACATTTCAGATATCTAAAGATTCATTTAGCATAAGTTAAGTGAGACTTTGTAGGATTTCATTGAAATCTAGCACAGAAACAAACATTAAATATAGTATCATGTCTTGAAGCAGTGAGATATAATAGTGAGCTTATCATACCTATGTATACATTTTGATCTATCTTTGAACTGCTTACATCTTTGCTTAAATTCCAGGGCGGTGATGGAGTTTACATTAACCAAACCAAATGCATAGAAGAACTTCTAAAGAAGTTTGATTTGTGTTTTTGCTTTTTTTTTTCTTGTTAACCATTATTGCTTAGAAACTTGTTATCAAAAGGTATAATTCAAAGGTTTCTTTTTATCAAAACATATACAAATATTCAAGAAACTGATAATAACATTCTAAAAGAAGTCAAAAAATACCCTGCCCTAATTGTTATCCCTTATAGGAAGACAATTCTTTTCATTTTTGTATGTTTTGTTTTACCAGCATCTAGAATGTTATAAACTTCATTTGGAATGTTATTATCAGTTTCTTGAATTTTTGTATATGCTTTTGTATTTTTATTTCAAAAATAAAAATTGTGTTGCATATACAAATATTCATGAAGCTAATAATAACATTGAAGAAGAAGTCTATAACAATTCGGATGTTGATAAAACAAAACATGCAAAAATGCATAGAATTACCTTCCTAGAAGGGACAACAACATTTAAGGTGGGCAACTGGTTCAACATCAACTTGATATGATAGTCTAGCCCACATTTTTTAGAGTGAGTTTTCATTCTATTCCAATAAGGACTTAATCCACTAAGATAGTCCATATCCTAGATTTCCTTGCCTTAATATTAAGGACTTCCTTGCCTCAACCTAGAGGCATTACTTGCCTCAACCTAGAGGACTTGTTTGACAATAAAGATTGTTGCCATTATTGGGCGTTGTAAAAAGGAAGGCTTGGGTTTGTATCTGACCGATACAAAGTCATTGCTAAGATGATAACTCTCTAAGAGAGGATCAAACAATAGAATCATAAATAAGTTCAATAGTGTTATGGCGGCTTGATTGATTTACATCATGATCTAATTACTCTCATATGAGAGGATATTATAGTGAATTACTAAATCATGTTCTTGGCTTTTTCTAGATTTTTCATTTGTAACATAAGAACATAACCTCTTTCTTTTTAACTGTGGTGTTTTGAACATCTAAACTAGTCTTCTTTTCTTCTTCAACTTCTTGATAACATGGCTAAAGGACTAAGACAAGACCTTCAAAGATTCTTGAAAAACTAATTCAACATTTTGTTAATAGATCCCATTTTATACCAAAGAGGAATATTACTATTTAATGTTGAATAGTAGGACAAAATAATAGACTAAATAGTCGTTGGATAAATTGCATGACACTACATTACTATCCAATTTCTTCTTTTGTTTGAATTTGATCTCTTTAAGATGAATGATTTTTAAGAGAATCACTTCATTGTACTAGAAAGATGATTCAAATCATGTACATTATAGGCTTAAGAAATTATCTTCAGTTTGATCCTATCATTGGATCACTGAATCTAGATGATTACTTTGATTTCTTCTTGTATCAATCATTCAGTGGAGATCTTGGTCAGATGGTTAAACGTGGACTTTCTTGGAAGTTGGCCTTGTAAGGGATCGTCATATCCAGATGATAGTATGATTTGTCTGTATCTCTCATACAAAGGATACTTGTTGCACTTATGATGTTTTTTGTTGACTTGTCATTGACTAGTGGATTCACTGGTTTGCTTCCTTTATACTTGATCAACTTGTTTTGTGCTTGGAAATAATTTTTCTTTTCCTCATAAGTTGTTGTTCATCTTCTATGTCTTATTCTTTAGATCAGACAATCAACCTTTGTTTACGTGTCATAGTATACCGAGAATGACTACGTCTGCATGATTAACCTTATCATTGTCTTCGTCTGATTAAAAATCTGCATACTTAAACATGAATTTAGTAGACAAATTGTTCATTTATTGTTAACATTGCTATAATCAAAATATTATCTAGAGACATTACTTATTGAACCTATTTGGTTCTTACAAATTACAGGTTGATAAAAGAAAAATGCATGGGTATAAAAGTCACGATGCTTATATTATACTACATTATCCGTGACAAGTAGCAATAGAAGAGATAACTGATAGACTTTTAGCAAGTGTACTAAAAATGCATCGAAGTAATAAAATTTATAAGTTCGTATCCACATGGACTGTTTCAACTTCTACTATACAATGTTGTTATCATTAAGGATGTATTAAATGGGGGTTGCCCTAGACAGTTGGTTTGATTGCATAAAAAGTAACTAAGCTGATAAAAGTTGTTTTGAAGATATAAGGAGAGATGAGATCAAGTCTTTCGAATCCTCTGATTAATTCTGTTTGGTAAACTACACCTATTTCTATGAATACTCCTCTAGTTTTACGATAGTTAACAAAAAGTCCTAATCAATCCCTTGAGTTAGAACCCTCTTCTCGGATTACAGCCCCTAATTCCTTAGGCGATCTAATATTCCTCGAAGGTTTTACAAACGTTAACCTATTATCACAAATAAACGGTTATCCATTCCTAGACTACCCTGTTTATTTGAACAATTCAATTAGGTCTAAGTTGAAAGCTAGGGTCAGTAGTCATTCATTCTTACGAATTCATGTTATATATTGTCAGTATATAAAAAGCATTAAGAACAATTGAATTGAATAAAACTAGATTAATATTCATAAGCCATAGAGTTTCACAGCCACATGTTTCAAACAGGTTACAACAGATTCATCTCCAGACTTAATCTCTAAGAGATTTAGCTACTCATAATATGAATTACAAATAACATAATCAATTGAAGCATAAAAACATACATAAACTGACTATGAGTTGGATGGAAGGACCACCTCTTCAGTTTTGTGCTCTCCAAATCGTGCTTCCAATCTCCAAAATTCTCGACCCCCTGTTTATGAAAACAGTTTAGCTTAAATAGGCAACAACTACGCCTAAAATCATGACACGATTTGATTAAATCGTGACACGATCCTGCATTAAAGCCCCAGGATTCTCCAAAATCAGTTTCACAATCATGTCGCGATTATGCAATTGTGACACGATATTATAGGCAGAGATATTCTTCCAATCTGGTCAGAAAATCGTGACACGATGCAATTATTTCAAGATCTTGATGTTTTCCTGCTTTTTGCACCTCCAGGCAGATAAAAACATGTAGTGACGACATGTCATCAATAACCCTTATCAAATTGACATTCCTTTAATTTGGCTTTGTTCCTTCTTTCATTGTTTATGTTAAAAGGTTATAGAATTAAACACTTTAGATCGCAGTGAAATGAAAACTATAAAACACATCAATCATTGTTTACCTTTGTTCTAAGTATCTATGGCATAATGGTTCATATACGAATTTACCTTGCAAATGAGGCCAGATTAGGTGGACTAGTTTAATTTTTATGAATGTATTATACTGAACTTTCCAATTTGTGTTAATGGTTTTTTTTTTTGAAAAAACCAAAATGGATTATATTGCCACAAGGAAAACAAATTTACTTCTTAGCACAAGGTGTGCCAAGAGAGTAAAACGAAGAGTCAGTCACCAAAACAATACAAACCAGTCAAGCTATCCCCAAACAAACAAGGGGTTGCTGCCACCACAAATGATAACCAAAAGGAAAACAAACATTATTAGCCCTTAACCATCCTAAGGAGGACTGTTGAACTCTTTCCAGAAGCTGCATAACAGTTCTTTCTTGATTAGAGAAGGGCCTGTTATTGCGTTCTGACCAAAAAACCCAAACACTGCAAATCCAAATCAGTTGCAAAAAAGAACGCCTAGGTCGATAGTTACCCGAAGAAAAAGCAAACTGAGTAAAGAGATCCGTAAGGCAAAGAGGATCTATTGAATACACACCAATCCAAGCCTTGACATGATTCCATAAAGCGCCGAAAAGAGGGCAACAGATAAACAAATGAGTCGCCGATTCGGAACTGCCACAACCAGAAACACAGGACTGAGAATCAATAGGAATAACACCGTGTCGCACCAAATTGTCTTTAGTAGGCAGCCTGTTAAGAAGAAGGCGCCAAGCACAAATTGAAACTTTAAGAGGAGCTTTTTTATGCCAAACGCCCGCTAAAGCTGCATCAGAACTATACAAATCCTCTCGCAAAAGCAACTGGTACACTTCACGGACAGTATACCCCGCGCCCTCATTAGGGACCCAAAGCCAAGCATCTGTTACTGATTCCTGCAAAGAAATGTTAGCTAGCAAAGACCTACACTCTCCCAGTAACTCCTCTTCCCAGGCTAACAAACGTCGCCTCCACCCCCAAGCAGCCCCGGTCTCATCCCAACCTAAGGTGAACATCTCCGCCATCGAACTATTTTTATGAACGGACAAATCAAAAAGCCGCTGGAATCTCTCACTAAACGGAACCGCCCCCACCCACTTATCAGTCCAAAAGTAAGTATTCAAACCATTCCCAACCTTCCGCTGGACATTCTCCTCAAACCAACTCCCACCCGCCAAACCCACCCCCTCACGGATTTTCACTATCTCCCTCCACCACGTCGAAACATTCTTCCCTACTTCTCTAACACGCCCCCTCTCTTCACCATACCGCGAAGACAACACCCTGTACCACAAACCCTCCCTATCCACCAGACACCTCCAACACCATTTCCCTAATAGAGCTATGTTAAATTCCTTCAACCGCCGCACCCCCAAACCCCCTACCTCCTTACTCGTACAAATTGTTTTCCAATCAACCCAGGCAATTTTCCTATGATCCTCACTCCCACCCCAAAAAAATTCATAAGGATAGAGTCAATAGAGGAGATTATACATGTGGGAGCTTTGAAGAAAGAAAGGGCGTAGACAGGTAGAGAAGACAGGACGGACCGAAGAAGAATCAAGCGCCCACCAAAAGATAAAGTTCTACTCTTCCATTCAGACAGTCTAGCCTTAATACGGTCAACAATGGGAACCCAAAATGACAATCGGGTTGCATCACCGCCAATAAGCAAACCCAAATAAATAAAAGGGAACCTCCCCAGTTTACAAGACAGAACAGAAGCCGCCTCCAGTAACCAGGAGTCTTCAATATTAATACCAACCAGCATACTTTTATGGAAATTCACTTTTAGGCCGGACATAGCTTCAAAAAGAACAAGAATAGCCCTTAAGGTTCTCATATTCGCCCAACTCTTCTCACCTAGTAATACCGTATCATCAGCAAATTGGAGATGGGAGACAATAGTAGGCCTCTGTGCCCCAACACTATAACCAGAAAACAAATTTTCTTCCACGGCCCCGGACATCAAAACATTTAATCCTTCAGCTGCTATGAGATAAAGAAAAGGGGAAAGCGGATCACCTTGTCTCAGGACCCTCCGAAACTGGAATTCATCTGTAGGGCTCCCATTAACTAGAACCGACGCTGTTGTTGAGCGAACACACTCCTTCATCCACTTACGCCACAAAAATGGAAAGCCCATTCGAGCCATAACATTCTCCAAATAGTCCCAATCCACAGAATCATAAGCTTTTTCGAAATCAACTTTGAAACATAATAAATCTTTTTTCATTTTACGGGCATCATCGACAATCTCATTAGCTATAAGGATGCCGTCAAGAATATGCCTATCCTTCACAAAAGCTGACTGAGTCTCCGATATAACCGTTCCAATAACCTGCCGAAGCCTATTAGCCAACACTTTAGCCAAAATTTTATACAAGCTCCCCACCAAAGCGATAGGACGAAAATCATTAATCTCTGAGGATTATCAATCTTAGGGATCAAAGCAATGAAAGTACTATTAATACCTTTAGACAATCGACCATTACGATGAAATTCCGTGATAAATCTCAAGATATCATCTTTCAAAATCATCCAGAAATCCTTAAAAAAACCCATGTTAATACCATCTGGGCCAGGACTCTTATAACTGTCACAGTCCCACACGGCCGCTCGCACTTCCTCCATCCCAAACTGCCTTGTGAGGGTGGCAGCCTCAGCCAAAGACAACATACGAAAACTCAGGTGCTCCACAGAAGGTCGAAGAATAGAAGGCGCCTGAAAATGGTTAGCAAAATGATTGAAAACTGCATCACGAACCTGGGGCACCCCCTCCACAAGCGCCCCATTCACCAAAATTGAAGAGATAGAGTTACGTCGACGACGACCAAACATAATAGCATGAAAATATTTTGAATTAGCATCACCTTCACGGAGCCATAACATCCTCGACTGTTGCCATGAAATATTCGCATTTAATCTGGACAAAGAATGAAGTTCTGTGTACATTCCATGCAAATCCTCCACCTCCTCCTCAGAAAGCACGTCATCCTCCCCCCTCGCCTCCAACAAAGAAATATGATCCTTTAAAGAGGTTATTTTTCCTGGAAGATTAGAGGAATGAGTGAGGTGCCAATCTTTGAGGGCCAGCTTAATCAATTTCAATTTCTCCTTAAGGACAAAACCGCCCCACCCTACCACCTGGAAAGATTGCCATTTCTCAATAACAAATTGCTGATAACCTGGAATATCAGACCAACATTTCAACATACGAGTCGGTTTTGGGCCCCAATTTTCCTCATCCACCGATAAAACCACCGGACAATGATCAGACAGGCCGCGCAAAGCCGCGACTTGCAAACAGTTTGGCCAAGTCAAGCACCAATCCTCAGATAACAAAAATCGATCGAGACGACTCATGGAATTGATGTTCCCTTTAAACCAAGTGAAATTGCGCCCAATAAGAGGGAGATCAACAAGGATGTTATCCTCAATAAAACCGTTAAAAGGAACCATATCCTGCGAGGAAACAGCAACCCCCCTTGACCTTCTTGAAGGTGAGAAAAACACACAAGAAGGGGGGGGGGGTTGAATTGTGTGGACTCAAAAACTTAGGTTTCTTTTTCTTCTCAAAAATATGTTAAGTTCAGAATCTGATATGAATCAGTTCTGAACTATTTCTCAGAGTTATGCAGCGGTTATAAAAAGTAAATAGAGAAGGGAAGAGAGACACACAAAGATTTTATACTAGTTCCTTCCACAAGTTGGAAGTAGTCTAGTCCCCTTGTTACTAACAAGAGATTTGAACTATAATCAAACTGATTACAATTGCTCAGACCACAAAGGAATGAGACTTCAATGCTCAAACACCTAGTAAGAGACTTCTAATGCTCAAGACACTAAGTCAAGAGACTTCCAATGCTCAGAACACAAAGTAATGAGACTTCCTACTCAGACCACAAAGGAATGAGACTCTAACTTGCTCAGAACACTAAGTAATGAGACTAATGATGCTCAGTACGCAGACTGAGACTTGAACCAAACTGAATTACAAAGAAGGTAAGTTTGGGTTGAACACTTGATCAAATATCAGAGGTGTTCACTTAATACAACTCAGGAATAAGACTCTAGACTTAAGAAATTCTAAGTTTACAAGTTTGTAAGAATTCTTAAGAGTTTTGGAGACACTCGTATTTTTACAGCAAAACAGAGCAAAGTTTCAGATAGTTTTGATTCAAGAGTCTTAGCAAAATTTCTTCTTCAAATCTTCTTCCTTATACAGAGGAAAATAGAGCTGTTGAAGATTGCAGGATTTAAGCAAAGAGTCGTTGCAAGTATAGAACTAGGCCAGGCTGAAATTGCGAGCTAAACTCAGCAGAAAACCAGAGCTGCAACCATTTTTGAATTTGCTTTCCTTAAAAGCTGGGGAATGTTTGAGTCAGGGAGACAACTGTTCCATTGGAGTTGTTCTGACACTGCAGGAATTAAATGCTGAAGGAAACTTTCCACGTCAGACTTCAGAAGCTTCTCAGGAACTGTTCATCAGAAGCTGGTTCTTCAGACTCAGACTTCAGAAGCACTGTTCATCAGACGCACTTCTTCAGACGTTGACTTTTGTTGACCTTCAGAAGCACTGTTCATCAGACGCTCCCTTCAGACGTTGACTTTTGTTGACCTTCAAACTCAGCCTTCAGACGTTGACTTTCGTTGACCCTCAGACTCAGCCTTCAGACGCTGCCTTCAGACGCAGTCTTCAGACTCTGCCTTCAGACTCAGCCTTCAGACTTAGTCTTCAGACTCAGCCTTCAAACCCAGTTTTCCTTCAACTTTGCAACATTGCTTCTAAGCTTTCCTTCTTGCTCTTAGCTTGTTCTTCCATAACCAATATTGATTAATCAACATTAAGAGATTAACAACAATTCTCATAAGTTAATTAAAATCAGAAATTAACTTATTGTTTTGAGCTCAGGAGCCTTAACACCTTTTACTCCCCTACATAAGTTAATTAACTGACAGAAGCTAACTTATATTCTGAGCTCAGGAGCTTTAATACTTGTTTTACATTTCTCCCCCTTTTGTCATCAACAAAAAGAAAGTTTTAGAAAAGAAAAATTTCAGAGAAATTTCTCCCCCTTTTAAGAGAGTTTGAAAAATACGTGAGATAATCATGCAATCATATAGGTAATCAAGCAGCAAAGATGAACATCAGAGCAGACTTGATTTTACATGAGTATATGACATTGCATTTAAAAATAGAATGATGTTCAGAAGCATAAAAGGATTGAGCGTCTGATCAGGACATTCTTTGTTCAGACACAGATGTTCAGTATATCTTATTCAGTATCACTGAACTATTTTAGACAAAATTGTTCAGATCATATACCTACTTGAAGGTTTTAGCACAACTGAACTATTTTCAGAAACTGAAAAAGTTATTGCTGCTGATACCAAGGTATAGCATTTGGTTCAGTGCTGCTGAAATCTTTCAGGCAAAAACTGATACCAATTTTAAATGAGTTCTGAAAACCTGAACATGTCTGATATAATTTGAGCATTTGAAAAAAAATGTGTCTATGTTTGTTAAACATTTTGAGCATTTGATACCAAAAATAGAAAAACACATTTTCATATTGATGACTTTGGGAGGGACAAAATATAACTTTCAAAGCTTTAAATCATCATTGCCTAGGGTTATACTTATCAGATTCTGACCAAAAGTTGGAAAACTATCAGATTCAGAAGTCAGAAAATCCAGGTTCTGAACCTTCAGACTCTGAAGTTTTTCAGGGCTTAACTTTCTTCAGACTCTCAAGAATGAGTGTCTGATAAGTCTTAGCATCTGATGAACTCAGAATCTAGGTTTTCATTCAGATTCAAGCATATTTTTCAAGAGATAAAGTGCATGTTCAGATTCTTTTTAATAAAATTGAATCTTTCTTCTGTTAGGGGTTTTGTGAATATGTCAGCCCATTGATGATCAGTATCAATGAACTGGATATCTAAAACACCCTTCTGAACATAATCTCTTATAAAATGATGTTTTATTTCTATATGCTTGGCTCTAGAATGCAGAATTGGATTTTTAGACAGACATATTGCAACAGTATTATCACAATAAATAGGAATGTTATCTGCATGAATCTGATAATCCTCTAATTGATGTTTCATCCAGAGCAGTTGTGTGCTACAACTTGCAGCTGAGATGTATTATGCTTCTGTTGTTGACAAAGTAATAGTTACTTGTCTTTTGCTGGCCTAGGATATCAGATTTTCACCAAGAAACTGACAATTTCCACTGGTGGACTTTCTTTCAATCCTGTCCCCAGCATAATCAGCATCACAGAATCCAACTAGCTTATAATTCAAGGATTTCTTATACATAAGTCCCAAATTAGTTGTTCCTTTCAAATACCTAAAGATTCTCTTGACAGCAGTCATATGAGATTCTCTAGGATCTGACTGGAATCTAGCACACAGACACACACTAAACAAAATATCTGGCCTAGAAGCAGTTAAGTATAACAGAGAACCTATCATACCTCTATAGAGCTTCTGATCTACTTTTGAGCCATTGTCCTCTTTGCTTAAGGTGCAGGTAGGATGCATTGGTGTTGTCATCAGCTTGCAATCATCAAGCTGGAACTTCTTCAGAAGCTCATTTGTGTATTTGGACTGATGAACATAAACACCATCTTTGCATTGATTGATTTGAATTCCCAGAAAGAATTTCAACTCTCCCATCATGCTCATTTCAAATTCATCCTGCATTAACTTTGAAAACTCTTTGCAAAGAGAGGCATTAGTAGAACCAAATATGATATCATCAACATATATTTGCACAATTAAGATGTCTTTCTTAAGAGTTTTTCTAAAGAGTGTATTATCAACTTGCCTCTTACAAAATCATTTTTAATCAAGAAATTGCTTAGTCTTTCATACCAAGCTCTAGGAGCTTGTTTCAGACCATACAAGGATTTCTTAAGTTTAAAAACAAAATCTGGATTTTTAACATCTTCAAAACCAGGAGGTTGTTTAACATAAACTTCTTCAGAAATAACACCATTTAAGAAAGCACTCTTAACATCCATTTGGTACAAGATGATATCATGATTAACAGCATAGGAAAGAAGTAACCTGACTGCTTCCAGTCTTGCAACTGGAGCAAATGTCTCAGTGTAATCAATTCCTTCCTGCCGGCTGTAGCCTTGAGCAACCAGTCTTGCCTTGTTTCTGATCACTTCTCCTTGTTCATTAAGCTTGTTTCTGAACACCCATTTTGTTCCAATGATGTTCTTATGATTAGGTCTTGCAACTAGATCCCAGACATCATTCCTTTGAAACTGGTTCAATTCTTCCTGCATTGCTACAATCCAGCCATCATCTGCAAGTGCTTCATCAGCTATTGTGGGCTCAATCATGGATAGCAGACCAAACATAGACTCATTCTGGCTAAATGCTGATCTTGTTTTCCTTGGACTGTTCTTATTTCCAATGATCAGCTCCTCAGGATGTGAAGACTTGTACTTAAATGAGGTTCTGGGTGGATTAGCATCTGAAGAACCATCAGGGGCTTGTTCAGAACCATGCTATCTTGATTTGCTTCAGGAGTAGTGTCATTATCAGAGAGTTTCTCAGATCTTCAATGTTTTCAGCTTCTGAACTTTCTTCAGACTCTGAATCCTGTTCAGGTTCTGAAGGTTTTTCTGAGTCTGAAATCTGCAAAACTCTCAACCAGCTCTGGTATTTCATTACCAGGCTTCTTATCATCAAATCTAATATGTATAGCTTCTTCAACAACATGTGTTTCAGAATTATACACCCTGTATGCTTTAGATATCTCTGAGTATCCTAAAAGGGTACCCTTTTGAGCCTTAACATCAAATTTCTTTAGGTAGATCTTATTGTTCAGTATGTAACAAGTACAACCAAACTGATGAAAATAAGAAATGCTTGGTTTTCTTCCTTTAAAAAGTTCATATGCTGTTTTATTCAGAATGAGTCTGATATAGATCCTGTTCTGAATATAACATGTTGTGTTAACAGCTTCTGCCCAAAAGTACTTTGCAATTTTGGATTCATGGATCATGGTTCTGGCCATTTCTTGCAAAGATCTGTTCTTTCTCTCTACAACTCCATTTTGTTGTGGAGTTCTAGGAGATGAGAACTCATGGAGAATTCCATGATCTTCACAAAAAATTTCAAAAGGTTCATTTTCAAATTCCCCACCATGATCACTTCTGACTTTTAAAATTTTCAAATCAGTTTCATTTTGTACTTGTTTGCAGAATTTGTAAAACACATCATATGTTTCATTTTTGGTTCTAAGGAATTTAACCCAAGTCCACCTACTATAATCATCAACAATTACATGTCCATACTTCTTCCCATTGATTGAAGCTGTTCCAACAGGACCAAACAAATCATGAAGAGGAATACCTTAAATACGCACCCATGCGCCACGTTCATAGATTAGAACATCCTTGTTCCACTTCACAGGATTGGAGAAAAATAAATTAAAAAATCTTGTGCTTCCAAAAGGACCGTCATAACATCCACATTAGATAAGCTTCGAACAAAAACCTTAACACCACCCAAAGGAATGACCTTAAGATCTTCGAATCTTGCATCAGAAATACGAGTTTGAATCACCGGAATAGCCTCATCGTTTAAAATAGTAACAATCACCCCTTGGCGTGCCCATGACAAATCTTCAGGTGTTGACCTATACATACGGACCAGCTTGGCAACTTGATTCCCACGACTCGGAATACCATCGACGGAACCAGTTCGATTAGCAACCGTGTCTGCAAAAGAATGTACAAAGGGCATATCACCTTGTTTTTCCTCCACTGCATCCAAACCTCTCCCCTCGGACACCAGGCGGCCTGCAACACCATCACCACCACCTTTCATCGGTCTCTCCCCAAGCCTCACAACCTCCCTCCCCTTGTCTCGCCCACCATCTCCCACATTGTGTCTCACCACACCATTGATTTTTTTCTCCCTCTCCACCTCCCCCTTGCAATCGTCCAACATTATCAATTTTTTGTCCCTCACCCTTGCCCCCTCTCCCTCGTAAATCTCCCTCACCAAAACCCCTTCCCCTTCGTGCAACAACAACACCCTCCCCCACCTTCGTCCCTCCCTCCTTCGTCTTAACAACCTGATCATCACGTTTAAAACGCGCAACTTTTGCCCTCACACAGAATTGACCAAAAACCATATTATTCAAGGCTTTGAGCAACTTATTCACATCCTTAACATTAGTAAAGCGAGCAAAACCATATATTTGACCATGAACATTGCGTTTACGTGACAGGAATAAGTTATCAAGAATGCCACAAACCTCAAAACCTTCTCGAAGATAGGAGTAGGGGATCAAATCCGGCACATTCGTGAAATAGAAAGTCACAAAGCACCGCAATTCAGATTGCACTCCCCATTCACCGTCCTCCAATTGTTGATGAGTGGAACTGCCTCCCATAGGTGCTAAGAACCGCGAGGAAGAGATAATAGGTTGCTGATAACGTTGAGCCACACCTGTTGCAGTACTGTCGTGATGATAATGATGATCCTGTGAATTACCATATTGCCGTTTCCCATAATTGTGACCTAGCTGCTCAAAAACTCCTTGCCGCTGCCGTGAGAAAAACCTAGCCTTAGCCTGTTGAAACTGCACAACCTCTGAACCCCCTTGCCGCGAGAATCCTTGTGACCGTCCCGTCCTCGATCGCCCTGTCCTTGCGCTTTCCTCCGTCGCTTGCTCACCACAGTCCAATCAGCCTCTTCCCCCCAATCTCTGGCACCCTGCTTGGCCCCCTTCCCGCCTTTGAAATCTCTCAGCCGGCGAAAATGAAAACCGGCGCGGCTGCCCCAGTTTCCTGGAGCCACCACCTCTCTCTCTCTCTCTCCATTTTATTTTCTTTTTTTTTTATTTCAATACATTGATTTTTTTTTGTGTTAATGGTTACTTGAAATCCTTGAATTTTTTGAATTTCCTTTTATAAATATAATTCAACTTGAATTGCCTAGTCTGGTTACGGAATATGAACTACATTTATTAATAGTACTGATATAATACTTTCTAATAGATGAATATATATTATAATAGAATAATAACCAGTCCCATGCCTAGATAAAATGAGAGGATTGTGTTAGGTAGTCGATAACAACATAAAACTTTGTTAAATCTCTATGATAGATCAAATATGTTATAATGTGAATGCTAGGTCATTTTCTGAAGCAATGTATTGTATATTTCAAGTAGCCCGTCTCGATAAAGTGAAAAATTACTAAGGGTTCTCACGTCTTCAAGAATGGGTGTGGGTAAAGAATTTAGTCATGAGAGTATGATTCACTTTGTAAAATGGAATATTGGCACACTTACAAAAATATTTATGGAAATAGTGGACATCGATTAGGAGGAAGATTAATTTTATGTTTCTATAAGAAACTAAGTGGGTGAGTGAAAAGCTGAATGAATTAGATAGTTCAGGTTGTAAGCTTTGATACACTGGTAAAGTTAGGTCGAGAAATGAGGTAGAAACTATTATTGATATGGATGGAAGAAGGATATTGTGAACCTAAAAAGGATATGAGATCATCTCATAACTTTAAAATTTATAGCGGAACAAGACATTTTGAATGTTATTAGTTCTTATGCACCTTAGGCAGTGTTCAAATGAACACCTTTAAGAAAAGTTATGGGAAGTTTTAAAAGGCTTAATTCAAAAAATGTCTATAGGAGAAATGTTTTTTTCTAAAAGGAGCCTAAATTGGCATGTAGGGAGGATATCAAGAAGTTTTGAGGACTTGCATGAGGGGTATGGACTCGAGGAGGTAAATGCGGAGCGTAAATCCATTTTATAAATTTTTTCGACATTTGAGCTTATTATATTTAACACGTGTTTTAGAAAAAAAGATAAGCATATTGTCACATACAAGAGTGGGGTGACATGTTCTCAACTAGACTCCCTTCTTATTAGGAAATCATTTCGAAAGATTTGCTTGAACTGTATGGTCAAACATGGAAATAATTTGATTATCCAACATAAAGTATTGGTTATTGATGTAAGGTTTATGAAGAGAGCTTAGAGATGATGTTGTGTTTGATATGTGGTAAGACTAGAGAAAATAAAATAAGAAATGACAATATTCCAGAGAGAATAAAGGGAGCTCACACAAACATAAAGTGTTCTTGAAACTCAAAAAGGAAAACAGTTGAATGTAAACATTGAAAAAGTAATTGTACGTTAAAATTGATCATTAAAATTAAGGGTTAATTGTTCAAATTGACCCATAATATATGTGAAGACTAAAAAACGACCCTATAAAAAACACAAATTTTACCACTGTAATTTGACATCCTACCTATTTTTGCCCCCCCTATTTTTTCTTGTAGACATCAAGTCCATAAAAATGACTTAGAGTTTCAATTTTTTAAGGGTTAAATATGTTTTGAGTCCCTATAAATATGTTAACTTTTCGTTTTTGCCCCTCTAAAATTTTTCTTCAACTTTTAGTCCCCCAAAAGTTTTCCATCTTCACTTTTGGTCCCTACTTTAAAGTAAACTCATATGTAGAATTCATATGTTTGAATAAAATTTGGCAGAAAAATTTATAATATTATAAGAATCTCTCCCAAAAAAAATTAGAATTTTTTAACATAACATGAAATAAATATAAATTTTTATATTTCGCGGTTAAAAATTCATATTTAATTTATTTTTTGTTAAAAAATTCTAATTTTTTTGGGAAAGATTTTTACAATATTCTACACATTTCATTAAAAAAATACAAAAATTAACTTAAAAATAGGGATCAAAAGTAGTGATTGAAAATTTTATAGGACTAAAAGTTGAAGGAAAATTTTAGAGGGTCTAAAATGAAAAGTTGGTATATTTATAGGGACCAAAAACATATTTAATACATTTTTTAATGATTTTTTGCATGCATATTTATGATGTTAAAATATGGCTTTCCTCATAAAATTAAAATTTTCCAACAAATGACATATCAATTATGAATTTTTAAAGCACCAAAATTTCAAAATACACAACAATGGAAACATCGACCTAGAAATTGAATTTTGAGCTGATTTTATGCGCGCGCGCGCGCACACACACACACACACATATATATATATATCTGTGTGTGTGTGTGTGTGTGTGTGTGTGTGTGTGTGTGTGTGTGCACACGCATGTGTGTAGAGAGAGAGAGTTTCGTAGATTGTGAAGAAGCCTTTATTTATTTTTATTTTTTGACCTAAACATGCAAATTTGCAATTTTATTCCGAATAATCATATACTTACGAGTCATATTTTTATACCTTAATATTGAAGACATGATTAGAACATCATAAGACCCTTCACCACGAAATTCTGAAGTTTTTAGAAAAGGGGCAAATTAATTATGAATTGTATAAGGGATTCATAATTACGGGGAACAAAAATTCATTATTAATTTGTCCCTCATTTAAAAGCTCCAGAATTCCATGGCGGAGGTTATTATTATGTTTTAGACATACTAGTAAAATTAGGAAACAAAATTTGACTCGCGAGTATAAATTTACACATAACAAAATTGCAGTTGCATGTTTATGTCAAAAAATAAAAATAAATCGAGGCTTCCTCAAAATGCTATGAAAAAAAATAAATCGAGGCTTTCTGTATATTTTTATATCTATCTTTGAAAAAAAAAGCTCAAAATTTGATTTCTAGGTCGAGGTTTCTATTGTTTTGTTTTTTGAGTTTTTGGCGCTTTAAAAATTCATAATTAATTCGTCCCTTGTAGGAAAATTCTAATTTGATGTGGAAAGTCATATGTTAACGACAGATTAATTTCTGCAAAATATCAAGAAAAAAAATCAACCTTTAGGTCACTTTTCTGAAATTTTATATCTACAAGGAAAAACATTAGGGAAAAATAGGATGATTCTCAAATTATAAGGGCAAATTATGTGTTTTATTCGGGATCACTTTTCATATTTTGCGTATATAGCAGAAAAGTATTTACCAACCCCAGCACGATTAGGGTAGTGTAAAGCACACAACATCTTAATATAATTTCTAATTTCTAAGTCTTTTGATTACTCTCAATGGGACTCAACGATTGAATTTTATCTGAATGACACACGATATCAAGACGTTCCCATTTATCCTACATATGCATTGTATATTATTATTATGATGATATAACCGTATCACCTTTTAACTAAAAAAAATAGAGATTTACCACCTTAAGCAGGTTTTCAATCACGAAAATAGAGGATTGACATAAATGTCTCCATAAAAAGTGACACATCTTGAGGAAAAGGTTTGGTCTCCAAGGCACACAATTAGGTAGAATATCCAACGAAAACATCAAAACAAACAGAAGTGAGGAGACTGGTTGGAAGTAAATCACAATTTACAAAGACGAAGAATAATCTTAGTTAGGGTATAATCAATATCAACGATATGAAGGCTAGATGAATGAGTTGGACTCTATGAACATCCTCTTGGATCCAAACACAACAGAATCCTTAAAAAATTAAATAATCGATCAAAGGTGTGAACTTTACCAATAATGACAAATTCAAAACTATTAAAGACATTTAGTCTTACCCAAGAATCAACAAGATTAAGAAAGGGATCTAAAGGAAGCATATCGGTCTCAAAAGGAAGGCAATAAATTAAAAAGACCTTCAAAGGATTGACCTTTATTCACAAAGAAACCACATTGAACAATATCTACAAGTTTTGGTTAGTGTTTGGTAATTCAGAGGTTAACAATAATATATTGATACCAAAAGAGTCTCTAATAAGCAAGCATTGATGACGAACGAATATGGTTTCTATGAGTTTCAAAGAGGGGAAGAAGATGGCAAAGGAGGATAGGGTTTGGTGGAGGATTTGTATGGAATAAATGGGGTAAAAAAGTAGAAATCTTTCATGGGAAAGTCGAGGCTTTGCGTACTCCGTCCCTATTTATAGGAGTAGTTTACAAAAAAGTTTTGTCCCTAAATATAAGATCATATACAAATTCCTAGATGCATTGATTACTCTTTTTTCAAATATACCCCTTATTAATATTATCAATTTGTCTTGGTATATGAAAAGTTAACATTAAATATATATTTAATTAAGGGTAATCTATTAATAGTCACACACATTTGAGACAACTTTATTACTCCAACAACTTTTTTTAATACACGCGATTTTTGTAAACTACTTTTATAAAAAGGGACGGAGGGAGTATATGACTTTTTCATAATCTACTCACGTGCGAGCATTTTTGCATCGCCTATGCGAGATACATGTACAAAAATTAGGGATCTAATGTATTTAGTATCATTAAAAAAAGAGTTGTGTAGCTAAAGTTATTGTCAAAATACTAAGAAAATGTCATTGGGAAAACTTATCACAAAGGGTCAAGGTTAATAGCTCATTCAATCATGAAAGACAGATGAATTGGATTCTGAGATGAATATTGAAGTTGTAATTAATTTAACTAGATTTCTAAGGGTATACAAATCAGCATGATTGGATTAGTAAAGCTTAACATATAATAAAAACACTACATAGAGGTTATTAACAAAATCATAAAGAATGGAAAATAGTGTTGTTACCAAACTTGATCTAGACTAAATTTTCAAGACTAAGATTAGTAAACAAGGTCGATGCATAATGATGATTTTTCATGAGATAAAGATAAAATGAGAGTTAGGGATTTCGAAGTAGATACGAGGGATGGATGAAGGTTGTGTTTGATGTTGCAAATGATTCATAAATCAAAGGTTGGAAGATGGATATTAGGTGAATGATTTGATTTCTCAAGGATGAATATGAAGAGAGAAAACAAGGATTTGAAAAGTAGGATTTAAATTGGGGGAAATTGGAAGAAATGAGACAAATTTTGAATCTTCCCCTTTTATAGGAAAACACAAGTTTCGTACTTCCGTGTGCGCGGGATACAATGTTGCATGCACGAAAGTACTATTCTTCATATATTTCTGAAAAGACGCTAATCGTGCGTGCGTAGAATTTTCTTCGCATACACGGTAGTGCAAGTTTCCAGCTTCCTTAACACGTTAACGTTTGCACACACGAGTAAAAGGACACAAAAGGTGAGCGTACATGAAAGGATGATTCATAAACACGCAAACTTATCATGGGTGATGAATTGTATCGCACATGCGTCACTAGAAGAAAATGGAATTTTTTAAATGATTAAAGTATAAGGGAACTTATACATTATTAATCACTTCCAATGGCTCTTAAGGGAAATTACAAACACTTAGGATCAACTCATCCTTCTCTTTTTTTTTTATCAAGTAGTAAATGATATAAAAGCAAGATAGGCCTGAACCTTTGTACAAACCATTTCATAGTAGCCCTAGAAGATGATAAGCCTAAGCTATCCCTATACAAGAGATATAAAATAAAAGATGGAGAAGCATTCCACCATTGGAAGGAATTTAAAGCAAGGCCCTGTCCATTCTTAGCTAATGCATCTGCAACAAGGTTACCTCATCTACTAACTGAAGGTGAGAAAAACACAAGAAAGGGGGGTTGAATTGTGTTGGCTTTTTCTGGTTTCTTTTTCTTGGTGTTAAAAAGCTGATCAGAATCTGTGGTGTGCAGATTCTGATACAGAGTCTGATTGCAGCGGATAGTACATAAACACAAAGATAAAGATATATATATATATATATATAGAGAGAGAGAGAGAGAGAGAGAGAGAGAGAGAGAGAAATCAAACACAAAGAAATTTTATACTGGTTTTTCCTACAACCCAGGAGTAGTTCAGTCCCCTTGCACTTCCAAGGGATTTCACTACAATCACACTTGATTACAAATCGCTCAAGGACAACTCCAGGAGACTTTCCCCATGCTCAAGCACACGTGCTCAAGACTTCCTGCTCTAGGTCTCCTCCTAAAGACTTCCTTGCTTAAGCACACAACTTAAGACTTCCTGCTCTAGGACACTCCTAAAGACTTCTTTGCTCAAGGACTACTCCAATAGACTTAAAAGTGCTCAAACATGAAGACAAGAGACTTCCAATGCTCCAAGGACTCACCTAAGAGACCTCTAATTGCTCAAGGTTTCACCAAGAGGCTTATACAATTTAGCTTTGCAACTAAAGACTTAAAATTTTTTCAGCACCTGATTTAACAATGTTTGGTGTATATGAACAAATGAACAGACTCTCTACAACACTAGGATTTCTAAGATACAAAGTTTGGTAAGAAATATCCTAAGTGTTTTGCGCTATTTGATTTTGACAAAGTAATGACACTATGAAATAGCACAGTCTTGTTAATCTTCTTCGTGGTCTTCAGCTCCTTTTATAAGCAGGGATTTAAGAGACGTTGGAGAAGAGTGCCAACGCAAATAGAGTCGTTGAGAAGCTTTGATCAAGAACGTTGGTCCTTTCCCTGATATGGATAATCCCGTAGGATGGTCTTTGAATTTTCCTTTGCTGAAAGAAGAATTATTTGTTGCTTGGTTTTTTCTTGACGTCCTTTGTCTGATTGTGCACGTAGACAAAAGAAGACAAAAAAACTGCACCTATCAGAACCTTGATAGTGAAAGTTCACAGAATAGGACAAAACCTACGTGGATTCTGGGTCCCTCATAACTTACTCAAGTATGAGGGTGATCCAAGTCTGCAGTGTCTGCTTCTGAGTCTGATGACCATCACAAAGTTTGTTGAGTTACCTCTCTAGAATCTGTGTGGTACCCGTCTTCTTAGGACGTTGACTTCTGGTTGACCTTCCTTTGGTCTTCTACCATAGTCTTCTTAGCTTCTCTTGTTCCTTTTGATGCTCTTCATATGTTCATCCTTGATAGATAGATCTTTCTATGATTCTGCACATTGAACATATGTTAGTATTCCAATTGTTCTTCAATACTTTGTTATCATCAAAACCTTAGAGGAATTGTCCAAGACACTTCTTGTTCCAACACTAACATGTGTGCACTTGCTTCTAACCTGCCTACAAAACCTCATACAGTTCTTCCATCTAGCTTGCATCCTCCAAGGGGTCCCCTCAGAATTGTGAAAAGCTTTGATAACAATAAGGGAATCAGTTTCGAGCCAAATATTACTAAGCTACAAATCCATAACCTTTTCTATTGCAAGCATAAAAGCACAGAACTCAACCTCTAGAGAGGTAGCATGACCCATGTTTTGAACAAGAGCCCCCAAGAATTTAGACTGAGAGTGTCTGAGGACAAAACCAATAGATCCACTAGGATTATTGCCATATGAAGAGCCATCACATTTTGATTTTATATCGTGTTCAACTACAACTGAATTAAAACTTTCCCTTAAGTGTGAAGCTTGAATCATTTTCTTGTTTTGGATCTTATTAATAAGATGATGATAATAACATTCATTAAACTTTATACTTGTTGTGTTCAAAATACTCATGCATGAGAATCGGAAGAATGAAAAGTACTCTGTGAATGCAAATGTAACATATTTTTTTTACTCGTAAATATAATCTACTCATCGTTGGTTTTCTCTCATTTCCATCTCAGTATTTGTTTGAATATGCGGCTATAACTCACGTTTTGCTCGAAATCATGGCAAAAATCCACTTTAATGCAGAAGCTTCAATTCTCAGCTACTTAAAGTCACGGTAGATTTACATTGAATAATGTGCGGCTGTGCCTTTACTTCACCAGACACTATTCAAAAACAAGCACTTAAAGACATAAATTCTACCAAGAATTATGGAATAAGATAAGATATTCTCTAGCAAAATTCTTTTCAAATTTTTTCCTAAAAAAGGTGGCATCACCATCGAAGTTTGGTGTGAAAAAACACCTTAGTATTTGTTTGGTTATACGGTGATGAAAATTGATTCTTAGATAATTGGTTTTGATTAAAAGTAAGTTGAATGTAAATTGATTTATGTTTGTATACATTAACCCACACGTGACTCTTATCAGTGTATGTTGTTTGGATGATTTGTATAAAAATTGATTTTAGATGTATAATTACCAAAATGAGTTTTAAGTTAATATATGTATTTTCTTTCCAAAAATAAGTTAATATATGTATTTAAACTTAGGTTTCAATTCTATTTTAAATCAAAAAATTATTTCAATTCTATTTCATGATTATTTGAATTTATTTTGCATTTATTAATTTTTTTAAAGGATTAAATTTAATTTTTTGACATAATTATCAATAGGTTATATATATATATATATATATATATATATATATAATGAGTTGATATATTTTTGAAATAAATTTATTATATCACCTCTTTTTATTAAAGAAATAATAGAAAGAAAATAAAAATAAGGTTAAAATGTGGTTTTGCTGGTCCCTGCAAATATGTCTAGTTTTGGTTTTCGTTCCTAATAATTTTTTTTTTGAAAAAGGTCCTTGCAAAATATTTTGTTTTTTAAAATAGTCCCTGGACCAACCAAAGCGCTCAAGTGGCATGGTTTTGGTCCCTGCAAATATGCCCAGTTTTGGTTTTCGTCCTTGGTAATATTTGCATGGACCAAAACTGGGCATATTTGCCGGGACGAAAACCAAAACTGGGCATATTTGCAGGGACGAAAACCAAAACTGAGCATATTTGCAGGGACCAAAACCATGCCACTTCAGCGCTTTGGTGGGCCCTGGGACTATTTTAAAAAACAAAATATTGTGCAAGGACCTTTTTCAAATTTTTTTTTTACCAGGGACGAAAACCAAAACTGGGCATATTTGCAGGGACCAAAACCACATTTTAGCCTAAAAATAAAAATAAAAAGGTAAGAAATATATGGCGCTTTGTTAATAGCGAAATGAAAAGGCCCATGTCTTTTTCTCTTCCCTGACCTCTATACAAGGGGTGTAGACTCGAACCATATAGTGTACTCCGGTTTGAGTGAACTAAAATAATCACTCGTTATGTTATTGGGTCCCACTAATTTATGATTTGGGTTTGGTTGGGTAATGGATTATCCAATTTTTTTCTTTAGTTTTTTTGTTAAATTAAATGACTAAATGAAGAGGCCTCGTATTTTTTCACAAAAAATACTCAATTTTTTTTAAATTGGGTAATATATTTTCACTATATTTTAGCGTCATAAAATAATAAATGATAATATCGAATAATAAATTTCATCATAAAATACTAACAACAAACTAAAGTTGCATGACATAAAATTACATTAGTATCAAAATAACCAAAAAGTGCAACATCCTAATTTGTAACTCTAACATATTTTAATTTCCAATATAGATGATACCTTTCAACATCCTAATTTGTAACTCTAGCATGTTTGTAAATTAGACTTGATTTATGACCAAAACTTTTTGTATTCTCCTTCGTTCCTATGAAAATAAAAATTAAAATGTGGGTATTATTGAGTAAGTGATTTTATTGGGTTTGGGTCTGGTTTTACCCGAACCCATTATTTTTTATGGGTTTTTCATTTTTAAAATCATACCCACCCAATGACCCAACCCAACCCAACTCACTTTTTTGGATTTTTTTTGGTGGGTTTGATCGGGTTTTCTAGGTTGACCCATCCCATGTACATAAAAAAAGGGAACTTGTAATATACTCCATTCGGTAACTATTATAAGAAAATTTCACTTTTTAGTTACATTATTGAATAATTAATGCATCTGATCTTTATTATAAACTAGACACATTAATTATTCAATGTATCTAAAAAGTGAATTTTTATTTATAATAGTGATCGAAGGGAGTACAACAATACAAACGCAGCAGGAAGAAGAGGGAAAAATTGGAAACCATCATGTGGCATCAACAAACTAGATTTTAGCCAACGCATAAGCTATAAAGAGTAGCTTTAAGTAGAATCAATTTTAAAATGAAGAATCATGTTGTGAACCGTTGTCAAACATCCTTCAAATACCCCCCAAATCACGTTTATTGGTGATAACACACGTTAATGGGTTCTAAATGCAGAACCAAACAGGGCTTAATTTCCTTTGTCGTGAAATATTATTATCATTAAATATAGAGTACCTATGAAACATGAATACGTAGTACGTGTTATACGATACAGATACACGGATAAACAAAATTTTTTAAATTTAAGATATGATATAAATAAAATACGTTAATAATTTTTAATATAAAATGTATATGCATATAAAATAGTTTAAAAAAATATGCATTGATTATTCTTCATTAATATATAACTATAAAATCACAATTTACAAAAATATAATACTACTCCTAAAAAGAAATAATACTTGACTTCCTCTCACATTGCAATGGGTTTAGGGTTTGATTTTGTAAACACAGACTTCAAACTTGATTTCTCGGTTGGTGGTGACCAAATTAGAGCTCTTGGACATTACTCCTTCTGTTTTAAAGTAAGTGTGGTTTAAGGTTGTTACATATATGTCAAGAAATACAATAATGTTGTCTATAGACATGACACTTTTACTAAAATAGTCTTGTTAACTATTGATGCATTTTTCATCATATAAATTAAAGTAGAATGTGATACTTTGAAAGCAGTGTGTTAATAATAATTAAGGGGTACTATTGGAAAAAAGTAATTAATGATACATTGAAAAGTGAAAATGACATTGATTTTAAAATAATTTTATTTTACTAAAATGACACTCATTTTAAAACGGAGTGATTATTTGACATTGTAAATATGCTCATAGTTTCTTTTTTCCCAACTCGTGTTGAATTTGTTAGCTAATAAAGTTGTTCATATAATGTTAACTAGTGTCTATGTGGTACTTTTTAAGATCCTTTAATAATAAATTTTTATGAAAATTTGTGTAATTAGTGCATTGAAATTTGTAACATTTGACTTTTTTTAAGAAATATTTTTTAAATTTGAGATCTTTAAAGAGTGTCCGAACACTCGTTAACAAGACAAAAAAAAAAAGCAAAGCATAATAGCGCGTGCAACAAAAACTTTATAGGAGCATACTTTTCCAAGATTTCGTCATGCATTCGTGGCGGCGGAGCTCCAATGAATTCTCCAAAAACAACAACAATTAAAACTTACCCATTAATTTCCCTTTATTTATCTCTCCCCCACTAAACAAAATGATTACCACCAATTAATCACCAATTTTCAATAACCCTACTATTTATCCGTTACATACGGTCCTAAGTAGTATTTTAATCTCATGTGTAACGTATGTTACATAACATAGCATAACCATAACGGTTATGATTTCGTTTTCATTTCATCACTCTCTCTTCTCTTCTCTTCTCTTCTTTTTCTCCCTATATATATTCCTCAACCAACCTCATACTTACTCACCACACCACACTTCTTCCCTTCAATAACCAAACTATCTCTCTCCCTTTCTCTCTCTATCTAGCTCCCCTAAACATGACAACCAACATTGATAACCTCTGGATTTTTGCCCTTGCTTCCAAATGCACACAAGAAAACATTGCTTACTCTCTTTTGATCATGGCTTTACTTTGGATAACCATGACTCTCTTTTATTGGTCTCACCCTGGTGGTCCTGCTTGGGGCAAGTACTATTATTCCTCTAACTATTTCACCACAAAAACCAACAACAACAACAACAACAACAACAATTCCTCAACTAAACCTAGTACAACAACTTCCTCTTCAATATTCATTCCTGGTCCAAAAGGGTACCCTCTATTTGGAAGCATGAACCTCATGTCTTCATCACTAGCACACCACCGTATAGCATCCACAGCAAAAACATGCAAAGCCACAAGACTCATGGCTTTTAGTCTTGGTGACACACGAGCCATAGTCACGTGCAATCCAGATGTTGCCAAAGAGATTCTCCATAGCCCTGTCTTTGCTGATCGTCCTATCAAAGAATCAGCTTATTCTCTTATGTTCAACCGTGCCATAGGATTCGCACCTTACGGTGTTTATTGGCGAACCCTTAGAAAAATCTCAACCAATCATCTTTTCTCACCCATGCAAATCAAATCATCTGGGCCGCAGAGAACTGAAATCGCGACCCAGATGATTGACTTGTTTAGAAACCACCATCTGTATGGCGGTGGTTTCTGTGTCCGCGATGTTTTGAAAAAAGCATCGCTTAATAACATGATGTGCTCTGTTTTTGGACAGAGGTTTAAGATTGATGAAGTCAATGAGAGAATGATGGAACTAAGTGGGTTGGTTGAACAAGGTTATGATTTGTTGGGTAGTCTTAATTGGGGTGATCATCTTCCATTTTTGAAAGATTTTGATGTTCAGAAAATCCGGTTCAGTTGTTCTGAATTAGTTCCTAAAGTGAACCGGTTCGTTGGTTCAATTATTTCCGAACACCGAGCCGACAAAAACCAAACCAACAAGGATTTTGTTCATGTTTTGCTCTCTCTTCATGAACCAGATAAATTGTCTGACTCCGACATGATTGCTGTCCTCTGGGTAATTAATTAAATTATTATTCTGTTACATAAAAAAAATGTTACACTTTTAAATTATAATATTCTTATGTGAGAAAAATATAACAAAAGACATTAAAAATATTTTTGGCAGGAAATGATATTTAGAGGGACCGACACGGTGGCGGTTTTGATAGAGTGGATACTAGCAAGGTTGGTGATTCACCCTGACGTGCAAAAGAAGGTACAAACGGAGCTTGATGAGGTGGCGAGTGGTGAATCACGTGGTTTTACGGAGGAGGATATGGCGGCAATGGTTTATTTGCCTGCGGTAATTAAGGAGGTTTTAAGGTTACATCCACCGGGTCCACTTCTTTCGTGGGCCCGATTAGCCATCACTGATACTACAATTGATGGGTATCATGTGCCAGCGGGGACTACTGCTATGGTTAATATGTGGGCCATCTCTAGGGACCCTTATGTTTGGAGGGACCCACTTGAATTTAATCCGGAGAGGTTTTTGAACGAAGGTGCTGCTGAGTTTTCAGTACTTGGATCGGATCTTAGGTTGGCTCCGTTTGGATCGGGTAGGAGAAGTTGCCCCGGGAAGAATTTAGGTTTAGCTACCGTCACTTTTTGGGTTGCTAAACTTTTGCATGAGTTTGAATGGTTACCGTTGGATGAAGTGAATGGGGTTGATCTAACGGAGGTGCTGAGGCTTTCGTGTGAAATGGCTAACCCTCTTACCGTTCAAGTGCGTCCGAGGCGTTAGTTATTTAGTTAGTTAAGTTTTTTAAAAAAAAAATGAAAAAAAAAAGGTGAAAAATGAGAAAGCTTTAGCATGTGGAGGGGGCTTGGTGGCAGATATACGAATCAATCGGAACCACTAAATATGAAGTGAAAGAAACAAGTCAAGCTAGATAGATTGAATTTGCCCTGTCTCTTTAATTATAATGGGTCATCAGGTTTTCTTCTTTCTTGTTTTTTTAGTTTTTTCATTTGAAAGTCAAGTTTTAAGTCTAAGTTGTCTTATTATTATTATTATTATTATTATTGTTATCATCCATGATTCAAAGAAAAAACTGTTGCCCATGTAAATATTGCTGATATTAATACAACTTTTAAGTTTACTACTATAGTCATATTCTGTCATTCTCATCTTATTACTTATATAAAGATATTAATTCTATTAGAGTGTAGGACATTAAATATAAATATTTCTGTGTCAAAATTTGAATCTGAATTTATTTCAAACTATAGATTTTCATAGTTTACTTTCTGTTTAATTGAACGACACCGTAGATCCGATCAAAAGAAAAATACTCCTTTGTTTTCACATGAGTGTTTTGTTTGTTTAAAAAAAAATGTCTCTCACAATTTATATGTAAAAGAAATTATGAATGACTCTTGATTTTCAAGCCAATATTAACTATATCCCTCGTCTCTAATTACCAGACTATTTACAAAAAAATATTTATCTTTTAACAGTTGACTCACTACAAATTATTAGTGCATTTATTACTCATTTTTTAAATATACTTCTTATTTAAGTAGTATTAGTTTATATTAGAATATGAAAAATAATATCGAATGCATTTATATATAAAGAGTAATTTACTAATAGTCACACATATTTTGGATAAATTTATGATTCCAACAACTTTTCTTAATATTATACCAGTGATTTTTGTAAAGTGTTTTTATAAAAATGGATAGAGGAAGTACTTATTTTTTTTTCACTTCTATTATTTAATTTATACATTTTGTGTACAACTATCAAAAACATCACTTATTTATAGATTAGAATCATCTTCATTTCGTCCCATTCCCGTGTGTTTAACTTAGTTGGTAGGAACAATGTATAATATACGTAGGGGCCAAGGTTCGAACACCTCATTTATCCATATTAAAAAAATTGAATTTCTAATCAATAGACTACTTGACAAAAAAAATTATATATAGAATTATCTTCATTTCTAGAAATAAATTTATTATAGTTTTGAAATAAATTAACTGACATAAAAGCATATTTTTTAGAATTTGTGACATTTATACGCAAAAAGTAACTATGATGTTCATTTGTATCTCTACTCTTTATGTGAGGAGTTAGGATCCTCTCCACGATAGGACTAAAAAGAATATTCTTTGTTCATTTTATATGATTCCTTCAAAAGAAATTAGTTGCATTTATTATACGTTTTAGCTATACATTTATTTTTAAAAATTGATGTATTTGATCCAACATTTGGACTATCTACATCCATATTTGTTGATTTAAATTTTGTTTATATTTAAGACCGAATGTACCATCTTATTATATAATTCTTTCTATTTTTTTTACAAGAATATAATTCTCTTTCATGAATAGTAGATTTAATATTTTAACAATAATTAAAAATCTGGCACGTTATTTAATACGCTACTGTACTTGATGGAGTATAGTACATACCATTTGCCAATGACGTGTTTAGCCATTCATAAGTTAGCACACGTGATCTTCACTCCCTAGTGTCAGAGTGACGAATTGCTATCTGAGACATGTTTAATTGCTTTGCTCGCCTCACAGAATTTATTTTGTTTTTGTTTGAATAAATCTTTGAATGATAAGAAGACATCTTTGAAGTTTCAGAGCAACTAAAAAAACATTTAATGTGTCTAACTACTGTACATGCACAATTCAATGAGTTTCATTGTCGGATGTAGGACTTGCTACAACTATCCTTCCAAGGAAGACACCAAATATAGGGTACTATTGACTATTGATAGTACCTGTTTATTCTGTACCGACTTAAAGTCTTAATACATCCAATGACTACAAGTTGATTCATTCATAAATCATACTTTATCCTAACAATCAGATATAAATAAGGATAGTACTAACCTATGCATCCAAAATGCTGGTTAAAAAAACTAAAAATAAAAGTTTTAAGTTGAAAATGTTACTTTTTACTTTTTGATGAATTATCTGTGCAACCTTTAATACAATATTGTTATATTTGATTCTTTAACTAATATTTTATGAGTACCTGTTAGTATTTTTCTATAAATAATAAGGTACCGGTACTAGTTAGTTGACTACAAACTAGTTCATACTTTGTCCTAAGCAAGCTCACACACAATTTTTATGTACTAGACAATTGACTTCAAACTAGTTCATACCTGGTCCTAAGCAAGCTCACAACCAATTTATATGCACTAGTTGCTTGACTACAAACTAGTTCATACTTTATCTTAAGCAAGCTTACAAATAATTTATATGTACTAGATAACTTGACCACAACCTAGTTCATACTTTGTCCTAAGCAAGTTCACAAGCAAATAAATATAAAGAGAAATATGAACTTACAAATCACTAGTAATTTTATTCAAGCAACGTACCAATAAAAGAAACTCATTTCCTTTGTAGTTATTGAGTTAATTTAATCAAGAGTTGTAACAAAATGGTGTACAAATCTCATTATTCTTTTTGAAATGAGATGCAATAGATATTCAACAATTAAGATTTCATTGAATAGATTGAGCCATCATGCAAAAATCTACACTTGTTTTTTTGTCTAAAATCTCTAGCGCTCTTCGACGCTCAACTATCAAATAACGTAATCGTTTAAGTGTCTAAATGTATATGCTTACTATCTTGCTTACATGTTGTCGGTTTTGATCCTCCACCCGAGGTGGAAGGAGGAGGTATGGCACCCCAATTTCTTTTGTATTTTTTCTTATGTTGTTTGAGAATTTAAAAAATAATATACAAAAAATTCAAATGGTAAAATTAAAAAGAGTAATACTAGTTTGCACGAAAGGAAAAACAACGAAAGCGAAGAATAATACTAAGAATGACCCATGATTTCCGCTAACCGCCTTAATTATATTAATTTATTATTAAAATAAATATATATAATTGTCAGTTTGTGCTGTATCGTGTGTTTCGTGGGTTTATATCCCGTACTAAATAGCAATGCTCAATTAAAAATACATTTGACATGTTAAGATACAAAATATGTAAATCCTTACCTTTTTAACATGAATTTCGCTACTAGACTTTTTGAACAAAAATTAAAATAAAAACTACAATACTTATGTTTGCCTATTACCATGCAAACATTAATATAAACTGTAACATGAATTTTTTACGCGCCAAAAACTCAAGAACGCGAAACAACAAAACATGCACCTAGAAAACAAATTTTGAGCTGGTTTTTTGCAGACACCTCTATAAAAATACATATAGAGGATCTGCAAAAAACCAGCTCAAAATTCGTTTTCTAGGTGCATGTTTTGTTGTTTCGCGTTCTTGAGTTTTTGGCGCATAAAAAATTCATATTTAATCCGTCTCTTGTCGGAAAATTCTCGTTTTTTGTGGGCGATGTTGTTTTTATGTCCTAAACATGCCTGCAAAAAATCGTGAAAAAATTCAACTTCTAAGTCACTCTTATAATACGAAATATGAATTTTTTACGCACCAAAAACTCAAGAACGCGAAACAACAAAACATGCACCTAGAAAACGAATTTTGAGCTGGTTTTTTGCAGACACCTCTATAAAAATACATATAGAGGATCTGCAAAAAACCAGCTCAAAATTCGTTTTCTAGGTGCATGTTTTGTTGTTTCGCGTTCTTGAGTTTTTGGCGCATAAAAAATTCATATTTAATCCGTCTCTTGTCGGAAAATTCTCGTTTTTTGTGGGCGATGTTGTTTTTATGTCCTAAACATGCCTGCAAAAAATCGTGAAAAAATTCAACCTCTAAGTCACTCTTATAATACGGGCGCGCGCGCGCGAGCGGGCACGCGCGAGCGAGGAAATCCGACCAATTGTTTCCGGATCAAGAAAAGAAAAAAATTTCAGATCTAAACAAAAATATAAGAGTGTAAAAGAGAAATGAAAAAAATATGGTGTAGACAGTCTATGATAAAAATCGTGTATTCCAGATCTAAACAAAAATGTTGATAAAAAATTACTGACGGTCTAGCCGTCACCAGGTGTGTCGCCCGTCACCAATTAAAAATAGACGGACAAGCAGACCGTCAGTGTTGGTGACGACCGTCAAGAAATTATAAAAAATAACAAAAAAATTGCTTAACAAACTTTGTTAAAAAAAACACAAACTTTAGTTTTCAATTTGAAGAGCACGGTCCAAACTTTGTTAAAATTTCAAGAGCACGGTCCGTGCGTTTACAAAACTACAATAAAGCACGGTCCGTGCTTTTTTTGCACAGTCCGTTTTTTTATTGCAAGGTCCGTGCTTTTAATGCACGGTTTTTTCAATTAAAATCTAGAATAAAAATTAACGCACGGTCCGTGCTTTGTAATACACGACCGTGCGTTTTAATGTTCCTGGTTTTAAACTGAAAAGTGCACGTTCAGTTCTTCAAACCGTGCGTTTTTTTCTATCAATTTTTTTAGTATCGGTTTATTTTTCTTTGGTGACGGTCGTCACCAAATAAATCTGGCCAACCCGTCACAACCGGAAAAAAAGTTAAAACACAAACTTTAGTTTTCAATTTGAAGAGCACGGTCCAAACTTTGTTAAAATTTGAAGAGCACGGTCCGTGCGTTTACAAAACTACAATAAAGCACGGACCGTGCTTTTTTTGCACGGTCCGTTTTTTTAATGCGCACGGTTTTTTCAATTAAAATCTAGAATAAAAATTAACGCACGGTCTGTGCTTTGTAATACACGACCGTGCGTTTTCTTTGTTGACGGTCGTCACCAAATAAATCTGGCCAACCCGTCACAACCGGAAAAAAAGTTAAAGCAAGTAGCAGGTGATGAATCTACACCGTCTGAATATACAATTATTATATCTAGGGTGCTGGTTGAACTTTCCCATGCTGGGAAGCAATCTTGGTTTCCCAGGTTAAACTCAGCCTAATATTATATTTCATGAACAGAATATTAAGTACTTTTTTTTGGTCATGAACAGAAGATTAAGTACTTGATCATGTGTGCTTGTGTCTGCAACTTGGGTAGTGTTAAATCAATCATGCAAGAGTTGTCAATTAAACAATATTTTGAAGGATATTGGCAATTTGGCACTATCAAGTCACACAGACAAAAACCTTGGCCTGATCTAGCTTTACACAAAGTACATGGTTTCTTCAGCTTTCTAGTTTCTTGGCAATTGTGACTCTTACACACACACGACATCTCCATGACTGTGGATGGGGACACCACCACTGCCTTTCTACTTGTCCTCTTTCCACCTTTTACTCTCTGTAACACAACCTCTTTCTGTGTCACAGATTGGACCACTATAACTGATATATTTGTTTAATTTACCAAGTTTTACGTGCTCATAAACATAAATAAAAAATAAAATACTTAGGAGACACAAGCTCTTTCTGTGTCACAAATTGGACCACATTACTTTTTTTTTATTTGTGTGTTCAAATATTTTTGATTTTAGTTGTGACTAAGTAAGAATTGTCCATGTTTAATATATGATAAATGTTATTTAGACTTAAATTTTGACATCGGACATCGTATTTCAACAAATTTTATACAGTTTATGATTTTTTTTTTCCTTAGAATCCAAACACACTAAAGCTGAGTCTATTTAATACATCAAAATTTTGTGTCCAAATACCGGTACTAATATTATATAAATAAATCATTTTTAAGATATGTGTATAGTCACTTCAAGTGTGTGTGTATATATATATATATATATATATATATATATAATTGATATTTGATAGTGTTGAGGTTCAACTTTACTCCAATTTAGCATATACATGAGGGGAATGTTTTATTTATTACAATGCTTTTTTATTAATCTTATTTTCCTGTTTTGCTCCATTTCACTTTGATTTTATGTAAAAGAGTTTTGCCCCATTTCAATGAAAATGGTTTCCATCATTATTCATGATGATATGATAGATAAAAGTGACTAAAAATGATTACCGGCAGCAATTTTGTGTACCTATAGTTAACTAACTAACTAATAAGCATTGAAGTCAATTTAATTTTGATTTTTTTGACCATGGTCTTCAATAATCCCATTCTTGTCTATTACTTTTAGCTATTTCTCTAACTTTTTCTTTGTTATTTGTGAAAGAAAATTAGGGTAAATAACTTCATTTTCTAAATTCCTCCGACAATAACATGAAATTTGGATTTCACATCAAATATTGAAAATGGAAATATGTGTTTACATAAAGGGTTACGTCACTTATAAGAGATGTCACTTATAAACTCCTTCAGAGATTGTGAGATTTTTCTATTATAATCTCAATTGTACAAAGTTTAGCGGACTCAAGATATAGCAACTAACTTCGTACTATGATTTATCATTGACTTTCTAATAATGGTAAACAACTTGGACTCTTGGCAAACAACTCCAAGAAGTATCTATATGAATTAAATTTGATCTAAAATTGGAAGTACATAAAAATCTCTCAAAAAACTTAGATTGACTTATGTGTTGAAGTCTTTACAAATAGACACTATAATACACTTCGATATTGTTAGAATTCATCAATCACCATTGATGAATCTTCAAGAGCTTGAAGCTCAAGGAGAAGAGAGAGAGAGAACTCTGTAACAGAATGTGAAGTTATGATTCATTGATTGGAAAGTTAGTTACAGAGGAGTATTTATATACTGTTACAATAAGGCAAAGATGAAATCTAACTAGCTAACTTAATTAACTCTGCTTAACATAATCTTAACTCTAATTACAATTACTAGTTGTCATATATCTCTAATATGCCCCCTCAAACTCATGGAGGTTGAAAGTCTGTAATAGTAAGGCTGGAGCGCATGGTGCAGAATCTAGAAGTAGATAACGGCTTGGTGAGGATATCTGCAAGCTGATTGTCAGTGGTAACATGACAGACACACAGATCCTTGTTGCAGACTTTTTCCCGAACAAAGTGAATGTCAAGCTCCATGTGTTTGGTGCGTGAATGCAGCACAGGGTTATGAGATAATGAGATTGCACTCAGATTGTCACAGAAGAGGGTGGGAGTTTGAAATGAGACTTGTAGCTCCTTCAATAGAGACTGAACCCACAACAGTTCAGCTGCTGCTAAGGCCATGCTACGATACTCAACTTCAGTGCTTGAGCGAGCAACAAGATTCTGCTTTTTGGAGCACCAAGAGATGAGATTTGGTCCAAGGAAAACACAGTATCCTGATGTGGATCTCCTATCATCAGGATCACTACCCCAATCAGCATCACAATAAACTTGAAGAAAGATATTACTGACAGAAACAACAGGTTGGAGTAGGAGGCCAAAGTGAATGGAGCCACGAAGGTGCCGTAATATACGTTTGACAGCCTTCCAATGAGTTTCCAAAGGGTTAGCCATAAACTGACACACCTTATTCACACTGTAGGTTATTTCAGGTCTGGTAATTGTCAGGTATTGGAGGGCACCTACAATGCTACGATAAGTCTGAGGATTTGACATAGTATCAGTCTCAAATTTGCGCATCTTGCTACTGGACACCATAGGAGAGGAAATGCCTTTTGCGTCAAGCATATTGGCACGAGAGAGAAGTTCACGAATATATTTTGATTGAGACAGATAAATATGACCAGAAGACAGGCGATGCACCTCAATGCCCAGAAAGTAGTCCATAGAACCAAGATGTTTCAAAGCAAATGAAGCATTTAAAGTGAGAATAAGCGTCGGATCCTGTGAGGATAATGTCATCCACGTAGATTAGTGCATAGACACAGACACCCTTGTGTGTATATATCAGCAAGGAAGGATCACATTTGCTATGAACAAAGCCCAGAGTGAGCAAAGTCTGAGTGAGCTTCTCATACCAAGCTCTTGGAGCTTGCTTTAGACCATAAAGTGCCTTGTTCAATTTGCACACTAAGTCCTTATTTGCAGCAATAAAACCAGGAGGTTGAACCATGTTGGGAGGAAGAGAAGTAAGAGTTCAAGTATTGTTGGCTTGGAGAGCATTGAATTCAGCTTGCATGGCATCAAACCAGTGAGGCTGAGACATTGCTTGTTTAACAGCAGAAGGTTCAACATGTGTGAGATACACCTTTGGTTTGAATATTCCTGACTTAGAATGTGTTTGAATGATGTTGGGAGAGGGTAGAACACAGTCAGCCAACTCTGGTGATGGTGAGTCCAAACTAGGGAGAGGAGATGGACAATGTGACTCAGGGGCAGGGAAAATAGGATTGGGAGAAGGAGTAGGGGAGTTAATAGCACCAGTAGCAATAGGAGAGGTAGATACTGGTGAACTTGGGACATGGTCAGACACAAGAGTGGGGGGAGGAGTCTCAGGTATAGATATGTCAGAATAGAGAGGAAAATATGATGGTGAAACAGGATGTGAATTATTACCAGGAAAAAGATTATGATAGGGAAAAACAGTTTCACTAAAAACAACATCCTTGGAAATGTAAATACGACCATTGGCTGCGAGACATTTATGACCTTTATGACAGGGAGACACACCTAGATATAGACACTCTGTAGACCTGAATTCTAGCTTGTGAGAATTATAAGGCCTGGTATGAGGAAAACACAAACATCCAAAAGTCCTTAAAATGGTGTGGCAAGGTTGCTATTGATAAAGGGCAAAATATGGGGATATAAAGGTAGGCAGTGTAGCAGTAGGTAGTTTATTTATAAGGTGAACAGCTTGTGTAAAACTATGGTCCCAGAATTTAAGTGGAACAGAGGAGTGAGCTAACAGGGTAAGACCCAACTCAACAATATGTTTGTGTTTACGCTCCACCGTGCCATTTTGATGAGAGGTATGTGGACAAGTAAGCCTGTGGATAATGCCTAAATCAGCCAAATACTTAGTGAATGGTCTGAATTCACCTCCCCAATCAGTTTGTAAGGACTTAATTTGAATACCAAACTGGTTTTGAATTAAAGCAAAAAATGATTTGCAAGCTATCATAGCATCAAATTTAGCTTTTAAAAAAATAAATCCATGTGTATTTGGTGTGTGCATCAACAAAGGAAATATAGTATTTGTAACCTTGCACAGAGAGAATAGGAGCTGGTCCCCATAGGTCACAATAGACTAAATCAAAAGCATTGGAGTAAACACTAGAAGAAGCAGGAGAGTGTAATCTATGTGCTTTACCCAAACAACATGTTTTACACAATTCAAAAGATGATTTATTGGAAAGATGTATATTACAGAGGTTCAAAACATGATGAATAGCTCTAGAGTTGGCATGTCCTAGACGACTATGCTAAACTTTGCAAGTATTCTCAGTGGTAGCTGAACTTACATTATTTGCAGAAATAGGAAAATGCAAAGAATGAGAATTTCTATACACAGAAGGAACATGCTGAGCAAGATGAAGATGTCTAAAGCAGTATAGGCCATCAGATCCCAAAGAACCTTCAAGCAATACTTGCTTAGATACCTGAGATTTGACAAAACACGAGTGTGAGTGAAACTCAAAAAACACATTGTTGTCTTTGGAAAATTTGGATACAGAAAGAAGATTCTTAGTGATTGATGGCACATGAAGTATGTTATTAAGACTAAGCTTAACACTAGGGACAAAAGGCGACCTAAAATGGGAAGAGCCAGTGGAAATAATATGCAAACCTTGTCTGTTACCCATATGAATCAAATCAGAGCCTTTGTAAGCTTGACTCTAAGATAGGTTCTGAGCACAAGCAGTAATATGATGCGATGCACCTGAGTCTCGATACCACAAATCATCATCAAAATCACGATATCCTTTGAATTCTTGTGAAGTATGAGCCGGTTGGTGAGTGGCAACAAGTGCATTGGGAGAAGTTGCTGGTGAAGACTCAGCTGAACTGGTGGGAACAGGTGGTTGCGGATTGGGAGGAATAGCATTTGAGGGAACCATTGGTGCAGGCATGGGTAAGGTTTCATCAAAGCGATACCAGCACTAAAAAGCATCATGCCCATACTTAGAACATAGCTGACAAGTAGGTTTCTGACCCCCAGAACGGCCTCCATTAGAGCGACCTCTTCCTCTATTGCCACGACCTCTGTAGCCATGCCTACCACCTCTATGAGGCTGAGAGAAATTTCCACCTCTGTGAGCTACATTAGCTGTCATAGAGGTTGAACTGAGATCTTGATTGAATTTATCTATTTGCACCTCTTGGACAAGAAGCAATGCTTCAAGATCAGAGATCGATACCACATCAGATCTGCCATAATAGCCAAGCACGAACGGATTGAATTCAACAAGCAACCCCTCTAAGATAGCATCGGTGTGTTCTTGCTCAGAAATTGGATCTCCAATTGAAAGTAAAGCATCAACAATAGCTTTTATTTGAAGAATATACTCTGTAATTGTTTTATCCCCTTTCTTCGTGGTTTTGAGTTCAGTTCTGAGTTGCCTAACCCTAGCTTTCATGATCGATTGAAAATGTTTGTGGATTTTATCCCAAACTTGAAAGCTGTGCTTACAACCAATGGTGCGAGGAAGAATCGACTCAGAAAGTGAAGAAGGAAGCCAGATAAAGAGAGATTGATCCTGAACTAACCATTGTTTATACTCATTGGATTCACGATTACACATGCGATCTGCTTCTGATGCGAATCAAGTAGGAATCTTTGGATTGACAACGAATCGATGCAGTTGATTCGCGATGATGACGCCTTCAACTTGTTGAGTCCACAACAGAAAATTGGATTCGATGAGCTTAATCGACAATTTGTGCGAAAACCGATCCGGAAGAGAATTTGCTTGAATTTGTGTAGATCGGCACGAATCAGAGTTAAGAATCGGTACTGAAGTTGCAGGCCTAACTCATCCTTACAAAACCGGTTCATAAGGTGAGGAGTGCCTCCTCTAATCAAGAGTCTTATCTATCCGATGTGGGACTTGGGTTTTTCCAAATACACCCCCCTCACGCCCAACACTCTTTGGGCTTGGTGCGTGGATAGGTAGGTGGCCCTTGAATTCGACAAGCTCTGATACCATGTTAGAATTCATCAATCACCATTGATGAATCTTCAAGAGCTTGAAGCTCAAGGAGAAGAGAGAGAGAGAGAGAGAGAACTTTGTAACTGAATGTGAAGTTATGATTCATTGATTGGAAAGTTAGTTACAGAGGAGTATTTATATACTGTTACAATAAGGCAAAAATGAAATCTAACTAGCTAACTTAATCAACTCTGCTTAACATAATCTTAACTCTAATTACAATTACTAGCTGTCATATATCTCTAAGAGTGTGTTTGGATGGGGGAATATTTTGAGGTAATGTAATATTTTGAGGGAATTCAAATACTTTTAGATGAATTTCATTGTTTGAATAATAATATGGAGAATTTTCAAAATGATGAAAATTTATGAAGTATTTTGTTCAAGTTAAATTTAGAGAATTTCAAATGACACCTAAAAGATAAGAATTTCAAATTTCTTCATTCTTATAATTTTTAAATTTTGCATTTTGGTCCTCAAATTTTTCAAAATTTTCAAATTGACCCCAATAAATTTACAAAAATTGCAATTTGACCTTTGATATTTTTTGGAAATTACAAATTTACCCCTCAATTTATTCAAAATTATAAATTGACCCCTCAAATTATTGAAATTTACAAATTGACCCCTAATTTTAATTTTCAAATTTGGCCAAAAAAAATAATATTTATAAAAGTTGCCCAAAAATGATGACCATGAAATTTTTTATTACTCCATCCAAACAAGAATATTTAGAAATGAAGTCAATTTAATTGAATCATTTAAATTGCCTAGAATTCTAAATTCTTCAAAATTTCTTAATTACCTCACCCAAACACACTGTAATAGATATTGTTAGTGCTTTCATAATCATTATTTATGAGATTAGTTCGTCCGTACACCAAATGAGATACCTCACCTTAAAACTCTATGCCAACACACTAACAAAATCTCTCAATCATAATTTGTAAGGAAAAAAGTCACCTAAATAGACCGACTCTTCCTCTTGAATGTGAAATGGAATTCAAAGTCCTTTGAACCATAACAAGAAACCTTTTGGACTAAACAAATCGACACAATGGGACAACACTATCAACAACTTTGTTAACTAGTAGAGAGACGATAAGAACTATATGGCTAGTTCATCAAATCTAGCACGTTTGTGATATTGAATGGGCCCATCTTTAGAAACTTGTCTTGGGTAAAAATCCAAATCCATTAAATATTAGGTTCCCACGTATTAGGAAACAAATGAATATTGCAATGACAACTCCAATTTTATGCAAGACATATAAAAAGATACTCATGTTTTGTTCTGTCTGCCTTGAGATTTTTTTTCTCCCTTTATACAAAATAAATATATTAACATGTCTTATTTACTCATTACTGTATTCTATGAATTAGGACTACAATGATGCTTGTTTGAAAAGTTGATCGTAGTAGAATTAGCTTAAATCAAGTTTGATTAAGGACAGTTAAAACACATCAATATCAAATAAGCAAAAACTTGACAATAGCATAAATATATGTTTATATTAAAATGACAAATGGTCACATCAACTTTAATTTAAATCCTGATTAAATTTTCACCACTACTAGAAAGAACACCTCCCATTATTAGTATTTAACGACTAATTATTTTTAATAATGCATTAATATAATCTATGTAATGAGTCCCTTTCTGCAGCTTGATCATATTTCTAGTCCAACACGGAAGAATATTTTTGTTGTTCAATAGTATTTATATATTTTTGTTATTTCCATATTTGTAGTGAATACATTTGTTACTTTCATTCACTTTATACTCATTCGATATCTTTAGGTTGTCAAATTTTCCATGCCATTCCTTAGGAGGTTATTTTTAGACCATGCAAAGATTTTTCTAACTTGTTGACCTTGTTTTCTTGTCCTAAATCACAAAACCTTCTGGTTGTTCCATATAGATTTCTTCTTCTAGTTCACCATTTAATGAGGCAACTTTCACATCCATTTGGTGTATTATCAATTTATGAACAGCGGCTAAAGGGACTAGAACCCTTATGGATATGATTCGATTGACTGGTGACTAAGTGTCAAAGAAATCTATATTTTTTCTCTTTGTCTAAAACCTTTTTCTACAAGATGAACCTTGTATTTAGCAACCGAACCATCAGGTTTTAATTCCTTTTCCAAAATCCAAATACAACCAACTGGTTTGCAATTAGGAGACAAGTCAACTAAGAGTCGTGTTTCGTTAGACTCTAGAGAATCCATTTCATCGTTTACCTTTTTTTTTTCTTCAAAAGTTAGCATCCAATGAAGACAAAGCTTCTTGAAGGCAGATGGATCATCTTCCAATATATAAACCATATAATTAGGTTTATACTCTTTAGCATTTATAGCTTTCTTACCTCTTCGAGGTTCTATAACATCTCGTACGATGTTTTCATAATTGTTTCTGATTACTGGAATGTGATCAGATGCAGTGCCCCCACTAGCTCTCAATTTAAAAGGGAAGTTATTTTGCCCCCACTAATGGCGTGCTTTCATTAGCGCCCCCACTATTCTTTATTTAAAGGGTAGAAATCAGTATCGTTTATGTAATATCCCGCTTAGACGTAACTTTTATCAGTGTCAGAGGAATTATGAGTAAATAAGGGCAGAATTGTAATTGTGTGAGAGATGGGCTTTAATAGGAACATAAGACATAAGCTTCTTCATTTTTCCACTTTCCTTCTCTCACTACAAAACTGATTTCTCTCCCTCCCTCTCTCTAGTCTCACGCCCTCTTTCTCTTTTGCCACCATCCACCAAACTTTCATTCAAATATTATGAAACCATTTCCTAGCAAGCTCACTTTGGGATTTCTAGGGCAAGAGAGGTTGAAGAAAAATCAAAGAAAGGAGTAGGAACAAGCTAGGGTTTTTGAAGTTAAAAGCTTAGCAAGCACCAAGCACGAATTAAGGTGAGCTCCCAAGAGTTTTATACTCTTTTGAGTTAGTTTTTGAGGAAAGGCTTAACATGATGATTTTGCATAGATTTGCATAAGTTAGTTTCCCTTTTGTTAATACATGATATGCTATGATCTTATATGTTAAAAACCTTTGATTTTGATGTATAAATACTTGCTGGACTGTGTTTTGGTTGAAAACTCGTTTTGGAATTTTCTGGAAATGTTACAGGGCATGGCCACTCTGGTTTTGTCGTGCCATGACAGAACCTATCGTGCCACGATCATATGGATCAACACATCCATCGTGCCATTGTTATTAGTTTAACAAAAGCAAGTATATTTTTATATCGATTCCACAGGGATTATTGCGATATCATAAACCGTTCAACGTCGATTATCATTTTAAGTTAGGGTTTCATCTTTTTGTTTACTAACACTACTCGACTTTAAAAACATTATAAATAAAACGTAGAGTAATAGGGCATAAAAAGTGTTAGGATTAAAGTACGTCAATCAAACGTCGATTGTATTCGATTGATCATAAATATGGATTCTAGCTTTTCTTATATAAGACATTATCATGTATCACTCGACAACGTCATTCGTGTCCAAATGACGTCGTGAGATCGATCGTATCGTTTAATCGACGATTTCTCAATCTATTAAACGATTCGAAAGCTTTACGTTCCGACACTTTGTGTAATTATCAAAACCAAATCCCATGTCTAGAATTTCTTATTTTGATAGAATATTATTCTAAACCTAGATTCAAAAGTATTTTTCAATATCATTTAAATCAAATATAAGAATGGAAAACAAGAATAAATTCAATGATATATAAAAGGCTAGAATCATATATTTAAAATATCAAAAGTTTACAACTAAGAGTGATTGATTACCTAATAATCCCAACAAAGGAGATTAGTTGTTCATTCTCATGACAACAGTACAAAAGTAGAAAGGAAGATGGAGATCAAATGCTAAGACTTGATTTCTCAAAGTTGCTTAGTTTAATCTTCACTTGAATCACTTTTGCTCAATGAAGTTTGCCTCTCTTTAGCCCTATTCTCTTTCTGGAAGTTTAAAATCTTAAGCTCTAAAAGTTATAAAAACTGATAATCAGATGATAATACATAAAAAAATGAGCTAAAAAGCTTTTATACAACTGAGTTTTTGTACGCTCGCTACAAGCGACGAGCCTGTCGCTGTAGCGACGGCAGATTTCTTGGCCAGTGGGGAAGCTCCACGTCAGCATATAGCATTAAACCGCCCTTGGTCGCTATAGCGACGAGATCTATCGCTATAACGATGGAACCTTCAAAATTCTCTGCCTAAGGTCGCTTGAAGCGACCAATCCATCGCTTGTAGCGATGAACTTTCCATTTTTCCCTGCCTAAGCTCGCTTGTAGCGAGGCATCCTGCGCTTGTAGCGATGAAGCTCTGATTTTCCCTGCCTACGCTCGCTTGTAGCGATGAAGCTTGCGCTTGTAGCGATGAGGCTTAAACAAAACTTCATATTTCTTTGCTCAATTCAGGTCCAAGCATGAAATTCCTGCATAATTAGATGGGGTAAGACATAGGATCACAAATTTAACATTTAACCAAAAATATGAGCTTATCCTAAGATAACTTGTAAAACAAGTAACATAAGTGTCTTAAAATATATCAAAAGATAACTACTTTTAAGCACTTATCAGTCATGACAAGAGTCATCGTGCCATGACAAAGGCAGAATACCTCCTCCTTTTTGAAAACTTGTTTTAACGCCAGAAAACCACCCCCACAGCGCCAGTATGTCTTTGTATACCTAGAAATGGAAGAAAAGGTCATAGACTATCTTGTATTAACACGAGAGTGGGGTTAGATACTTCATATATCATTGCTCAAAAGAATCAAGTGTCAATATGACAATGGGTAGATTAAACCCCAAGTAATCAAGTAAGGCAAGGGGCTTAGTTCCCAACGATGAGTAAGTGGGATAGTAAATCCCTAAGAACGGCATATGATAACGATATGTCGAATCCTTTGATAGGAAAGCAAGATTTAAGAGTATGAGGCATAAGGAATGTTCATCATTCAAAGCTTTAGATAAGCTTAAGAGTTGGTATTCCAACGACCAAGTAAGAGGCTTATGAGAACGATAAACTTAGAACCTTATATTATAGGTTAAGTAACACATGATTATTTATGTAATGAATGCATCAGATATGCATAGTTTCAGACGATGCATCAGATATGCATATGTTCAGAATAGTGTATCAGATATACACATGCCAGATAAGTTATGTATCAGATATACATAACAATAAGAGGAGTCCGGTGATTAGCCTCAGATAGGAATTCTCATCAGTTATCAGAGGAATGTGCTTCGGGGTTACTCCACTCGGGGGCATTCCATAAAATGAACTCAGATAATAATGTTTGTTACACGCTAACATCTAACATGTATGTTCAGTTTATGCTATTTATGTATCAGGCAGTATATACCTCAGATAGGTATCAGATGGTGATCACAGGAGTTCCCTCGATCACTAAGTTATCAGGATATTGTCTAGTTCCCACGACTATACAGTTATCAGATAAAAACCCTTTATGGGTAAGGTTAGAGCTTGGCATTCATAGGATTCCCGATATTGCCAAAGTAGGCATGGCGACCCTAGGTTCCCTGAGGTTGCCAATAGTAGGTTGGGCTGGAGCTCACTGAGACATTATGTCTCATCCCATTCCTTCTGGTGCAGGTTCGCAGGTAGCACAACGCAAAGGTAAGGAGAAGACTATGGATTGATCGTGCTGGTTTAAGTATTACATTAGATGATGTGTACTCGGTCTTGTATATTGATGTAATATGATGTACAATATCAGAGATATTTTGTATAAACTTTTGGATGTATTGATACTTATGAGTTGTATCATTATGGAAATGTTATTCTGTATTGTAATTTAATGTATCCAGTACGAAATTTTAATACTCGTATAAGATCCTAGGCAATCTTCATATGAGTGTTACAGTTTAATTCTATGCTCACTTTAGCATTTAGTTCTTAAAACTTATATGATTCGCTATTTATAGCATACCCAATGAATACACATTCATAGGCTCTACTAGTGAGTTCAACTATCTTTAAGTCACAACCAGGTCGCTCTCTTTAAGACGTTTTGCGGTACTGCCCAAAATTGTGCAAGACAGACTATCAACCACGCCGCCTCCAGGATAAAACAAGCTCAGCTACAACTGTGCGGTTAACTACTGCACTGTAGAAAACCGTTCGAGATTTACACCTCTAATATGGTACTATGACCACTCTTTAATACTGAAACCTCTCTAATATGGTATTGTGACCACTCTATTATGGTGCTAAGACCACTCAAATATGGTGTTATCACCATTCTAACCTTTAAGTTCTCCAAAAATTCAATATGGTACTACAACCACTCAAATATGGTGATACCACCATTCTAACTTTTTAACTTCTCCAAAAATAGGAAAATATCGAAAGAATATTTATATATCGTTAAGATCATTCTTAATTCCGACGGGACATTATTATTCCAAAAGGGACTATGATCTTAAAAGTTCTCTTTATTCCGAAGGGACAATATTATCGAAGGGACTATGTTCTTAACACCTTTCTTAATTCCGAAGGGACATTATACCGAATAGGGACTAAGGGCTTAAGAACACTCTTAAATTCGAAGGGACAGAAAAATGAGATAAGGAGAAGAATAGCTCGTTAACACAAGCTGGGGGGAGAAGAGAGAAAGAGTTCTCGACAACTCAATAGAACTCTTTGGTGAGATATTTGAACTGAGATGAGTCCTCTATTTATATAGAGATTTTGTAACTGTTTTAGCTAAAATTGCGGCAACAGTTACTCTAATGAATAAGATCAAAATGAAACTTAATCACTAATCAGTTCAACAACATTTGTGGATAAGATAAAAAAAAAAACAAATCCACAAAAGTGGAGGAAACAAACTTATTGGATATGAATGAAGGAAAGATGAGAAATTCAGTCGGATTCTCAAACCTTATCACAACCAACATAAACTAAAATTGTGGGAAGTGATATTCATGAATAAAAATAATAATTACTATTATTTTTATCAATATCAAGTATTTAAAATTAAATGCCGCAATTTAAACACTACTAATGTGTGTGTTCTATTTTATGTGGGATCCCCACTCTCTATTTTTTTCAATTCACATCACACTAGCTCAAAGTCTTATTACTTGGTGTTTAATCTTCCAATTTTCTCCCAATTTCACACCAATGTTCCAACAGTTACCACCTCCGATGTCATGGTCCAACACACGATCCAGCTCCCACTTATTTATACCAACCCGAATTAGGACTCTGATACCACTTGAAGGAGAGTATGCGGAAACCCGGGAGCAACTACATACCAATGCTCTATGACAACAAAGGAGGAGACATCACATCTCCACTAAAAACCTTAAAACATTAGGTATATGAGTCACATTTCTTACATATTCAACTTTTTCTAAATTGATAGACAATATGAAATTTAACCTCTCACACTTAAAACTCATGGAGAAAAAACACTAAAAGAAGCTAATTTGTTAATAAAGCGTGGTTTTTTCCCTAAAAATATTAGAGACCTTGAAAAGTATGTTCTTGGTGAGAAGAATGCACTTGAGCAGTTGAGCCATCTATTTCTAGCTTCCAAGGAACAATATGGATAGAAGAAAAAGCAAGAACCACAAAAAAAAGTTCCTTTTAACTACAGATTATGACAACATTAAAGTAGTTCTGGTCACATACTAATCACTAGAATGGATCGCTTTCTTACCCGGGGCTTGTTAACACTTTATTAAATAAACAATTATCGTAAAAGCACTTATATATAAACTATTTTGATAATCAAAGATGGTCTGTTGTTTTCGTATAAACTATAAGTTGTATTCGGTTGTCTTGAAATACTAAAAAAATAGTTTTTTAACATGTCATAAGTTAAAGTCTATCAAACGTTTTCATAAGTTTAATATTAAATAAATGGTGAAATTAGGTCTCAATAATCATAGTGGGAGCGAATAAAGTATTGATCATAAATTTGATCGGATTTACAACATGTTTGATCTATCTAATATATATATATATAGATTATAGATATTAAGAATACCTGAAAACATGATGAAAGATCTTTCGACAGTAATCTGAAACATACAAACAAAAGATGAGCGACGACTTTTGTGGTTCTTTTCCAACCACGACTCTTAATGTCTCAAATACTCTTCATATGGAGAGATGAGAAATTACTCTTATTTATGATATATTGGGGGACTATAGTTTTATATAGGGTGATGACCAATTATGGTTCTCATTATTTCAAAATGGATCATCGGGACATCTACCCCTGTCAAAGCTTGTATCAATTAATTAACTATCTAAATAGAAATCAAATTAATTTTTTTTCTTTATTTAATCACTAACCAATTAAGGCTCTTAATTTATTAAAAAACTAAAATTATATATGTGTGTGTGCCCACATAATAATTATTGGAATATAATAATTGAATAAAGGGAAATTCTTGTTTACCCTTGAATAAAATATTCCAACATTAAAAGGATAGGTCTAAATAAATTGTTCATAAGTCAATTCAAACACAACTGATAACCAATATATATATATAGTGCATAGAAAAGAAGAAACAATTATGCTAAGATTCAATAGTAATACAATTAAGACCTAAATGTAGTTTTACTCCCTTATTTTGCTTAATTTGGATTTTAACCCCCCTTATTTTAAAACTCGGAATTTTACCTCATATTTTATATTTTTTAGAATTTTGCCCCCTCTACAAATTTGAGTTCATTTTCACTGATGTGGCAATACTGATGTGGAATATATTATATTATTTTTTGGTTTCGCTCATTTTCTGCATAATAAAATGATATAATATATGCCTCATCTGCACTGTCATATCAACGAAAATGAACTCAAATGTGGTATAGAGGGCAAAATAGGAGGGTAAAATCCAAATTAAGCCAAAATAGAAGGGTAAAACTGCATTTAAGCCTACAATTAATTAACAAATAAAGAACACAAAGTATATTGTAAATATATAAGCAATGAACGGATAAAAAAACAAGTAAATACTAAATTACCCTTAAGAGAAAGAAACAAATAAAAGCACAATTTTTTTAAATAAACTGGATTAAAGAGAAATTTGTCTTAATTAAAATAAGATTAATGGTAATTTTGCAACTGTCCCCGATGAAGTGGCACTGAGAAAGGTTGAGGCGGACAACCACCCAGGGCCTCATTTTTTAGGGGTAAAACATTAATTATAATTTTTGGCTTAGATATTATAAATGAATATTAAAATAAAATTTTGTATTCCTTCAAAAAAATTTGTATTATTTAAATTATATACAATACTTACTAAAAAAATATATACAATACAAAATTAATGAATACATGTGATTAATTAAAATAAAAAATAAATTCATTACAACCACAACTTTAGCAATTGAGGGTCAAATTTGGGCACATGAATTAGAACGTTCATATGGGCGAGTCTAAACCTCTTATATTATACACTAGTACTAACAAGTCAGAATTTTTACCCTAATGGTTTAATTTTTTTTCTTCCTAATATTTTATTTCAAATCTTTCTATCTCTTGATCTGATGGTGAAATTTTATTTGAAGAATTAAAAGTTATTAGGAAAGTTTTGTACCAAAAAAAAGTCATTAGAGAAGTTTTATCGGTTGATCAAAATCAAATTATATGATATTAAGTTCTTTAAATATTTTTAATTGTTTTTCTAATGCATGCATATCATATAAAATAATACTAATTATTTCTATTACAGTTGCATCTGCTGAAAAGAGTTTATATAAACTAGACTCTAACCCGTGCATCCCATGCGATGCACGGGTTTTAGAGTTATATATATATATATATATATATATATATATATATATATATATATATATATATATATATATATATATATATATATATATATATATATATATATATATCAAATTGACTATATTATTAGAAATCATTCATCAATTAATCAGTTATAAGAAACAATCTTCTATCATTTAATTGAATACAATAATATTTTAAAAAACTGAATCGATTCATTAATTGACTATATTGAAAAGTATAAAATTTCAACAACCATCAACATATTCTCATTAACCATACATAAAAAAGTAGTACATGCAAGGTATTCTCACCAGCCATTTAAGTCACACATATGTTGTTGTTATCATCCCCATTTTTTTAGGTACAACTGCGTTTTAATGGATAAATTACATGAAAATTCAGCAAGCATATAGATATAAATGGTGAATTTTTAATATAGAAAACATGCGCAACAATAACCATAATTAAGTTATCTTAATATTGTGTATGACCATAAATTGTTGAATGATATCAATATGACCCGTCTCTTTTTTCACAACATAAGTTCTCCAATGATTGTTCATATTGCCATTAGTTACCTCTACCTTCAACAATATTTGTTTGTCTAAAAAAACGTTCAATTTTGTTGGATACCCTTCATCATTGTTTCCCTAAACAGCAAAATCACATCAGAATTTTAATTAAACTGATTTATAAAGCAGTTGTTGTAAGTATCAAACTATAGCATATTTTGTATACCTTGACATTTTAAGCAATCTAATCGTGGACATTTTTACCTAAAAACCAAGACACAACTCGATCAAACAAAACAAATGTGGTAGATCTTGTTTAATTCATTACCATAAGTGAAACCTCAAATATGGATATTAAAAAGAATTAAGCATTGCCAGTAGCATCAATCTTAAAATATCAATAATGTAAGCATCATTAAGGAATATAAGATCAGAACAATATAAGCATATATCTTCTTATCAATATATTCAATCAAGGGTTTAACCATAAAAAGTAGTGAAAATTAAGATCAGCACGGTATAAGCATATACAATCAACAAACATACCAAACAACAGAAACAGAAGGGAAAAACTATATCAGAACAATATAATTGTATAATCAATAAAAAAAATAACCAATCAACAATTTAACCATAAACAATTCTGAAATATAAGACATACCTTCTCATCAACCATTATTGTATTCATGCATTGTGTTTCTGATGACTTAGTTTTGTTTGGCACATACATGAACAATGCAAACCCGCAGTTTCGGAAATACTCTCCCACCGGTTAAAGAAGCAATATGAGTCAAGAATGATGCCATTTTTGTAATAATTATGATATTACGCATGAGAAAAAAATGAATTCAAAGTGAACGGTTGCATAGTGGGGCGGTTACTACATATTTGCTAATTAGAGTTTTGCTAACGGTTGCATAGTGGGTGGTTACTACATATTTGCTAATTAGAGTTTTGCTCACGTGAAATAATTAACGGATGAAGGATGGACGGTTGCATAAGTGGGTGGTTCCTACATATCTTTATTAAAAGAAACACTTAAATATAAAAAACGTTAGTGGCTTAGTGGTATAAAATGTGTAACGTAAACATATGTTACCTGGTTCGATTCCTTGTATAACCTTTTTTTACACAAGATAACAGTCTCTCTAATACAAAGAGGATGATATTTAAATACGGGTTAATAAGTGTTTACACCCTGCCATTTGAGTGAGTTTTGGTTTTTCCCCCTGTAAAATAAAAAGTTGGAGATTTCCCCTTGTCATTTGAAGATTCTTTGGTTTTGAACCCTCATGACATATGACTATGCACTTAAGCTTATGTGGCGCGTTGAGTCATCATGTTTTGCTTGAGTGGCATGTTGAATGGGTATTATTAATTCTTCTAGATTTTTTTTTAATTTCACTTGGCATTTTTCGTTATTAAATGAATTAAAAATTTAAAAATTTGTATAAAAATTTAATATAAAAATTTAAAAATTTGTATAAAATTTTTTCATCATTTTTCATTATTAAAAATTGGTATAAAAATTTAAAAACTTATCATCAACAAACAAAAAATCATGATCTTCATCATCAACGTCAATCTTTCATCAACCCATTTGGGGTTGGACTAGTGGTTGCCTTGGGATCTTAAAGTTTGCTTCTATCAAGGTCTTACGTTCGATTTTAATGCAAGTGAGCGGTGTGATTGGTCCCCTCGAATTAATCGGTTGTTGGACCGGATACCGAGTTTTAAAAAAAAACGTTAATCTTTCAACTCTCCCATTCAACATCATCATCAACAAACCAAAACTAAAAAAAAAAATTTACAAAAATCATTAGAATTAAAAAAATATTTCTCTTCTTTCTCTCCGTTCCCTTCCTATTCCTCTTTCTCATCTATCTTCTCTCTGTTAAGAGTCGCACATCGGATAGGAGATGACCTGACAATGTGTTTATAAGTGGGGGCAATCTTCACCTCACAAGCCGGTTTTGTGGGGTTGTGTTAGGCCCAACCACAATTTCTAAGATGGTATCAAAGCCTCTCCAAGATCCATTGGGCCACCTGCTATCAGGTTTCCGCTATCGGGCCACCCACCGTTTATGTCCACGAACCAAGCCCAATAGTGCTGGTCGTAAGGGGGTGTGTTAAGAGTCCCACATCGGATAGGAGATGGCCTGACAATGTATTTATAAGTGGGGGCAATCCTCACCTCACAAGCCGGTTTTGTGGGGTTGTTTTAGGCCCAACCACGATTTCCAAGATATTAGAAATAATAGGATCAAAGAGATGAAGATGAAGTTCATAGGAGAAGTAGGCTTGATAGGTAGAAACAAAGGAATAATCCTTGTAATTCATATTGAATTAGAATGAAAAAGATAACCATAGAGTACAATAGTGAGAGATATTTATAGGGTGAGTTAGTCTAACTAACTCTTAACTACCTAACCAACCAACTAACCATAGTTTACATATCAACTAACTATGATTTATTCACTATACCCTAATAGTCCCCCTCAAACTCAAAATGGGGAAATTCACCAATTTGAGTTTGAAATACAATGGAAATTACAGTTTATTCATACTGAAGTAACTAAGTAAAATTAGGGTTAAAACTAGCAAATGACAATAAAATGATAGGAAATGATAATGAGGCCCAACATGGAATCCAGCAAACTGTAGAGACCCAAGGCTAAAGTGAGAGAAGCCAAGTTCTGATGGAATTCTGAGTAAGCTTGCTCTGATGGAATTCTGATGAAGTTCTAATTGAATTTTGAAGTTCTGAAACGTCTTTCAACTAAAGTAGATTGCTGTAATCGTGCTTCTTCAATCAAAACTGCTTTTCTCAAACACTTTACATCCTGTAACAAATCAACTTATACAAAACCAAAAACAGCTTATGCATAACATGTTTTTCCCCGAAAATAGCTTTTCCAAATGCTTAATCACAGAGCTCAACACGTTTCCTTCTATTCTCCTTCCTAGTTACATTGTAGCAAACATCAACCCTAACTTCTACAAACAGCCTCTCCAGAAGCACTTTTGCATAATGTGCTTTTCTGATACAGCTTAAACGAAACACACTTTTACCAAAACCAACTTATTGGAAACACTCTTTTACCAAAACACACTTTTCCAAAAGCGCGATTGTGCTCAAATTCTCCCTTGTCTAACCACACTTTCTTGATTGTGATTGAATCTAAAAAGGAGGTAGAAAGAATATTCTGAACTGGAACGGTATCTCAAGGAAGTGGATGATGAGCACATGGGAGAGTTCCATCAGAAAATTGTTTCTTCCCTTTGTCCCATGGTATCCACCATAACCAATCGATAACAAAGCTTGTGTACATGAAAAACGAAATTGAAAAAGAACTTGACAGAAAAGAGGGCAACGAACCGCAACGATTTCCACCAGGATCAAAATTGACGATAGATTCATCATGTAACTGAAAGTACTGAAGCTTGCTGTTGACTGTGATTACAGCTTGTTCCTGTTTTCCGACGAAGAAGAAACTAACGCCGTAAATAGGTCCAGAGCCTGAGAGAACGAAATCGGTGACGAGACTCTTCGAGTTCTTGATCGCTACTTCAGAAACGGTGAACTCAGATTTTCGATTGTTCAGTTTTGCAGATTCAGTAGAGGTGTGAAGCAACGAATCAAGATTCTGTGAATTCTTATTTTCTCCCGAAGCATCAAACACAGAGTTGTGATCACTGCAACAACGTGAATTAACGTGAAAGCAAGGAATTGCGCCGATCTTGAAGGCAAATCCATCAACCGCTGGGTGAAACGAAGCAATCCACGGTGAAGAAACAGAAGTGGAAACTAAATCACCGAAACTACCGAAAACGAAGCAATCTTATGAAGTGGATGAACACGAAGATTCTGATGCAGAAGCTTCAAGATTTTCATCACCAACCGAATCCTTTTCATAACCAATAAAATCCTCTTCATCGTCTTCAGGATCACTATATGCGCAACAATATCGCTCTGATACCATATCAGAAATGATAGGATCAAAGAGATGAAGATGAAGTTCATAGAAGTAGGCTTGATAGGTAGAAACAAAGGAATAATCCTTGTAATTCATATTGAATTAGAATGAAAAAAATAACCATAGAGTACAATAGTGAGAGATATTTATAGGGTGAGTTAGTCTAACTAACTCTTAACTACCTAACCAACCAACTAACCATAGTTTACATATCAACTAACTATGGTTTATTCACTATAATACTCTCTATTCCCTTCGTTTCCTTCTTCCTCTTCTCTTTGTCCTTCTCTCATCTCTTCCTTCTTTGTTCTCTTTTTCCAATCATTCGCAAAAAAAAAAAAAAACACAACACACAAACTCATCATCAACAATCCTTCATCGTCAACATCAATCCTTCCAAATTTCAATTATCTCAACCTATTTTTGGACCTAAACCCATCATTAATCCTTCACAAAAACTCATTTTTCGGATCCAATCTAAACCTCTGTCATCATCGATCCTTTACAAAAATTTAATGTGCTTTTTATGCCATAGCAATTAACAACTGATTCAAATTAGTTTGAAGAAGAAACCAAGGTAAAATTAACCAAGGATGTTTTGGTTATAATAAAACTTAATTTTCAGCAATCTTTTATTTCAATACATTATACAATTACATTTACATTTACTTGAGAGAGATACAACACATTACAATATTGAAAAAACTTTCTTCATCCAACTACGGTGAATTAGGTTTGGCGAAATGAATGACTATAAGTCATCTGCTTCGCTTCCGCCAACATGGACTCACAAAAATAAAATATTGTGCTTAATTAAATTAAGTCTTAAATAAATAACAAATTCATATGAAATAAAAAACTAGAAAAGAATTAAAAAAATTCCAACTCAACGTGTCAAATCATCAGTTTTACACAATCAACGTGCCATGTAAGCATATTTGCACAGTCAGATGGACTCAGGGGGTGAAAACCAAAGAATTGAAATGGCGAGGGGGAATCTCCAACTTTTTTTTTACATGGTGGCAAACCAAAATTCGCCTAAATGATAGGGAGGAAAACACCTATTAACCTTTTAAATAATTTTAGAGGCTTTGTCAAATTCTTTTATAGGGGCACCATTCTCATGATTTCCCCATGACATTCAAATTCAAAGGACAACCCTGTCTCAGGGGTGTAGAACTCAGTGCCTTCAGGTTACAACGTTAAACTCTTACCACTGAACTAATACCTAGAAACAACCTTAGATGTTCACTTTTAGTCATGAAAATCATATTCTGCTCTACTTATCAGGATAAGTAAAATGAATTTGCGGTTAAATATATGCACAAGATTATTGAATGAAATGAGACATTGATCACCATTTGTTATTATTAAATATTATTGATGATAAGTAGTGTTGTCTAAACTTGGTTCACTTGATGATGTTTAAAATTTGAATTAATAGTGAAATCAAACAAAGATTAAACATTGAGACCTTGCTTGTGCCGTGCTAGCAACTTGTTTTTCCTATTTGGATCATGTTATTAAGACGGTTGAAGGAACAAATGGAGCCCATGATAGTGATCTAAGAGACAATTAGCTCTTTTCTTTTGAAATTTGACAAAGACTTACCAACTGTTTCCAAAAACATTAATTTAAAATTAGCCTTGAGTAAAGCCTTAACCTTTATTTAAGGGAAGGGTATGTATTTCACTAGACAGAGACACTGACATGAATTCAAATCCAATTGAGTAAGGAACAAATGGCTAATTAAATTCCATTTTTTTGGATAAGGGAACTTAAACTGAGATGCTTTTCAATATTCCATATACAGTTCTAAGTCCATTTCAATTTTAATATACTAGATGTTTTGATAACTATGCTTGTGGTCATTTTATTGTTTTAATTTAATGAGAATGTAATCTTAAACTATGTATTCAAATATTTGTCTCTTAGGCCATGCGGATCAGGTTAATTGTTGTTAATTATGAAGGGGTTTTGAGCCTACGGATCACTTATCATTGGACATTGATGTATTACAATTTATATTATTTTGGAGTAGATACTATTACTAAGTACTTTGAGAGGTCTCAGTTTAATACATAAAGGTAGATCTAAGTGTATTTTTGTTCTGAACTGGATCGAGACCCAATCGATACTTCCTAAGCGAGGTCTAAGTCAAAATGATCGAGTTCCTGCAAAAATGAATCAAACATGATTACGCTTATAAATACTCCTAATAAAAGTTGTATCTTAATACTCGTCCCTCTTTTCAATCACTCATTGATTTTCATCGACTTGAGTGTTTGTGTGTTTTTAATTAGTCTTACCAAATCGTTAGAGACAACGTTCCATCGTCAATTGAGGTCTACTGCGGATCAATTGATATGATGACAAAGAAAGTGATCTAGATATTGAGTAAAGGATGCAATTTGATAGGATTTTTTTTTTGGTTTCAATGAACTTAGTAGTGGAACTCACACAAAATAAGTGCATAAAACTAGAAAATTGTGGGTTGGAACCAACGTTATAATGTATCTAATATTCATGCAGTCTTTTATCATCTGAGTTGTACTTATAAGAGCTAAATAATGATATAATTGCCTAATGAAACTTGGTATTATGGTAGTTATGAGAGTGACAATAAAATTTATATATGCTAATAATGATATAATCGCCGCCTAATGAAACTTGGTATTATGGTAGTTCAACAATAATAATGCAGGGTTTATTTATGCACTATGCAGCTGTATATTAATCCGTAGGTGAATGAAATTTCATTAGGACAGTGAATCAGAAAAAAGAACTAAAAGATATGCATGTATAATTGTACTACTACTATATAATTGTTCTCAACCCTAACTCAGCTAAATTACTATTAATTATGATACATGATCAAGATGGAGTGTACTAATGATTTTGTTCCCTTGCTGATTTTAACATAATCATCCCGTGACAACCTTTCTTCTTTCTTTTTTGTCTGTTTCGTGAACTTGACTAATCTAATTAGGCCTCCAACAAATTAATGTGGCATATCTCCAGAGTTGTTTTATTTATTTTTTAATAGTAAAGTTTGAACTATAAAGACATACTACTCCGTCCCAAAATATAAGCAAAAATAAGTCAACATAAGTTGATGTATTTGGTACAAATTTTGAACCAAATACATTAACTTTTGTTGACCAATTTTTGCTTATACTTTGGGACAGAGGGAGTAATTTTTTTAGGGGAAGTGTAAAGACATCATTATGAGTTGGTGATGTTATAATTAAGAAATTTCTACGGTCCCGACTGAATTTATACTGGACCATACTGTTTTTTCATAAAAAAAACAATTAATTTTTTTAAGGAGCATTAAGGATACACTAAAATAAAAATAACTACATACTCCGTAGTTCTTGAAATCACTTCTAAATATTTATTTTGAATATTGTAACTAAATACATAGAAATCAACTACAAATTATAATAATTGATTAAATTTTATATTTAACACCCCTTAAATGATTTGAGTGTAAAATATTTCTGCAAGCGAACTAACTTAAATTTAAACAGCTGAAAAATATAACGTGTAGAAAGTAAATTGACAGGATCTTAAAGTGCAGAAATGTAAATGACTTTGAAAAACTAAATTGCATAAACTTAAGAGTGCAAAAATTCGCATGAAAAGATGTAAATTGCAAATTGCATTAGGCTTCTGTGTAGAGACAGACGCATGTGAATGGCATGCCTATTTTTAGCAAGTGAAAAGTATCAATAATATTGTAGATCTATCTAATCCTAAAGATGGAAAAGTATCAATAGCTTGACTAATCATAATTGGTTTCCGAAGAATTTTATGACAACCCTACATATTGTCTTTTCCACATTAAAAAGAGATAAAGCTTGAAAAAAATTATAACGAGTTATCTGTGAGAAGTATGAAGTCCATATTATTTGTATAAGTAACATATGAATTAAAATAAAACATGTGACATATATTATGTATTTATGTGATTTATATACATAAATTGCTCTCCATTTCTTTCACTACAAGAAATCTGGAAATTTGCCAGGGGTGGATTTCCTGGGAACGCGCGCAAAAGCCATGGAAAAATGTAATTTGCGAGGGGTTATGTGAGGGGCTGGATCACTCGGTAATACAGTCATAACAAATGGGAATGCTAGGGCTTTAACTCCTGGCAAATTTGCGAGGGACATCCCCTGTCATAACCCCTCGTGTAACTCCTGGCAAAACCCTTGGCATAGCCCTTGACAACATGTCTGACTCAACTGCCTGCTTTTCTGACGCATTGTCACATGTCACGTCAGTCGCATTCTGACCCAAAACAATGACAAGAGCTCTGCGAGGGGTATGCCTCTGTCAAAATGTATAATAATATTTAAATAAAATGTTTTTAAATTATTTTTTAATTTAAATGTATTAAAATTATTTTAAAAATAAAAATAATTTAATTTAATTATTAAAATAATTTTAAAAAACGTTTTTAAATTGTTTTTCATTTCATTGTTTTAAAAATAAAAATCATTTAAAATAATTTAAAAAACGTTTTTCAATTGTTTTTTTTCATTGTTTTAAAATTATTTTAAAATTAAAAATCATTTAAAATAATTTAAAAAAACTTTTTAAATTGTTTTTTTATTTCATTGTTTTAAAATTATTTGAAAAATAAAAATCATTTAAAATAGTTTTAAAAAACTTTTTAAATTGTTTTTTTTAATTTAATTGTTTTAAAAAAGTAGTTAAAAATACAAATTAAAGTAATAGCACACATAAAATATTAAGTCTAACAGCAATGAAATTAAAATTGTATGGAATAATATTACAGACCATAAGTAGCAAATAAGTAGAAATTGTACCGGGAAACATAAGAAACTTCCCCAAATATTACACACCAGGAAAATAGATAAAGACACAAGAAAATAACATGCAGACACACATCAATGGGGTTCAACTTCAATCCTCATCGTCGCTCTCCACCTCCTTCTCTTCACCATAAATTGGATAAGGGTCGTCATCTTCGTTCAGAATCGACACTCTTGTGTTGGCAGGGTCTTCCACTTGCACTTGCTCACCTGAACTCCCAGCTTGTGCTTGCCTAAATTAGGCAAATTGCTCCTCATATGACCATTGTCTACTAAGCAATTCTTGCACAATGGCCTCGTGACTCGCCATTTGTTGCGTGAGCTGCTCTTGTGTCAATTTTTTGAATAAGCTCACGCATCTCAGGGGTTAGCTCAAGCTGGTCGGAGGATCCTTTGCCATGATTCAGGGTGAGTCTGAGGGTTGCTGCAATACCCTTCCGATAGTTAGCGGCAAAGTTACCACCGGCATATAACTTTCCTTTAGTTTTATCGCCATCAACTTTAGTCCAAGTTTGGAGGGTCAAACCATGATCAACTGATGACCCTTGAGAAAGAGCCTCAGCAAGCTTTCTATCATACTCCTCCTGTATAAATAATAACAAAAGAGTTAATGACAAATAACAATTAGTTTTGAAAACACAATAAAAACTAAAGCGAATAATTACAGTATACTTATCAAAGATTACCTGAACACTCCTAGCACGCTCATCACAATATTGGCTGGAACTATGTCTGTGTGTTTCCTTATGAAGCTCGTTAATAAACGGCTCTCTGCCAAGCCTCCTGGCCTATTTTTCACAAGAAATAAAATTATTAATTAATTAAACATTAAATTTTATGGTCAAATGCATAAATTTATTAGTATTGATTTAAAACAATCAAATTTAAATATGATATGGAAAAATAATTATGAAATTCTGGCAAGTCCTGATGCTGAACGTAAAACATAGTATAATACGAAACAATAACAGGGAAAGAAATATCAGACTGAAAGTAAAAGGCACATGATATTTGTTAACCCAGTTCGGTGACAAACACACCTACGTCTGGAGGCTACCAAGCTAGGAAGGAAATCCACTATGATAGTCCTAGATCTAAGTTCTCAGCAAACTCCCAGTTTACAACTTTTCACCTAGCAACTACCGGTATTGACTTCAACCTAGGAACTCCTAGACCTGAGATCCCATCTCACTTCCCCTCAAACAATCACAGCCCCAGTGATCTTAAACTCAAAAAACAAACAAAGTAGGAGACACACTCCAAAACACACAAACGTCACTCTTGCTTAAAAGCTTGTGAGTGATTCACAATTACAACTCAACTAAACACAGTCCTAAGCTTGCATCAAGGTGACACAAGAAAGGCTCACAATTAACAGACTTTAAACCTAAGTATACTCTTTCAATGATAGCTTTGGTTGAGATGATTTTCTTCAATAGCGGCGCCCTCTATTTATAGCCTTTAGCAGCAACAAATATTTGAACCAAATATTCTTCAAAGATATAATTCCAAAATACTTCTTTAGAAATATATTCCACAATATTCTTCAGAAATATATTTTCCAAAGATCTCTTTGAAAATATATTCACAAATAAAAGCATCCAATCTTCAGAATATATCTTACGAAAATATTCTTCCTTCTAGAAACACACGCAGCTTGGAGAATTCTTCAATCAAATCTACAAAAGATCATGTGAGAAAATAAACAGCTCCAAGGCACGAAAACAGGAGCACAGTAAAACAGCTTCTGAAGGTACTTCTGAAGAAGTGCTTCTGAAGGTCTGCGTCTGAACATTCAGCGTCTGAAGGTTGCTTCTGAACAGTGTTTCTGAAGGTTCAGCTTCTGAACAGTGCTTCTGAAGTTCTGCTTCTGAAGACGTTCAGTTTCTTAAGTTCTGCTTCTGAGGTCCAGCTTCTGAAGACGCACATATTGCTTGTATATTTGATTTTAGCAAACATGAAGCCAACAACCAAATATCCAACAAATTAAAAGTTTATTATTTTTACCAAACGTTCAGCATGCTCTCCATTGCTTATACAACCACCGGTGTGAATGCAGCCCCCCTTTTCCGACGCCCGGTTCTTCTATGCTTTCTCAGACTTTGACTTGAAATCCTTCGATGCCCAATAGTCAACCAACTGGGTCATCAACTCCTTTTCGATCCAATGTGACCGCTTTTTTTTTTCTCTCCTCATAACGAACACAGGCGTTTCTAAGCATATCTGAAAGACGCGCAACAACTTTGATATGGAAATTATGCCGCATTCTTCATTGAACCTGGCATCCCAAGTACACTTAGCCTACATTTTTGTTAACATATTAACGAAAATTAGTATACTATAACAAATGTGCATATAAATTAAAATACAAATTATGATATATATTTGAAGTAAACCGAAAGAGGTTAAACCAGTGCTCTTTCTCATCATCATCCACATCATCATAAGTCTTCCACAATCTATTATAGCAATTGTGAATGATATCTCTGATAGCTTCCGCCGCGGGTTTGCAAGGCAAAAAGCTGAAACAATAAAAACTCATAATTAAACATTACATAAACTTAAAATATACATAAAATTATTAAAATTGAACTATGTAGCAATTATGATAATAGTTACGAGTTGCCATTAGGTGTTAAGACGAAGCGACTCCGAGCATCTGTGGGATAAACCGGCGGGACATCATCGGCCTGCACCACCTCTCCACCACCATCCATCTGGCCTGCACCATCCTCTTCGACCACATTTTCTTGTTGGGGTTGTGGTGGGTTTTGTAGTTGTTGGGTTTGGAGTTGGGTTTGTGGTGGGAATGGATATTCGGACAACCCATACAGGAAAGGTGGGGAAGATCCGAATGGATAGACTGTAGGGAAGGGAAAGGAAGGTGAAGACCCAAAATGATATCCCAGAGGTCTCGGAGGGAAAATGAAAGGAGATGATGAGAAAAGTGGTGACGAGAAAGGTGGAGCTATAGTAGGAGTAGCTGCACTAGCTTGGGAGGTCCCAGTCGATCCCTGGCTAGAAGATGCAGTAGGTGTGGGAGGCATTGGGGCTAATCTGGCCTGTGTGACTGGGTCCACAAATTGAGTAACATACCACCTCCTGCGGCATTTGCTCTTGCTCTTATCCTCAATCCTCGGAGGCATGTATGCCTATTTATCAATAACAAAAAAGCCATATTAAAAAAATAAATCATCATAACACAAATTAACACAAATAAACAACGTATTCATCCATTTTGAAATTAAAACCATTACAATTAGAACAATATACAACAATACATAAATTTTAACAATACAACAATACATCAATTATAATCCAAAAACACTTTCATCAACTTGATCCCCTTCATCATGATTCCCTTCATCATTATCCTCTTCAGAACCAACATCATCCTCATCATTTTCATCTTTATTTGGAGTCAACAAAGCAGCAGGATCAACATGATCTGCTTCAACTTGTGCATCACGCCAACCTGTAACTTGCTCAACTTCAATTATCTCATTAACATGTGAAATTTCATCAATTTGCTCAACTCCATCAATTGGTTCTTCAGTCTTAATGCGATCCTTTGGTTTTGTTTTGATTGCAACCGACCATCCTCGTTTGCGTGGTTGCATTGGGGGATAAGGAACATAATACACTTGCCTAACATTATGTGCCATGATAAACGGGTCACACACTTTATATTTTTTGTCCACTCGAATGTCAACATTGTTGCTTATTTTGTTCATTTTTGTCCATCTAGGTGCAGATCAAACCAGTCGCAATAAAATAACACCACTTCATCTTGATTGTAAAACAACTCGTAAATGTGTTTGATCACGTCATAGAAGTCATCTTCACCTCCTTCCGTAACTCCTTTTACATATACACCACTGTTATATTTCTTCTTCCCCTCACTCCATGAGTGAGTATGAAATTTATATCCATTCACGAAGTATGTATGATATTCAGTGGCACATTGTAAAAGACCTTGAGATAAACCTCTTAAACGAATGATTTCTTCGGTTGGTTCGGCATAGTATACTTGTTGTTTAAACCAACCGGGAAAATATTCATGTATATAACCAAGCGAATCATCACCAAATTCTTCATAAAAGGTCTTAAATTCCCTATACCAAAATTCAAGTCAAAGTTAGATATGTATTAACTTACTCAATGTACTAGTAAAAAGTAATAGTTTTGTTTTACTTACTCAAGGTATGGTTTAACCTCCGCGCAATTAATCAACACATGAACATGAGATGATCGTAACTCTTTCTGATCTACCATCCAATGTTCACTCGCCTTGCTAGAGTGACGACCAAGTGATTGAAAACTAATAAGGTCAACGAATCCCTTTCAATTTCAACATCAACATCATTTACACGCTAAACTGTTTTTAATAAAGAAAATTCTTTACGCGGGAATTTTTTTTTTACCGTCGAAACTGTTTTTAATAAAGAAATTTCTTTATGCGCGAAATTTCTTTACGCACTACTAAATTGTGTACACTTTTTTTTATTAAAAATGTAGTTATTCTAAAACAATTTTAATTTACAAACTAATAAAAAAGTTTTTTAACCTTATTCTAAAACACTTTTTTCTAAACTAAAAAAATAGTCTTTAAATAACATCAGTTTTATAATTATTCATTTAAATTAATTTTTTTATTCTAATTACTTATAAAATAGTTTTGTAGTTAAAAAACAATTTCATATCAAAAACATTATTATAATTTGTTTTTGATAAAAAAACAAGTTTTACTTCGTTTTAATAACTAAGAAAAAAAATATTATTTCAAAAGTTTTATATCGAGAGCAACTTTATTATAATTTGTTTTAGATAAAAAACGGTTTTAATTTGTTTTAATAATTTAGAAAAAATATTATTACACTAGAAAATAAACAATTTTAAATTTTAAAAATTATAAAAAACAGTTTTAATATTTGAAAAAAGTTATTACACCATTAAAATTAAAATTTGAATAAATAACAATTTTCTCTAATTAACCTTAAAAAACGGTTTTAAATTAAAAAAAAAAACAGTATACACTATTTAGAGAAACCTAATGTTATTATCAAAAAAACCTAATATAAGACTATATTTTTTTTTCCAATCTAATATGTTTAACAAATCTAAAAAAATACTTATTATTAAACAAAACAACTTACATACTCCACATATATTCTACATATAAATAATAATAGTCCATAAACATCATATATTATTCAACAACAAACATATTCAATATCACAAAAAAATCAAAGACATACAGAAATATACATACCCTAAAAACAAAATTTCTATTCATTTTTTTACATACTCAACACAACGCAATTATATTGTTCTTGAGCAGCATGCATAACATTAGAAAATATTCAGAAAAAAATATACTAATCTGTAAAAGAGCAACAAAAAACAATCCACGAGCAAGCTTCACAGGAGGCGGAATAACTTTGGCAAATGAGATTGAACAATACTGTTGCAGAAAACAACAAAGAAAATAAGTAAATAAATAAGTAGAATAATTATTGTAAAAATAATACAATTAATAAGTGAAAGAAGTTTTTACCACAAAATTAGAAAACTAGAAGATGAATGTATTAGGGAGAAAGAAGAAATGAGAAAGAGGAAATTATTTTGTAAGTCTCTGAGAAATGGAGAAAGAGGAGGCACACAAGTTTTATATAGACTCAAGGTGCCAAGATTTAAACGAGGGGCAGGCCCTCAGAAATTGAATGTGTCAGGTCAAACAGACATGTGCTCAAGTTCAATAGCTTTTGTACAGACAATGCCAGCGCTTTTACGTGGGATAACCCCTGGCAAATTGCCATGCCTGGAAAAAAAAGGGTCAAAATTGCAGCTTTTGCAGGAGAGTAGTCTTTTCGAACTCAACTTTTGCATTTGCAAGGGGCAGGCCCTCGGGTAGCTCCTGTCATACGCTGACATATTTCTGTTTTTGCAGTACAATTTGAATTTGAGTTTCCCACCTTGAATAATCTGAAGGCTTATGCGAGGGGTTGACCCTGTCATTCGTGCTTTCAAAATTTAGCAATTTTCCAGGGGTTTCCCTGGCTTTACTCCTGACAAATTTCCCAGGGGTTCATGCTCCTGGCATAAGGCACTGGCTAGTAGTATTTCTTTTAGTGTTTTGAGAATTGGAGAGGGTCCTAACCCCCCTAAAGAAATGCCTGAATTGTTCTATAAAAATAAATCAAATTAAGATATGTGGAGGAAAACATGGAAGGTATGCAAATATAATTTACGGTTGAGATGTATTTGTCTGCTTTTGTTAGATTTGTTTTCATAACAACAAGCATTTATCCTTTGATTAATACTCAATGAAATATAAGCAAAAATGGTAGTTGAAGAGTCAACATGTGTTGGTAAAAATTTAGTCTACCTACATCAATTTTTTATCTACCATTTTTGCTTATATTTCATTTTGATGGAGTTCTACTGATTACATCACTTTTAATTCAATATATTTTCGTTTTCATTTATGATAAAGGTGAATACACCAATGAATGATAATATTACTTTAGTAAAAGTATTTTTTTTTCATTTATACATTTTTCTTAACATGTGTGAATTTTTTTGTGTTAACCATCCGTTCTCATTTAAAAGAGATGTAAGTAAAGTTTGACCAAAAATTGTCCCACCCAAGAATCAAACACAGTTTCTCCATTCGTTCTTTGGTGAAACTCATTAACTACTTAAGTCTAACTACTTAGTTTTAACATGTGTGAGTTGATTACCTAGATCACTTATTTTAGGATTGACGAATTATTTATCACGCTTTTTTCTATGTCATTAAGGATTGTCTTCACTTTTCTTTTGAATTCTACTCCCTCCGTTCCTTTTTAATTGTCACTTTTGAAGAAAAAATTTGTTCCTTTTTAACTGTCACTTTCAAAGTTCAATGTAACTTTAAATAATGTTTTACCAATTTTATCCTTAGTTATTTATTACGGAGAGAGAAATATATGAGATTATATATTAAATGAATAAAGTTATTATAGTAAAAGTATAAATTATTGTATCAAAAGTAGTGACATTTATTAATTGTTTTGGTTTGTGTAAAATGTCAAAAAGTGACAATTAAAAAGGAACGGAGGTAGTATTAGTTAATTATAACAAAAACACACTCTCGAAGAGCTAAAAAATACACTCTCTAACACACTTTTTTCAACATGCATTTGTTTATTGATTAAAATTCATATAAATCTAGTTAAATTTATGTGGAGACTACGTAATTTAATGAAATTCATTTAAATTTGAACCAATAAAAAAATATATGTTAAAGAATAGGCTAAATTACATAATTAGTCCCTTAACCAATTATGAGGTTTCATGTTGGTCCCATAATTAATTTTCGTTACATTTTGGTCCCTTAACTCACGTCTATTAGCCAAATAAATTCATTCTGTTAAATCCCGTGGAAAAAACGTTAACATTCATCTCCCCTTCATCATCTTCATCATCCAACCCAGAAAACTCATCATCTTCATCTATAAACCCAGAAAAATTTATCATCAAAATCCAGAAGAAAAAAAATTAAACCATGAAAATCCAGAAAAACTCATTTGCATTAAAACTCGATCAAAATCAAAATACTTTTCCACATCAAAATCGTTTTCTCAATTATTAACTTCAATCAAACTTTTATCCCAAATCCCTCAAAATGAATTCATTAACCCCTCTCAACTCCAAACTTTCAATTTCATTTTTGTTCTGAGATCGAATTCGCACATCTCAATTCCAAGTTTCTCGAATTCGCAACTCCTCAATTCCAGAACATGAAATTAGGAACGAGAAGAAAAAAAAAACATCCCCTTTTGATTTGAGAAAAATTTCAGATGAAGAAGATGAATTAGATGGTGAACCCTAATTTGAATAAGAAAGGGAAATTTTAAAACGAATTTCCAGAAAAGATAAAAATTCAGAACCCTTGCTCATAACCTTTCTCAATTCTTTCTCTCCATTCAACACAAACCTTGAAATTAGAGAGAGGCAGTGGATGTAGGAGAAGAGATGGATAGATTAATGTAAGTTGAAATGAGGGTGGTGGAGAGATTAGTGTTTTGATGAATTTCATGGCTTTGGAGGAGGGTGGCGTGGATTGATTTGGGTTGTTGCAGTGAGAAGAGAGAAGAGGGAGAAGAAGATACGTGAGGGGTGTAGGAAAGGGGGAGGGGGCGTGTGGCAGTGAACTTGGAAGTAGAAGGAGGGAGTGGGTATGTATGTGCTAGCTATTGATAATTAATATTATTAGTTGTGTTTCAATTCATTTTGGAAGTGGAAGGAGGACAAACTTTTATTTGTTGTTGTTGTTGTTGGGATTTTGGTAAATGATTTTAATTTGTTATTTGGTGTTTGAACTTATGGGTTTAAATTTTGTTAATTTTGGGTTTTTTTTTGAGTTTTTTTCCTTTTTTGGGTTTTGATGATGAAGATGATGAATTTTTCTGGGTTTATTGATGAAGATGATGAATTTTCTGGGTTTGATGATGAAGATGATGAATGGAGGATGAATGTTAACGTTTTTTCCACAATATTTAACAAAATGGATTTATTTGGCTAACATATTTGAGTTAAGGGACCAAAATGTAACAAAAATTAATTGTGGGACTAACATGAAACCTCATAATTAGTTAAGGGACTAGTTATGTAATTTAACCTAAAGAATATGTATTGCTAGGACTCATCTTGTATCCTTTTCTTTGTCTTGTGCCTTTGCGAAAATGTCTAATCATCCCCCTAATTAAAAAATATATCGAATCACTATCCATCAACATATTTGAATCAACATTTTTTTTCTTCTGGTATAATAACAAGTACTTTTTTTTTTGTATAAGAACACAAATGTATATTATCGAGCATTCGGTAAGCTTACATACAACATAAATTTGAATTTTATTAGTATATTTTGTCAATGTATAATTATTTTACACATGTATTTAATGATGTGTTGTCACGTCAATCAATAAATATAAACACACATGAGTTGTCATATTTATTAATTGATATGGTAACACATCATCAAATACATGTGTAAAATAATTATTATACACTAACATAGTATACTAGTTAAACTCATATAATTTTGTGTCTAATATTGAACAAAGTCTCACTCATTCCTCTAATAAAAAACAGTCTCAATCATTGTCATTAGTCTTTATCATGTTCCTATTTCATTCACAAAAATCTAAAACCGTATCCATCTCTTTTTAATCTTTTATAATGTGAAAGAAAAAGGAAGATGGGTAAAAGAAACATACAGATAAAAAACAAAAGAGAAGAAAAAGGAACTTTGTATTATGATGAAAAGACGTAGAATTATTAAATGTATATTATGGGAACAATATAAAGTTGAAATAGCAACGTGACCCCAACAAAATATTTCAATTGATGATACATAACAAGCGGGACAAATTCATTCGTGGGTTGTGTTGTTACTAATTATGATTATGATTAGATATTTGAGCCAAACAAAGTGGGACAAACAAGATTTTGCGTATTGCTCTCTAGCTTTGCAAAGGGAGAGGGGGTCCAATGATGTCTACAACAAAAAGACGCATATTGTCATGGATATGCATTAGGGAGGGGACCAAATATTAGAACTTTATAATAAATATTACTCCCAAAATATAAGCAAAAATGAGTCAACATAAGTTGATGTATTTGGTATAAATTTTGAACCATATACATTAACTTTTGTTGACCAATTTTTGCTTATATTTTGAGACGGAGGGAGTATATAAGCTTTCATTCAGGGTCGTCCTTGAAATTATGAATATTATCTATATGCAAAGTTTGAACTCGGTGTTTATTTTGATTTAATAAATCACGTACATGCATGTGTCTGCGCGGGCACACACTCACATATACACACCTATTCATATAGGATATAAGTGAAACAAGCACTGAATCGACACATTTGACTGGGTCTAATTTTAATACACACTAAGTAAAATATTTGGTGTTCTGCGTGAGTTAACTCACGCAGGTGTTAGCTCAGCGTGACTTAAGTCACACTGGTGCCCAGTGTAACAACCCGATTTTTGGTATTAAATTTATTTAGTATTATTATTTGTTTATTATATTTGTTAATTGTTTATTTGATGTGTGATTGGTGGGTTAGTAGATTTCTAGTGATTGAGGGTATTTTTCTCATTTTAGAGTGAGTGGCATTTTTGTAAATATGTTAGAATTAGAAATTTGAATTTTAGAGAATAGTGGTGTATAAGTATAGTGGAAAGTTTAAGTGAACTAAAGGTGTAGGGAATTAATTGTGAAAGTTGGATGTGACCAAACCCATTAGAGAGAGTAACCCAAACCCATAATATATAAGGAGAAGTGCATGAGTTAGTGGAATTAGGTTAACCATTTGTCACAAAATTTTGAGAGAGGCAAGAGAGAAAATAGAGAAAGAAGAGGCTTGGAGAGGAAGTTGGAGGAAAAAGCTCAAGAGCACAAGGGGAAGAGAGAAATCACTTAGGAGAGCTTAATTTGTGAAGAATTGAGGTAAGGGGGAAGATTATTTTCACCAATTGGGTTTTAATAAGCAATTGGGTAGTTTGGGTGTTTTAGCTTATGCTTAATTTCATGATGTTTGATGTTGATTATGTGAAATTCGTGCTCTATTATTATGGTTAATTTGAGTATGTTAAAATTTGGTGAATTCATATTTTATTATGTCAAAATTCATGGTTTGTTATAGTGAAATGATAACTTTGTGAGTTTTGATGATTTTGGTGAAGAACATGATAATTTAATGATGTTTGTGGTTTACTAAGTTGATTTTGAGCATGGGTATGTGTTTAGTTGATGAATTCATGAAGTTATGTTGTGTAAGTTGTGATTTAAGTTGTTGTTGATGTGTTTTGGTGAAAATGCTTAATTGAGTGAAAATGATTAAGTTGTTGTTAAATTGAATAAGTTGTTGTCATGATGGTTGGAATAAGTGGTTATGGTTATGTGGAACATGACGAAATGTTGATGATGTTATTATGTCGTGTTTAATTGTTAAGTTGTTGATGAAAATGAGTTTTTCGAGACGATGTTTGAATTTAATTGAAACACATGGTAATTGATGATGGAAAGTGATTTTGATTAAGTTGTTTAAGTTGTGTTTGGGGTGTAATTGATTAATTAATGTTGGATAAATGATTTTGATCGAGTTTGGTGCGTTTGAGATCGAAATGTGTCGTTAAAACAGGATTTTCCGCGCGCAAACGCAGAAAATCAGCTTTTGCTGGTCTGGGAAGGCCGCACGACCGTGCGCCCTGACCGCACGGACCGTGCGTACCTCTCGCACTTGGTCAGCACGACCGTGCATGGGAGAAGCCCGACCGTGCGCCCCCTGTTTTGGCCCGAAACTTAATTTTGCGTGTTTTTAAAGGTTCCAAGGCATGTGTTTGGGTCCCAAACCCCTAAACTTGATCAATGAGTGTTTAAATATATGATGTATGTGGTTGATTAACATGATGTGTGATTAAAGATAACCTAAGAATGGAAAGATGTGAAATGAAACTTGTGATTTATCTTTAATTGAGCCGTGAATTGAATGGGGACATGTTAATTAATTATAGAAGTATGAATGACGATGAAACATGATTGTAAAGTGGTGTAGTGATAGGTTGATGTAACCTTGTTGATTTAATCATGGAATGCGAATATGTGAATGATGAAGTAATGAAAGCATGTTATGATGATGTTTGTAACATGACGATGTCTTGAACATGTTGAATGTATTGAAATGATGTGATGATGATAGTTGTGGCTTAATACATTATAGTTATGAATAAATGATGTTGTGGTGATAACATGAATTGTGTGGATTTATTGATTTGTTAATGCAAATGAAAGTTGTGAAAGTTGCATGATTTGAGATCATGATTTATAGTTGTGTGCATTGTCAAGTCCATGCGTGAACATCCATGCATTCATGGTTAGTCGAAAGTTGGATGATTTAAGATCACTATTTATAGTTGGGTGATTTAAGATCACTATTTATAGTTGGGTGATTTAAGATCACTATTTATAGTAACGTGGTTTAAGATCACGATGGTACCACATGCATGTAGAGTCGTGTTAGGCGCATTGCATGCACATGAGTCGTGTTTATCAATGTTTTGGTGTGAACTTGTGCATATATGTGGTAAATGTCTAATTGATGATGTGTTGAAATTGTGAATGACTTATAGTCGTAATGATGATGATCCATAGATGTGACGATGAATAATTGTTTATGATGTATAGATGAGATGATAATTATACATTGATGAGAATATGCGATGAAAATCTTGTTGCTAAATTGTTGATGAATTAACTATTAGTGATTTATGAATATGTTATGAATGTGGTAAGAGGATAACAGACTTATTATGTTGTATGCTTATATGTTGTTGGTGTTTTGCCTGAAACTTACATGCGTTTATTAATCCTTTTTGTTGAACATATATCTTACCCTCCAGTGGCTTTGTTGTCGCCTGCATCCTCGTGGTGTAGACTTGCAGGTTGAGGAGTAGTTGCTTGGTGAGTTTTGCTGAGGATGGCATCATGCCTACTCCGTTTATATTGATTGTTAAGGATGTCTAGATTAGGAGCTATGATCTAGGAGTTTTGGGGATTTCGTTATTTATTTCTGGATTATTGCTGAGAGATCTGTATGATCATGATGAGATGTACTTATGCTTGAGATAGTTTTTATGTGACCGAGATATTATCTGATGAGATGATTATTTCGTTGTGATCTGTTTATATTTACGATGAAATTTTTATTATGAGAAATTAACATGAGTTTAATTGAAGTTGTAACATCCTGATTGTTGTTGGTTGCATGATTTATTATTTATTTTTCTTTCTTAGCTTGTTGCGCAAGTTATTTATATTTTTTTCTTGTTATTTTTCTATTCAATAGACATAGTGATGGTTGAAAATGTGGTGGATGATGACGTTGAGCCGAAACCGGCCATAATTGAAGCTTCCGTTGATGTCAAGGGCTGAATTTACTATATCTATAGATAAATCTAGTCTAAAGAAGCCAATGGTGACGTTGCAATGTGAAAGGAGTGGTGTATACAAACCACCGAAGACGAAGAAGAAATTGAAGCTTGAAGGCACGGGCTCAAGGAAATGTGATTGTCCGTTTAGGTTGAGTGGTTACTTTGAGAAGAATTCAAATGATTGGTGGTTGGCCATGCTTTGTGGAATTCACAACCATAAGTTGGAGCCAAAGTTAGGCGGTCACCTTCTTGCGGGAAGACTAAAAGAGGAGGAGAAGAAGAAAATTATCGACATGACAAAGAATCCGGCCTATTAGGCGAGGAATTTTTTAGTCATATTAGGATCACTATGATTAATCGACAAGAATTCTGTCTAATTGTGTTTTCCCGCTAGCAGTAGAGGTGGTTATGGCGGGTTCGTCTACCCGCCCCCCACCCCAAGAAGATTGGTTATTATGATTAATCAATTTTTTTAAAAAGTTCCTTTAATTTATGTTATAATAATTATTGTTGAATGTAATGAATTGCAATTTAATGTAATAATATTTCTATTATGCGTAATAATATTTATGTTTTAGTGGTGTAATGTAGTAGTAAGTACCCAGCGTGAGTTAACTCGCGTTGGTATATACCAAGCGTGACTTAAGTCACGCTGGGGGTATTTTGGTCAGTTTGTATGAGAATGAACAATTTTGTATGGGAGAAGAGCAATTTTCAAAGGTTTAAGGGACAATCTATGAGAAGATTTTCTTTCATTCTATGGAATAGGATCCTCTCCATAGAATGAAGAGGATCCTCTCCTGTGAGATTATTCACCGTAGGGAGTTTAGTGCCAAGTCCACCCTTAATTACTTTTTTTTTATAATTAAAAATGCAATTGATAAAAAAAATGAGTGGATGAGATTCCACTAGAGGAAAATGTCACATGAGATAATCTCCTCCCGAGTTTATAGTTCATAAACCACAACAAAATTGCTTTGAGAAGAACCTGTTTATTTACTCACACTAATTTTAGGGGAAACTTCTTTTCCCATCATCCATGCTTCTCGCACGCCTTCCTAAATTTCCAAAATACCGTACAGACCTTCAGATTATATAATATAAAATGGGTTTTTTTGGACATAAAATAAGTGTTTTTAAACATTCAATTTTTGGAATTTGAACACCAATTTTACATGTTTCGAATTCCTATTGTGTCAAAATTAACTTTACATTTTATCCCATGATTATTTTTAGCACAAGAAGGATTTGAAACATGTAAATGAGACGTTCAAATTCTAAAATCTAAAGTATGCAGGTTTGTTCGGATTTTAAGATCCGAATTGGTAAAAATCCTCAAGAAGAAAAAAACATCTTAACCACGGTTGAATTGTGGCTAAAACACCCGTGGCCAATTTTTTGTCTTTGTAGAATTCATAAAAATTCATTTCGAATTTTATAATCTAAAAATCTTGTAGTTGTTGGATTGAAACCTTAGAGTGAACTCCTTTCAAGTTATCAAGTTTGATTCTTCCCGCTGTCAATTTCGGTGAAATAGTTTTACGTAAAAAAAAAAGTGAAAATCTGGAGGGCATTTTTGAAATTTCGGAGGGTGCACAAAGAGCATGGAGGGTGGAAAGTATAATTTTAGTCATGTGGGATGAAAAGGAAAACTTACGGCCCACTTGGATAAAACAGACTCCTAGTGCTATTGCACACCAAGTCTATGTCTAATAATGGTCTATTTTCATTCAAAAGAATTGATAAAAATAATACAAACCATTAATTTTTAAATGATAATAGTGAATATTGTGAAATTCCACAGGCCAAAAATAACATTAGCTCAATGTAGTAACTTAACAGAAACTATAGAACAATAACATTTATTTTTCTGAAATTTATTTAGTTGTGGCTACGGAATAGCAAAAAAATTAGAGTAAATAGTCACTTTGGTCCCTGACTCTGCACTTCGCTGTCACATAGGTCCCTGACTCAGGATTAATTATAAAAACATCCCTGACTCTGTACTTCCGTTATCACTTTAGTCCCTGGCGTTAAATAATTATGTTAAGTGATGATGTGGCAAAGATTTACAATGACTTGGCATATGATGTGTTAGGGACTAAAGTGAAAGAAACCCAATAGTCACTTTATTAGTAACCATTGGGTATTTCTTTTCTCCCTCCAAACACAAACACAAAAACAGTCTCAAAACAACTCTCCCTTCCAGTGAGCTCATCTACCACCGCACCTCCGCACCTCCGCCGCACCTACGCCGTCGCGCCTAAACACAGCAAGGTAAGTGACCAACAAATTCTATTTTTTACTTGTTTTGATCATGCAAAATCACAACTTTTCATGTTTCTTATGTTTAATGGTAAGGGTTATAAGGGTTCATGATTCTATTTGTTCTTTTGTTTATTTTAGACTATAAGGGTTATAAGGGTTAATGAAGCCTCTTGACTAATCCACTTTTTACCCAGAATATTAAACAGGCAAAGCCTTGCTTATAGCACATTCCTTAGCAAGATTCACATAGTAACTTAACGAGAACATTTTTTTTTATCTCTAATTTTAATGATTAATTTTTTCTTCTAATTAAAAAAAAAAGTATGTAAATAGGAAGATGTATTGTACCTTGATAGTGGAAGTGAAGTTACCAATCACCATGGCAACATATTCTGAATGAGAATAATATTTTAGAACATCAAAATTTGTCAAAAATGGGCTAAGAAAATCATTAGATCCGATGCTAAACATGTAGACAACATTTGATAACAATGTTTTGGAATCAGAACTGCCTAACTTGTGCCTCAACCAAGTTGCTATAATGGTGTAAAGGCAAATTTTAATTTGTTAACGTAATTTTAATTTGTAAGCATGCAAAGGCAAATATGAAACAGTACAAGAACTGCAATTGAATTTTTAGAATCCGAAACATGCAAAATCACAATGCTCTTGAATGATGACATACCTTGTTTGTCGCGTCGAATTTCGGATGTCAAGCTATTGACTAGCATTGAATCACTAAATTTAAATCACGACTGAACTTTTAATTTTTCGGGGAAAAAGGAAAAAAGTTCGAAATTACCTTTAAAAAGAGATCTTGGGTTCGGGAGTCGATTATGCGAGGGGAAGGTATTAGCACCCCTCACATCCGTTGTACTCAACGGGAACCTCTTAGTTAACTTAGGCTTAAAATGCTTTTGACGTTTTGCTTGCACGCTTAATCATATATATATAAAGGAAAAAGAAAATATAATGTGAGGTGAAGAAAGAGATAAAAACAAACGAAAGAGAAAAGAAAAAGAAAGATTTTTTATTAACGGGCTTGACAAGATGACAATCCTGCTCCTACGTATCTCCCGGTAGTCGGAGAATTCAAAGCGTACGTAGTTCTTGGAAAAAGTTGGTACGCTGGTTCGTTTTAGTTAAAAAAGATTTGTTCGCGTCCGAGCGAAAAAGTTTGAAAAAAAGAGAAAGTAATGAAAGTAAATGTCAACTGTTCGGGATGTTGCCGAACTTGCCATTGACGACAATGCATAAAAATAAATGTTTTGATAAAAAAGATTTGCACTCGGACTTGAACAAAGGTTTTAAAACGTACGAAGACGTACAAAGTTTTAACATGAGGAAAAGGACGCTAAGGCGATGAACTCGCGCAAGGCGTGAATGTTTGAATTGACCACGGGGGCCAAGAAAAGTTTAAAATGGTCACGGGGGACCAAGGAAAGTTGGATTGGTCACGAGGGACCAAGAAAGGTTCAAATTGGTCGCGAGGGACCAAGAAAGGTTCAATTTGGTCGCGAGGGACCAAGAAAGGTTCAATTTGGTCGCGAGGGACCAAGAAAGGTTCAAATTGGTCGCGAGGGACCAAGAAAGGTTCAAATTGGTCGCGAGGGACCAAGAAAGGTTCAAATTGGTCTTGTGAAGAAGATTTCCTTCCTTGTGACTTGGCTGGGTTTTGATGATTACAACACTACATCACAAAAAGAAGAAAGCTTATGGAGGCTCATGGATCAAGATGATGAACAAGCTTAAGGACTTAGGGTTTTAAATTATAATCATTGTAAGTATGGTCCTTATCTTTTGATCTATCATTCTTAGCATTGTTTATATCTTAGAATGCTCAGAAAAATAATTACAAACATTTTTTCTAAGACTCCATATGAAGCAATGCATAAAGCTCTCATGAAAATTAATCACACACTCACATTGATTTTCATATAAAGTGATTTTACATGAAATTATTTTTGCATGAAAAACCATAATTTATTATGGAAATTTTACAATAATTTTTTAGCATAAAAATAGCGTATAGCATGCATTGAGAATTAAAATGGCATAATCAATTATGTTTTAAAATTCATTTCATGTCATTATTATCTATTGCCTAATAAATCAAAAGTGGGCAACGGCTAGTTTATATTTGTGTCCAACGGCTGTTTCCTTTATTTAGTGTGGTAACGGCTAGTTTAATTTTTAAATGCATTTTATATTTATTTTATGAATAGGTGCCATTTTAACTATGTCTATTCATTGGTAACCATTTTTCAAAAAATAGTATTGTTTCATAAACATTTTTTTAGCCTCTATATATGCATTTGAGATTAGAAACATTTTACAACAACTTATAACATTTTAACAACAACAATCATTTTCTTTCAATATCTCAAATTGCTATTTTCAATATCACATACTTACAAACTTTCATTATCCTTGTTAGAAAACTTTGAACACACTTTCATATCATTATAAAAGTTTTCTGAGCACTAAGTTATAATCTGTTAAAGTGATATTGAGAAAGATAACAGCCATACAATTTATTATTCTTCAAAAACCATTGTTGTGAATTCTTGCCATAGTTTTGGTGAGAATTGTTGAAAGATAGTGGGGTGCTATCTTGTGTATGTTAGAAAGATTGTTAGGGGGTCTTGGGGAGAGATTGCTTGTAACAAAGATTCTAACATAGTGAATTCCTCACAGGGTTGTGGGGGAGTGGAGTACCAGTAGGGGAACCACTATAAATTCCTTGTGTCCATCTTCTTCTTCCCTACACTCTTTATTTTTCCAAGCATTCGTTCATACATTCATACAAAATTCCGGAAAAATTTACTAGAACACAATAAACCAGAAAAATTATCCATTAAAAGTCATACAACCTAATTCACCCCCCCTCTTAGGTTGCACTCTGAAATTACAGCGAGGGACCAAGAAAGGTTTAAATTGGTCGCGAGGGACTAAGAAAGGTTCAAATTGGTCGCGAGGGACCAAGAAAGGTTCAAATTGGTCGCGAGGGACCAAGAAAGGTTCAAATTGGTCGCGAGGGACCAAGAAAGGTTCAAATTGGTCGCGAAGGACCAAGAAAGGTTCAATTTGGTCGCGAGGGACCAAGAAAGGTTCAAATGCGTCGAACGCGTTGAAAATAGAATGACGATTGTCCGAGCAACGAGACATACGTCAAGCATTCGTACAACCGGGGAAATGGAGAGACATACGTCAAACCACCCTTTTTCATTCAAGTTTTGTTTGAATTTGAATAAAAACGTATTTTTGGGGAAGCTAGAAAAGAATGACGATCGTCTAAGCAACGAGACATACGTCAAGTGTTTATCCGATCGGGGAAAGGAGAGACATACGTCAAACCACCCTTTTTCATTCAAGTTTCGCCTGAATTTTAAGGAAAAAAGTATAAACTGTCAAAACGCTCGTTTTTTAGAACTCAAATGAAAAGAAAAGAAATTGTTCAAATTAGTTGTTGCAACCAAAATGAACAAGCTTGTTGTTTATTGAAACAAGAAAGAAAATATTTTTTGTTGTTTTCGTTGATTTTTGTTTGGTTGGTTTGGAAGGACAATGTCCTTTGCCTACATACCCAAATGGGATCAAAACCGATGTAGTTCGGGATAAAAAAAAAAGAGTGATTTGTTATGTTGATTTTAAAGCTTGAAAATGTTTGTGAAAGATAAAACGAGCCAAAGTGGCGAGTGAATGAAGTTTGATTGATTTTAATTGCAAAAATAAAGTCTAATATGATTAAGATTGATTGAAGTTTGATTAAAATAAAATTGCTTGGTTTGAAATCCAAGGCTTTGTTAATGAAGAATATTTTTGATGAAGTTTTTGAATATTTGAAATGTTTTTGATTTTTTATGATTTTTTACTCGGAGTTAAAAAGAAATTAAGTGCGATGAAATAAACTAAACACGAGAGAAATAAATAAAAAAAAAACGATGTTGGATCAAAATGAAAAGATTTTTTGTTTTTGGATTATGAATTAAACTAAGAAAAATGAAAAATAATGCAATGCATATTTAAACATTTTGTTCCTAATGTATATGCTAATGCCATAAAAAATGCAAAATAAAATGAACAAAATAGAAATAAACAAATAAATAAAAATAAAATGCATGAGATAATATAACAGGTAAATAAATGAGATGTTAAAAAAAATAAAGGAACAAATAAAAAGGAAATAGTAATAAAAAGGAAAATAAATTGCAAAGAAAATAAATAAAAGAAATAAAATAAGGAGGTGTAAAAATAAAACTGGGGGTGCTGGTAGTAAAAAACAAGTCTGATTGAAAGAAAAATGCCCAAAATGCATTGGGCCAACGTACTTTGATCTGGGCCGTCTGATTTAATCAGATGACCCTGATCTGATCATAAGGGGAAAAAGCCAGAGCCACACGATCTGAAATCAAGTGGTCTGAGGAGCGAGGGTGTACGCTAAAGCGTACACCCACACACACTGAATCAGGGAGGGGTATTTAAACCCTTCCCTTCACAATTTTTTTCATTTCTTCTCATCCTTTCTCTCACTTCTCTTACCCGCCCCTCTCTCCTTCTCTCCTCTCTCTCACTTCTCTCATCCCTCTCTCCTTCCTCTTGGCCGCCGGTGATGTATTCCGGCGTGGTGGCCGCCGGCCTAAGCGGCGGCGCCACCGCGCCGGAGTTTCAAAACCTCTCCTTTTTCAAAAATTTCTTTCGTTTCTAACTCCTCCTCCCCTTCCTTAACCGAATCTAAACTTAAAAACCTCAAAAAACTTATCAAAAGCTCTAGATCTACATTCAAATTGTTTTTTTAAAACTACCTTTCTCCTCCTTTTGCTTCGGTTTTGGGTGCTTGTGAGGGTTCTTGTGCGCGTGTGTGTGGTTCTGTGTGTTGCTGGGTATGTGGGTGAGGCTTAGCGCGTGCGTGTGGGTTGGTTAATGCTGGGTCGTGTTGTGTTCTTGTGTGTTATGGCGTGGGTTTGCTGGTGATGTGTGTGGTGTGGTACTAGGACGTGCGTGAGTGTGTTGTGTGTTGGTGATGTGTTTATGCGTGTTAGTGTTGCTGTGTTGGTGTGGTATGCGGCTGAGTTGTTGTGTTGGTGTAAGGGCGTGTGGGTTTGTGAGGGCTGGTGATGTTTTGTGCTGTTTGGGTTTTGCTGGCTGTGGAGGGTTGTTTGTTTTGGCCGAAAAACTTAGGGGGGAAAGAGTTGAAAGCTTTGTGTTGTGTTGTGCTTGTTTGTTGTAAAAAATCTGTTTTGGTTTAAAATTTCTTCTCCTAAAATTTCTTTGTGTTTGGGTCCTGTTAAATAGAGATTTTTGAGCTGCTTCATGACTCTTGCAAGTTGGGTTTTTCTGCAGATTTGGGATAAGATTTTTGAGGATTGGGATGGATTTGTGATGATGAAAAATGATGAAAAAAACTGGTGAAAGGGGGCGCCCCTGCAGTGTGGCTGTGTTTGACCATTGACTTGGACCAAAAATAAAAATAAAAATACTAATAATAAAAGTAATAAATAATAATAATGACAATAAATAAAAGAAATAAATAAATGGTAAATATGGCAAATAAATAAAAACGAAATTAATGACAATAAAGGACAAAAACTGAAATTAAAAGTAAAAAATAAAATAAATAAACGAGACAAAAAATTGACATGAGGTATTTTAAAATACCTCCCTGCCGAAATTTCGTCTGAAACGACGAAAATTCTCGGCTTCGAAAAATGAGTAAAACAAGACGAAAAATGGGTCAAAAAATGGGGTATGACAGATGCCCCTATTTAAGTTTCTTCGCTACGGAGATTAAAAAGCGAAATTTTGATTCGACGGGTCGAAGAAACTTAAATACAGAGTACACCATTTTTTGACCAATTTTGGACAGTAAAACATTATGGATGCGATGCCATGTATGCAATGTTATGAATGCATGTGATGCAAGTATAAATGCAAGACGGCAAAGATGACCTGATTGGGGGGTAAACAGAGACAAAGGGATACCCGGGTTCGTTAAAGAAACGGGATCCAACTCTACTGGGGATAGTGTTCCACTGGGGAAAAAGGTTAGCCGCTTGGGTTATTGCCGAACTGTTCACTGGGGAGAGTGGGCAATTAACCACGGGAACCAAAGAGGGTAAAATGTCAGCTGTTCGGGTTAAATTCCGAACTGCCACTGACGACAAGGATTGAATGTAAAGGTCAGCTGTTCGGGTTGTTGCCGAACTGCCACTGACAACAAGAAATAAAATGTCAACTGTTCGGGTTGAATTCCGAACTGCCATTGACGACAAGGAAATAAATGTCACGTCAACTGTCCGGGTTGTTTACCGAACTGTTCATTGACGATAAAAAGAAATGTCAACTGTTCGGATTGGTTACCGAACTGTACATTGACAACAGGAAATAAAAAGACATGTCAACTGTCCGGGTTGGTTACCGAACCGTTCATTGACGATAAAAAGAAAAGTCAACTGTTCGGGTTGGTTACCGAACTGTACATTGACAACAGGAAATAAAAGACATGTCAACTGTCCGGGTTGGTTACCGAACCGTTCATTGACGACAGGAAAAATAAAAAGACATGTCAACTGTCCGGATTGGTTACCGAACCGTACATTGACGACAGGAAATAAAAGACATGTCAACTGTCCGGGTTGGTTACCGAACCGTACATTGACGACAGGAAATAAAAGACATGTCAACTGTCCGGGTTGGTTACCGAACCGTACATTGACGACAGGAAATAAAAGACATGTCAACTGTCCGGGTTGTTTACCGATCCGTACATTGACGACAGGAAATAAAAGACATGTCAACTGTCCGGGTTGGTTACCGAACCGTACATTGACGACAGGAAATAAAAGACATGTCAACTGTCCGGGTTGTTTACCGAACCGTACATTGACGACAGGAAATAAAAGACATGTCAACTGTCCGGGTTGGTTACCGAACCGTTCATTGACAACAAAAAGAAAAGTCAACTGTTCGGGTTGGTTACCGAACCGTTCATTGACGATAAAAAGAAATGTCAACTGTTCGGGTTGGTTACCGAACTGTTCATTGACGACAGGAAAGAAAAGAAATTTCAACTGTTCGGGTTGTTTACCGAACTGTTCATTGACGACAGGAAATGAATGTCAACTGTCCGGGTTGGTTACCGAACCGTACATTGACGACAGTGAGGATGCGGCTGACAAGCCGTTCCTTACAGAATTGCCCTTTTAATTGGGGAGAAAGGATGCACAAGCCGTTCGTTAAAGAACTGCCGCTTGGCACAACATTGGGGAATATGCACAAGCTGTTCGTTTGAACTGCCACTTGGCATAAAGACACGATAAAAAGATGCGCAAGCTGTTCGATTGAACTGCCACTTGGCGTAAAAGGGTGACACCACTTAACCAAACAGATTGGGGATGACACTTGGGGAATATTTACTGGTGACTATGATGGGATGCCGAGCAAAGTCGGGCTTTGGTTATGATTTGGTATTTGTGAGTGTGAATGATGACTCACTGGGGAATGCCAATAAAATTGGGCTTTATTTTGTAACATCACTGGAGGATGACATTTGAGGAAAAGAAAATTGCAGATTGTTTGTGATTGATTAGTAAGAAACATGGTGGTTAAAGCAACCATGTACAGATGATATTGTGGTATGTTGTATGTGTGAATGCGTATATGCATGAATGCGTGGTTATATGATTTGTATGATTGTACGAATGTACAAATGCATGAATGTATGAATGCAGGACTCTCGCTGGGGATGTTGTGTGAAAGATTGGCTTGCACTGGGGATACCCTAAATGTTTGTTAAGGAATTGCCCTTTGATATAAGAATATAATGAAAGATTGCACAAGCTGTTCGTTAAAGAACTGCCGCTTGGCTTACAAGGTGACATCAACATATCAGACACGTTGGGGATGACACTCGACTGCTTTGATTTATTGCATGACCGACAACTTGGTGAAACAAGATTTAGATCGGTAAAATGGAAAGTGGACCGACGTCGCATTGCAAACACTCGGTAATCTTTGATGGGGATGATGTCACAGGGAACACATCCAAAATGTTGACGGGGTAAAGCCATAACCGTTGATGAGGAACACGTACCTCATGGGGGAGAAATTGTTACTTCATTGGGGAATCGTATTAATCCGCTGAGGAAAAGAACTGGTGATTCCGCTGGGAATGCTTATGTTTTGTTTGGATGCCGAGCGAGGTCAGGCTTTGGTTGGATGCCGAGCGAGGTCGGGCTTTGATTGGATGCCGAACGAGGTCAGGCTTTGATTGCCGAGCGAGGTCGGGCTTTGATTGGGGTGCCGAGCGAGGTCGGGCTTTGATTGGATGCCGAGCGAGGTCGGGCTTTGATTGGGGTGCCGAGCGAGGTCGGGCTTTGATTGTAGTTGGATGCCGAGCGAGGTCGGGCTTTGATTGTATTTGGATGCCGAGCGAGGTCGGGCTTTGATTGTTTGGATGCCGAGCGAGGTCGGGCTTTGATTGGGTGGTGCCAATGATGATTGGGCTTTTGGGTTAAGACTCCACTGGGGGATGCCAATAAAATTGGAATTTGTTTGTGATTTCGCTGGGGATATAAGGATCATTTTGGAAGCATGATCGATATCCAGCCTTAGATGCCAATGGTGGTTGGGCTTTTGTGAGTAGGTGCCAATGACAATTGGGCTTTTGATTGTTTTGGACAAAGGTTGACTTCCTGGGGAGTTGTTAATCCACCGGGGATTATGCCAATCCGCCGGGGAGAAGAACTGATGATTCCGCCGGGAATGCTACCTTCCTTGTTTTTTTCTGAATCGTCCTTTCGGGCTTTCGATTCACTGCGGATATTCCCTTTTGATTTACTGAGGATTTCGCTGGGGAATCCCTTGAAAGAAGTCCAATGTGGGATAAACATATGTCATGTTTAACACTGGGGATAATGATTGGATGCCGAGCAAGGTCGGGCTTTGACTGTAATTGGTTGCCGAACGAGGTCGGGCTTTGGATGATTGGATGCCGAGCGAGGTCGGGCTTTGGATGATTGGATGCCGAGCGAGGTCGGGCTTTGGATGATTGGATGCCGAGCGAGGTCGGGCTTTGATTGTAATGTGGGTGCCGAGCGAGCTCGGGCTTTTTGTGATGTGGGTGCCGAGCGAGGTCGGGCTTTTTGTGATGTGGGTGCCGAGCGAGGTCGGGCTTTTTGTAATGTGGGTGCCGAGCAAGGTCGGGCTTTTTGTGATGTGGGTGCCGAGCGAGGTCGGGCTTTTTGTCATGTGGGTGCCGAGCGAGGTCGGGCTTTTTGTAATGTGGGTGCCGAGCGAGGTCGGGCTTTTATGTTGGATGCCGAGCAAGGTCGGGCTTTTATGTTGGATGCCGAGCAAGGTCGGGCTTTTATGTTTTGTGAGTGGGAATGCCAATGAAAATTGGGATTCACTTGTGATTGTGTTTGTAAGGGCCAATGGAAATTGGGCTTTTTGTAAGAGATTGAGGAATGTCAATGACGACTGAGCCTTTTGTGAATTGTGAGGGAGTGCCAAGCATGGTTGGGCTTTTTGGGTGATTGTGTACCGAGCATGGTCGGGATTTGTGAATGATTGGGCGCCAAGCATGGTTGGGCTTTTTGTGGGAGATTGTGAGGAATGCCAATGACGATTGGGCTTAATGTGAAATTGTGAGGGAGTGCCAAGCATGGTTGGGCTTTTTGGATGATTGTGTACCGAGCATGGTCGGGATTTGTGAATGATTGGGCGCCAAGCATGGTTGGGCTTTGGTTTGATATTGTGGGGGCCAATGAGAATTGGGCTTTTGTTGGCAATGAGGATTGGTCGGAAATTCCCGAATGCATGATTCCTATGAGATTTGCACATGCAATTTTGATGTTCCCATTAATCCGAGATTGCACCAAAAATTTGAAACAAATACCAAACACAAAATTTATATCGTACAGCTCAAGTTAAAAATATGTTTATCAATGAACCAACCTATCACTCATTTAAGTTAAACAAATTGAATATTAATTGTGGGGGTATTGAACACTCATCCGGCAAGTTTGCTAACATTCCGATCGAGTTATGTGTCCATCTAATCATTGTTTCTAAAAGCACGAAAGCATTGATCACAAGGTCTTCGAGGGTTGTAATTTGGCTTGGTTACAAAAGAAATGTCATATGTGGGGAAATTGAATTCAAATGGCCAAGCAAGAGGAACATTCTTTCTAAATTACACCCTTCCTCCTTTATTCAATCTCAACTCTTGGTGATTTACAAATGTTTTTCTTTGATCCTCGACAACTTTTTGATTTAGAGATTTTCTCTTTTTCTCTTTTTTCTTTTTCTTTTCTTTCTTTTTTTGTTCTTGTTGTCAAGATCAATTTAAAAATTCACCATTTCTTGACATTCACAACCTCCTTTTTTCCAACTTAATCAAAGATGATACCCTAATTGAATGTTCCTTCCTCTTTCGGCAAAGGACAATAATCATGAAGGTTAAGGGTTCAAAATGAAAGTGAAAATATCAGAATTCAATAATGATTTAACTATGAACTGGATTTTTTTACAAACTCCGGCAATTTCATTAAGCAATTGAGCTTATGAAAGTTGGCAGTTCATAGTTAAAAATTCTGATTCGTTAGGCTCAAAAGGGGTTAACAAATGCTCACTTCTCACAGGGTGGGCTATTTGTGGTCAAGTGTTTTCACTCATTTTCAAAAAAAAGTGCCTCGATCATATCAATGCTTTCGTACAATCTAAAACAACGCTTAGATTTAACATAACAAAATCGAGTTTAAACAAAAAATGCCAGTCTCCTGCATATATATAATGATTTTGAGGATTCCTCACATTTTGGCTGGTTCTAAATGGTTCACCGAATAAACATATTAAAAACGCAAGTTGCATGATATAACTTTTGTACTAAGTACGTATTCTCCTTTCAAGTTTAATCATGGAAAAAACAGGAAACATGTATCTTAGCTTTGCGCAAATTTAATCAAATTTTATCACTACCATGCATTTGTGGTTGAATCATTGGATCAATCCATATGATGTGATTGGTTGCCGATCAAGGTCGGGCTTTGATTGTGGATTGTGCCAATGATGATTGGACTTTGGTTGGAAATTGTATTTGTGAAGTCGCCCTTGAAAATTGGACTCTTGTAGGAGATTGAGGAATGCCAATGACGACTGGGTTTTTTGTGAATTGGGGAAAAGGCCGCAGTAGCCTGGGGGAAGGTAACCTCGGGTTGAGGTACCGGAATCTTTTGATGAGTAATGGGAATATGGATGAATTCCTCACCAAAGTCGAATGGCATGCCCCATGTTCAAACGGGGGGATAGCTGCCCCTTGTTATATGTGCGGTTTGCTTTGGGACGACGAGCCACTTTTTCTTGACGGGGATGTAGTGTTGCGAATGAAATGCGAACACCGAAGACTCAATGCGGATTGTAAGAAATCCTTAGGGTAAAAAGGGAAAGGAGTTTTGGACTCGAAGATGGACGTATGCATGATAATGAATGATGTATGTAAATGCATGAAAATTTTTTTGTTTTGCTTTACAAGGAAATTAAAAAGTGCAATTAATTTCCTATAAAGCAAAGTGATATGCGAAAATTATTTTCATGCATGTAAATGTATGGTATGCATATGTATATTCAAAATTTCCCCCATCCTCACGTGTAGCCTCTAAAGATGAAATTTTCTAAAAAGGTCCCTAGAGATCACGGATCTCACAAGGAACTATTGTCGTCAATTGCAAATGCTCGCAAGACCTCAATATATTCCAAGTGAAATCTACTCTAGGCGGGGTTTTCGCATCTTCCCTTCAAGACATACGTCAAGTGGGCCTCCGCTACGCAACCCCATCCTATCTTAATTTTTTTCTCAAAGCTCGGGAATAGAGCCTCACACGTCCGGCATTAACCCGAACAATGTGGAGTAACACCACTCAAGTAACATCCCCACAATTGATATAATATGAATATAAAGCAAATATGAAACAAATACATATAAAGCAAATGATAAACAAATAATGATAATAAGGCACAAGCGTGCAAGCAAAACAAAGACATTTTAGCCTAAAAGCCAACTAAGATAGGCTTGACTTGTCATACACAAAAACAAAGTGTTTATGTGTACATCCCCAGTGAAGTCGCCATTTTTGTAAAAAATGGTGACGAACGCAAAACATAAAGCAATATGGAATACATAAATATAAAGTAAGGGAATAAAAGCATATAAAGACAAAAATAAAAGCATGCAAGCAAAAAGATAAAACATTTAGCTTAAAAGCTAACTAAGATAGGCTCGACTCACTAGTGAGGAAAAAATCCTCGCAGTCCCCAGTGAAGTCGCCATTTTTGTCGCGTCGAATTTCAGATGTCAAGCTATTGACTAGCATTGAATCACTAAATTTAAATCACGACTGAACTTTTAATTTTTCGGGGAAAAAGGAAAAAAGTTCGAAATTACCTTTAAAAAGAGATCTTGGGTTCGGGAGTCGATTATGCGAGGGGAAGGTATTAGCACCCCTCACATCCGTTGTACTCAACGGGAACCTCTTAGTTAACTTAGGCTTAAAATGCTTTTGACGTTTTGCTTGCACGCTTAATCATATATATATAAAGGAAAAAGAAAATATAATGTGAGGTGAAGAAAGAGAAAAAAAACAAACGAAAGAGAAAAGAAAAAGAAAGATTTTTTATTAACGGGCTTGACAAGATGACAATCCTGCTCCTACGTATCTCCCGGTAGTCGGAGAATTCAAAGCGTACGTAGTTCTTGGAAAAAGTTGGTACGCTGGTTCGTTTTAGTTAAAAAAGATTTGTTCGCGTCCGAGCGAAAAAGTTTGAAAAAAAGAGAAAGTAATGAAAGTAAATGTCAACTGTTCGGGATGTTGCCGAACTTGCCATTGACGACAATGCATAAAAATAAATGTTTTGATAAAAAAGATTTGCACTCGGACTTGAACAAAGGTTTTAAAACGTACGAAGACGTACAAAGTTTTAACATGAGGAAAAGGACGCTAAGGCGATGAACTCGCGCAAGGCGTGAATGTTTGAATTGACCACGGGGGCCAAGAAAAGTTTAAAATGGTCACGGGGGACCAAGGAAAGTTGGATTGGTCACGAGCGACCAAGAAAGGTTCAAATTGGTCGCGAGGGACCAAGAAAGGTTCAATTTGGTCGCGAGGGACCAAGAAAGGTTCAATTTGGTCGCGAGGGACCAAGAAATGTTAAAATTGGTCGCGAGGGACCAAGAAAGGTTCAAATTGGTCGCGAGGGACCAAGAAAGGTTCAAATTGGTCGCGAGGGACCAAGAAAGGTTCAAATTGGTCGCGAAGGACCAAGAAAGGTTCAATTTGGTCGCGAGGGACCAAGAAAGGTTCAAATGCGTTGAACGCGTTGAAAATAGAATGACGATTGTCCGAGCAACGAGACATACGTCAAGCATTCGTACAACCGGGGAAATGGAGAGACATACGTCAAACCACCCTTTTTCATTCAAGTTTTGTTTGAATTTGAATAAAAACGTATTTTTGGGGAAGCTAGAAAAGAATGACGATCGTCTAAGCAACGAGACATACGTCAAGTGTTTATCCGATCGGGGAAAGGAGAGACATACGTCAAACCACCCTTTTTCATTCAAGTTTCGCTTGAATTTTAAGGAAAAAAGTATAAACTGTCAAAACGCTCGTTTTTTAGAACTCAAATGAAAAGAAAAGAAATTGTTCAAATTAGTTGTTGCAACCAAAATGAACAAGCTTGTTGTTTATTGAAACAAGAAAGAAAATATTTTTTGTTGTTTTCGTTGATTTTTGTTTGGTTGGTTTGGAAGGACAATGTCCTTTGCCTACATACCCAAATGGGATCAAAACCGATGTAGTTCGGGATAAAAAAAAACGAGTGATTTGTTATGTTGATTTTAAAGCTTGAAAATGTTTGTGAAAGATAAAACGAGCCAAAGTGGCGAGTGAATGAAGTTTGATTGATTTTAATTGCAAAAATAAAGTCTAATATGATTAAGATTGATTGAAGTTTGATTAAAATAAAATTGCTTGGTTTAAAATCCAAGGCTTTGTTAATGAAGAATATTTTTGATGAAGTTTTTGAATATTTGAAATGTTTTTGATTTTTTATGATTTTTTACTCGGAGTTAAAAAGAAATTAAGTGCGATGAAATAAACTAAACACGAGAGAAATAAATAAAAAAAAAACGATGTTGGATCAAAATGAAAAGATTTTTTGTTTTTGGATTATGAATTAAACTAAGAAAAATGAAAAATAATGCAATGCATATTTAAACATTTTGTTCCTAATGTATATGCTAATGCCATAAAAAATGCAAAATAAAATGAACAAAATAGAAATAAACAAATAAATAAAAATAAAATGCATGAGATAATATAATAGGTAAATAAATGAGATGTTAAAAAAAATAAAGGAACAAATAAAAAGGAAATAGTAATAAAAAGGAAAATAAATTGCAAAGAAAATAAATAAAAGAAATAAAATAAGGAGGTGTAAAAATAAAACTGGGGGTGCTGGTAGTAAAAAACAAGTCTGATTGAAAGAAAAATGCCCAAAATGCATTGGGCCAACGTACTTTGATCTGGGCCGTCTGATTTAATCAGATGGCCCTGATCTGATCATAAGGGGAAAAAGCCAGAGCCACACGATCTGAAATCAAGTGGTCTGAGGAGCGAGGGTGTACGCTAAAGCGTACACCCACACACACTGAATCAGGGAGGGGTATTTAAACCCTTCCCTTCACAATTTTTTTCATTTCTTCTCATCCTTTCTCTCACTTCTCTTACCCGCCCCTCTCTCCTTCTCTCCTCTCTCTCACTTCTCTCATCCCTCTCTCCTTCCTCTTGGCCGCCGGTGATGTATTCCGGCGTGGTGGCCGCCGGCCTAAGCGGCGGCGCCACCGCGCCGGAGTTTCAAAACCTCTCCTTTTTCAAAAATTTCTTTCGTTTCTAACTCCTCCTCCCCTTCCTTAACCGAATCTAAACTTAAAAACCTCAAAAAACTTATCAAAAGCTCTAGATCTACATTCAAAATTTTTTTTTTAAAACTACCTTTCTCCTCCTTTTGCTTCGGTTTTGGGTGCTTGTGAGGGTTCTTGTGCGCGTGTGTGTGGTTCTGTGTGTTGCTGGGTATGTGGGTGAGGCTTAGCGCGTGCGTGTGGGTTGGTTAATGCTGGGTCGTGTTGTGTTCTTGTGTGTTATGGCGTGGGTTTGCTGGTGATGTGTGTGGTGTGGTACTAGGACGTGCGTGAGTGTGTTGTGTGTTGGTGATGTGTTTATGCGTGTTAGTGTTGCTGTGTTGGTGTGGTATGCGGCTGAGTTGTTGTGTTGGTGTAAGGGCGTGTGGGTTTGTGAGGGCTGGTGATGTTTTGTGCTGTTTGGGTTTTGCTGGCTGTGGAGGGTTGTTTGTTTTGGCCGAAAAACTTAGGGGGGAAAGAGTTGAAAGCTTTGTGTTGTGTTGTGCTTGTTTGTTGTAAAAAATCTGTTTTGGTTTAAAATTTCTTCTCCTAAAATTTCTTTGTGTTTGGGTCCTGCTAAATAGAGATTTTTGAGCTGCTTCATGACTCTTGCAAGTTGGGTTTTTCTGCAGATTTGGGATAAGATTTTTGAGGATTGGGATGGATTTGTGATGATGAAAAATGATGAAAAAAACTGGTGAAAGGGGGCGCCCCTGCAGTGTGGCTGTGTTTGACCATTGACTTGGACCAAAAATAAAAATAAAAATACTAATAATAAAAGTAATAAATAATAATAATGACAATAAATAAAAGAAATAAATAAATGGTAAATATGGCAAATAAATAAAAACGAAATTAATGACAATAAAAGACAAAAACTGAAATTAAAAGTAAAAAATAAAAAGTAAAAAATAAAATAAATAAATGAGACAAAAAATTGACATGAGGTATTTTAAAATACCTCCCTGCCGAAATTTCGTCTGAAACGACGAAAATTCTCGGCTTCGAAAAATGAGTAAAACAAGACGAAAAATGGGTCAAAAAATGGGGTATGACATTGTTCTATCTGTTTTCTTTTTTGCTAACATATGTATTTGTTCTTTTGTGTTTAGAATGGAATCAACTCTGATTTTGCATCATGGTGGTTATTTTCAAAGATATGGTAATGGTAACATGGAGTATGTAAACGGTCAATTCTGTGTTTGGGATGAGTATGACACTGACTACCTTAGCAAGCATGAACTGGAAGGGATGGCAAAGCTATGTGGAAACTATGCAGGTATTGCAAAAATTTGGTGGTTGGTTCCTGACTGTGGAGGTTACCTTCAAGTTGTTGAAGATGCCGATATTTTGGATTTGCGTAACTAATGAAGTTCATATATATTATGAGCATCCAATATTTGAACCAGATATTGTTGAACCAGAAGAGGTTGTTCATGAACCTGAAGTTGTGACTATTGATGATGATGCTGAAATTGTGGCTGATGCTATTAATGAAAGTGTGGTTGATGTTGTTAACGAGAATGTGGTTGAGGCCGAAATTGATGTTAATGAAGGTAGAAGTGTTAATGAGGGGGAAGTTGATGCCAATGAAGGTGAAACAATTAATGAAGATCAAGCTGATGATCATGCACAAGAATGCGAAACTGATGAGGACTCTGATTACATACCTTCATATTTTAGTGGAGATGATGATACTTTCATGGAAGTTGATATGGATGATGAAATTGATTTGGAACCTGAACCATCTATAAGAAGGAACAAGAGGCCCACAAAAAGACAAGGCACGGGTATTAATGTTGAAGAGAATGTCGATGAGAATGATTTTCCTAACGACAATGACAGTTACCATTCTGAAGAACTAAGGAGCCCTATTAGTACCGATGATGAAGGTGATGGAAATGGAGGACAAGTTTTACCCCAGTTTAATTCAAATGCAAAGTTTGGTCAGGTCCACTTGGAGCTAGGAATGGAATTTGAAACTTTGGCTATTTTCAAAGAAGCTGTGAGGAACTACACCGTATACCATGGAAGAGATATAAAGTGGTTGAAAAATGACAAACAAAGGTGCAGAGCTATATGCAAGGATAAAGAATGTAAATGGGAGATATATTGTGCTTGGAGTAAAGTAACTAGAAGTTTTCAAATCAAGACTTTCAAGCAACCTGAACACATATGTTGTCGAGGATTTGAAAGCACTGAAGCAAGGAGGAAGTGGGTGGTTGCCAAGCTTCAAGAAAAGATTAAAGAGACTCCAAGAATCACATATACAGAGGCATTTGATCACTTCAAAAAAGAGTATTGGATGCAAATCAATGATACCAAGTTGTTTAGGTCATTGAAAGTAGCGAGAGCAAAGGTTGAGGGGAATTTCAAAGAGCAATATGGTCTTGTTTGGGATTATGCTGCTGAATTACAAAGGAGTAATCCAGGTACAACAGCTAAAATCAATGTCACGCCGGTACTCGAAGGTCCTCCACAATTTAAGAGATTTTATATGCTTGTAGGAAAGGGTTCAAGGCTGGGTGTAGACCCTTTATTGGGTTGGATGGTTGTTTTTTGAAGGGATATTATGGGGGCCAACTACTAACTGCAGTTGGTACAGACGCAAATAACCATAACTATGTGATAGCTTATGCAATTGTTGAGGTAGAGAACAAGGAAAATTGGAAGTGGTTCTTAACTTTATTGCATAATGATTTGGGTAACTATAGAGAACATGGATGGAACTTCATGAGTGACATGCAAAAGGTACGTAGATAACTACATAGTGCTTATTTTTATAGTAGTAATTTTACATTGTCAAGGACCTTAGTGAGAGTAAGTGTTTACTGTCAGGGACCTAACTGGCAGTAAGTGTTTACTGTCAGGGACTAAAGAGAATTATGCTAATGACCATATTAATGTTTTGTGTTTGTTTATTATGTATGCTCAGGGTCTTATACCTGCTTTACAAGAGGTGATGGACGGAGCCCCACATAGGTATTGCGTCATGCACTTATGGAGGAATTTCACTAAGCAATGGAAGGACAAAGAATTAAGAGGAGCAGTATGGCAGGCTGCAAGAGCTTCTACACCAGCCTAGTTCAACACAGTGATGGAGAGGATAAAGAGAAAATGTGAGAAGGCATGGGCATATCTGAACAAGTGGCCTAAGGAGTCATGGACGAAGGCATACTTTAGTACCGATCCAAAGGTGGATAACGTTTGCAATAACACTTGTGAGAGTTTTAATTCAAGTATTAACAAATATAGAACCAAACCCATTCTGACCATGGCCGAGGAGATAAGATGCTACATTATGAGGACAATGAGTGCAAACAAAGTAAAGTTGGCCAGCAAAACTGGTTTACTTTGTCCAATGCAGCAGTCTAGATTGGATAAGTTAAAAAGGGAGAGTAATCAATGGACACCAATATTTGCTGGTGAAGGGAGATTTCAAGTTGCAAATAATTGGAGAACTCATGTTGATGTTGACTTGGATGCTTAAACATGTACTTGCAGAATGTGGCAACTAACAGGTATTTTTCTGATTAGTATATCCATCTAATTTTTAGGCTTTGTTGTGGATGTTATTGAGATATTTATCAATCACTATTTATGTTTTACCTTTTGTATATTCTAGCTGAATTGTTAGAACTGTGGTAAAGCGTGTAGTAGTCATCATACAGCTGCAGCCTTCAGGGAAAGAAAATCTGAAATTTTGTTGGTATAGAAGTCTGGTTGAATGGAGTTGTTTGGACTCTGTAGCACCGGCAGTGTGGTGACACCTGAGAGGACAAGTAGAGTTTTGCAGCCACCATTTTGTCCAAACAGAATGTCAGTGTCTAATCTGTCCCCAACCATACATATCTGTGACTTTGAAATGCCAAACCTGTTGTTCAATCAAATTACAGCACGGTCAAATTCCAACAACTAGTGGTTCGCATTATCATTCAAAATTGGTGTATATGCTTAGTGAGACTATTATATGCCATGCATTATCATTCAAAATTATATGCCAACAACTAGTGGTTCGCATTATCATTCAAAATTGGTGTATATGCTTAGTGAGACTATTATATGCCATGCATTATCATTCAAAATTATATGCCATTCATTATCATTCACATTATCAAGTGATGACTTAGTGAGATGCATTATATGCCATGCATTATCAGATGGTGACTTAGTGAGACTATTATATGCCATGCATTATCATTCAAAATTGGTGTATATGCTATATCAGTCAAACTGATTAAAATAATGATAAAATGGTATTGCACATTACCAAGTGATCAAAATTAAAAGCTTACAGAAGAACAAGTAGTAAAGCTTTCACATATACGAACTCAATACATACCGGCCCACCAACATACTGATATCCAGCAAGCTCAAGCTCCTTCAAGATGCCATCTTCTCCAATGACATAAACCTAAATCATGCTAACATATATAAGTACTATACTTCAACTTCATACACTGGTTTGTTAGAACTGTGGTAGTTAGGACTGTGGTATATTAGTATAATTTAGCTTTAGTGCTTAGTTTTAATCAAACCATTGTTAGAATTCAAAGTCTTCATTCTGTCTTCGTATAAATATTTGCGGTTGCACATTCTTTCTTCTAGTATAAATATTTTTCATGATTCTCTCTACTACCAAATTAGATATAAATATTTTTTATGCTATGATTGATTATATAAATATAGTTTGGCTGCGAATTGTTAGCTAATATTTAGTGTTTGTTGTCACATTTTTAGGCATGCCGTGTGTTCATGGAATAGCAGCCATTGCATGGAAGCATGATAAACCTGAAAATTATTGTCATGGCTGGCTTACTTTGGGCTCATACAATGCAACCTATGAGTATTTCATAAAGCCAACACAAGGTGAAGAGTTTTGGGAAAAAATTGATTATGTGAAACCGGTGCCTGCACCAAAAAGAAGACAACCTGGAAGGCCAAAGAAACAAAGAAGGAAAGATGCATCTGAGGGTCCTTCCAGTTCAGGTAATGTTCGGAGATCATATCCAGTGCTAACATGTTCAAGGTGTGGTCTAGAAGGTAGCCACAATAGGTTCGGCTGCACTAATCAAGGTGTGATGCCTATGCCTCCCAATTGGGCTCCACCACCACCACCTCCCAATAATGCGGGTCAAGGAGAACAAGTTGCTTTAGATTTGTCACAATCTGCCCCACAAACACAAGAGCAATTATTTGATGTGAATGTGCAAGGACCACAACCAATAGGAATTGGACAGGGAACTTTTGATCCAGCACCGGTTGGAGTTAGACCACCACCTATTAGGGGTCAAAATCCAAATGCACGTCTGAATGAGCAACAAATGCTTACATCTTTCATGTCAACTCCAAGATTTACTACAAGGGGTCCAAGGCCAACTATGTGATGTTCATTAGTTTATTTATGTACTGAAGTTGCTAAATTATAAGCACAATGTGGTTCAATATTTTGTTTAATATTTTGTTGAATCATTATGTAATGACATATTGAATTATATGCCAAATGTGGTGCAATCTTTTGATTACTCTATGGTTGACGTAATGACTTAATAGTTATGTTATGGAAACATTTTGGTATTCAATTATGGAATCATTTTGGTAAGTGTTATACTAGTTTACAAGCTTTTAACAAAAAATCAAATATTGCAATGCCTCATTCTTGCTTCTTGCACTAATGTCTTATTGTTGTCAGTAGGTAGCATTCTGTTAAACTAACAACTTGTCAGGGGCCTAACTGATAGTAAGTATGCACAGTCAGGGACCTAACTGATAGTAAGTATGCACAGTCAGGGACCTAATAGCAAGTTGGTGTTTAATGGAAAATTTGATTTTGAAAAGAGAGAATTAGATGACATTTAGGGATTTGAGATTCAATTTGGGATATTGATTTTCTGTTCAGGGACTAAAGTGACAATTTTTTACTTTCATTTTAGTTCTTGTGACACCTCACACTCCTTGTCAGCATAAAATCTTTGCCACATCATCACTTAACAGAATTATTTAACGCCAGGGACTAAAGTAATAACGGAAGTGCAGAGTCAGGGATGTTTTTATAATTAATCCTGAGTCAGGGACCTATGTGACAGCGAAGTGCAGAGTCAGGGACCAAAGTGACTATTTACTCAAAAATTATGCAAAACATTTAATTTAGTGATATCAAGAAAAATTTAGGCGTGCATCGCACAAGATACAGACTAGTGACATACAAACAGATAACAGAATATTCCTTTTACATCAGTCACTTAGTTTAAAAAAAAGCTAAAACAAACGGGCCCATTTATATCGAGTCATGAACACAAGCTAGCATGAATAAGAGGCCATAGAAAATCAAGAACACAAAAACCCTCTGCATGATATTGAGATAATGAAACACATTATTTAAATAATACTCCAAAAAGAACACTATCTTATGTTGATATAGATTATTATGAATGATAATATAAGTATACCAGAGTCTAAAACTATAACCAAAGCTCAAATTCAGTACTTATGATTCATTGGATTTGCTTCTTTTTCCATAGTACTGAAGAGCAAATGCAAAGCCCAATATCAGCAATGGCACCAGGTACTGCAAGAACTTCAACAAAACTCCAGAAGATTGATTGTTGCTTATGGTAGATGCTTGAATTGGTGCTGTTGGATTGTTCTTAGCTGCTGCTGGAAGAGTGTTGGCGTCAACCTCCCCGACATAGTACTTTTCCATCATCTCTGTTGCCGAGTCACTGTGGCCAACATCTTCGAAATCGGTGGTGGCATCCTTCCCTGTGTAAAACACCACAAGATTTTTAGGTGAATGTATTATTTTCTATGTTTCTCTATTGATTAATATTTTCTTGATACCTATTACTTTGGTAATATTTTTGAGTGAAAACACATTTTAATACATAAGAAAACTGCGAGACCCAACTGAGTCACTGAAAAAACTACGAGACAAAATTTAGACCCTGAGAATAATAAAAACAACTCTTCGTCTCGGAGAAAGATAAACTGAGACAACTTAGTCCCCACCTTCTTTAAAGATGTGAGGCTACGTTGTCCAGGTATGAACTAAGTTGTCTTGGTTTATTTTTCTCAGGGACTAAGTTTTTATTTTTCTCATAGACTAAATTGGATATTGCCATTTTTCTCATGACTAAAATGGGTCTTCGCTCTAGTTTTAAACTTGCAGATTAATGACATGAACCAAACAAGAGAAATTAATTACCTGTAGCAGACAGTAAAGCCTCATCACCTCCTGGATGATCATCCAAAAATGGGGTAACATCATATACCTGTTACAATGGAATGCAAGTTGGGGAAACTATTTTGATGTGTATATACTCCTACTAATAATAAGAGTACGAATCTAAAAGTGTTTGTTTCAAGTTATCTAAACACAATTACATGAATGGGTAGCGAACGTGTATTCCCATGTTTATTACAGGGTGTTAGAGAATTCACTCTCAGGTATAAAAATATAATTCCTATCATTGCGTTCCTGGGAAAGCTATTCATAAGAATGAATTTTATTACTTTAAACAAACGCTCCATAAAGAAAAAGACAGATATTTGATTGACTAGTCAATCTCCAGTCACATATTTCTTTCGCCAATGTAGTTTATGTCATCTAACATCATAAATTATAAGCCAGATATCATGACCTGTCCGAAGTTTGCCGAAGTAAGCAATGATGTGTTCATATTTCTCCCTAGGATTAAGATGGTCTAAATATAACGTTCAAACTGTAAAACAGCTACCGCTCATATGAAAGATCATATTTACCATGTTACTGGTGAGCCCCGAGAGGCAGATCCATTGGTCTATGAACCAGCCAATCCACCAGTTGGAAGGTGCACAGTTGGCGACATGGGAATCAGCAGGCAAAACTGCCTGATGGTAATTCTTAAACGAAATAATTATTGGTAGAACTGCTTAGTGGCAGTTATTTATTGTAGCAACTAGCAATGTAGGGACTTGGGCACCATGATGTGCCAAAGTCCCACACTGAGTAGTATGAAATACTCCGTGGAAGATTTTAGTGGCTTGGTTGTTTACCCCTTGACAGCAAACTTTTAAGGGAGGGAACCCTCCCCAAGTGCTCAGAGTAAATTACATTATCCTCCTCTAAGAGATTTTAAAAAGTAAATAGGTGTTACACTTTAACTCATTTTAACATAAACGAATATTTTGATGTAAAGTTTTGAGATGAGAAGAAAGATGACTTCAGCATTACTTATTCCCTCATTGTGCACACACATCATTAATCAAAATAAAGTTACAACAAACAACATAGAGCCAAACCGATCATATTACAAATGCATCGTATGTTCAAAGATTTCATCATCTTCTACTACTGAAGTGGGGTGGGTTAGTGCAGCTGATTATGAAGATTGTTTTGGTTTTAACTCCTTCGCTTCAGTGAACAGGGCTTCTTACAGGACAAGTTATGGACTGAATTTGAAAAGATTTAACCAGGGATATCGAAGACTTTGCTACTATAAACGGTGTGTGAGCTGCTTCAGACACTAATACCGGACAAAACATGATTAATCTATTAACAGCTGGTTGCTTGTAATGTTGAGTTTACAGATTAGATTCTCCAAAGCAAGGTTGTCAACTCAAGTCTACATAACTTAAGAAATCTCCACAGACACTACCCATAAGAGTTTATTTATAATTAGTGTTTAAAACATCTACAATAGTATTTAAACACATTTTATTGTGTGTAGTAAATATCCAACATTCCAACTTGGTAATGAAGCAAACCACAATACTGATATTTTAAAAAACAAGAACCACACCAGACAAGACCTAGTATTATAGTTTCATTGATGAACAAGTTTATAAATCACAAGATAAGTTCATATCTAACCACACAAAAAGAGCACTAAAAGTTAAAAATCCATGGACAAATTTACAAATCACAAGGCTTAAAACTGCTAAAGAGTGAAGAACGGTGTGACTGGGTTCGACTCATTGAAGCTAGATTCAACTTGGTAGAGATAAGTTTGTAATAAATTAAGATCAAGATCCATCTCCCATAACAAGCTGAGAATGTGATCTATCTATATATTTTGCACACTTGCAAAGTTTTCCATGTCAAATTGATGAGGAAAAAAAAGGACAATCCAATTTCCACACAGTATAAATATGTTTTGATAATAAGACGGAACAACTCTCTAAAGCATTTGATAGCATATTCCTTCTAAAATCCTGTAACTCATCCAATTTTTACAGCAAATTCAAATTAAACTCTATTTATATCAGTGGAAACCTTTTATTGCAAACAGGTTAAACCAATTACTATGCAATTAGATGCCACATACAAGATTAAAGCAAAATGTTGGTCCCCCAATTTTTTTAACTACAACAACCTTGTGACTAAAACTCCCATTATCCTCGCCTGTAAAACATGGAATCCGACACGACACAGACACGTCGACACCGCTAATGTAAAAAACATTTGACACTGACACCGTGCTTAATGCCAGACGTTTCCGTGTGTCATAGATCCTTACCTCTCATAAGAGGGGTTTAACAGACATTTGGATTGGGATGCAAAAAAACTGTAATGGTTAACATCATGGAAATTTGATTTTTTTTGTAGGAAATGAGGTTAGCGTTTCTAGGAATTTTTTTTTTTTTAAACTTTCTTGATTTTGGGTGAAAATTAATTGGTAGGTTTTGGGCAGGATAAAATTTAAAAATGTAGTCATTCTAATTTGTAGGAAGATCAAGGATCCGAAAGTTTTGAGTACAGAAGAAATTCATCAAAAGACAAGATCATACCAAGTCAAAAAAATTGGAAAAAAAAAAAAACTAAATTGGAATAAATGGTTATTGACAGATCAAAGTACTCATTAGCCAAAATTTATGGACTGGCTGAAGCAGAAATTTCTAGAATATATCATGAATCCAGGGTTTTAAATAAAGGTTTGCGACCGCGATCTAGGCAGCCACAACATAATGCTTTTTGTTGTTTCTGAAACCACAACGCCTCAACAATTGAGGCCACATCGGCTGCATTAGATCGTGTCGCGATATGGCCACAATCGTTACTGTGACCACAGTTCCAAAACCATAAAAATTATTGACAGATTAAAATACTCTTGTGGACTGTGGCCGAAGCAGAGATTTCTAGAATACACATTGAATCCAGGGTTTTAAATAAAGATCTGCGACCGGACCTAAAACTAGACCGTAACATAATGTTTTTTTATATGTTGAAACCGCAATGCGACAACAAAGTGAGGCCACATCAGCTGCATTAGATCGCGATGTGACCACAATTGCTACTGCGACCACAATTTAAAACCCTAATATCATGAATCATACTCATATATCATAATCATTCTCAGTCAAATCAAGTAAAGAAAAAGTCTTCTACTCAATACAATATCATATGAAAAAAATCAAAAATCAGATTCAGCCCAGAAATTTAAACAGATCAAATAACAAAAACAGATCAATAAAAAAATTGCATACATAAATTCAAGTTAGCCCCAAAAATTTAACAACAAAAAAATTAAAATTTGACCTTTTTGTTGACTATGATCCAACAATCGTTCTTGTGATTGTGCTTAGCCACATCCTCAAAGGTTAAAGTCTCTGATTTTGAACCCATCTTCTTCAACTGCACGATTATTATCATAATTATTCATTAAATTAAAATTAAATATAACACAGAAAATGAAAAAAAAAAAAAAAAAAAAAAGAAGTGTTCAATAGTGAAAACCCAAAAAAAAAATTCAGATTTTAAGAACAGAAAATTAAGAAAAAAAATTGAAGAAGAAATTTTGCTTACAAGGTTTTGATTGAGGTTGGTGATGAGTTTTGAGACAGTAGTTGTTGCAACGATGATGTTATGTTTTTGTTGATCTTAAAGTACAAATATTAAGATTTATGCATGGGAAACGATGTCGTTTTAGTCGACCTCGTTTATAACGCGCTCGTTGCATTGAATTTTGACTTGAATATTTTTTTTTAGTTGAATATTAAAACTATACGTTTCTTGACCAAAATAAAAAAAACTATAAGTTTTTTTTTTCTTGTATCGAAATGACTATAATTGACATGAATAAATGAAATGTTTGAGTTTTGAATTCTGACCCCGACATATTATAATGCATTGTTATTATAAATTGAGATATGTTCATGGTCGTTTTTTTTCTTCTTCCTTTTATCAAAAAAATTGTTGTTGAAATTGTACTGACATTTATTAAGAAGTTTAAAGTAAAAGTTTTATCTTAGAATTTGTGTGTTCAACACATTAAAACATCAAAAAACATTTTTTTTACATGAAAGTTATCTCTTATTTTTTACATTATTAACAAGTACACTTGGGGCAGAACACTAGTTAGGAAGACTGTTATCTTTTACCAAAAATGTGTTTTTGGCCTTTTATCTTATTCTTGATAAGTTTTGATCATTTATCTTTTTAAAAGATTCACTTTTGTCCTTATGTTATCCAGATGTTACAGAAAGTTGGAAACTAAAGTCACATGACTTTAGCTTGTCAAACGTGTTGCAGCAATTTAATCTCCTTCAAATGAGTCACATCACATCGTTATCTTTCAAAGACATCGGGACAAAATCATCTAAAAAACAAAGTCATTTTTCCCTCTTCTATGTCACATGAGTTTATGTTAACACCATAATTGTCACGTAGTAAACTTCTGTTAACTTATGTTATGATTTCTTAATAAAGGACTAAAACGTGAATATTTTTTAAACGATGAAGAAGCAAAACATGTTTTTGGTAAAAGATAAAGGACTAAAAATATATTTAAGTCAAAATAATTAAAAATGTTTTTATTTTCTTTTTAATTATTTTTTAAAGAAAAAATTATTATTAATAACAATGATAATAATGATCACTTATAACTGTTATAAGGAGTTCATGTGTTCCTTCATTTATCTTCCATCTATTTACTTTCCATTTATGAGAGCAAAAACACAAGTGATAAATGAGTAGGACCAGTTTTAATAAATGGATCTCACTAATGCATCTCTCTCATAAATAAACAGTAAATGAAGGGTAGATAAATGAAGTTGTTTACAACTAAAAATAATGATTCTGTTAGCAGAATTTGGCGAATAGGTGATTAAGCAATCAAGCGAGGAGGCCCCTCGGCCAAGTGAAGGAATTGGACAATGATGCATTACTCATAAATTTGCTCTTAACATAAATAAATGTTCTGATAAATGAGGGAAGAGACACAATTTGTAGTGGAGGTGCGCACAAAAGGACCTTGTCAATGAATCATGGTGGATGAAGAAGTTAAAGTCAAATGTGGGGCGTCGCAATCCCACTACCAAGGGAGTTATCACACAACACTCGCAAAAATTAGCCGAATACCACTTATGCATTATAGGCCACGTTCTTTAACTAATAGACAATAGTCACACTGTAAATACTTTGTTCATACATTATAATTAACACATCTAATCAATCAAACAAGCTTATTTTTGAAATTTTATCTCTTTATCTTTCTGCTTTTATTTATGCATTTCTTGATGTAGCTCAAAACCTAAAACAACAGTACCTAACATTCTACTGTAGTTGTTAGGGAACCCACACCTGAGGGTCAAAGTTCCAATCAATAACAACAAGTATATATACAAGTACCCAATTTCCTATTCACCTCTAAAAAAAATTGGTTCTAGCAATTTAACAAACACCTTGTGTGCAATTTTGAACCAAATTTGATTCAATCTTTAAAGCTTAAACTTTTTTGCAAGTTACAAGTTTGGAAACCTTGTAACTATGATTTTACAATATAGTAGCTGAAAATTTTCACTTAAAATCTAATCTTTCTTGTTTAAATTGCTCAAAAGATTGGTTTTGTTAATCATAAAAACCTAAAATTATTTCTACAAAAACAAAAAAAAAATTGCACAATTAATAACCACACAAAATATAAGAGATAGATGGAAAAAGAAAAAACACAAGGTTTTGTTTAGGCAGTTTTCAAATCGTCCTCGTCGTAAGTGAAGGTGAGAAAAACACAAGGGGAGGTTGAATTGTGTTGACTTTTTCTGGTTTCTTTTTCTGAGTTTTTAGAACTTGTCAGATTCTGAAGGGTTCATATTCTGACTCAGAGTCTGAGTGCAATGGAATATAACAGAACACAAAGATAAAAGAGAGAGAGAGAGAGAGAGAGAGAGAGAGAGAGAGAGAGAGAGAGAGCATACACAAGCAAGTTATAGTGGTTCCTCCCATAACACATGAGTAGTCCAGTGCCCTTGCACTTCCAAGGGATTTCACTATAATCTCACAGATTACAGTTGCTCAATGACTCTTCCAAGAGACTTCCAATTGCTCAAGCACACTTGCAAGAGACTTCCACTGTTCAAGGTCACTGCCAAGAGACTTCCACTGCTCAAGGATAACTCCAAGAGACTTTTATTGCTCAAGAACGCAGACAAGAGACTTCCAATGCTCAAGGACAACTCCAAGAGACTTATATTTCTCAATCACAAGTGAAATAGACTTCTGGTGCTCAAGCTTTGCAGGCAAGAGACTTCTATTTGTTTACAAAGATAAAAAAAATTTGTTCTTATACCGGATAAACAATTGTTGGTGTAAATTGAACAATGTTGAACAGACTCTTACGACTTTAGGATTTCTAATATACAAAAGTTGAAATGAAAATCCTAAGAGTTTTGCACTATTTGATTTGGCAGAGTAATGACACAGTAAAAATAGCAGAATCTTGTTGATCTTCTTCAGGTCTTTAGCTCCTTATATAAGCAGGGATTTGAGAGACGTTGGAGAAGAGTGTCAGCGCATCAAGAGTCGTTGAGAAGCTTCAAATCAAGGACGTTGAGCCATTGCCTGATATGGATAATTCTGTTGGATAGTCATTCAAAAATCCTTTGCTGAAACTAGAAGTATCCGTTCATTCTTATTGTCCTTGAAGTTCTTTGTCCGTTTCTACACGTGGTCAGAAGAAGACAAAACTGTACTTAAATCCTTTGATGGAGACAGCTATAGAATACGATAAATCTGACGTGGAGTCTGGGTCCCTTAGGTTCTTCTGAGTCTGGCTAAGTCTTCTGAGTCTGATGATATCCACAGAGTCTGATGAGGTCAATCTTCAACTTCTGAGAGGCGTCCTTTTCTTTTGATCCAAGATGTTGACTTCTGATTGACATTTCTTTAGATCTTCTACCATAGTCTTTTAAGCTTCTCTTGTGGTTCTGATGCTTTAATATATGTTCAATACTTTGTTGGATATATTCTATGATCCTGCACACTTGAACAAATATTAACATATCCAATTTTTATTCAATACTTTGTTATTATCAAAACCTTAGAGGAATTATACAAAACACTTTTGTTCCAACATAAGTATGTCTGCCCCAATTCCAAATGGAATTGAGATATAGATTGCTTTGCAAATTGTTTTTGCAAGAAGAAATAATAACTACAAAATCAAACTCATTTGAAGTTCTTCAGCCCTTGATGATGACGAACTTTGTTCTTCTCAAACCCTTGATCTTCAAACACTAAGATCAAGTCCCAAGCTGTCTAATATACCCTCCGTTCGTTACTCCTTTGCGATAAATTCCATCATAAAAGATTTTGTCGCCGTTGAATCTGAATTGCTATAACTTGTGCAAAACACGCAAATTTATCCCCAATTCGGAAGGAAACCCCTAACGATTTTACTAATAAAACCCCAAGAATCTTCCACTTAAAACAAGGAATTACAACACCTATGATTTTGAACATTATCTCTTTCTTCCACTTAAATGAAGAAGATGAACTTGTGTATTGCTTGATTTTCTATTGTTCTTTTCAATAATGATGCATGCATGTTATTTATATGTGTTTAAAAAGAGATAGGAAGTGAAAAATTCGAATATGAAATTTTGCCTTGTTTTTAGGAAATTTAGTTGAAAATTGACAATATGGATCGATCCATATAGTTATATATTGATTCATTGATGTGCTTGATTTTGAAAAATTTCAGAATTCACTTGTTATGTATTGATCTATAGGAGTTATGTATCTATCAATAGAAGTGAATTATAGTTTTTCTCAAAATCCTTTAAGTACGTATCGATCCATTATGTGTACGAGTCGATCAATACATTTTGCTGTAATAACTTTCTTGGACATGCGATAGTATGTATCGATCCATGACTATTCATGCATCGATCAATGAGCCAAAATTTTCTTAAAAGCTTGAAATCCTTCTAGTTATTTTTAATCAATCTTATAATGTGTTGTTGTGAAAAACGATGTCAAGAACAAAGTATAAACTGTTTCACCAATGATTAAGAAACACAAGGGTAAGGGAAAAGAATGAAAAACAAGAAGAACAACAAGGATTGGTTATAACTGCTATTCTTTACTTTCTCATTAAACAAGATTACAAGCGTTACAAGAATAACAAATAACCCTCTCACCCTAAATTAGGATTAGCCGCCTTAGTGATGAGAGACTAGTATGCTATTTATAATAAACCTAACATACTAACTAATGGGCTTTTTCACAATTACCCATTACAAGCTAACTTAGGGTACAAGCTAACTTAAACAATTGGACATAACAAACAGGCCCAATTCGATATGCTAACAAACCTAGCAGTATCGTCTAATGCATGTTAGAACAACTTCGACTACAACACGCACTACCCTAGAGTTCGTTCCAATATCTCACAAATCTCCACCTTGGAACAAACTCTAATATTAATGAACCAGCTAGCTTTCTTCATGCAGCTTTACCAACTGCATACAGTGGAAAAACTTGCAACTTGGCAATGTCTTGGTGATCATATCAGCAGCATTGTGATCTGTCGAAACCTTCAGCACTTGGACTTCTCCACGCTCGATTACTCCTCTGACGAAATGCAGCCTCACATCAATGTGCTTCGTTCGCTCATGATAGGCTGAATTCTTCGACAGATGTATTGCACTTTGACTATCACATTTAACAGTGATAATTCGACCTTGAAGTTTCAGCTCCTTAGCAAAACCTTCAAGCCACAATGCTTCTTTCACAGCTTCAGTGAGGGCAATATACTCTGCTTCAGTAGTTGACAATGCTACAACCTTCTGAAGTGTTGCTTTCCAACTAATTGCCGTGCCAAACATAGTGAAAATATATCCAGAAATAGATTTTCTGGAATCCATACAACCTGCATAATCAGAGTCGACATATCCTTCGATTACTGCTTTACTATTTTCACCCAAGGCTCCACCATAAATCAGGACTCTGTTCAGAGACCCATTTATGTACCTTAGAATCCACTTCAATGCTTGCCAGTGAGCCTTTCCAGGATTCGACATGTACCTGCTTACAAGACTTACTGCGTATGCTATGTCAGGTCTAGTACAAACCATATCATACATCAGAGAACCTACTATATTAGCATATGGAATGCTATTCATATAAGCTCTTTCGTCATCAGTACTGGGACACTGATCTATACTCAGCTTGAATTGAGGGTTTGTCGGAGTCACAACTGGCTTTGAATTCGACATACCAAACTTGTAGAGAATCTTCTGTAGGTATGCCTCTTGAGATAAGCATAATTTCGACTGCTTTCTATCTCTTCGGATGTCAATCCCAAGAATCCTGGATGCAGCTCCCAGATCCTTCATGTCGAATTCCTTATTGAGTTCAGCCTTCACCCTCATTACATCTTCGACATTGTTGCTTGCTATGAGAATATCATCCACATAAAGCAGCAAAATAACAAATGAATTACCAGGTCGAAATCTGAAGTAAACACAGTGGTCGAACTGACTTCTGATGAAACTTATCCGTGTCATGAACTTGTCGAACCTCCTATTCCACTGTCGAGGAGATTGTTTCAGTCCATATAAAGATCTCTGCAGTTTGCACACATAATCTTCCTTCCCCTTTTCGACATACCCTTCAGGTTGCCTCATCAGGATTGTTTCATCTAGATCACCATACAAGAACGCAGTCTTTACATCTATTTGTTCCAGTTCAAGGTCGAACTGTGCCACCATGGCAAGCAACATTCGAATGGATCTGTGCTTCACAACATGAGAAAACACATCATTAAAAGCGACACCTTCTTTCTGAGTGAAACCCCTAGCGACCAACCTTGCCTTGTATCTTTTCGACGCCACTCCTTCAATTCCTTCCTTAACTTTGAAAATCCATTTACAGCTGACTAACCTTGCTCCAACAGGTTTCTCGATCAGTTTCCAAGTGTTATTATCATGAAGAGATTTCATCTCATCATCCATGGCCTTCAGCCATTCAGTCTTATTTCGACTCCTCAGAACTTCCTTATAGTCTCTAGGTTCTTCATCTAGAACCTCACTTGCAGAGATTAGGGCATAAGCTATAAGGTCTGCGTATCCAAGTCTCTGAGGTGGTTTGATGACTCTTCTCTGCCTATCTTTTGCCAACAAGTAGACATCGACAATTTCCTCAACTTCCTCAGTATCTACTTCTTCTTCGACTTCATCTGGGATACACAATTCAGCATCAACATGCTCCACCTCAACAGGAATCTCTCTCCCTGTTCCAGCTCTTCGTCAGAAATTTCTGCACTTCGATCAACATCATCAGTTTTCTTGAAAGCCATTTCAGCTTCATTGAAAACTACATCTCGACTGGTGATACACCTCCTGTGACCTGGCTCTAGGCACCATAGCCTATAAGCTTTGACTCCTTCAGGGTATCCCATGAACATGCATTTTAGAGCTCTAGGTTCGACCTTGTCTTGCCTAATGTGAGCATAGGCTACGCAGCCAAATACTCTCAGTTTGTCGAGATCTGGTGGATGTCCCGACCAAACTTCTTCAGGTGTCTTCATATCTAACGCAGTCGACGGACATCTATTTATCAGATATGCTGCTGTCGAAACAGCCTCAGCCCAAAACACCTTCTTTAACCCAGCACTAGTCAACATGCATCTAACTCTTTCCAAAATAGTTCGATTAAACCTTTCAGCCAAACCGTTTTGTTGTGGAGTACCTGCAGTAGTTCTGTGCCTTGCAATACCAGAGGCAGCACAAAAACTGTCGAACGCCTCATTGCAAAATTCAAGGCCATTGTCGGTTCTCAACCTCTTAACCTTCCTGCCAGTTTGATTTTCGACCAGAGTCTTCCAACTTTTGAAATTCTCAAAAGTTTCATCCTTAGTCTTCTGGATGAATACCCATAACTTTCTGGAATAGTCATCAACTATGGATAGAAAGTACCTCGCTCCTGAATGTGATGGACACCTTGCAGGCCCCCAAAGATCAGCATGGATGTAATCAAGGGATCCATGTGTTCTTTGTTTACCTTTGTTGAACTTCACTCTACAAGATTTTCCAAGTACACAGGGTTCACAAAACTTCAGCTTTTCGACTTTGTCTCCACCAAGCAGATTTTGTTTCCCTAGTTCGACCAGACCCCTTTCACTGACATGGCCCAATCTCATGTGCCAAATTTCTGTCTTCGACAAAGGTTTCGTGGATGCAACATTTGTCGAACCACTTACAACTTCAGCCTCAAGGGCATACAAGCCTTGTTTCTTCACGCCTCTCAAGACTTCCTTCGATCCCTTCATGACTCTAAGGATACTTTTCTCTCCTTGGAAAACATATCCTTTCTTGTCGAATTCACCAAGAGAAATCAAATTCCTCTTCAAATCAGGTACATACCTAACTTCAGTCAATAACCTTATTGACTCATCATGGAGCTTGAATCTCACAGATCTAACACCAGCAATCTTGCAAGCTTTGTTGTTTCCCAGCAATACAGATCCACCATCTTGCTCACATAGTTCCTCGAACACGTCTTTATTTGGAGACATGTGCCAAGTGCAACCTGAATCCATAATCCACTCCTTCGTTGAGTCGCTGCTTGAAACCACAAGAACATCAGATGAGTCGAAATCATCTTGTGCAATGGCTACGTTGCCATTATCCTTACCTCCATGATCCTTCAGGCGTTCAGGGCACACCTTTCTTGTGTGACCCTCCTTACAATGATAGCATCGAATACTAGATGCCTCGCCACTGTAAGACTTCTGCTGACTTTTACCTTTCTTCTTGTCGAACTTACCATCCTTTCGCAAGAATTTTCCCTTGACGGCCAAACCTTCACCAACAGTCAAAGGTTTATGCTCCTTTCGTTCGTTCAAGTCCTTCGAATACAAGGCTGATTGAACTTCTTCAAAGGTCAGGGACTCCCTTCCATACAAGAGAGTTTCTTTGAAGTGAGCATGTGTTCTGGGCAAAGCGCACAACAGCAACAACGCTTGATCTTCATCATCGATCTTCACATCAATATTTTCCAGATCAAGAATCAGCTTGTTGAACATATCCAACTGCTCAGCCAACACTTTGTCTTCACTCATCTTGAATGAATACAAAGCCTGCTTCAGGTAGAGTCGATTTACCAGCGATTTGGTCATGTACAAACTTTCAAGTTTCACCCATAACCCTGCTGCCGTCGTCTCCTTTGATACCTGTCGTAGAACCTTATCACCAAGGCTCAGCAAGATTGCGCTGTGGGCTTTCTCTATCATGGCCGTCTTCTCCTTCTCCGTTAACGCAGCATCCATGGCTGCGACTCCCTTCAAAGCTTCTAAACAACCCTGCTGAACCAGTAGGGCTTTCATCTTCAAACGCCACAGACCAAAATCGTTCACTCCGGTGAACTTTTCAATCTCATACTTTGTTGAAGGCATCTTCTCCACGCTCACCGCACCAATTTGTTGTGAAAAACGATGTCAAGAACAAAGTATAAACTGTTTTACCAGTGATTAAGAAACACAAGGGTAGGGGAAAAGAATGAAAAACAAGAAGAACAACAAGGATTGGTTATAACTGCTATTCTTTACTTTCTCATTAAACAAGATTACAAGCGTTACAAGAATAACAAATAACCCTCTCACCCTAAATTAGGATTAGCCGCCTTAGTGATGAGAGACTAGTATGCTATTTATAATAAACCTAACATACTAACTAATGGGCTTTTTCACAATTACCCATTACAAGCTAACTTAGGGTACAAGCTAACTTAAACAATTGGACATAACAAACAGGCCCAATTCGATATGCTAACAAACCTAGCAGTATCGTCTAATGCATGTTAGAACAACTTCGACTACAACACGCACTACCCTAGAGTTCGTTCCAATATCTCACATGTGTAGCACTTAACAATGTCTGAGATAAATCCATTATACATCAAATCTAACGTATCATATCATATTTGTCCTAGTTTTGACAGCAAGCAAAACACTATAAAAGAGAAATGCACTCACACCATCAACAGGAGCAAACCTGAATTTCTATTATAAGTTAGATACAAACTCAAACTTTACAACCGAGTTGACATTAGAGGTGTTTGTGGTGTGGTTTGGATCGGTTATGAAGCAAAAAAAAAACTCTAATCCAAAAATTTAAATACCCACGGTTCGATTTGGTTTGGAGAACTTCTAAAAAAATATGATTTCATCCAATGTTATGCGTTTTTGTTTGGATTGATTTTTAGATATCCAAATTACAATCGTGTAATTCAGTTCCTCAAATCACAAATTGCATTTCAACCCCAAATCACACTTCTTTGTTTTGGGATTTAAATTGAGATTGGCCTTTCTCTTTAGGGGAACAATAATGGTGTCGAAGAATCAAGATCAACGAAGAAGAAACAACAACAACTGAGATTGGCTTGTTTTCTTTGGGTCTAGTGTTTTTTTCTCTTTCTTTCTTTTTTCATTTTCTCAATAATTTTTTTTTGTTGAAAAAAAGACGGAGAAGAATCTGAATGGAAGCAAGGTGAGATGATTTTTGGTCCCCAAGCTGAAGTTTATTTGTGTAGTGTTTTGAGTTTGGGGTGGTACTTCCATTTCAAAGTGTTCGGCTAGTCCTCTATGTATTTTGTTTACTGCCTTGTAGTATTTGGTTATGGGTTTTTGGCTTTATTTTATGAATTTCTTGATTTTTGGATTGAAGGTCGAGATGGTGAATTTATAGGTTTAGGTTCAATTTTTGTGTTATTTTCCCTTCCATTAGGAAATTAGATGAGTCAGCAAATGCAAAACATGGTTAACACCGATAAGTCATCCAAAATGTACGACTTCATAAAAAAATTCAATTGATGGACCAAATTAAAAATAATTTAAAATTACATGGAGTAAAATTCAACTGACCCATATTTACTAAGATCATTTGCATAATTAAGCTAAATTTTTTATGTTAAAGTTATTTTTGTTAGCATTTCTAATTTGTCTATTTAGTGGGATCTTAAGATATGTGTTATGATCATACGATCTACGTTTTTTCAATACCTAAACAATCTTTAGTGGTCATGATTTTGACAACTATGTCAGACGGTTCATTTTCAACCTCGGTATATTGAATCATAAGTTAAAAATTAAAAATTGCATTCTTTGGTCTTTCTGATCAAGATCAGACGGCCAACGATATCTTCAAATGTGTGAATGTGTGATTACCCATATGTATGTAATCTGAATTTGATATTCTTTGTTTGTTTCAAAATTTTGGTGGAATTGTTCTTTATTTGCACAATACTAATGTTCAACTAGGGTGCATTAAAATTATCCAAAATAATGCATAATTAGTGGTATGCCAAATTCCCTAAAAAAATAAAAAATAGCGGTGTGCCAAATTATTAGTAAAAAATAGTATGCCAAATTAAACATCAACCATATACATAGTCAAAGATAACAGACATGTTCTTAATTACGTAAACTAAAGCCAACAGAAACAACACGATCACACAAATTACAAAATCACATGGTTCAATTCTTTGGTCGTATGAGACACAAAGAAAACCTAAGTATTTAATCTCATACGTATCATAAATAAATATACATGTCTAGATAACGGTGACACTCCCAGGGCTCCACACTAGCTAGTACCTGCAACAAACCAGAAAGGTTAATCCAAATAAACCCAAAAATTTCATAACATATGATGCTAATTAAAATACAACTATTCATATAAAATATCAACGGTTTAAATTTTGTCAAAAAAGGTTTAATCTCTACAAAAAGAGGCATATTATATTAAAGCAATCTCTCCATCATTATCAGTTGTATAGATTGGTTAGTACGTGTTATATGGACCTCTTTGTTTGGATGTTTTAGGGTATTCTGTGGGATCTAACCATGAATTGAAAAAAATTAATTTGAGAAACAGGTTTCTCATCCCTGCATCTTTTTTTTTTTGAAGGAACATCATCCCTGCATCTATCTTCACTGAAAATGCATGCAATTATATACAATAATACTAAGTAGAGGTGTTTGTGATGCAGTTTAGTTCCGTTTTGAGGCTAAAAGTCATCTAAACCGCAATATAAAAAGACATGTGATTTGGTTCCATTTGGTTGACTTTTAAAATAAAATCCTAACCAAATCAAACTAAACCAATGCATTTGGGTTAGATCGATTGATGAAGTTTTTTTTTTTCAGACAATAAATTTTTTTTGTTTCCAACATTAAAATCAAGTTAAAAAGGTAAAGCACAACATATTTTCAACAATGTTTTAAATTTTATCAAACATTACAATTTCATTTTCATCCAAAAAGTAATCCTATTTTGTAAGAAATGCAAAAGACTAAAATTTAATCATTCTCTAAATGTTCAAGTAGCACATAAATACATTTATGAAATAAAAAGAAAAGATAAAACTTAACAAGAGAAAAAAAATGTTCCTAAAAAAAAAAGAGAAAAAATATGTCATTTGTATAAAAGTTTCCGTTGAGTTTCTATGAGTATTGGTCTAGGTAACATATGTTTAATTAGTGGTTTTCTTATGTTGCGGTTTGGTTCAGTTGGTAAAATAAAAACTTCAAACCGAACCAAACAATGTGGTTGAGTAAAAAATGATCCGAATACATCCAAACCAAATGCGATTTTTTGCGGTTTTGGTTTGGGTTAATTCGGTTTGTGGTTTTGTTTGGTTCTACTTCAATGAAAATTGATTTTGAGTGAATTGATTATGTAAAGTTGATCTGATTAAAAGTGAGTTGCAAATAAAATGATTTGTTTTTGGATACATTCATGTAAATGTGAGTTGAATTATAACAAACAGTAGCTTCAAGTATAATTGCTTTTAGTCCTCAAAATTGATTAATAGAAAAAATGCCAAACATGATTTTATAGAGTTAGAATGGTTTTGGCACTTGAAAAGCATTTCTAAGACATATAAATGTGAAACAAAACACTCACTTAACAATGTGTGTGGAATCAATCTGATGGTGTGTGGCACTTAACAATGTGGGAGATAAATCCATTATACATCAAATCCAACCTATCATATTTGGCCTAGTTTTGACGGCATCCAAAACACTATAAAAGAGAAATGCACTCACACCATCAACGGGAACAAACCCGAATTTCTATCATAAGTGATATTACAAACTCAAACTTTACAACTGAGCTGATATTTAGGGTGTTTGTGTTGTGGTTTGGATCGGTTATGAGGCAACAAAAAAACATCTAATCCAAAAATTTAAATACATATGGTTCGGTTTGGTTTGGAGAACTTCTAAAAAAAATGATTTGATCCTATGTTATGCGGTTTTGTTTGGATTGATTTTTGGATATCCAAGTTACAATCGTGCAATTCATTTTTTCAAATCACAAATTGCATTTCAACCCCAAATCACATTTCTTCGTTATGGATTCAAATTGAGATTGGCTTGTTTCTCCTTAGGGGAAACAATAATGGTGTCGAAGAATCAAGATCAACAAAGAAGAAGCAACAACAACTGAGATCGGCTTGTTTTCTTTGGGTCTAGTGTTTTTTCTCTCTTTCTTTCTTTTTTCATTTACTCAATAATTTTTTTTTTGTTGAAAAAAAGATGGAGAAGAATCTGAATGGAAGCAAGGTGAGATGATTTTTGGTCCCCAAACTGAAGTTTATTTGTGTAGTGTCGCGGTGATTTTTGGATATCAAGCTATTAATTAGCGTTGACTCGCAATTTTAAGCTCACCACCGATCTTTTATTTTTCCGAGGAAAAGGGAGAAAGTTCGAAAACCCTATTTTAGAGATCAAAGGTCCGGGGGTTGGTTACGCAAAGGGAAGGTATTAGCACCCTAAACGTCTATAGTACTCTATAGGAACCTCTTGCTTATCTTTATCTTTATGCTAAATTATTATTTGTTTGTAAAATAAATGCTTAAGTGTGAAAAGACTAAAGTGATGAAAAAGAAAGAAAGAAAATATTTTTGTTATTTTTATTGATTTGGAAAGACAAAGTCTTTTGCCTACGTACCCGAGCGGGATCAAAATCTCGTAGTTCGGGGTAAAAAGCTGAGTGATTGGTTTTGGTTGATTTTAAAGTTTGAAAAAAGGTTTTAAGAAAGATGAGAGGCCGTAAAGGCATAGAAGAATAAAAAAGAAGTGAGTTTGATTGATTTTAATTTGAAGGAAAATGTTTGGATTGATTAAAAGTTGATTGAAATTTGATTAAGAAAGCAAGGATAAAAGATTAATTTTTTTGAAAATTTTGGTTATAAAATGTTTTCGGATTTTGACTTTTTGACTTTTTTTGTGAAAATTTTGATTAAGTCCTAAGGTCCAGAGACTAAGTTAAGCTGAGAAAGGTCTGACGCGTCGGATCCCTCAAAATGACGTTGGATCAAGTGAGGGTCCTTTTCCTCGGATACGGTCCAAATTACATTATCGTCCTCGACATAAAGCATAAAAAATAAATGTGGTGTCGGTGCATATTCTCATTTATGTTTATTTACATTGGACCTAGATACATTCTAATGGCAAGAAAAATAAATGACAAAAATAATAAAATAAAATAAAAATTGCAATTGCATTAAAGTAAATATGCTAAAAAGAAATAAAAAATGCATAAAATGAAAAACAATAAATAAATATGGTGCTTAAAGTAAATAAAAAATAAAAATGCAAGGCATAAAATAAATATGATGCTGAAAATAAAATAAAAATGCAAGACAATAAAAATAAACATGATGCTAAAAGAAAAAATAAAAATGCAAGGCAATAAAATAAATATGATGCGTAAAATAAAAGGAACTAAAAATGCAAGGCAAAAAATAAATATGGAGCTGGAAAATAAAATGCAAGACTGAATATTAAATATGGTACTGGAAAGTAAATAAAGAAAATAAAAAATGCGAGGCATAAAATTAAACATGATGCATAAAATAAAAGAAAATGGAAAATGCAAGACAAAAAAAATAAATATGATGCAATAAAATAAAAAATAAAAAAATGCATAGTACTGGAAATTAAAAGCAAAAAATAAAGTGCATAAAAATAAAAGAAATAAAAAAAGTGCAAGAAATAAAAAAAAAAAATAAAAGAATAGAGAGGAAGAAAGGGGGTGCAGAAGTAATAAGGGGAGGTGCAGAAAATAAATGAGTAGAGAAAAAAAAGAAAAAAAAAGGGGCCCAAACAGATTAGATCTGGACCGTCTGATCAAACAGAGCGTCCAGATCTAATCAGAGGGAGACAAAGCCTCCAGCCGTTAGATTAATGATCAGAGGTCATAGAGAGAGTAGAACATGGTAAAATTAAAGAGTGAAGCGCATCTGATAAAAACAGGGGATAAAAAATGGCCGTTAGATCTTGGATCCTACGGTCATTCCCTGACAGTCCATGGGACCACGGTATCACGCGCATAGAAGAAAAGAAAAAGGAGCAGTACTATAAAAGGGCTTTTAACCCACAAAATCCTCATAACTCTTTTCCTTTCTCTCTCTTGTTTCTGAAAAAAAAGAAATGCTCTCTTCTCTCTCCCTCCTACACGGCCAGCAACCTCCTCCGGCGCGGTGGCCGCCGGCGGCGCCACCGTGCCGGAGTACCTCAAACTCGTTAGTTTTTAAAACTTTTTACACTTTTGGAAATCCTTTTTCGTCTACTTTCCGAATCTAAGCTTCAAAACTTTCAAATCATCCTTAGGAAGAGTAGATCTACGTTTAAAAGAAACGAAAAAAGAAGAGATGAACACCTTTTTTTAGTTTCGATTCAGTTTTGGCTTTCGTTTGTGGCTTGAGTTCCGTTTTTGTGTTGTTGTGTTGGCTGGGTTTGGGGTAGCTTTGCGGTTTGCTGTGGTGGTTCGCGGCTGTACTTATGGGTTTTGATAGTTTTTTGGCTTTGATATGAGGCTTGGTTTGAGTTTGGTTTATGATTACTGTTGGCTCAGATTCGGATTTGAGTGATTATTGTGCCTGGCCGAGTTGTTTATGTGGTTTTGTGGTGGTTTGAGTGGTGGTTGTTTTTGATTTTTTTTGGTGACCGGATTGTTGTTTTCCGGTGGCCGGATTCTATTGTGTTGGTGGTTTGTGGAGGATGAGTGGTGGTGCTACTGACTGTACTTTCTGACTGGTGAATTCTGTGTACTATTTTCTGACTGCCTCGTGAACAGTACTCTTAATTCTATTTATAGTAAAATATCAGTGTAAAAAGAAAAATGACCAATACGCCCCTCTGGGCCTGGACCAAGAAAAAAGACTGAACAAAAGAAAATAAAATAAAACAATAGAAGATAAGAGATTAAAAATAATAAAAATGAAAATGAAACAAAAAAAAAATATTAATAATAGTAATTAAAAAAACGAAATAAATAAAAACACCAATAATAAAAAGAATAAAATAATAAAAATAAAAAGGTTGCCTTCGGAACAAAAATGAGGTATTTTAAAATACCTCCCTGCCGAAATTTCGTCTGAAACGACGAAAATTTCTGGCCTAAAAGACGAGAGAAACGAAATAAAAACGGGTCAAAAATGGGGTATGACATGTAGTGTTTTGAGTTTGGGGTGGCACTTCCATTTCAAAGTGTTCGGCTAGTCCTCTATGTATTTTGTTTGCTGCCTTATAGTATTTGGTTCTGGGTTTTTGGTTTTATATGAATTTCTTGAATTTTGGATTGAAGGAGGTGGTGAATTTCTAGGTTTAGGTTCAATTTTTGTGTTATTTTCCCTTCCATTAGGAAATTAGATGAGTCAGCAAATGCAAAACATAGTTAGCACTGACAAGTCATCCAAAATGTACGACTTCATCAAAAAATTCAACTGTGGACCAAATTAAAAATGATTTAAAATTACAAGTAGTAAAATTCAAGTGACCCATATTTACTAAGATCATTTGTATAATTAAGCTAAATTTTTTATGTTAAAGTTATTTTTGTTAGTATTTCTAATTTGTCTATTTGGTGAGATCTTACGATCTGTGTTATGATTATACGATCTACGCTTTTTCAATACCTAAATAATGTTTAGTAAGTTTTTTGACAAATATGTCGGACGGTTCATATTCAACATCGGCATATTGAATCATAAATAAAAAATTGCATTCTTTAGATTTGTCTGATAAAGATCAGGCGGCCGGAGATATCCTCAAATGTGTGATTACCTATCTGCATGTGATATGAATTTGATATTCTTTGTTTGTTTCAAAATTTTGGTGGAATTGTTCTTTATTTGCAGAATACTAATGTTCAACTAGCGTGCATTAAAATTATCCAAAATAATGCATAATTTGTGGTATGCCAAATTCCCTAAAAAAAAAAAAATAGTGGTGTGCCAAATTATTAGTAAAAAATAGTATGCCAAATTAAACATCAACCATATACATAGTCAAAGATAACAGACATGTTCTTAATTACGTAAACTAAAGCCAACAGAAACAACACGATCACACAAATTACAAAATCACATGGTTCAATTCTTTGGTCATATGAGACACAAAGAAAACCTAAGTATTTAATCTCATACGTATCATAAATAAATATACATGTCCAGATAACAGTGACACTCCCAGGGCTCAACACTAGCTAGTACCTGCAACAAACCAGAAAGGTTAATCCAAATAAACCCAAACATTTCATAATATATGATGCTAATAAAAATACAACTATTCATATAAAATATCAACAGTTTAAGTTAAGTGTCTATAAATTTTGTCAAAAAAAAAGGTTTAATCTCAACCAAAAGAGGCATATTAAAGCAATCTCTCCATCAATATCACTTGTATAGATTGGTTAGAACGTGTAATATGGACCTCTTTGTTTGGATGTTTTAGGGTAATTCTGTGGGATCTAACCATGAATTGAAAAAAATTAATTTGGGAAACAGGTTTTTCATCCCTGCATCTATCTTCACTGAAAGTGCATACAATAATACCAAGTGAATGTTTGGTTCTGCTTCGACGAAAATTGATTTTGAGTGAATTGGTTATGTAAAATTGAATCTGACTAAAAGAGAGTTGCAAATAAAATGATTTATACATTCATGTAAAAGTGAGTTGAATTATAACAAACAGTAGCTTCAAGTATACTTGCTTTTAGATCTATAAAAAGTATAATTGCTTTTAGTCTCCAAAATTGATTAATAAAAAAAAATGCCAAACATGATTTTAAAGAGCTAGAATGCTTTTGGCACTTGAAAAGCATTTCTAAGACATCTAAATGTGAAACAAAACACTCACTAAGACTATGATGTATCATGCTTAATTGATTGGATGTTACTGTCTAAGAAAAAAGAGTTTAAAAAAATAATTTATATTCGCTGATAAGTGGACATTGTTTGAGTGTTTTTTTGAGAGGAACTTGTTTGAGTGTTGTTTTTTTTTACAAAGGAGGAAATTTGTTTTCTTTGTATACTTATCTATTTATCGTAAACACATAAGAAAGATAAAATTAAGGTGAACACTTTAATATCCTGAAATTTAGTTGGATATGTATCTATTAGACTATCATTCAATATCGTATGATATTTTATATTAATTTATTTTAAAATAAATTTAAATTTGAATGAAGTTTGACTACTGACTAAACCCTAAAGTATATAAGAGTTTACCTAAAATCAAATGATTATTTAGTGTATAGATAAATGCAAAAGACAAATGTGAGAAAAAGTGCTCTAATGATAACCTTTTCAACCTAAGGTATGTGTTTGTCATGTAATGAGAAAACAAAGAAGAAAAACCAAATTAATTTGAGACATGCATTACTTTAGTCATACTTAGTTGTTTGCCACAAACCTTCCATCACAAGCAAATGACAATATAAAAAAGACATTTCATTAGAAGGGAAATCGAAGCTACTAATATACCTTAAACTGCGAGAAAATAACTTGAGCCGTTGCCTTCATTCATGTGGTTATCAATAATGTTTTCTTCTGCTTTGTGATTCTTGACATCAAGATCTGGATGAATTTTCCTCTTCAGCATCTTCTTCATCAGCTACAACATTACAAATCAGTTAAACCTAACCAATTAATTTCAAGCAAATAATTAATTATTGGCTTAGTTCAAATTGAACATTCAACACTATCATATCTACAAAAGAGTCCTCACTGATCAAAATATGAAGCACTAACACAGACACGACATTGACACTCACACATTGACACCATTGTGAAAATGGAAGTAAATGAACGTAATTACATGTGTGAGTGTCGTGTCAGACAATAGACATGTCTTCAGTGTCAATGTTGCATAGCTTCCAAAGAGTTTTTAATTACATATATAGCCTCTAGGAAGTGCATGATGTAGTAGTAGAACTTACTTTCTTGACGTCTTTCATTGGACGTGCATTTTCCTTAACAAGGGGAATAATCTTCTTAGCAAAAGAAAATCCATTTTTTGCTTTAAGTTTTGGTTTTTCACTTGACTCAACCAAGACTTTGGCTGCAGAATAATCAAGTTTCATCTTAACATCAGAATCAGCAAGGAATAGATCAGCTAATGTGATCCTTTTCTTTTGATCAGCTTCAACATCATTTGCCTCCATGATTTCATGACAAATCATAGGTGGCACCTCAACAATTTCCTTAAAGTTTCTAATCATCATTTCTTCCTCTTTTCTAGCATCATCATCAACTACATCATGGTTTTCACAAACAACAACCTCAAAGTTGTTCTCATCAAATGTGTTGTTGATCAATGGATTCAGTTCCTCTTGTTCAACATCATAGAAATTTTTAACATCATCATCATCATCAACAACTAAATCATGTTGTTTTTCAGCTTCCAAAGCAAAGTATTCTTTGTGATTGTTCATGGATTTCAAAGGATCATAGCCAAGAGTACCAATGGTTAGAATTCCATCTTTCCAATCACCAAGCATGTCGGTCAAAGCAACTTGTTTCAACAAAGCTTGATTATCAGTGTTGTTGATTGAAGGTTCATTCTTTTTCATGTTTGAAGCAAATCCATCTAAGTAAAAACCACAAACGATTAATTGAAAGAAAAAAATGTGAAAAAATGAACTATTGATTTTATTTTAGACACAAAATTTGTAGCCTAAGTTGCAAATGGAGTGAAGTTTAATTAATTTATAGAATTCAAACCGTTGAGAGTGTTGTTAGGATGAAACCTCTTGTGCACCCAATTGAAGATCTGTAAGAAACAATTCAATATGATCACATGAATTTATATTGAAGTATATACTATTTATGAGATCACAATTTTTAAAGGACTATAGAGGAAAAAGTAAAGTAAATTGAAAATGCATATGCATGAGAAATATAATGGCTGTGTTGTGTGTGCATGGTGTGATTTACCTTCATGGTTTTAGTTTCCTTAGAAAGTTGGCAAGAGAATTTGGTGTGGTGAAGGTTTTTGAAATGAAGAGTGGGGGAATGAGGGGGTCCAAATAATGAGGAAAAAAAGGGAAAACTACAATGGGGACCAACATGGGTTGTTTAATTAGGTTCTGCCACGTGGTCACTAGACCCCACTGACCCCTTACAATTGGATTTTGTAGTTTGGCAATGTTTGTGTGACAACAATGTTGTTGTGATGTGTTTTAGTCACATTGTTATAGTCATTTATTCTTTATGTTTAAGTTGCACATTCTCATGTGGGAAATGCTCCATTAGATGGAAGTTGAATTGCTTAATTTCCTTCATGATCATGAGTTTCTCTTTTTTATCAAGCAATTGGTGTGCAATATATTAACCAATTGGCATTGGTCCATTTTATGCATTTTTTTTTGCATGAATTAATGTGATTTATGGTGCACTCAGCTGTAGAGATAAAAATATATCATCTTATAAGGAATAACAAAATTCAGTTATGTATGTACAAAATTCATTTTCCGTACATTTGATCCTATAATATTTGGTTCTTTAACGGTACTTAAATTATCTCTTAAAAAAACGTACTTAAATTATGATGTCGTATATGCAAGTCATCAATAACAAAAAAAGTACTACACATGCACTTTATTAAATGTAGTCATCTATAGTTCTTTTGGACATTTGGTAAATAAGAAATGTTAGTAGTTAATTTAATAATATAGAATAGAAATTGAACTTGATGTTCTACATAGTATTTCTTCGATGCTCGTATCCATACAATTGAGTTACACTTCCAAAGAGTCGGGGGAATCTGAGTATTCCTTAATTGTTCAATCTTCTTTTATTTTTTGTGTTGTGTGTGACTCAAATCTTGTTTGGAGATTTTTTTTCTTGTTTCTGAAGGTGAGAAAAACACAAGAAGAGGGGGTTGAATTGTGTTGGCCTTTTTCTTTCTCAAAAACTTAGGTTAGTTCAGAGTCTGATGTTGATCAGAGTCTGAAGCTAATTTCAGAGTTATGTTGCAGCGGATATAAAGTAAATGAGAGAGAGAGAGAGAGGGACACAAGCAATTATCCTGGTTCCTTCCACAACCCGGAAGTAGTCTAGTCCCTTGTCACTTACAAGAGATTTTTCACTATAATCAACAAATTACAAATGCTCAAGCACACAAGGAAGAGACTTCCAAATGCTCAAACACACAGTAAGAGACTTCTAATTGCTCAAGCACACAAGCAAGAGACTTCTGATTGCTCAAGCACACAAGCAAGAGACTTCCAAATGCTCAAACACACAGTAAGAGACTTCTAATTGCTCAAGCACACAAGCAAGAGACTTCTGATTGCTCAAGCACACAAGCAAGAGACTTCCAAATGCTCAAACACACAAGAAGAGACTTCTAATTGCTCAAGCACACAAGCAAGAGACTTCTGATTGCTCAAGCACAAAAGCAAGAGACTTCTAATCAAACAGAATTACAGAGAAATTTGTTTGAGTTGAACACTTGATATACTATCAGTGGTGTTCACAAAATACAACACAGTTTTCAGACTCTATACTTAAGAAATTCTAAGAGGAGAAAGTTTGAAAGAATTTCTAAGTTATTGATGCGTAATGAATTGACAGAGTATTGGCACTTTCAGAATTGTAGAGTGTTGTATATTCTTCTTCAAGTCTTCAGTCCTTTTATAGAGGGATAGAGAGACGTTGAGAAGGTGCCAGATCGTCAATAGAGTCGTTTGAATTGAAGCTTAATCCATCGTTGATTTCTTCCTTGATATGGACTACGTACCAGAAGAATAACGTTTGAATTTTTCCTTAAAAAGGATTGGATGTTTCGTCCAAGGAAACAAAGTTGCAGAGAGCGGTTCTGACTCTCAGAATTTTGCAGAGGTCTTGTCGTACTATGTACTTTTGAAAGTGACAGCAGTTGCTTATGAGTTTCCTTCAGACTTCAGACTTCAGACTCCCAGTCTTCAGACTTCAGACTCCCAGTCTTTAGACTTCAGACTCCCAGTCTTCAGACTTTAGACTCTGAACTTCAGACTCTGATCTTCAGACACTGTTCTTCAGACACTGTTCTTCAGACGCTGTTCTTCAGACACTGTTTTTCAGACACTGTTCTTCAGACGCTGTTCTTCAGACGCTGTTCTTCAGACATTGTTCTTCAGACACTGTTCTTCAGACGCTGTTCTTCAGACTCTGATCTTCAGATCCTGAATGTCTTCAGACTTGCAACACAAGCTTCAAAATTTTTCTTCGCTCTTAACTTGATCTTTCAGAACCACTGTTGGATACATAACTTTTAAGTATATGGTCCTGCACACTAGAACAAGTATTAGCGTATCCAATTTTCTTTTTAACACTTTGTTATCATCAAAACTCAAAAGGGACTTGTTCATACATTTTGTTCCAACAATTTCTAAAGAAAGTTGAAGACACTGCTTGTTTCTCGAGAAAACACAAATATATAAGGTGTTTTCTTGCTTGGCAAGGCATATGAGTTACAAGGCTATTTCTTGAAGTGCAAGACAAGCAAAGTGGTTGCTTCACTTGTTTATCTACTTGCTTGACAAATCCTATAGTCCACAATGTTATTTCTTGAAGTGCAGGACAAGTTGAGTGATGCCTATATATACAAGGAAATGATTTACTGTTCCAACGAGAGGTGAAAAATGTGAATCTTGAGGAATCAAAAGAGGGGACTCTTGGAAAAGGTTGGTGCCTTTTGGGGAGGGATTCATGGGGTGGAAACACACGGGAAACTAGTGAGAGGTGAGATTGAGGCAAACTAGTGTTTAACAAAAGAGGAGATCCTTAGGAAATCAAAGGCTAGCAATTAGTTCCTTTGAGGATAGAATCTAGGGTTTGGAAAACATCACTCAAACACCTTGGGTGTGAAATAATTGAGTCTCTTGGACACATGAAGATATTCGGGAAAAATGTAGAAATTAGGGTTTATTAATGAAGGCTAATTTCTTGTAACCATTGTATCTCTTTGTAAGAAACTCTTTTGAAATTCTGCAGGTAAAAATCAGAACACAAAAACAGAGCACGATGAATGTAAAACAGAGCACAATAAAACTGGTTCAGAAGCAGCAAATAAAAGTGCAGAAAGTAAAGAACACACAGTATTTGTTAACCTAATTCGGTGCAAACATCACCTACATCTGGAGGATACCAATCCAGGAAGGAAATCCACTATGAGGAATTAATTCAAAGACTCAGACACAGACCCCCTGTTCCCAGCCTTATCACTTAATCTCCACTAGTCTAGACTTCTACCCAGGAGCACCACCCAGGTATAAGAACCCCCTCTTACTTCCTTATCACGTAACTACAACCCAATTACTAACAACTCTGAAAACAAACTAGTTATGAAGACACTCTTCAATACATTAAAGACATCATTCATACTTAAAAGCTTAGAATGATTTACAACTCAAAACAAACTAAACCAACTCAAAACATATGAGTGGTGTACAAAATAAAGCAAAAGCTTAAAAGACTCAAAAACTCTAAAAACTCTAAGACTCTTATTTCTGGTTTTTGATTCCATCTTCAATATAGCAGCACGTCTTCTTATATAGTCTTCAGCAGGCACACATAATTCTGAATCATATCTTCTTCAAAATACAATTCTGAAATTCTGCAAAGCTCAAAAGGAAACATATATTTCTGAATCATATTATGCAAAGATCCCTTTGAAATATATTCATTCATAAACACGAAGCCAATCTTCACCAAGATCTTCACCAAAATAATCAGCCTTCTAGAAAACAAATGCCTGGATAATTCTTCAGTAAATCTTCAAAAGATACGCACAGAATTAATGCAGAAAAAACAGCTTCTGAAAAACAGCTTCTGAAGTTCAGCTTCTGAAGGTCAACGCCAGTCAACGTCTGAAGGCAGCTTCTGAAGGTCAACGCCAGTCAACGTCTGAACAGTGCGTCTGAAGCCCGGTTCTGCGTCTGATGAACAGTACCTGCGTCTGAAGGCCAATTCTGCTTCTGATGAACAGTAAAACCAGTTTTCAGCTTCTGAACCTCCTGAAATGCAATTTTCAGCTTCTGAAGACTTAAAAGGTTCTGGAGACGCATTGCTTGAACACTTTGATTTTACCAGACATGTTGCCAACCTTCAAATAACCAACAATCTCCCCCTTTGGCAAATTTTTGGCTAAAATCAAATTGACCATAAAACAAGTTCGTCACTCAACACAATGTACTCAGCCATGAAGAACTCCACACAAATAATTAACCATAGCAACAGAGATAGCAGCAGATAAAAGCTATGTTAAACCAATCAAAACAGCTTCAGTTTATCTTCTGAAAAATCACAACACATCCTGAAGCACACAACACAACTTCTGATATTCTGAAGTTGATAAGTGCCAGAAATGAGTTAAAAAACATAGTTAATTTAAGCACTTAAGTAGCTTGTTTTGCAAGTTGGACCGTAGATCTCACTATCTAGGAATTAAGACCCCAAAGCCAAGGGTGTGAACCCTTAGAATAGGGCTGGACGTCCTCCAAGAGGGCACAGGGCCCACTTGACAATCACACATAACCCTTTGGGGGCGCCCTCAGCAGCTTAGGAGGGCGCCCAAGTCAAGGTTTTGGCCCTTTTATGATTTGGGCCCAAAACCATGACCGGGTAGGCCCAAAAATGGCTACAAATAGTAACCTCGGGACCATTCCCGAGGCATGACCTAAACACAGCACAGAAACCCTAGTTTCTAGAAGTATTGTACTCACTGCCAGTACAGTTGGCGCCCACCGTGGGGCTACGGTAAAACTGACCTAGCCACCGTCTCCCAGAGAAAAACGATCGATACACGGCCCCTGAAAGTCATCAGAGCGCCGTTTACCCACCATATCTCCCCGAAGCAACCTCAAAACCTTCAATCCGCCGTGATTCAACCCTAGACCTACCTCTAACTCCATCAAACGACTGACCCACATCTGTTCGGAAAACCCTGATCTAAACCTAGGATTCGAGGCTTAGAGTGCGAATCTCTGACCACCAGACATAAACTCAACATACAAACCCAAACTACCGTCGTCGCCGGCGCGATGGCAGACCCTGCGGCCTTAGAGGCTCTACAACAACAGATCCAGCAGCTTCGCGACCATAATGAAGCCTTGCAAGCAACCATGGAAACCATCCAACAGCAGCAACACGCCGAAGGAAATGGGTCTCAGCAAGATGAATCGACCGACCCCGACCCTCAACCACTGTCCGCCGAAGTTTGGAACGCGCCGGTGCCAGAGAATTTCAAGCCGCCATCTCTGTCCTCCTTCGATGGAAAAAGCGACCCAGTGGAGCATGTGACCGCCTTCAACACTCAAATGGCCGTCATCGGTGCGGCCGATTCTCTCAAGTGCAAGTTGTTAGCAGGGACCCTGAAAGACGCCGCCCTGAGGTGGTATATGAACCTGCCTCGATTTTCCGTAGTCAGCTACCAGGATATGACGCGCAAGTTAACGCACCAGTTCTCAGCAAGCCGCCACCGCAAAGTCTCGTCTACCAGCCTTTTCAACGTCCGTCAAGGACCCAACGAGACTCTCCGCGAGTATCTTGCACGCTACAATGACGCCACCATCAAGGTCATTAACCCTAACCAAGAGTTGTTTGTGGGAGCCTTCCAGAACGGTCTCCGCGCTGGCCAGTTCAACGAGTCGTTGGCACAAAAACCAGCAGACTCCATGGAAGAAATCATGTCTAGAGCAGAGTGTTATATAAAGGGAGAAGAAAGCAACGCCGAGAAGAAGGCAAGAGATTCCAGGGAGCGTGCTCCCTACGGATATGATCATCGACGCAATTATTACCCGTCCAGTAGCAGAGACCGAGCGCCATACAAACGCCAGGGTCATGATAGGCGCCCACCCCCTCGAGAATCCTTCACGGCCCTCAACACCCGCCGTGAACAAATCTGGAGAGAAGTTTGCCACTCCAGAGTCATCCCTGAGCCTCAGCCACCGAGAGGAACAATCATGGGGAACGATAAGGATGCCTGGTGCAAATATCACCGCATCAAGGGACACACTACAGACGATTGTATACATTTGAAAAGGGAAATAGAGAAGCTGATTCAGAACGGCAGATTGAGGGGTTACGTGAAGGAAGGAAGAGGAGAGGACAGGCGCCCCCATGAAGACCCCCAGAGAGAAAAAGAAGTGGCGAAAGAAGGAGAGCGCCACACTTTGAACACCATATCTGGCGGTTTTGCAGGAGGCGGGGAGTCCAGCACCTCCCGGAAGAAGTACGTCAGACAAATAATGCTGCTTGATGACCACACCAGGAAGGAATCAGAGCATGAGGTGGATATCACTTTTTCTAGTGAAGACCGTAGGGGGGTAATTCCTCACGATGACGATCCCATGGTCGTCACTGTCCAAATCTTCAACTGGGACGTCAAGAGGGTGTTGATTGATCCAGGCAGTTCTGCAGACATCCTCTATTATTCCGCTTTTGAGAAGATGGGTCTAGACGAGGAACAGTTGCAGCCTTTTAAAGGAATATTGGCCAGCTTTACAGGGGAACAGGTGCACGTCCGGGGATACGTCACGCTGAAAACAACATTCGGTACAGGTAGTAATGCTAAGACCATCAGGATTAGATACTTGGTAGTCAACTCGCCCTGTTCCTATAATGTCATCGTAGGCCGCCCAGCCTTTAACGCCCTCGACGCCTACCTTTCCACCAAATTCCTCGTCATGAAATACCCGCTAGATGATGGGCGGGTTGGTACCATTAGAGCAGACCAGCGAGCAGCCCGAGAGTGTTACCACAATAGCTTGAAGATTCAGAAGGAGAAGAAAGGAAGCAGTAACTTAAAAGTGCACCGAGTGAACCTCATTGTATCCAGCCTAGAAGAAGAAATTCATGTCCAGGAAATCAAGAAAGTCGAGGAAGAAAATAGTAATGTTGAAGAAGAGGATACGGAGCCCGAGGAGATCGAGAGGGTCGAGGAAGAAAGTACTCCCTTCTCGGTACCCCACTTGAAGATAGTCAATTCGAGAGCCAATGCAGATGAAGAAAATGCAGAACACGGAGAGGTCAGGAAGGTTGAGGAAACTAGTACTCCTTTCTTGACGCTTCGCCCAAAGCCGGCCAATCCTATTTTCAGGACCAGGAAGGAAGAAGTAGAATGTGACGAAATCAAGAAGAAGCTGACATTATGGACAGAACCAGCTAACCGCAGGGTGATGAAAAAGATTGAGGGCAGCGCAAGACGGAACTCGCCATGACAACTCAAGGGCGAGCTGGAGGGAAGACAAAGCCTCTTTAGTTCTTACCGTTTTTTATCTTATGAATTCGCTTTCTTTTTGTACAGTTAAGTAGTAAGACAGTAAGGGGCACTCTTTTCCCCCCGCAGTAATGGGGGTTTTTAATGAGGCCCCGGTTTTTTATTAATGTCATATATATATTGCTTGTCCGTCTTACTCTCATTGCATTTAGCAGATCGCCATTGCCGAATCTCAAACGAGCTCGCCGTATGATATGTTAACCACAAAGAAAGAGCCACCTAATTCCTTAACCCTAAAGACAGGGCTCTAAGACGTCGTGTGCTTAAAATAAAAATGCCACCTAATTCCTTAACCCTAAAGACAGGGCTCTAAGACGTCGTGAGCTTAAAATAAGATCGCCGCCTAATTCCTTAACCCCCAAGTGGGCTCTAAGACGTCGCGAGCCGAAAATAAGATCGCCGCCTAATTCCTTAACCCCCAAGTGGGCTCTAAGACGTCGCGAGCCGAAAATAAGATCGCCGCCTAATTCCTTAACCCCCAAGTGGGCTCTAAGACGTCGCGAGCCGAAAATAAGATCGCCGCCTAATTCCTTAACCCCCAAGTGGGCTCTAAGACGTCGCGAGCCGAAAATATGATCGCCGCCTAATTCCTTAACCCCCAAGTGGGCTCTAAGACGTCGCGAGCCGAAAATAAGATCGCCGCCTAATTCCTTAACCCTCAAGAGGGCTCTAAGACGTCGCGAGACGAAAATAAGACCGCCGCCTAATTCCTTAACCCCCAAGAGGGCTCTAAGACGTCGCGAGCACAAAACAAGATCGCCGGGAAAACTTTATAAAGGAACCCTGTAGCATCAAGCGATAAAAGAAAACACGCCTACAACGATCGACGCCGTTACGAAATAAATAGAATCACCGCCCAGGAGAGACCTTCCGAAAGGCTTAAGTTTGCAGGAAAATAAAAAGTTTAAAAGCGAAGATAATACATCACGAACACAAATTCAAAGCAGAGTAATGAATTTAAAAATAAGTCAAGGAGTTAAGATTACAATAAACAAATTAGGGTTCGTCCACTAGGACGCCATCTACAATGATTTTAAAGGGATCAAAAGCGGAAGTATCGACGCCGGGATGGAGGAGGGCAAATTGTGCCTTGGCCCTTTCAAAGCCGGCATCAAAGTTCAGAGCCAGCTCGCCCTTCTCTTCAGAAACTTCGGCCTTGAGTTGAGCCTCCTTTTCCGCTCCAGCCGCGACGTCGTTTTGTAGCTTGGCAATAACGCCGTCCTTTCCGGCGAGATCTGCCGCATAACCAATCTTCAGATCGGAGATGCGTTTCTCAAACTCAAGCGTCACCGCCTCCCTAGCCTCCCGCACTTCTTTCTCCCTAGCATTCCCGGCCTCCTCCAACTCTTTCTCCAACGCCCTCACCGTAGCTTGAAGGGCCTCCTCATTCTGCACCACCTCCTCATACTTGCGATCAACCGAGTCTATAAGCAGCATGGTCCGCAGACAATGGACCCCCATATCCTTCATCATAAAAGGCACAGCACCCTGACTTCCCGCCTCTGCATCCTCAGGATTGAATACCAGCCTCTCCCTCACGTAAGCACCATAGTCAAAACCTTTGTCCCAGAAAGACGGCACCGAGCTACTGGTTTTGACGGCGCCAATCAGGGAAGGAGAGGGCGTCTTCTTCCCTTTCTTCTCTGATACTGCCTTCCCTTTATTATCTTTTCCGGGCGACCTCCTATCGCGCGGAGCCGCCGGAATGCTCTCAACTGGGACTTCGATCGGATGATCAGCCTTCCTCTTTGGTTTGCGGGTAATAAGCCCCGCGGGATCAGTAGTCGCCGTCCCCTCAGCAGCCTTCTTCGCTTTCATCTCTTCAAGATACCTTTTCCTCTCTGCCGCAGTCATGGGCGCCATATCCTCTACAAAAAAATATAAGGCGAAAGATCAAGAACAAGACAATATAAATACAAAACATAGGCTTGAGCAAATAAATGTGACTCACGTAAATACTCGTCTAGGCCATCTACATCACCTTCCCTGTTCAATAATTCCCGGATGTTCATAGGCAACATCTTGTCCAAAAAACAGACGAAGCCCTGGTCGTACGCGTCCAACTTCTCATAGTCAAAACCCATGATGGACGCCGGAGCACTCGTCCAACATGTGGGAAACTTCAGCTTACCGTCCACCCATACTGCGGCCGCCTCACAACCTTTTCGCCCCTTAACCCGAAGGAATGTTTGTCTCCAATTTTTGTAATGAGAGGCGTAGGGCGGAAATAGCCTCTTACCAGGGTGCGCACTGACAGACACCCAAGACTGTTTATCCACCCCCTTCGTGCCATAGAAAGTAAAAAAGGACCCAACCGAGGGCTGGAAGCCCAATCCCTCACACAGTATCTCAAAGGCGCGGATAAAGGCCCAGCTATTCGGCTGCAGCTGGGAAGGCGCGACGTTGAGACAGTTGAGCATGTCAACTTCAAAGGGCGTGAAGGGATACTTCACGCCCAGATCCTCAAAAACAGCGGTGTACATATGAAACATCTCACTCTTCAGACTTTTCGGCCTCTGTGCGCATACTCTCTCGCCCGGACGGCAAGGTTCCAAAACCACGTCCTCCTCAAATCCCGTAGAAGACACGTGCAGCTTACTCCGGAAAAACGCCACCCGCTGCGAGTCCAAGTATACAGACTCAGAACGAAGCACCTCGTCGGCAAAACTCTCTTGTTCTGAATCACTAGAAGACGCCATGTAACAAATTCCCTTCCTACAGAACGGACCTGGGCGAATAGAACGAACAATAACGTCAGATGAATCTCCACTAATACTTCCCGCTTCACCCCCGTCCAAACCAATCGAAGACTCCGTCTCAAGGGAGTGGCCATAGTAGGCCTTATCGAACACCACCCAATCCATGGTTCCATCAGAGCGTCTCGCATGCCTAACGCTCTCCCCCCACAACCTACACCTTTCCTCCGAATTAGCTGGGGATAACTCCCTACCCGCCGCATCGCACTCTCTAATTCTCACCATACTACGAATGTTAAAGCAAAAAGAACGAGATCAAGTAAGGTACCTGGATCTAGACAAATGGAGGGCTTGAGAAGCGAACGAATACTCCGGACGATCTGTAAAACAGTAAGCTGCAATTTTCTTCACGAACACCGCAACCGCTTGAACGAGAAAAAGAGAACGAATAGGAGGGAAAGGACGGAGACAAAGGAAGAAAAAGAGATAAGGAAAATCTGAAAGTACAAAGTAAAGTAAATCTGTTTCAGTTAAAAGCGAAAAAGCCTAGGGAAACGCGCAGATGACGTCACTTAAGTTGGCACGATTTCCGAGAACCGCTACGATTCGGACACGTCAGCAAGAGCGAACGGTCGCCTCACGCCAGCCGTCGGATCCCAATAAGAGGCGTGCTCAACACGCGGTCCAAAGGACGCGGCGAGCTACACGTAGTTTAATCACTTCGCCTCGTACCAAGACTTGTGCTTGTTGGGCTAGCATAAATATTCCTGTTAGGCTGGCGCCCACATTCTCGTAGGACTAGTGCCGCCCACTAAGGTACTCAAAGCAAGACATGGAGCTAATACCTACGTTGGGCTAGTATCCGTGTTGGGCTAGTACCCATGCAGGGTTTAAACACCCATGTTGGGCTAGCACCCATGCAGGGTTTAAACACCCATGTTGGGCTGGTATTCATAAAATTTTTTCATGGCTTTGTAGCTACTAAGTCCCACTTGCTGGGCAAAAAGTCATAGACAAACCCCCCGTAAACAGTTTAATCACTTCGCCTTGTACCAAGACTCGTGCTTGTTGGGCTGTGGACCGTAGCTCTCACTATCGGGGAATTAAGACCCCAAAGCCAAGGGTGTGAACCCTTAGAATAGGGCTGGACGTCCTCCAAGAGGGCACAGGGCCCACTTGACAATCACACATAACCCTTTGGGGGCGCCCTCAGCAGCTTAGGAGGGCGCCCAAGTCAAGGTTTTGGCCCTTTTATGATTTGGGCCCAAAACCATGACCGGGTAGGCCCAAAAATGGCTACAAATAGTAACCTCGGGACCATTCCCGAGGCATGACCTAAACACAGCACAGAAACCCTAGTTTCTAGAAGTATTGTACTCACTGCCAGTACATCCTTTATTTCAACTTTCTCATTTTGTAAGATTGTTCAGTATTATCAATACATGAACTCTTTTGACCTTTTTCACATTTTTTCATGGATGTCATGTTTCTCAACAATGTCCACAGAGAAAATGTAACTTCCATACTAAATTTATCTAGAATGTTTAGCATACGCGTTAAACTTAGTACTAGATACGTTAAAATTACAACAATAATAAAGATTTTCTGGACAAATACAACATTACTAGTCTTATACATATGATAAAGTACCACTGGCATGTACCTACATAAGTTGCACTGATTGCATGAAGTACCACTGACGTGTACATAATACATAACAGTTGACAAATCTTATACTAGTACAAGACAAGAAACGTAAATCATCCAGCTTCTTCTGCTTTTCGTCACCTCGATTGTAACACCCATACTAATTTTATCTAGAATATTAGCATGCGCATTATACTGATACTGGATACATTAAAATTTTCAATAATAATAATAATAATACAACACAACTGCATGAATACAAACTGTTCATTTATAAAACCATCAAGTACCATAGTATATACATATACAATAGTCCAATAAGCTCCTGAGCTGGTACATGACGAGCAACTGCACTCCATCCAGCATCTCCCTGATGATCCTCAATACGATCCTCGTGCTAACCTGTAAACCTGCACCAGAAGGATTGGAATGAGACGTAATGTCTCAGTGAGCTCCACCCAACCTACTGTTGGCAACCTCGGGGAACCTAGGGTTGCCATGCCTACTTTTGGCAATCTCGGGGATTCCTATGATCGCCAAGCTTTAACCTTTCCCATATAGGGTATACCTGCCTGTTCCTACTATCCTGTGTAGTCATAATAACTAAACTACATCCTGCTAAACTAGTGATTAAAGGAAAACCTAGGATCACTGCCTGAGCCTGATAACTGAATAGTCATGAAATCTAGACTATTACCTGATAACTTGGTGATCGAGGGGACTCCTAAGATCACCACCTGATAACTGCCTGATAGGTAATTCTGCCTAATAACTTAATCTCATACCTAGTGATCTGGGGACATCCTATGATCACTTTCTGATAACTGTTATCTGAACAGTACTTGTCATATACTTATGTAATAAATACATATACATCTTACTTTAACATAAAGTTAGAAAGTTAGCGTTGAACATACAATAATTATCTGAGTTCATTTTATGGAATGCCCCCGAGTGGAGTAACCCCGAAACACATTCCCCTGATAACCGGTGAAAATTCCTATCTGAGGCTAATCACCGGATTCCTCTTATCGTTGTGTGGACAACTCTCTCGAAGATGTCCCATCCGGCGTATCCCGGAGTCTGCTGAACACAACTTAACTTACAACCCTCTCGGAGAAGTCCCATCCGGCGTATCCCGGAGCCGGCTGGACATGTTTACATCTTTAACATACGTGTGGACGACCCTCTCGGAGATGTCCCATCCGGCATAATCCGGAGTGTGATGAACACGTTAACATAATCTTACAATACATTATAATTCTTAACTTAAAACTCATATGTATATCTGATACATTTCTCTAATCATATGCATATCTAATGCCTTCACCAAGTATCTACTCATGCACTTCTTAACCTATATATAAGGTTCCAGGCTTATCGTTCTCATAAGCCACTTAATCATGTTGGGTATCTGAACCCCCTTAGGCTTATCTGAAGCTCTGAATGTTGAAACATTCCTATTATCCTTGTATTCTAAATCGAATACATCTCTATTCCTGCTTACCTAACATAGGTTCTTGACATATCGTTGTCATATGTCATCCTTAAGAGTTACTAACTCAATTGTATTAATTCCCGATTCCTCGGACCTTTGTTTTGCACTTCCCATACGTTACATATTCCTTGCTCCTTTATGATTTTTGTCCGTTAAAGGCCCTTAGGATGAGTTACAATGGTGTTCTCTGATTCTTTAAAGTTTTTGGAGAAAATGGTTGCGAAAAACCCCGCGTATACGCGCTGGATCACCCAAAACAGCTCAGCTGAAAAATGATGTTCTGGTGAGCTCGCTATAGCGATGGGCTGGTCGCTATAGCGACCCTGTGCCGTAACAAAATTAAGCATGGTCGCTGCAGCGACGGGCTGGTCGCTGTAGCGACCATGACAGTACAAAAATTGCTGAAAACTGTATTTTTCCACCACTTTGACTCAACCCAAGTTACTCAAGCTTCCCAACCTTGTTAGGACTGGTTTTCTATTAGGATTAGGGTTCAAAAACCATATTTTAGCATAAAATGACTTACACATACAAACTCACTCAAAGTGGGTTATAAAACCCTAGGGAGCTCACCTAGTGAAATTTCTGGCTTAGCAACTAGTTAGGAGTTAACAGGTTCTGAACCAACTGGTTCTGAACACAGACTTAGCACAATTAACAACAGATAATCAGCAGAAATTAAAAGTGCAGGAAAGCTAAAGAACACAAGGTTTGTTAACCCAGTTCGGAGTAAACACCTCCTACTCTGGGGGATACCAATCCAGGAAGGAATTCCTCTATAGGAATTAATCCTTATGACTCAAGTAAATGACTCCCAGTTCCCAGCCTAAGCAATTAACTTCCTCCTAGTCTTGAATTCTACCCAACACATTGAGTATTAGAGACCACTAACTTTCTATTCAAGCAACTGCAACCCAACCACTTGAACAACCCTGAAAACTACCCTGTTTTGAATAAAACTTCAATAACAAACCTTCATTCGTACCTACAGGCTTAGAATGAATTTACAATTCAATAAAAACTCTAAACCAACTCAAACAATGAGTGGTGCACAAATAAAACTCTAAGTTTAACACACAGACTCAATTTCTGAATTATAACTCTATATTTCGTATCTCTTGAATAGCAGCAGCACTCCTTATATAGCCTTCAGTCAAGCAACATAAAACATAATCCAATCTTCTATAATGATCTGATTCTAAATTATGAATGACTTGAAAAGGAAACAAATAATCCAGCATTGTATCTTTTAAAGATTCTGCAGAAAAAATACGAGCTTCATAATTTAGAGCCAAATCTTCATTAAATCTTCTCCAATTCAATCAGCAATCTAGAAGCAATATGCGAAGATATATCCTTGTAAAATCTCGCCAAGATTCGCGCAGAAATAACTTGAAAATAACCAGCTTCTGAAGAAGTCAACAAAAGTTTACTCTGCTACAGTGCGTCTGATTTCACCTTCTGAAGCCTCAGACTCAGGTTTCTGCGTCTGAAGGATCTTTCAGCTTCTGAAAGTGATTTCAGCTTCTGAATGACTTCAAAATGAAAAACTTGCAACTGAAGATTTGTTCTACACATTAAGATGCTTCTATTCAACACATTGGATTTGCCAAAATATGCAGCCAACACCATAATACTCAACAATCTGCCCCTTTGGCAAATTTTTTGGCTAAAACCAATGTTTACACACCCAAGTTCTTCAATCTCCCATAAAATTAACTCAGCAATGAAGAACTCCACAAATATATAACATAGCAAAGAGATTAGAAGCGGATTCAAGCTATGTTCACATTAAAAACCAATCAGTTTCAGCTTCTGAACACTGATACACACATTGCAGCTTCTGATCAACTTGAAGCACACAAAACACAGTCACTGATCAACTCCTGATCATCACAAACACTCCTGAAGCTTCACAATACTCCCCCTGCAACTCATCATTCAACATTACTCCATAAAAAAACTCCCCCTTAATTCTGAACTGCAGTAACTTGTGAGACACGTAACATACTTCAGGAATACACCAACACTCAGGAATATAATAACCTTGTACTCCCCCTGAGACACACACTCCCCCTCAATATCACCAACACATCTCATGTTGCATTGGTTATGAATTCTGAGCAAAACATGCAACTTCTGAACCACACTACAATCTGACAGCACACACTCTAAACAGCTCATGTCTGATCTTAAACATAAGTTTTTCTCCCCCTTTTTAGCCACAAAATTATGACAAAGCACTGATTTCACATTGGGGAAAGAAATCACATAAGCAACTGCACAAAAATCTGCAAAAATAATCCCATTTTCAGATTTAGACATAGGAACACTCTCAGCCTTAGCAAAACTGGCAGGTACTCTTTCTTCCTCACATCCAGCTTGCTGTAATTGCTATAAGTCCTTGTACAGGCAAACATTTGAAGAATTCAAACCAGACTTATTCCTCTCATCAATCTTCTTCTGAAGTCTATCAATTCTCTTCTGCACAGAGAGTCTGATGGCAGCAAATTCCTCAGATTCACTATGATCCAGTTTCTTTGCTATTCCTGGTTCATCAACCTTGACTTTGGGTTGCACAGACTTGATATTCTTCAAAACTTTCATGTGTAAATGACCAGCATTTGACAGATCTTGTCCTCTTCCTCAGATTTCCACAGATAACAATTATCTTCTGATCTGCAGCCCCTCATCTGAACATTACCCTCTTGATCAGTTACCAAACATTCTTTCTTATTGAAATTTACTTTCAAGTCTTGATCACACAATTGACTGATACTGATCAGGTTTGAAGTTAGCCCTTTAACTAAGTACACATACTTCAATTTTGGTAAACCATCACAGGCCAAGTCACCAATTCCCAGAATTTCTCCTTTTGCTCCACCACCAAAAGTCACATACATTTTCTTGGTGTAAGGTCTTATATTTTCCAGGAATTTACTAACCTCAGTCATATGTCTAGAGCAGCCACTGTCAAAGTACCATTTTTTCTTAGATGAAGCTTTCTGAGAAGTATTAGCCATTAGACCAACATTCTGAGCTTTAGGCTTCCACACCTTCTGAACATTGTTCCTGGTTGCAGCTGGTTGCACTCTTCTATGATTAAAGTGCTCAGGATACCCATATAGTTTGAAACAAAATGGTTTGATATGCCCCTTCTTACCACAGTGATGACAAACCCAAGTATGATTTCTTCTTTTGTTTCTGAAAAATTTCTGGGGTTGCTTCTGAGGCAGCATCTGAGTTTGCTTTTGAGGTCTCATCTGAATTTGCTTCTGAGGCTGCATTTGAGTTTGCTTTTGAGCTTTCTTCTGAGATTGCATCTGAGGTCTCATCTTTGATGTCCCAATCATAGAATCATAAGATTCAGAAGCAGGTACAAATTGTTTAACAAGATTTTTCTTCTTGAGGTTCAGACTCTCATCCACAAATCCTAAACCCTTATGTTTCCCTTGTTTCTGAACATCCAGAATCTCCTCCAACTTATCAGTACCAGAGTTCATCATCCTAACTTGCTTCTTCATCTGATCAAGTTGAGAATTCAAATGTGTTACTTCATCATTAAGATCAGTAATCTGTCCTATATGAGCACATCTTTCAGACTGCAGCTGACACACAGTTTCCTTCTCAGTCTCTAATAACTTGATCAATTCTTGATTTCTGAGATACAATTCTTCATAAGAAACAGCTGGTTCCTCAAAAATCAATTCTTCATCACAGGCTTCAGATTCTGATGAAGTTTCAGTTTCTGATGAAGTTTCAGATTCTGAATAGACTACAGGCACAGACTTTGAGCAAGCTTCTAAGACCATAAGAGCAGCAACATGTTTGGCTGACTTACTCTCAACCTCTCCTTCTGAGCTATCCTCAGCAGACCAAGATACAGCAAGGCTTTTCTTCTGCTTCTTGAGAAAATTAGGACATTCTGTCTTGATATGTCCAAAGCCTTCACACTCAAACCACTGCACACCTCTTGATTGTTTGCCACAGTACATTGCTTGATGAGTCTGAACATGTTCATGTCAACACCATTGAAAATAGCATTCAAGGCCTTTGAGTTTCCATGTGACAAATCATCCTCAACTTTGGTCCATTCTTCTTCAGGCTTCAAAACATCAGTTTTATTCCCATCTTTGTCTATAACCACAGGATGATCCCAGCCTTTAATCACAGCTTTCCAAGTTCTGCTGTCAATGGATTTCAGGAATGCGCACATCCTTGATTTCCAGTACTCATAATTGGTGCCATCAAGTAGGGGTGGTCTGTTGACAGGTCCTCCTTCTCTCTCCATAAAGCCAGACATTAATAACTCTGGATCTCACCCAAAACACAGGCAGGGTGCCTGCTCTGATACCAATTGAAATTTTTGGCTTAGCAACTAGTTAGGAGTTAATAGGTTCTGAACCAACTGGTTCTGAACACAGACTTAGCACAATTAACAACAGATAATCAGCAGAAATTAAAAGTGCAGGAAAGCTAAAGAACACAAGGTTTGTTAACCTAGTTCGGAGTAAACACCTCCTACTCTGGGGGATACCAATCCAGGAAGGAATTCCTCTATAGGAATTAATCCTTATGACTCAAGTAAATGACTCCCAGTTCCCAGCCTAAGCAATTAACTTCCTCCTAGTCTTGAATTCTACCCAACACATTGAGTATTAGAGACCACTAACTTTCTATTCAAGCAACTGCAACCCAACCACTTGAACAACCCTGAAAACTACCCTGTTTTGAATAAAACTTCAATAACAAACCTTCATTCGTACCTACAGGCTTAGAATGAATTTACAATTCAATAAAAACTCTAAACCAACTCAAACAATGAGTGGTGCACAAATAAAACTCTAAGTTTAACACACAGACTCAATTTCTGAATTATAACTCTATATTTCGTATCTCTTGAATAGCAGCAACACTCTTTATATAGCCTTCAGTCAAGCAACATAAAACATAATCCAATCTTCTATAATGATCTGATTCTAAATTATGAATGACTTGAAAAGGAAACAAATAATTCAGCATTGTATCTTTTAAAGATTCTGCAGAAAAAATACGAGCTTCATAATTTAGAGCCAAATCTTCATTAAATCTTCTCCAATTCAATCAGCAATCTAGAAGCAATATGCGAAGATATATCCTTGTAAAATCTCGCCAAGATTCGCACAGAAATAACTTGAAAATAACCAGCTTCTGAAGAAGTCAACAAAAGTCAACTCTGCTACAGTGCGTCTGATTTCAGCTTCTGAAGCCTCAGACTCAGGTTTCTGCGTCTGAAGGATCTTTCAGCTTCTGAAAGTGATTTCAGCTTCTGAATGACTTCCAAATGATAAACTTGCAACTGAAGATTTGTTCTACACATTAAGATGCTTCTATTCAACACATTGGATTTGCCAAAATATGCAGCCAACACCATAATACTCAACAATCTGCCCCTTTGGCAAATTTTTTGGCTAAAACCAATGTTTACACACCCAAGTTCTTCAATCTCCCATAAAATTAACTCAGCAATGAAGAACTCCACAAATATATAACATAGCAAAGAGATTAGAAGCGGATTCAAGCTATGTTCACATTAAAAACCAATCAGTTTCAGCTTCTGAACACTGATACACACATTGCAGCTTCTGATCAACTTGAAGCACACAAAACACAGTCACTGATCAACTCCTGATCATCACAAACACTCCTGAAGCTTCACAATACTCCCCCTGCAACTCATCATTCAACATTACTCCATAAAAAAACTCCCCCTTAATTCTGAACTGCAGTAACTTGTGAGACACGTAACATACTTCAGGAATACACCAACACTCAGGAATATAATAACCTTGTACTCCCCCTGAGACACACACTCCCCCTCAATATCACCAACACATCTCATGTTGCATTGGTTATGAATTCTGAGCAAAACATGCAACTTCTGAACCACACTACAATCTGACAGCACACACTCTAAACAGCTCATGTCTGATCTTAAACATAAGTTTTTCTCCCCCTTTTTAGCCACAAAATTATGACAAAGCACTGATTTCACATTGGGGAAAGAAATCACATAAGCAACTGCACAAAAATCTGCAAAAATAATCCCATTTTCAGATTTAGACATAGGAACACTCTCAGCCTTAGCAAAACTGGCAGGTACTCTTTCTTCCTCACATCCAGCTTGCTGTAATTGCTATAAGTCCTTGTACAGGCAAACATTTGAAGAATTCAAACCAGACTTATTCCTCTCATCAATCTTCTTCTGAAGTCTATCAATTCTCTTCTGCACAGAGAGTCTGATGGCAGCAAATTCCTCAGATTCACTATGATCCAGTTTCTTTGCTATTCCTGGTTCATCAACCTTGACTTTGGGTTGCACAGACTTGATATTCTTCAAAACTTTCATGTGTAAATGACCAGCATTTGACAGATCTTGTCCTCTTCCTCAGATTTCCACAGATAACAATTATCTTCTGATCTGCAGCCCCTCATCTGAACATTACCCTCTTGATCAGTTACCAAACATTCTTTCTTATTGAAATTTACTTTCAAGTCTTGATCACACAATTGACTGATACTGATCAGGTTTGAAGTTAGCCCTTTAACTAAGTACACATACTTCAATTTTGGTAAACCATCACAGGCCAAGTCACCAATTCCCAGAATTTCTCCTTTTGCTCCACCACCAAAAGTCACATACATTTTCTTGGTGTAAGGTCTTATATTTTCCAGGAATTTACTAACCTCAGTCATATGTCTAGAGCAGCCACTGTCAAAGTACCATTTTTTCTTAGATGAAGCTTTCTGAGAAGTATTAGCCATTAGACCAACATTCTGAGCTTTAGGCTTCCACACCTTCTGAACATTGTTCCTGGTTGCAGCTGGTTGCACTCTTCTATGATTAAAGTGCTCAGGATACCCATATAGTTTGAAACAAAATGGTTTGATATGCCCCTTCTTACCACAGTGATGACAAACCCAAGTATGATTTCTTCTTTTGTTTCTGAAAAATTTCTGGGGTTGCTTCTGAGGCAGCATCTGAGTTTGCTTTTGAGGTCTCATCTGAATTTGCTTCTGAGGCTGCATTTGAGTTTGCTTTTGAGCTTTCTTCTGAGATTGCATCTGAGGTCTCATCTTTGATGTCCCAATCATAGAATCATAAGATTCAGAAGCAGGTACAAATTGTTTAACAAGATTTTTCTTCTTGAGGTTCAGACTCTCATCCACAAATCCTAAACCCTTATGTTTCCCTTGTTTCTGAACATCCAGAATCTCCTCCAACTTATCAGTACCAGAGTTCATCATCCTAACTTGCTTCTTCATCTGATCAAGTTGAGAATTCAAATGTGTTACTTCATCATTAAGATCAGTAATCTGTCCTATATGAGCACATCTTTCAGACTGCAGCTGACACACAGTTTCCTTCTCAGTCTCTAATAACTTGATCAATTCTTGATTTCTGAGATACAATTCTTCATAAGAAACAGCTGGTTCTTCAAAAATCAATTCTTCATCACAGGCTTCAGATTCTGATGAAGTTTCAGTTTCTGATGAAGTTTCAGATTCTGAATAGACTACAGGCACAGACTTTGAGCAAGCTTCTAAGACCATAAGAGCAGCAACATGTTTGGCTGACTTACTCTCAACCTCTCCTTCTGAGCTATCCTCAGCAGACCAAGATACAGCAAGGCTTTTCTTCTGCTTCTTGAGAAAATTAGGACATTCTGTCTTGATATGTCCAAAGCCTTCACACTCAAACCACTGCACACCTCTTGATTGTTTGCCACAGTACATTGCTTGATGAGTCTGAACATGTTCATGTCAACACCATTGAAAATAGCATTCAAGGCCTTTGAGTTTCCATGTGACAAATCATCCTCAACTTTGGTCCATTCTTCTTCAGGCTTCAAAACATCAGTTTTATTCCCATCTTTGTCTATAACCACAGGATGATCCCAGCCTTTAATCACAGCTTTCCAAGTTCTGCTGTCAATGGATTTCAGGAATGCGCACATCCTTGATTTCCAGTACTCATAATTGGTGCCATCAAGTAGGGGTGGTCTGTTGACAGGTCCTCCTTCTCTCTCCATAAAGCCAGACATTAATAACTCTGGATCTCACCCAAAACACAGGCAGGGTGCCTGCTCTGATACCAATTGAAATTTTTGGCTTAGCAACTAGTTAGGAGTTAATAGGTTCTGAACCAACTGGTTCTGAACACAGACTTAGCACAATTAACAACAGATAATCAGCAGAAATTAAAAGTGCAGGAAAGCTAAAGAACACAAGGTTTGTTAACCTAGTTCGGAGTAAACACCTCCTACTCTGGGGGATACCAATCCAGGAAGGAATTCCACTATAGGAATTAATCCTTATGACTCAAGACACTGACTCCCAGTTCCCAGCCTAAGCAATTAACTTCCTCCTAGTCTTGAATTCTACCCAACACGTTGAGTATTAGAGACCACTAACTTCCTATTCAAGCAACTGCAACCCAGCCACTTGAACAACCCTGAAAACTACCCTGTTTTGAATAAAACTTCAATAACAAACCTTCATTCGTACCTACAGGCTTAGAATGAATTTACAACTCAATAAAAACTCTAAACCAACTCAAACAATGAGTGGTGCACAAATAAAACTCTAAGTTTAACACACAGACTCAATTTCTGAATTATAACTCTATATTTCGTATCTCTTGAATAGCAGCAACACTCTTTATATAGCCTTCAGTCAAGCAACATAAAACATAATCCAATCTTCTATAATGATCTGATTCTAAATTATGAATGACTTGAAAAGGAAACAAATAATTCAGCATTGTATCTTTTAAAGATTCTGCAGAAAAAATACGAGCTTCATAATTTAGAGCCAAATCTTCATTAAATCTTCTCCAATTCAATCAGCAATCTAGAAGCAATATGCGAAGATATATCCTTGTAAAATCTCGCCAAGATTCGCACAGAAATAACTTGAAAATAACCAGCTTCTGAAGAAGTCAACAAAAGTCAACTCTGCTACAGTGCGTCTGATTTCAGCTTCTGAAGCCTCAGACTCAGGTTTCTGCGTCTGAAGGATCTTTCAGCTTCTGAAAGTGATTTCAGCTTCTGAATGACTTCCAAATGATAAACTTGCAACTGAAGATTTGTTCTACACATTAAGATGCTTCTATTCAACACATTGGATTTGCTAAAATATGCAGCCAACACCATAATACTCAACACCTTGTACTGATGATGATCCTTGCCAAACTTATGCCTCAAAACCCTAGCTTCAATTCCTCTTATTTCTTGTTTTCTATAGCTCCCAAATGGTCCAAGGTTCTCAAAGTTTTGCTTGCAAGTGGCTAGATCAAAAGAATGATGTTAAGTGATGAATGGAGTAGGGAGAGGGAGATTGGCGTGGAAGGAAGTAGAGAGAGGAGGGGAGAATCTAATTTTCTTTCTAGTGAGAGAAAGGAAATGGAAAATGAAGGAGAAATGGGCTTTAGCCCTTTTTATAAAAATCCTGGTGTGGCAATTACCAAATTGCCCTTCCTTAATTATCTCGGGTGCATCGTCTCTCCACTGATAAATACCTGAGTCTGAAGCGGGATATTACATCGATCAACTTGTTTCTCTGAAATAAAAATAAAAGGGATTGGGTTGAGACAAGATGTCTCAGTGAATTCCACATATCCTAGGCTGTAGGCAATCTCGGGGAACCTATGATCGCCATCTGTCTGTACATGTACCTAGTCTAGGATTTACTGTTATGTTCTGCATATCTCAGCGATTAGGGGAAATCTAGGATCTCTAGCTATGTTCTATCATTATTCTTGTCAAGTTGTCATATTCATGTCATATTTCATAAATTATTATGTTAGAAGGTTAGCGTAGAACAAACAATATTATCTGAGTTCATTTTGCAGCATGCATCAGGTGGAGTAACCCCAGCCACATACCACTGCTGACTGGTGAATATTCATATCGTATCAGGCTAACACCGGACTCCTCTTTTCTTCGTGCGAGCCATCCTTACGGAAACTGTCCCATCCCACTGGCGTGAATCTCTGTGTCCCACTGGCGTGGACACCTAATGGATGGATCAAAAAAGTCCATTAGTCCATTACAATCCATTATTTTGTTTTGTTAAAAAAACCATCCAATCCATCCATTAAGAATAAAGTCCATCCAATCCACCCATTACTAGATTTTAATGGATGGATTATCCATCCGATCCATATGTTTTTAAATTATTTGTTAAATTATTTTTTTATTCTTAAAATAATTAACATAATTTTTTAAAAAAAAATTCTGAACAATTTTTTTTAAAAAAATTCTGAACAATTTTTTTTTCTTTTTTAAAATTCTGAACAATTTTTTTTTCTTTTTTAAAATTCTGAATTAATTATGTGATTATTGTTACTAGATCAAATAGCAGCTTTTCAACGAAAAAAAGGATCAGATAGCAGCCAATATTTCATCCCGAATTCAGAGTTCAATGTTCCTTGATTAGAACAATGACCAAGATGGTGTTTCCACGAGATAACACAATGCGAATCTTGGTTAATTTCACCAAGGAAATATGGTTTTCATTAACGATGCAAAAGACACCACAGTGGCTGCCTCTGCGCAAGGCCCAGTCAAACCACCAACTATGCCAGCCAAACACGCCTACAAACACACCCCGCAGCCGCTGTTTCACCCACCAAAGCTCCATCCGAACAGCTCCAAAATCACCGAAAAAACCAGAAAAAACAACACCGACACAATGTATATGTTAAATTGTATTGATGTAAACGTGTTGGTGTGTATTTGCTTTCATAGCTTAAACTTGATACAGAAACATCAAAATCACATCAACAAAAACTACTAAAAACAGTCTCGCTAAACAAGAGCAGCAATGAAATATAACACAATTCACAAACACATAAAAATCCACAAAAACGAAAGAAAAATGATCGAACATTTCAATTAAAGTAATTGTAATAAAAAAAATAATCAAAATTCAAAACAATTATCACAGTAATATCATCAACCTAAAAAAATTCACAGCTCGAAGCTTCAATCACCGATCCAAAATTACATCGGTAAAAAAAATAAAAAAAAAAACTCAAAATTAACAACAATTACATAAATTAAAAAAAACTACATCGATTATTTTAGGTCAACGGAAAGAATCGCATATCAAAATCAACAGAGCAAGAAAAGAAGATTGAAAGAAAAAAGTAAAAAGCATAATTGAGTAAAAAAGAAAACGGCGATGAAGAAAGAAGAAATAAAAGATTGAAAAAATGAAATTTCAGATTAATGTTGATAGGAATCGGTGCCGAATTTCAGATTCGAAGAGGAATTTGGGGAAGAAATTAGGGTTCAATTTGGGGAAGAAATTTGGGGAAGAAATTAGGGTTCAATTTGGGGAAGCTACATAGTTTTTGATTTGGGGGAGAGGAATACGATTGTCATTTGCCATTCAGCAACTTTTTTAATTGTTTATTTTGTTTTAATTTGTTATTTTTTTTAATAAAAATGATCCATTGGATAAAAAATAAACAATAAAAAATGATCCATTGGATCTTTAAAATAAATTGGATGGATTGGATACATCCATATTTTTTAATGGATGGATTAAATCCAATCCATTAAAAAAAAATTGTTTGACGGATGGATCGGATGGATTTTATAATGGATGGATTGGATGGATATGGATTTGATGGATCCAATTGCCACCCCTAGTAAAAGGCACGACTTACTTGTTATTAATGTTTTATGGATTTTCTATCTGAGAAAATCCCACTAGCCTAATCTGGGCCTGATACGGAATACAACATGTCTGGATTATTAATATATATACATTATATACTTATTCTTAAACTGGTAGTAAAGATGTAGTGATCCCGTCTTTAACATGAAATTAATTCCCCAAGTCAGTGGCCTACCCTTACCTAATCATTTATTCATACACTCTTGCAATGTATCGTGTAAACCATATTCTAAGTCTTGATTCCCACTTAAAGGATTCACAAGAATGTTGAAACTAGTCGTGGGAGGTATTTTAAAATTTTAGACGCAAAACTAGTGATCCATAATGTGATTTTCATTAAATGTAAGGTTGGTAATCGATTACCATCTTTAGATAATCTATTACCATGGTCAGAAAGGGATTTTGGGCACCAGAAGCTTCTGGTAATCAATTACCAGTATAGGGTAATCGATTACCATACTCAGTTTTTTAAAAAAAAAAAAATAGTTTTTTACACAGGTAATCAATTACTAGTGGTAGGTAATCGATTACCTATCTGCCAGAATCACTTTTCTGCACTACATAATCACTTTTTCGCAACAGCACTTCCCGAAGAGCCTATTTTAACATCAGTGCATCATAAACCATAAAATTAAACATATGAATTCAATTCCTGTAATATCCCGTTTAAACATGACTTTTAACAGTATCACAGGATTTAAACGAACGGAATGGCGTTATAGTAATTTAAGAGAGGAAGAGGTTATAAAAGGAGATAAATATGATAATTTTCATATTTATCATGTCTTTCTCTCTCTAAATTCAATTCCTCTCCCTTCTCTCTTCACCCACTCTTGCGCCTCCCTCCAAACCTTCATCAATCATCAAACTTCAACATAGAATCATGGATTCAAGCAAGCTTGGTTGTGGGGGAAGCTAGGTCATGAAGAAATTAAAGAAAACAAGAAGAAAGGAAAGAGTTAAAAGCTAGGGTTTTGAGGTAAAGGGCAAGCAAGCTAAACCAGCACCAAATCAAGATTAAGGTGAGCTCCCTTGAGGTTTTAGAACCTCTCTTTGTGAGTTTTATAGTGTTTGATTTCATAGGAAAAGTTATAGAAGTTTTAGAGTTTTACCCTAATTTCCTACTTGCAAATTCCTTGCTCATACATGTTTTAAACCATCAATTTGTAATAGAAAATCATCCCTAGCATGTTTTGGATGCTTGGGTATCTTTAATTGGGCAAAAATGGTGGAAAAACACATTTTTATACATGTTTATGCTGTCACGGTCGCTGTAGCGACGGGCTGTCGCTTGTAGCGACCAGGTTCTGTCTGTCTGCGCTTGTAGCGACGGATCTGCGCTTGTAGCGACAAGCCTGCGCTTGTAGCGACCAACTGGGCGCTTGTAGCGACCAGGTTCTGTCTATCCGCGCTTGTAGCGACGGATTTGCGCTTGTAGCGACCAAGCCAGAACATCAGCACTCAGTTGGGCTGTTCTGGGGTTCTGGTGCGCGCGGGCATGGCTTCTTGCAAATGTTTTCTCCTAATGCTTTTTAGAAACTATAACCACCATTTTAACTCATCCAAAGTCTTTTAATGATTGAGAAATTAGAGGAGCAAGGAATGCGCAAGGCATGGGAATTGCGGGAACAAGGTTATATGAATAGTTAAACCCTAATAGTGGCACATGACAACGATGTGTCGAATCCTTTGATAGGAAAACATGAATCATAGATGTATTCAGATTAGAATACGAGGATTATAGGAATGTTCCTACAATCATAGTCACATGTAAGGTTTATAGTGTTGGTTCTCCAACGATTATAGGTGGCTTATGAGAACGATAAGCCCAGAATCATAGGTTATAGATTATAGTTACAGGAATGTTATATGTTCATAGTAACAGATTATATGCTCATACGTTATAGTTAAAGAATTAAAGATTAAAGATATTGGCGTGTTTACACGTTTTATAGTGGCGTGCTTGCACGTTTTACAGTGGCGTGTTCATCAGACTCCGGGATTCGCCGGATGGGACTTCTCCGAGAGGGTTGTCCACACGTTTTATAGGGAGTCCGGTGTTAGCCTGATATGATAGGAGTTTCACCGGTTTATAGGGAGACGTATCTCGGGGTTGCTCCACCCGGGGTGCCCTCCGTAAAATGAACTCAGATAATTGTTTGTTCAACGCTAACAGCTAACTGTGCGCACCTCGTTTTTTTCCTCGGGAAAAAGACGCGCAGATCCTCCGAGGACGTCCTCGAACGCTCGGAGGGCCTTTGTGAAGCCGCCACCAAAGTTTTTGTGTAAAGGGAACGTTGATAAACCCTTAAGTTTTTTTTTGTTGTAAAGGGAAACGGTAATAAAACCCTTTGACGATGAGGATAAGGATTAGGTCATCGCAACCATTGTCGGGTTCGGGAGTCGGTTACGCAAGGGGAAGGTATTAGCACCCCTCACGTCCGTTGTACTCAACGGGAACCTTCTATTTGGTTAAAGCTTGAATTGTTTTTTAATACTTTGCGTGCATGTTCATTTATGTTAAAAATATAATAAAGGGGGGAAAAGAGATAAAAACAAACGAAAAAAAAAGTTTTTATTATTGTGCTTGACAAGATGTCGATCTTGCTCCTACGTATCTCCCGGTAGTCGGAGAATTCAAAGCATACGTAGTTCTTTGGTAGAAAAACGTATATGTGTTGGTTGATTTTAATTGGACGATGTTTTAACCGAATTCTTGCGATTAAACGTAGCTTGTATGCTCGCACTTGGAGACTTATTAAGCGTTCGTTCGCGAATCACATTAGAATTGTTAAAAGGTACGTCCGTTAGGGTAGAGGGTTGAATTGGTCGCTATGGGACCAAGGGAGGTACAATGGACTCATACAAGTCAATCATTGACCGAGTGACTCAAACGAGTCGAGGGGTGAGTCTAATGGCCACGGGGGACCAAAAGGCTTGGATTGACCACAAGGGGCCAAGATTTGGTTTGGTTAGGGTTGTACATATTGAAAAAGGGAATGACGATTGTCCGAGCGACGAGACATACGTCACGCATTCGTACAATCGGGGCGATGGAGAGACATACGTCACACCATCCCTTTTTCATTCATGTTTTTGGATTGAATTCTTTAGAAATCCCAAGGTATGTCAAAACATATGGTTTGAAAACCCAAAAATGGGAAGGTTTAGCAAGTTTGCTAAAAACGCGCAAGTTCGTCTCATTTTGCGAAAATGCGAACGTAAACGGTGTATGTTCATCTTTGAGTTTTGAACATCATGAACAATATTTATTGTTCAAGTTTAGATTGAAAAGATGAACATAGCTTGTTTGTTCATGTGGTTTTGAAAGTTTGGGAACATAACTTGCTTTGCAAGTTACCCACAAAATGGTTATACGAACTTGTGATTTTGCCAAAATTATGCAAAAACCTTGTTATGGTTTGAAGAACATGGGTTTAAAAACTCTTAGGTTCTAAGCTCTGGGGCTAGAACCTCAAAAATTGGTTGTTTTGATACAAAAACTCAGGTTCTGAGTTCTGTCATGGTCGCACTGCGACCATGACTTCGCACTACGAAGCATGCGAAATTTTGGGTTCAGAAGCTGTTTCTGAACTTTTGTTCAGAAACAACTTCTGAACACACTCAAGACCTTATAGATGGGTGAAAAACTTTGAGTTTTTGGGGTGAAAAAGGTTGGACAAACCAGTTTTGATGTTTTGAAAACCTTGGGATTTCTTTGAAATTCAAAAGGGGTTTTTTAGGATCAAAAGGTTTTGAGCCAAAATAGCTATGCAAACTCAATTAAAAATGCAAGATAAAGAGCTTAGTAACTTACAGAACTCCTTAGCAAAGCTCCAGCTGCACTTGGTTTGATTTGGTTGAAGGCTTGTGCAAGAGATTTGAGTATTTGTGATGGTTTTGGAACTTTGTAATGCTTTGTGTGGGTTGGTTTTTTTCTGGTTGTTTGTGGAGATTTGTAGGTTGAAATGAGTAGAGTTTCTGCTCTTTGAATGCTGTGTTAACTGTGTTTGTTCCTTTGGGCATTGCCTTCTATTTATAGGCCAAAATCAAATCTTTGTCATCATTACACAATCCCAAAATTCAGCTGATTTGTGGCCAAGATCAAGCTGAATCCCTTTGCATTAAATGCTAATGGATAGAGGCAACCCTGCCTTGTATCAAGGGGCAAGATCCAGCTTGATTTCAGCCACAAATTCAACTAATTCTAGAAGGTAATGATGAAGAACAAAGCTGATTTGCAATTGGCTAATGCTTGGGGATCAATCCTTGCAATCTCAATGGTTGGTCAATAAAAACGTGCACTGTAATGTGCAGAGATTGAGGGATGAAAAGGCTAAAATTGGCTGGTGTGAGAGGGTGAAAAGCTGCTGCAAAACAGAGTAGGCACTCATGGCTTTTCAAGTGAGAAAATCCAGCTGGTTTGACTGGTTTTTAGGGCAGCAAGCAGGAGGAAAGTCCTCAAGCAGGTGGCTGGCAACCTTGTGGTGGTTAGCAGGTCACCTGGGAGGGACTAGAGCTGCCCAAGGGCAAGCCCACTTGCTTGTCACATGCTAGGTTGGAAGAAAAAGCTTCCAACCTTGGCATTAATGGCAAGTCCTTCAACTCTGGCTTTGCTTGGCCCAATTAGCCATGAATGCTACTTAAAATAATTATGGAAATGATATGCAACAAATTCTGGAATTAAATCCAAGAAACCAAAAATCTGCAGAAAAATCGCAGACTTCGCAGTGCGAAGTGAGCTTCGCATTGCGAAGTCCTCAATTTTGAAATGTTGACTTTTCTGTTGACTTTTGTTGACTTTTGACTTTTTTCCCTCTTCTGATTCTTCTTTTTTTGTGTTTTTTTAAAATGCGTAGGACAAAATTAGGGTACTACAGCTGCCCCTACTTAATTGTGTCTTCGCATAGAGTGCGTGAGTGCCGAGGGCATCTCATGAACTCTTTGCGGAGATCAATTAAGTAAAAAGAAAAAAGAAGGACCCGAATTTTGTCCTTCGCGAAATGCAAATGTAAGGGTTGGTAGGGGTTGATCGTATCCAGCCGCTAACACTGGAGGTAGATCCACTGGGGAATGAAGGTAATCTTATCTAGGCACTGCTTCTAGAGGTCGATTCCTGAGGATGGTGGTCTTCTCTAGGCACTGCTTCTAGAGGTGGAACCTAAGCTAGGTGATCTACTCTAGGTATTGCTTCTAGAGATCGAACATTGATGGAGGTGATCTACTCTAGGTATTGCTTCTAGAGAGGGATACCTAAGCTAGGTGATCTTATTCAGGCACTGCTTCTGAATGTCGATTCCTAACGAGCTGTGATCTTATTCAGCCGCTAACACTGAAGGTCGATACACTGGGGGAGGTGATCTACTCTAGGTATTGCTTCTAGAGATCGATACCTAAGCTAGGTGATCTTATTCAGGTACTGCTTCTGAATATCGATTCCTAACGAGCTGCGGTCTTACCCTAAATAGGTGCCCCTGGTTGAATGTTGATGGATGCTGGTGAATATGTGATACTCACTGGAGAATCCTTGTTGAGGATGCATGCTTTATGGAATGAAATGCATGTGTATGAATGGTTTTAAATATGCATGCATGAATAAAATGATGTTGGTTGGGTGCCGAGCAGAGTCGGTCTTTGTTTGTGGTTGTGTTCATGACAGTTGGGCTTTCTTTTTTTGTTGGTTTTTTGTTGGTCGGTTTGGAAGGACAAGGTCCTTTGCCTACATACCCAAATGGGATCAAAACCGGTGTAGTTCGAGCCTAAGCCCGAAGATTTGTGTTTTTTGGTTGGTCGGTTTGGAAGGACAAGGTCCTTTGCCTACATACCCAAATGGGATCAAAACCGGTGTAGTTCGAGCCTAAGCCCGAAGATTTGTGTTTTGTTTGCCAATAATGATTGGACTTTCGTTTGGGGTTGAGACTCCCTGGGGAATATCAATGAGGTTTGGCTTATGGGGATATAGGATCATTTTGGAAGCATGATCGATATCCAGCCTTTGTTGGTGTTTGGATGTTTAGGGTATTTATTGGGGAATTTTGTTCCGCTTGACCCTTGGGGTTCTTGCGCTCCGCGTGCCGCGAGTTACACACTTGCCTTAGCTAAGGAGCATAAGTCTTTTGGTGCAATATTTTGGTGGAAACTACCGCAATTCTTTCAGAATTCACGAAGATTCAAAATAAAGCAAAGTTTGTTTGTTTTTTTTCTTTTTGGAAGAAAATCCTTTTGTTTATTTCCCGTGTTTTAAAGCATTTTCATCATGAATAAAACAAAATTTATGCGCTACTGAGAACATAAAATAACAAAAGGAACTTTATTCAATGCAGATTTGACCTCTTGAATGGGTAAAAATACACAAAGTGAGAAGTGAGATAGAGAAAGACAAGAAAAAGCAAAAAGAAAATGGTTGGTTTTGGCACAACACATGCTATTTCCTTATGACTTCGATATTTTCGTTTGTTGGAAGATGCTGACGAGACCGATTCCTCTCCTCTTGAATCTTGTCCGGAGCTTGGATGCTGCAGTCCTTGCCTTTCTTTTTTGTTAACCCCTAACTTTTGCCTGGATCGCTCTTTCGAGTTTTCAATCCACCGGGGTGTATTTCCTTTTTTGATGTCCTTAATTTTTGCCTAGACCGCCTTTTCAGGTTTTCAATCTAGCAGGACGCTCTCTATTGCCTAAACCGCCCTTTCAGGTTTTCGATTTAGCGAGCTTTTCTCCTTTTTTTTTTCTCTTTAGGCATAATACCTCTTGACTGCATCGGAGTTTATTGATAGTGGGAACTCCTCTCCGTCCATAGTGGTAATGATCAGGGCTCCGCCTGAGAAAGCTTTCTTTACCACGTACGGCCCATCATAGCTGGGAGTCCACTTCCCTCGGGGATCTTTGTGGATAGGTAATATCTTCTTGAGCACTAGGTCTCCTTCTTTGAACTCTCGAGGACGGACCTTCTTGTCGAATGCTCTCTTGAGCCTCCTTTGATAGAGTTGTCCGTGACATATTGCCGTCAGACGCTTCTCCTCTATGAGATTCAGTTGGTCGAACCTTGTTTGGACCCATTCAGCTTCTTCTAGCTTGGTTTCCATCAAGACCCTTAGCGAAGGAATTTCCACCTCTACGGGGAGGACAGCTTCCATACCGTATACTAAGGAGAAGGGGGTTGCCCCAGTTGAAGTGCGAATGGCTGTTCTGTAGCCATGTAGCGCAAAGGGAAGCATCTCATGCCAATCCTTATATGTTGTCACCATCTTTTGGATGATCTTCTTTATGTTCTTATTGGCTGCTTCTACCGCACCGTTCATCTTTGGTCGGTAAGGGGAGGAATTATGGTGCTCAATCTTGAAATCTTTGCACAACTCCTTCATTGTCTTGTTGTTTAGGTTTGCCCCATTATCGGTGATGATTTTGTGGGGAGTACCATAACGGCAAATGATTTCCTTCTTGATAAATCGGGCTACCACTTGTTTGGTTACGTTTGCATACGAAGCTGCTTCTACCCATTTGGTGAAGTAATCGATGGCAACGAGGATGAAGCGATGTCCATTTGACGCTTTGGGCTCGATCATTCCAATCATGTCTATGCCCCACATAGAGAAAGGCCAAGGTGAAGTCATGACATTCAGTGGAGTTGGTGGCACATGCACTTTGTCGGCGTAAATCTGGCACTTGTGACAAGTCTTGGCATAGTGGAAACAATCAGCTTCCATGGTTAACCAATAGTAGCCCGCCCTTAGGATTCTCTTTGCCATTGCATGCCCATTAGCATGGGTTCCAAAAGATCCCTCGTGGATTTCTTTGATGAGCATGTCCGCTTCATGTTTATCCACACATCTGAGCAGGACCATGTCATAATTTCTTTTGTAGAGGGTATTTCCACTGAGGAAGAACTGGGATGCCAATCTTCTGAGGGTCCTCTTGTCGGTGTGCGAGACATTTTCTGGATACTCTTGCTCTTCGAGGTATCGCTTGATGTCGTAGAACCAAGGTTTGTTGTCAAGTTCCTTCTTCGACTGATGCGCATACAACTGGTTTGTCTCTACGATCCATCCTTATGATTGGTGCCTTCATTGTAAGAATTTACTTGGTACATTGATGATAATGTAGCCAAAGCATCTGCTACCTGATTTTCTTCTCGAGGTATGTGGTGGAAATTGATTTCATCAAAATGCTTGATCAATTCTACAACCCTGGGCTTGGTAGGGAATTAAATTGGGATGTCTTGTTTCCCATTCTCCTTTGACTTGATAGATGACCAAGGCTGAGTCACCGTATACTTCAAGGTTTTTGATCCTTAGATCAATTGCTGCTTCGAGGCCTAGGATACATGCTTCATATTCTGCCATGTTATTGGTGCAGTCAAAGCACAACCTTGCTGTGAAGGGTTGGTATCCATTTCTTGGGGAGATTAAAACTGCTCCGATACCGTGTCCCATGGCATTCGAGGCGCCGTCGAAAGCGAGCTTCCATTGAGCTCCTGGTTCTGGTCCTTCATCATCGCTTGTGACTTCTTCGTCATTCAAAGCTACGACATCTTCGTCTGGGAAGTCAAACTGTATGGGCTGATAATCCTCCAATGGTTGGTGAGCAAGGTGCTCGGATAAAACACTCCCTTTGATGGCTTTTTGAGCAACATATTGGATGTCATACTCAGACAGCAGCATTTGCCAACGGGCTATCTTCCCTGTGAGGGCAGGTTTTTCGAAGATGTACTTGATGGGATCCATCTTCGATATCAACCAAGTTGTATGGGTCAACATGTATTGCCTTAGACGTCGAGCAGCCCATGCTAAAGCGCAGCAAGTCTTTTCAAGTGAAGTATACCTTGTTTCACAGTCGGTAAACTTCTTGCTTAAGTAGTAGATTGCGTGCTCTTTCCTTCCCGTTTCATCTTGTTGTCCTAACACACAACCCATTGATCCTTCAAGTACGGTTAGGTATAAGATGAGGGGTTTACCCGGAACCGGAGGTATTAAGATCGGTGGTTCTTGCAGGTATTGTTTGATCTTGTCAAACGCCTCTTGGCAATCCACGTTCCAATGAACGGCTTGGTTTTTCCTTAGCAGCTTGAAGATTGGTTCGCAGGTAGCTGTCATGTGTGAGATGAACCTGGCGATGTAGTTCAATCTTCCTAAGAAACCCCGGACTTCTTTCTCGGTATTTGGCGCTGGCATTTCTTGGATGGCCTTTACCTTATCGGGATCTACTTCAATACCTCTTTGGCTGACGATGAAGCCCAATAACTTCCCGGATCTAACGCCAAATGTGCACTTGTTAGGATTTAAGCGCAGCTTGAATTTTCTTAGGCGTTCGAAAAGCTTTTGTAGATGGACTAGATGATCCTCCTCCGTTTGGGATTTGGCAATCATATCGTCGACGTAGACCTCAATTTCCTTATGGATCATGTCGTGGAAAAGAGTCACCATTGCTCTTTGGTATGTTGCCCCGGCATTTGTTAATCCGAAAGGCATTACCTTATAGCAGAATGTTCCCCATGGGGTGATGAATGTAGTTTTCTCCATGTCTTCTGGAGCCATCTTGATTTGGTTATATCCCGAGAAGCCATCCATAAAGGAAAAGACTGAGAATTGGGCGGTGTTGTCCACCAATATGTCGATGTGTGGTAGCGGGAAATCATCCTTTGGGCTTGCTCTATTCAAGTCCCGATAATCCACACACATTCTCACCTTGCCATCTTTTTTCGGAACTGGCACAATGTTGGCAACCCATGTTGGATACTTGGTTACGGCTAAGAAGCCGGCATCGAATTGCTTTTTGACCTCCTCTCTGATCTTGAGAGCCATATCGGGTCGAGTTCTTCTCAATTTTTGCTTCACTGGCGGGCATTCCGGCTTGAGTGGCAGCTTGTGTACAACGATGTTAGGGTCTAAACCCGGCATGTCTTGATACGACCAAGCGAATACGTCCACGTACTCTTGCAGAAGCTTGATCAACTTTCCTTTCACATCCTCGTGCAGGGAGGCTCCTATCTTGACCTCTTTCTTATCCTCTTCGGTCCCCAAGTCGACCTTTTCAACTGATTCTTGGTGAGGTTGTATTACCCTATCCCCTTGATTTGCAAGTCTAGACAATTCTTCAGGCGGTTCATAATCGTCCTCTTCACCATCTTCCGTTTGATTAATCGGGCAATCGAAGTCATAAGGGTTTAAGGCAGTGTTGTTTTTGGAGGGTGGATTTGTAGATCTGCATGAGTATGATTTTTTTTAGGCTTTTTGTAGAAAAAAATTTTTTTAAAACAAATGCAAAAAAGGAAAAGACTCAAATGAACATAAAAGATTGCTTTTATTCATGATTGTAAATAACTTATAAAAACATGGGGGCCCCACACGACTAATCATTTGCCTTGGGCAGAGCTAAATGATTTTTTTTATTTAAAAGTAAAAAACAAACAAACATGGTTTATTACTTGATCCTGGTAATGATCTCGGGAATCGCGATAGCCCTCCAATTGTTCAAAGCTTCATCCGAAGCGCAACGGTACACCAATTCAGGCACGTCTTCGTCTACGTCTTCGAGTAGAGCCACTTGATCTTCATGGATAAACCCCGCACTGATGAATGTTTCCGAGATGGGGAGGACCCCTTGCTTTGGAGGCTTTGAGAAAGTTTCGGCTGATGGATGATACCCCAACCCGAAGCGATTTTTCTTCTCCGGTATGTCCACTAACTTGCCCCATCCGGTGGGTCGGCTTTCTTCTAGGGCCTCTCTTATCGCCCTCCATGATGACATGGCTGTCCTAGCCTCCTCCTTGGGCTTTGAGCTCAATGTCACGACATTTGCCACTTCCAAAGATTGGAACTGGGACGTCCACAGCTTCTTCATCCGTTTCTATGTAACGGAAAGATGAGAGATGGCTTACCATCATGTCCTCTTGCCCGGAAACTACAATCATTTGGTTATCAATGATGAACTTCAGTTTCTGGTGCAGGGTAGAGGTAATGGCTCCGGCCGCATGGATCCATGGTCGTCCGAGAAGACAACTGTATGTTGGATTAATGTCCATGACTTGGAAGGTTATGGTGAAAACCTTAGGTCCGATTTGGACTGGTAAGTCGATCTCCCCCATAACGGCTCTTCTTGACCCATCGAAAGCTTTTACGACCAAGGCGCTGGGCTTCATTACGGTCCCTTCACATGAGAGTTTGAGGAGGGTAGTCTTGGGCATGACATTCAATGATGACCCCGTGTCCACTAGCACTCTTGAGAGGATGTGGTCCATGCATTTCACGGAGATATGTAAGGCGCGGTTATGAATGTGCCCATCGTCGGGTAGCTCATCGCCATTGAAACCCAAGTACCTACTTGAGGTAATATTTCCGACTATCCCGTCGAATTGGTCCACCGGAATGTCCTTGGTGACATGTGCCTTCACTGAGGATCCGTAGTAGTGCTTCCCGGTGTGCTTCCGAGCTGAGTAGTAAGGATAGCATGGAGATCTTGGAGGGAGTTTGACCTAGCTGGTCAATGATCTTGTACTCGCTCTTTTGGATTATCCTTAGGAACTCTTCGGCCTCTTTTTGCGGGATTGTCTTTTGAGAAGGCCCCGCTTGGTTCTCTTTTTCCTCCACGCTCTTTTCTTTGAGCGGCTCCTTTGGTAGTACAGCTGGCGTCTTCCCGAGTTCTTTCGGAGCGAAGACTCTACCACTTCTAGTCATTCCTCCAACACCGGTAATGTTAGTGATGCTGGGCTCGATTTTGGCTAGTGGTTTTCCTTCCACATAAGCCACAGGTTGGTAATTCCATGGTACCCTCTTTGTGCTTTCAAAAGAGAAGGGTGCAGGTACGTGGAATGTTATGGGTTGTATTGGCATTGGTACCTCTCTCCTTTGGTATGGGATCTCGAGAGGTTTTGGGCCGTTAGACTCTAAGGTAGCAATGTCCGTGCCCTCCTTTATGTAGCCAATTTGGATCCAACCTTGGTCCATTAACTCTTGAAGACAGTTCTTCAACTCTTTGCACTCATCCGGGTTGACCTTGCAGGCTTCACAGTTGGCGTGCATTTCCTCGAATAATCCAAAGCCGGTTAAACGCTCCCTTATGGTTGACAGGGGAGTCCTAACATTGGCTACCCTTTTGACTGGACCAAAGTCCTCTTGTTCTTCCACCGCATTTACAGAGGGACCCGCATGCCCCGGCAATGGGTTGTTCTTCACATTGGGGCTTTCCTCTTTGAAGGATAACAGCTTCTTGTCAATAAGATCCTGCACCTTGTGTTTGAAGACTCTACAGTTTTCGATATTGTGCCCCACGGATCCTGCGTGGAAATCACATTTGGCATTTGCGTCGTACCACTGTGGATATGGTGGCGACATTGGTGGTAGTAGTCTTGTCTCGACCATACCCTTTTGGATTAGGTATGGCAAGATCTGACCATAAGACATAGGTACAGGATCAAACTGCCTATTAAAGTAACTGTTCCTTGAGCTCGCCTGATTCCTTGGTGGGTACCCGCCTTGTTGCTGTTGCTGTTGATTTTGCTGCGGCAACACTACTGGTTGTCGAGGTGGATTTGCGGGAATCACTTGAGGTGAGTAACGCCCTTGAGTCGTTGCTGCTGCCACATAAGGATAGTGGTAGTGAGGCATTTGATTTGGTGGTGGGTAGGATGGTCCCATTAGAACGGCATTTGTCTCCCCCTCTTTCTTTTTGTGAAAGTTGCTGGGGGGCTTTCTAGCTCCACCTTGAGCTTCTGAAGAGCCTTGGATTTTTCCTCTCTTCACTCCATCTTCTATTCTTTCACCGACCATGACTAGATCGGAGAAACCGGCAGACGTACTTCCAATCATCTTGTCGTAATATGGGCCTTGAAGTGTGCCCATAAAGGTGTCGACAAGTTCTCTCTCCAACAGTGGTGGTTGTACACGAGAAGCTAGTTCTCTCCACCGCTGAGCGTACTCCTTGAAGGACTCGTTGCTTCTTTGTAGGAGGTTTTGTAGTTGCATCCTATTTGGAGCCATGTCCAAATTATATTTGTATTGCTTTAGGAAGGCATCGGCTAGATCCTTCCAAGTTTGGACATGGGTACGCTCGAGCTGCATGTACCAATCTAAGGACGCTCCGCTTAAACTATCTTGAAACACATGCACCATGAGTTTCTCGTTCATTGCGTAGGCTGCCATCTTCCTACAGAACATCCTTAGATGGTTCCGAGGGCATTGAATTCCTTTGTACTTCTCGAAGTCCGGTACTTTGAACTTCGGAGGAATTACCACGTCGGGCACTAGGCACATATCCAAGGCATTGTGGGCACCGTATGAGCTGAAACCCTCGACAGCTTTCAACCTCTCTTCCAAAACTCGATACATTTGGGTGGTATCATTGTCTTGGTGGGTGGTGTCGGGAGCAGATTGCCTTAGCTGGCTATTCTCCACATCATGGGGAATTACTTCATGCTGAGTAGTGGAAGTTCCTTGAGGACGACGCTCTTCATTCCTTACGGGGATTGAGAACTGGTGGTGGAGGTGGTCCTTGACCCTCATTCTCAAAGGGTGGGGTATAATTCACAGGTAGACCATAAGGAGGCCATTGCACATTGGATGCATCCGTTGTTGGGCGAGGGTGGCTTTCTCGTGCCGACTAGAGCTTGCATTAACTCTAGCATCTGATCCATTTTCCCTTTCATTCCATCAACTTCCTCTCTCAAAGCCGCTTGAGTTTGTTCCAAATTGTCCATGATCCTTTGTTTGTTAGCTCGTGTTCCGTACGAGTGTTGAATATCTGGTTCTTGGACCGAGGGCTTTCGGGGTTTTCGGGCTATGATTGCTTTGAACTGTTTTTAGGGAAATGAATGAGTTTTTTTTTTTTGAAAAAATGCATGAAGATGCATGTGGATGTATGTATGCTTATGAGTATGCAAAATATGCGTGTTTTTTATTTTGCTTTATGGAGTTTAAAGGTGCACAATTAATATTAGCAAATTCGAAATATTAAAGACCGGGAAATTGATTATACTTCAAAATATATTTGATTAAATAACATTTGTTTACAAAGTGTAACTAATGCTATTACAAATCAAATAGCCGCTCGCTTCTCGGCTTTGCTCATTTCCTCCCTATAGAAATCTATGGTGTCCTTGCAGAACTTCATAAACTTCTGGATCTCCACAGGGATGACAAAGTAGGGCATGACCATCTCGGCCTCCGCTAGCTTCTTTGGAAGTTGGGTGATCACCAAATTTGAGAATGCAACCAATTTAGTGAAATCCTCACTTAATCGGGTGGCGTCTTGCCATACATACTCAATCACTTCCTTGCGCTGGTCTAGCTTGACTCTTGCACTTCTAATCTCATCGTGTAGTTGTGCAATGTGGTCCCCATGAGCTCTTGCAATCTTGTCGAAGTACTCTTCGAATTTCTTGATGTCTTCTTCGAGATGATCGCACTTTAGCCTCCCTTGATGAGAGAGACTCTCATGTCTTTGTCGCTGGACGCGCTCGGCTTGAAGCTGCTCTTTGTAGTCTTTCACTACTTCTTGGAGCTGTTGATTTTTCTCTTGGAATTTCAACCTCCATTTCCGTTGAGCTTCGATGGCTAGTTCGCCAAACTTCTTGAGCTCTTGGTTGGAATGTAAGATTCTTTCCAACTCTTCGTCCTTGGCAACAAGGTTGGCATCCGCACTAACCAAGCCGCCTCCTATCCAATCCCTTTTCCCTTCGGAGGTTCTTAGCCGTTTTTGGCATACTAGGAGAGAATGTGATACTTCATCACGATCTCTCTTCGTCCTAGTAATTTCTCCTAAAGCTTGGAGGTGCTTCAATTCTAAGTCTCCGTTTTTGTTTTGGAGTTCTTGAATTTTAGCCTTGAGGTCCTCCACTTCTTTGTTGGGAATGATTGCAATAGGTTTAGGTGTAGGAGGTTTTGGAGGGTTTATGACCACGAAGGGTAACTTGATTGCTTTGACCCTCTCCTTCACCCATTGAGTATAAAGGGGTTTGGCGACACAGTTTCTCTTGCCGACCCTTCCCTTGCGTACTTGGCTCCATGCTCCCCGGATTCTCTCTAGCAATGCCGGGTCTTGATCGCCTTCCCTTAAGTAGAAAGCTTCCAACAAAAGGTCATTAGGTTTATCCTCCATTGAAAAACCTAGTTGTCGGAGAGAGAGGACCGGATTGTAATTAATACATCCCTTAGTACCAATGAGGGGTACGTTAGGGAAGTCCCCGCAGCTGAGGATAATTTCCGGGTCATCTAAGTTTGGTGAAAACCAATGGATGTCCTTCTCGGCGAGAGTTGTCATCCGTTGCGACCATTTGAGCTTGGCCCGGTTTTCCACAAAGTCTCGGTTTCCTTGGCATGTGGGACATCATCCAAATTTGCACCACGGGAGTGCAACAAGTAATTTTGCGTCCCCTTGCTTGTTCATGCCTTGAGTAGAGGGTATGATAAAAATCCGCTAAGATTGTAGGAACTGGATTTTTAGTCATAAACACCTCTAGAGCCGGAAAGTCTACGAAATCATCCATGTTGGGGAATAAGACAATCCCGTAGACTAAGAGGGCTAAGATGGCGTTGAAGGCCATTACCTCTTTGTTGGCTAGTAAGTCCGAGCTTTGGCTTCCAAAAACTTTCTTGAAAATCCCTTAAGGTTCCCTCTAACTTCCAAGTTAGATGCCACTTCTTGGGTGTCGAGGTATAAGGATTCGGCGATGGCTTCAAATGTAGGATCCTTTCCCGGACCGAGATAGAGTTCATGACCTTTCATGCTACAACCCAAAATCTTCTCAAACTCTTCCAAAGTTGGCGCTAGTTGGAAGTCTTGAAATGTGAAGCACCGTAGAGGTGGGTCGAAGAATTGCGCCAAAGTGGTTAAGGCGGTTGAATCTATTCTCACGGGTAAAAGATCAAGGATTAGCCCATAGCTTGCCTCGAAGATGTTCTTGTGGACCGAAGAGAGCCTCTTGCTTAGAGCTAATAAACTTTCCACCCTAGGAGCTTTAATTTTGAAGGCGAGCGTATTCTTGTTCCCGGAATCCATATTTCTCTTTTGCTAATATTTGTTCGTTCTTTTTTTTAAACTCCTATAAAGCAAAACGATGCGAAAATTACTTTCATGAATGCAAATGTTATGCAAGGGTATGGTTTATGAAGGTTCGGAACTTCCCCCCCATCCTCACATGTAGGCTCTAAATTGGGAAATCTCCTAAGAAGAGGTCCTTAGAGTCATAGACCTCACATGGAATTAGGGTTGTCTATGGACATACGTCGACATGACTTCAATTAATTCCACGTGAAAATCTCATCTAAGCGGGGTTGGACATCCCACCTCACGGACATACGTCAACGCGGGCTTCCGCACACAACCTCCTTCTAACTTAGTGTTTTTCTCAAGCTCGGGTAGAGAGCCTCACACGTCCGGCATTAACCCGAACAATGTGGAGTAACATCACTCAAGTAACCCCCACATTTGATATATATAATATGAATATAAAGCAAATAAAGCAAATATAAACATAAAGCATAAATATAACATGCATGAATAAAATAAATAAACATGGCACGCAAAGAAAATAAAGCAATTGTCTTTAACCTAAATAGGTTAGGCTTGACTCGCTAGTGGGAACAGGATTCCCCAGTGAAGTCGCCAGCTGTGCGCACCTCGTTTTTTTCCTCGGGAAAAAGACGCGCAAATCCTCCGAGGACGTCCTCGAACGCTCGGAGGGCCTTTGTGAAGCCGCCACCAAAGTTTTTGTGTAAAGGGAACGTTGATAAACCCTTAAGTTTTTTTTTGTTGTAAAGGGAAACGGTAATAAAACCCTTTGACGATGAGGATAAGGATTAGGTCATCGCAACCATTGTCGGGTTCGGGAGTCGGTTACGCAAGGGGAAGGTATTAGCACCCCTCACGTCCGTTGTACTCAACGGGAACCTTCTATTTGGTTAAAGCTTGAATTGTTTTTTAATACTTTGCGTGCATGTTCATTTACTGTTAAAAATATAATAAAAGGGGGGAAAAGAGATAAAAACAAACGAAAGAAAGAAAAAAAGTTTTTATTATTGTGCTTGACAAGATGTCGATCTTGCTCCTACGTATCTCCCGGTAGTCGGAGAATTCAAAGCATACGTAGTTCTTTGGTAGAAAAACGTATATGTGTTGGTTGATTTTAATTGGACGATGCTTTAACCGAATTCTTGCGATTAAACGTAGCTTGTATGCTCGCACTTGGAGACTTATTAAGCGTTCGTTCGCGAATCACATTAGAATTGTTAAAAGGTACGTCCGTTAGGGTAGAGGGTTGAATTGGTCGCTATGGGACCAAGGGAGGTACAATGGACTCATATAAGTCAAACATTGACCGAGTGGACTCCGACGAGTCGAGGGGTTGAGTCTAATGGCCAACGGGGGACCAAAAGGCTTGGATTGACCACAAGGGGCCAAGATTTGGTTTGGTTAGGGTTGTACATATTGAAAAAGGGAATGACGATTGTCCGAGCGACGAGACATACGTCACGCATTCGTACAATCGGGGCGATGGAGAGACATACGTCACACCATCCCTTTTTCATTCATGTTTTTGGATTGAATTCTTTAGAAATCCCAAGGTATGTCAAAACATATGGTTTGAAAACCCAAAAATGGGAAGGTTTAGCAAGTTTGCTAAAAACGCGCAAGTTCGTCTCATTTTGCGAAAATGCGAACGTAAACGGTGTATGTTCATCTTTGAGTTTTGAACATCATGAACAATATTTATTGTTCAAGTTTAGATTGAAAAGATGAACATAGCTTGTTTGTTCATGTGGTTTTGAAAGTTTGGGAACATAACTTGCTTTGCAAGTTACCCACAAAATGGTTATACGAACTTGTGATTTTGCCAAAATTATGCAAAAACCTTGTTATGGTTTGAAGAACATGGGTTTAAAAACTCTTAGGTTCTGAGCTCTGGGGCTAGAACCTCAAAAATTGGTTGTTTTGATACAAAAACTCAGGTTCTGAGTTCTGTCATGGTCGCACTGCGACCATGACTTCGCACTGCGAAGCATGCGAAATTTTGGGTTCAGAAGCTGTTTCTGAACTTTTGTTCAGAAACAACTTCTGAACACACTCAAGACCTTATAGATGGGTGAAAAACTTTGAGTTTTTGGGGTGAAAAAGGTTGGACAAACCAGTTTTGATGTTTTGAAAACCTTGGGATTTCTTTGAAATTCAAAAGGGGTTTTTTAGGATCAAAAGGTTTTGAGCCAAAATAGCTATGCAAACTCAATTAAAAATGCAAGATAAAGAGCTTAGTAACTTACAGAACTCCTTAGCAAAGCTCCAGCTGCACTTGGTTTGATTTGGTTGAAGGCTTGTGCAAGAGGTTTGAGTATTTGTGATGGTTTTGGAACTTTGTAATGCTTTGTGTGGATTGGTTTTTTTCTGGTTGTTTGTGGAGATTTGTAGGTTGAAATGAGTAGAGTTTCTGCTCTTTGAATGCTGTGTTAACTGTGTTTGTTCCTTTGGGCATTGCCTTCTATTTATAGGCCAAAATCAAATCTTTGTCATCATTACACAATCCCAAAATTCAGCTGATTTGTGGCCAAGATCAAGCTGAATCCCTTTGCATTAAATGCTAATGGATAGAGGCAACCCTGCCTTGTATCAAGGGGCAAGATCCAGCTTGATTTCAGCCACAAATTCAACTAATTCTAGAAGGTAATGATGAAGAACAAAGCTGATTTGCAATTGGCTAATGCTTGGGGATCAATCCTTGCAATCTCAATGGTTGGTCAATAAAAACGTGCACTGTAATGTGCAGAGATTGAGGGATGAAAAGGCTAAAATTGGCTGGTGTGAGAGGGTGAAAAGCTGCTGCAAAACAGAGTAGGCACTCATGGCTTTTCAAGTGAAAAAATCCAGCTGGTTTGACTGGTTTTTGGGGCAGCAAGCAGGAGGAAAGTCCTCAAGCAGGTGGCTGGCAACCTTGTGGTGGTTAGCAGGTCACCTGGGAGGGACTAGAGCTGCCCAAGGGCAAGCCCACTTGCTTGTCACATGCTAGGTTGGAAGAAAAAGCTTCCAACCTTGGCATTAATGGCAAGTCCTTCAACTCTGGCTTTGCTTGGCCCAATTAGCCATGAATGCTACTTAAAATAATTATGGAAATGATATGCAACAAATTCTGGAATTAAATCCAAGAAACCAAAAATCTGCAGAAAAATCGCAGACTTCGCAGTGCGAAGTGAGCTTCGCATTGCGAAGTCCTCAATTTTGAAATGTTGACTTTTCTGTTGACTTTTGACTTTTTCCCCTCTTTTGATTCTTCTCTTTTTTTGTTTTTTTAAAATGCGTAGGACAAAATTAGGGTACTACACTAGCTTTAGGGTTAGAGTTGAGTGGTCAAAAGTTCTTGTGGGTTTTAAGAGAACCAAGTACTTCAGCATATGTAGGTCACAAAAGTGGTGCAAATGAAGATGAGGACATTTTAAAGTTTTTACCGCATAGGTTCTTAGAAAGAACCAAAGAACAAGGATTAGTTGTTCCTTTTTGGGCACCACAAATTCAAATACTAAGTAATACTTCAATAGGTGGATTTTTATCACATTGTGGATGGAATTCAATACTTGAGAGTATTGTTTTTGGAGTGCCAATGATAACTTGGCCATTATTTGGTGAACAAAGAATGAATGCTAATTTGCTAACAAAGGAACTTAAAGTGGGTTTAAAGATAAAATTCAATGAGAATGACATTGCAGAAAGAGAGGGGATTGCTAAGGTGATTAGAGATCTAATGCTTGGCGAAGAACGAAGTGGGATTCAACAAAGAATTGAAGAACTTCAAGATGCTGCTGCCGGTGCATTGAGGGAAGATGGGTCCTCAACAAAGGCACTTTCTCAATTTGGCACTCAGATGGAAAACTTGTTAATAGAAAAGGAGATTTAATTTATTGACATTTTTAATTTGTTGGTCGAATAGTAATGGTGTTATAATTCCCTAAAAAAAATGGTGTTATAATGCTATGTAAAGTCTAGATTAAGTAAGAGTGTCAATATTGTTAGATTAGAAGTCTTCTCCTAAGACCTTGCGGTCATGTGTGTGAATTTAGGTGATTTGTCATTTCTTCTATAGAAAAAAATTGTGGTAGAATGAGAGTTTAGTTTAATATCCTTCTTACTTTTTTTTTTTCTTTTTGAGTGTGGTTAATGTTTGAGAATAATCAACGAAAATTAAATTGAAAGTGTCAATTTTCTACCTTTCATAATAATTGTCACATTTATTTATTTGACACATTTTTTTATCAAATACTAGCATAGTAGTTATTCTCAGACACTATTTATGTGGAGAAGTGGGGTATTTGAAGTTCAAATCATGACCTTCGTATATCAATGTCTATTGAGCTAACAACCAAGCTCCAATTACATGACTTACTTCACACATTAATAAGAATTATAAATGAAACTAGTTTAAGAAGCATCATGCACTAAACCTTTTTTTTTCTTTTCCAAAGAATGCCTGCTCTTTATGTGTCTATTTCTCTCATCTTCATTTCTTTATTTTTTTTGTTTCTCTCTCTCTTCACATAGAAAAAAGAAATTGGATCACCTGCTGCTAGGCAGGACGACGACCTAATTGTTTTGTGAGTGAGTAAAAAGAAATTGAAAATTAAAAATAAAAAGACGAGGATGTGAGAGAGAGAGAGAGAGAGAGAGAGAGAGAGAGAGAGATGACGAGAGAAATAGACACATAAAGAGCAACATAGAAGACCATAGAGGAGTGCAGCTGAAGAGGATCCAAATGCAAAAAAAGCACTTAGTTGCAGTCATGTGGCAATCAGTATTCCAATTCTAAATTTAGAGACCGTTTGTTATAGTTTTTTTAAAGAAAAAAATCATTTTTAAGAGTATTGCATGCATTTGTTACAACTTTTTAAGAAAATCATAATTTAAAAAAAAATCTAAAATCAGTTTTAAATGAGAAGTTGTTAAGAGTATCTTCTCAAAAAATAGATGACTTTTTTTAAAGGAGAGAGAAAATAGGTTTCAAAAAATTTAACTAATTTTATAAAAAAAATCCCTTATATATAGTTTTATCCAAACAGACTAAATTATTTAAAAAAAATTGATGTTTATAACGGTAAACAAATGCAAAATAGATTTTAATTTTTTATAAAATATCTAAAAAATAATCTCTAAATTATTTAAGGTAAAAATCACGTTTATTTTAATCGGTAGCACTTGTCAAAAAAAAATTTTAATCGGTAGCAAACGAACACTTACAGTTTTTTAACGGTAATTGGATCTTATAAGCTATATGAAGGTGAGAAAAACACAAGAAGGGGGGTTGAATTGTGTTGGCTTTTTCTTTTCTTTCTCAAAAACTTAGGTTAGTTCAGAATCAGATATAGATCAGATTCTGAAACTATTTTCAGAGTGTTTTGCAGCGGGTATAAAGTAAATGAGAGAGAGAGAGAGACACAAGCAGTTTATCCTGGTTCCTTCCACAATCCGGAAGTAGTCCAGTCCCCTTGTCACTTACAAGAGATTTTCACTATAATCACAAAGATTACAATTTGCTCAAGCACAAAGCAAGAGACTTCCTATGCTCAAACACAAAGTAAGAGACTTCCAGTTGCTCAATCACTAAGTAAGAGACTTCCTATGCTCAAACACAAAGTAAGAGACTTTCTTGCTCAGACACACAGTCTAAGACTTTGAATCAAACAGATTTTACAAGAGTATAAGTTTGAGTTGAACACTTGATATACTATCAATGATGTTCACAAAATACAACACAGATTTAAGACTCTATACTTAAGAAATTCTAAGATAAGAAGTTTGTAAGAATTTCTAAGTTATTTTGATGACTTTCAGTTTTGGCAGATTTGCGTATCAGAAAACAGAGCACTGCGTTTTCAGTCTATTGAGTCTTGTTCTTCTTCTTCAATCCTTCAATCCTTTATAGGGAATTAAAGAGTTGTTGAGAAGAGCCAAATATCATCAAAGAGCCGTTGCAATAGAAGCTATGTCCATCATTTAATTCCTTCCTGACATTGTGTGCGTAACACAGAAAACAGAGGAAAGGAATTTGAATTGTTTCCTTAAAATAGGGAGAATGTTTTGGTCAAGGAGACAACTGTTGCATAGAGCTGTTCTGACCGTACAGTACTTCACTGTTCACAGTTGCAATTGTTGCCTGCTACGTTTCCTTCAGACTCAGACTTCCAGTCTGTTCTTCAGAAACAGTTCTTCAGAAGCTGGCATCAGACACTGTTCATCAGAAGCACTTCTTCAGAACCTGGTCTTCAGACGCACTGTTCATCAGACGCAGTCTTCAGAAGCACTGTTCATCAGACGCACTTCTTCAGAAGCAGGCCTTCAGACGCTGCCTTCAGAAGCTCTTTTTCAGACGCTGCCTTCAGAAGCTCTTCTTCAGACGCTGATTTTCTTCAGCCTTGCAACACACGCTTCTATATTTTCCTTCTTGCTCTTAACTTGTTCTTTCATAAGCATTGTTAGATATCAATCTTTAAGTATATGGTTCTGCACACTATAATCAAGTATTAGCATATCCAATTTCCTTTTTAACACTTTGTTATCATCAAAACTCAAAAGAGAGTTGTTCATCCATTTTGTTCCAACACTATATAGCTAGGCCCAAAATATTATTTGGATATAATAAGTTGGTAATTGTTCTACGAACCCCCTGAACCATCTCAAGTTCTCAATATTGTGTTGCTTATTCATCTCAAGTTCTCAAGTTCTTTTTTGTTGCCATAATCACATCAACATGTTGAAAACCATAGGCAATGGACAAATCATCTCAGGACAATCTTTCTTTAAATGGCCATCATTCTTGCATGCAAATCATTTTCTTGATTTGGATTTGATCGTGATACCTCTTGCCATTTGTCCTTCACCATTATTGTTATTCTTGCTTTCATATTATTCTTCAATTTGTATGACATTAGAGCATATTGAACCTCCTATAATGTTAAAAAATCACTCCCATATATAAAGTTTGTCATGCAAGTTTTCATACTCTTGTGGTAATGAGATCTTAACAACAATAATGTTTGATCTTCATCATCAATAGTAGTGTCAATGTTCTCAAAATTAAGGATATTACGTTGTTGAATTCATCCAAGTGGTCCTCCATCTTTATTCCTTTCTTGCATCTTGAATGTGAATAGCTTCTATTTCAAGTGAAGACGATATGCCAGGGACTTTGTCATGTAGATATTCTCCAATTTCAACCAAATTGTTGAAGTTGTCTTCTCCTTTGACATTTCTCTCAATACCTTATCTATCTCCAAGACTCAAAATCAAAACACCGTGAGTCATTTCAAGAATATATTTCTTCTCCTTCTCTGCAAGAATGTTGGGTAATTTTGCTTCTCCAGCTACTGCAACTTCAAGACCTCCCTCATCTTTTACCTCCAAAGCTTGAAATCATTTCGGTGAACTTCTCAATGTTGAATTTTGTCGTCGTCGTTGGATTGAAAAACCGCCACTAATGTGAGGTGAATTGCAACTTAGAAGAAGAATGAGAGAGTATGAATGAAAATTATGTAAACTTTATTAAAAGGAGAAACCATGAGAAAAAAACTTAATGATACACAGTGTAATAAGCCTTTATATAGAGTGGGTTATGCTAACTAGCTATGGTTACCTCACTACCAAGTAAACCCTATAATACAAATTAATTTCTAACTAACTAACTCAATCTGATCCAACTTACTTATGGCTAGTAAATAACCACTAGTACACAAAACACTTTTTAACACAATGATATTAAATAGGTTGCTATCCACCTGACTTAAAAACTTCATCCAGGATAAGGTTTTAATTAAGATAGTTTTTAAATCGGTTCACCTGACTTAAAAAAAGGTTTTTAAAAATTTAAACTAAAATAAAACAAAAAAACACCAAACCTTCAGCTTCCTAACGCAACTCTCTCTCTTCACACTGAAATTTTCTTCACCACCACCTCCGAGATTTCTCCATCGCCATCAAGTCGCGCCGCACCTTGATGCGATTCCACATTCCAACTCCTAGATCCTCATCCTGCTTGATTCTTCGGGTGTTGTTATTCTCATCTCTATGCAATTTGTGGATTGTCAAATCTAGGGTTTGTGATTCGAAGTAGAAGAAGAATCTTCATCTCGAAGATCTACATGAAGGCGATCTACATGAACCTTCCTCATAATCACAGCCTTTCAGTTTCCATCATCGCTGAACCTCTCACTCGCCGCCGCCTCCCACATCGCTCACTCACTCTCGTTGCCTCCCTCATCGCTCAGTCACTCTTGCCGCCGCCGTCACTCGCTCAGTCACTCTCGTCGGAACCTTCTCACTTGCTCACTCACTCTCGCTGGAACCTAAGGTAAGCCAATTGATTCTCCAATTTTTCCTTCCTTCATTGTTTTAGGGTTTTAGAATTGGGAATTGCTTATGTGAATTGGATATTGTGAATTGGGAATTGGTAGATTATAGGAATAAATTGGGAATTGGGATCTATTTTTGGTTCTTTTGGCGTTACATACTAATGTGAACATTTATTGGTAACATTTACGTATCATACAATTTTCAATAAGTGTCTTGGAGTTTATGTGACACTAGAATTTTATGTCTGAAACTATATAGCAAATAAACTTGTTTGTTTCTGCCTAGCTTTGGAAATAATGGAAGTTCAAAAATATTGTAAAACGTCGGATATTGTTTTTACAGAGCTCAATCGTAGTATATTTTGAACATCTTATTTGCACCTTTAAAACTATATATCATGTCTCAATTGTAGAAAGATTAGGAGTTTACTTAATTTGACACCATGTGTTTAAATTGAAGAACATATAAACCTGCGAAGATTGACATGCTTAAGATAATTGTACATATGCAACATTATTTTTTCAGTTGGAAACTAAACACAACTTGCGAATTTACTAACTTTTGATCATGCTAAAAATCATCAATGGAAGAAAGAGGAATATTTTCTTGACAATTTGTGTGTTATTATGTAATTTCCTTTTCTTTCTTCTTCTTTTTTTTTTTTTGCTAGGTATGTAATGTATGATGGTGTGATTTGAAGTTCATTGTATTTTTTCTTGATTTGGAGTGTTGAATATTGAGAGATGGCACAGTTTTTGTGTTTGTGATATAGTTGTATATGAAATGGATTAGAATGCAGTGTGTTTATAGGATGTAGCAGCTGAAGATACCATTTTCTGTTATAAATATTCTTTAGATTTTTAATTTTTTTTCTTGATATCAAGTTGACAATTTGGAGTTATATATTGTATTTGATTTTGGTTTATGTGTATGAATTGATACCATCTTGTTTTGAGTGGATTTATTACCTTTATAGATGAAAATATTGAATTTGGAGTGCTCTATATCTTCATGTTCACGGTATCTTCATGTTATAATTCATCAGGGAAGATGTGTTGGAAGTTTGGGGTGCACCTTGGCTTTCTAAGAGTAATCAAAGGGAGAAGGGAAAAAGAGAAGGGAGTCTGTTCTCACTGAAAAAGGTTTAAGATGAAGATATTTTTTTTTATGGCTAAAGTGTGCACCTTTTGAAAAAGGGAGAAGGCTAAATGTTTTGCATGACCCAAACAATTCTGTTAACAAATGTCTCTTAAGATTTCTTGTGATGTTCCGATGGTTTTTATGATTTTGATTTTTACTTGTTCATTTTCCTTTGTGAATAGTTATTTTCTTGGTATGGGCATATGTTCCAGAATCATGGCTACATTCTATTGGCATCTCCTACTATCCTAGCAGGTTAGACACCTCAATTCCTTTTATCATTTGAAGCTTTTGCAACCATGCAGGTTCTCTACTGTATGTAATTGTTTGGTCGCACAAAAACGAGAAATTTACTCCTATTTTGAATTTTATGATAACTTTTTGCCAAGCTTGTGATGTGATGAGGTGTGGTTAGTGGTGGTAGTGATGATGAAATATGATGTGGGTTTTGTGCTGGAACAAACACCGGCTGTTTGTTATTTGCGTTGATTGTTTCATTACTCTTTTGAACAAAGGTTGTTGTTTTAACGTAACAAAAGCGAAACTAAATGATTGATAAAGAGAAAAAAAAAACAGACATTAGCGAAAACAGACATTTTTAATCATTCTAGTATAGATACACTTCCATTGTTTGTGTTAGTGCTTCATAATACACTTCCATTGTTGCTGGTTAATTTTGTCTTTGACATCATCTAGGTACTTCTCAGTGCCTTATCCACTTCCTAAGCTGGATCTTGTTGCAGTTCCTGAGTTTTCTGCTGGAGCCATGGAGAATTATGGTTTAATCATATATAGAGAAAGTGATCTTGGTGTGATTTTTTGTTCATTTAGTACAAGATGATCGGTAATTGTTGACTAATCATGTATTCTGTGTTCTTGCTGAATCATGTATGATTTTTCAGTTGGCCTTTTCTTTCTTTTGCTCTTGCAACTGTCATGAGTTCTATGCTTGTATATAACTTGCCTGAGACGGTTAGATAATGTCTTCCTCCCCTAATTTTCTTGTTCATTGCTGGTGTTTATCTTGTTGCAATGTTAAAGGCCTTCATTTTGAGATTGAGTAATGTTGAAACAAAGTCTATGTTTTATTGTTGAGTATAATATACCGTAATGATTCATCAATTCCCTGTTGTTTTAAAACACAAGAACTTTATATTTCAGTTAGCCAATCAATTTTAAAACCCTGATTTTTTTTTACCCTTTTTAACCTTTTTAAATGGGGTGAACCGATTTAATAAGAAGCTTTTAAATCGGGTGAACCGACTTAAAACCTGATTATTTTTTTAACCCTTTTTAACCTTTTTTAAATGGGGTAAACCGATTTAATAAGAAGCTTTTAAATCGGGTGAACCGACTTAATAAATGGGTTAACCGACTTAAAAACCTGATTATTTTTTTACCCTTTTTAACCTTTTTTAAATGGGTTAACCCGATTTAATAAGAAGCTTTTAAATCGGGTGAACCGACTTAATAAAAGATTTTAAATCGGGTAAGTGGAAAGACTTAAAATCAACAGTTTTTTTAAATCGGCCACCTATAAATCGGTTATAAATCGGTTCTGGAACCGATTTAAAAAGTCATTTTCACCCAATTTAAAAAGTGTTTTCTGTACTAGTGAACTTATGACAAACTTGTGTTAATCTTAAGGATATAATACAACACAACAATTGTACACGAGACTGCTGAACTAACACATCCTCGTCTGTTTGATCCTCTAGGGTGGTCTTTTGTGTTGACCTTTTGGACTTGTATAATCCTCTGGGGTACATAATCCTCTCCAGTTTGAATAATACAATCAATAGTCATCCCTTGAACTGGAGCCAACACTACTAACACCAATTGTTGATGTTTCATTCACAATTAAAAGATTAAAGAAAGAATGGAATTGCACAATGAATGTACTCTTCTTATTGATAACTTTGTCTTAAGCAATTCCAACTCACAAAAATTAATCTACAAATTAATCACAAAAATTAATCAAAGGCTTCAACGGTGGAGATTCGCTTAGGACGCGCTCATGTGCGGTAAGCCGCACATAGCTTCGTGTGCACCTTCCTTATTCTTAGCCCTGAGTGTCGTGGGGCTTAGCTTATTGGGCCGCTCATGTTGGCTTTATGCCGGTCCGGAATAATATTTATTAGTTAGTTCAACAATTAGGCGGTTACCTTAGAATTTGGTTATAAAATTGTTCTTCAACCTTAACGATCTATGTTCGATACTCTGTCACATCGGAAAAAAAAACTAGTTCAACCATTAATTGTTTCAAAACCTACAAAATTAATTCGCTAAGATATTATCCGTCATTTGCTATTCGTTATATACTCATTTGATAGCTTATCAACCATCGACTAATTTTTACAACAAAAAAAAATTGGGACACATTTTTCTACAAATTTGACAATTATTTAGGATTTTTTTTTTTAAGACAACAATTATTTGGGATATAGATAGTATTAAAATAAAAAATTTCTATTTTTTTAAGGAAAAAAAAAATGATTACTCAGCCACACAAAATCCAATTCCCATAGTCTTGGATTTATTGAAATTAATAAAAAAAACCAAAAAGATATGAACCAACCATAAGAAATCACGTTTTAGAAACTAACATAAAATAACAAACTCAAAAAGGGTAATACCGTAAAGTTTGCCACATATCTCTGAATCGCCTAACCCTTTTCCTTCCAAGAAGAGAAGAGAAGAGAGGGTATCATTGACATTGAACTTTTCAACCAAACCAACCACCGTCACAAATTCACAACACAACACCAACGTTGTCACACTCACACACACACTCTTCCACATTAACATACTCAAAAAACACGAGAAAAATCGCAAAGCGTAGTTGTTAGATACATTGTTTCCAACCTCACATAATAATACACACATTTATATGTGCACAAACAGCAATGGTTTATCTAAGGTTTTGTCATGTTCAGGTACAAACACTGTCTTTCTTTTATCAAAGGTTTTGTTTTTTTTGTCTTTTTCTTTGGCCATTATGCGTTGACGAGTTAAAAATTTAGTCTTTTTCTTGTTTTGTTTTGTTTTGTGGATTTTTTTTTTATTTGTTGACTTTGTGGTTTTTGAGTCAATTGGGTTTTTCTTTTTGGTTTTTTCTGTTACCCTTTTCCAAGAAAAAAGGTGGTGGGGTTTATGGTGTTGACTAGTTGCAAAAGTAGAGTTTTTTTGTTTTTTTGAGTTCTTATCAATAAAGTGATTTTTGAGGGTGAATTGGTTTCTTTTTAGGGAGAATAATCATATGCAAATTATGGTAAGAATTTTACTTTATGAAAAAAATTGATTCTTCTTTGTTAGGTAAGGGTTAATTGTACTTTCTGTTTTGATCAAATTGGAATTTTGGTTTTGAATGATTGTTTGTTGATGAAGGTTTTGTATTTGGATAACAGTAGTTGAAATTGTATGGTGATATGATCAAGGTTTATCTGCATTTGTTTTGGTGGTCAAAGCATGAAGCTATAATAGATTTGATTGTATTATATAACGGTTAAAGTAGGATAAACTTTAGTTAAACCTATCTATTTGGATCATGGTTTTAAATCGCGGGTGTAGTAAATGGATTTTCATGTCTCCGCAACAGTATCACAATCGCAATTTCGATTCCATCATTTTTTTTCTGCAATATAAAGAATTGCAGCACAGCTGCAAGTTAAAACCATGATTTCGGTATCGTTCTGCGTGTTTAATTCATGTCTTCATTCTTGCTAGAACCATTATTCTTATGGCGTTAGTATAGATCTTTTGAAGATTTCGTTAGCCATTACTCATCGGTAGTAGGTTTGCTACATCGTTAGCCATGATTACTGAATTAAATGATGGCATTATTACCATTTATGTGTTTAACAATGTTTTGCTGATCCTTTCAAAAAACAATGTTTTGCTGATTTTTGAACTTTTTTTTTCCCTATAGTTCCAACTTATTTGTTTCACTTTGCTGAAAATCTTCTGTTAGTGTTAGGTACTCTACCTTTTGAATTGAAGGCAAGTTGGTATCATAAGTAAACCACTTTTGCTTGGATAATCGACTTGAAGTAACAATGGTAAGCTTGAGAAGGCGCAGACTTTTAGGACTATGCTCAGGTAAATGTTTGATAAATTTTACTTATATTCTTCTATATCTAATTTTGGCTGTTATTATGGAAACAAGATAAAATAATGCCTTTGGACCTTCCCAGGAAACAATTCATTTGTCACTCCGCTTCCTCTATACTGTGAGAATCTAGCTCGTTATGAAAACTCAAGTCAGAATGCTAATCCTAAGAGCGAACAATCTATGGTTTTGGATATCACAAGTGTCCGAGACAGTGTAGGAACACAGGTACTATACTACTAGTAAATGTTTGAATATTTCTGCTTTGATGCTTTGTTTCTTATCTATAATGCGCTAAGTTTGAGCATCAATCTGTGGTCTTTTTTATCTCTATTTAGGTGTTCATTTATCTCGTATTTAATCTGAATGAGCTAAGTTTGAGTATCATTCTGATATAATTTATCTAACATGATAATGTATTTCTACTTCCCCACTTAGTGAGAAAAGGCTTGGTTGTTGTTGTTGTTGATAATGCATTTCTACTTATTTGTTATTTCGTTTTTTCTTTTATAGCTACATATTCCTATTGTAGTATCAGGTTAGGAACAGAACACTTATTCAACATTAGGATATTCTCTATCATTGAAATTTTTTAATGAATTTAACTACTGTGTTGTCAAATGCATTTACATTATAAATTCAGTTTGATATCATCTTCATGAGTTTCCTGCCAAAACTGAAGATGAAGAGTTTATACATTAGCTCATCTAGCCCATAGATTCATACAAAAGATCAAGAGTTCTGCCATACCCTTTGCTGGTTCCATGGAAAATTGTCCTTGTGTTCTGCTTGTGCTTTGATTCGAATATTGAAATTTGCAAGATGATGATACAAAACTAAATCCAATCGATATGAATCTCTAGTTTGTATCTATTTTGAACATGAATCATATCTTGAGACCTGATTCGTTACAATGTATTCCAATTCATTATGATGAACCCCGTTTCATTCTAATTAATCACTACCTAAACTTAGTGTAGCCAGCCATTTTTTTTTTGTCAATTCTGTATCGCGAGACACTTTTATTTTGTTATTTGATTTATGATTTGAATCTTACTATGAGGTTAGTGGATGATATATTAGATTACAATTGTGCCATGCCACTTGTTTTTACTTAAAAATGTCATGATTTTCTTGATAATGTATCTTTCGATTCATAATAAGATTCGACTCACGATTCGAAAAGTAGGTCTTATGATTCACAATTTGATTCTCGATTTGCTAACCATGCTAGAATCAAGCCGAACTTTTAGATTGATTTCCATCAAGTATCAACTGGTAAACCAATTAGCATTTATAAAATGCGTGTTAAAAAATCAGAGCAGATGTTTTTACCTAGTTGATAAACTAAAGAGTTATTTTTTATTCATATCTCATATTTGTACTAATCTCTTTCGTCTGTATTTTCCAGGATTCCCAGAACACCGCTGTAAAAGATGAATCAGGGTCATCAAATGTGTCTGGTTCTAGCCTGTCTAAAGAGCAACCTAGTCAACAAAGCATAGGTTTGATATTTAAGAAACATTTCAATTTCTTGATTTGATACATTTTCTTTAATTTTTAAGGAACTGAATGCAGAAATTTAACTTAGACATATGCATACTAGACTCAGCAATCATGCATTTACATTACATGTCTACATCTCGATTTTGAAGCATCGCCGATTTTTCTGTTATACGTTATTATGTCTCTATCTGGCCGTTACTTATTTCAACCTGCATTTTTCAGGTCCTCCTGTTAAACGTAGAAAGCGACATTCAAGAAAACCTAGAGAGAATCAGGAACCGTGCGTAATGAGAGGGGTGTATTTCAAAAATATGAAATGGCAGGCAGCGATAAAAGTGGACAAGAAGCAGATCCACCTAGGGACTGTTGCGTCGCAGGAAGAAGCTGCCCGCTTGTATGACAGGTAGTACTTTGAATTCTAACATGTTTTGTGTTAAAAACAAATTGCAATGGCTGGACTGCATATTACAGCTCTACATTTTATATGCAATTGTATTTTTTACACCTTTTATGGATGCAATTCTTTGGTACAAGGTCATGCAGTTGTTTTGACTATATTGCATGTGCCACTAAACTTTAGTCCTCCTTATGACCAAAGTTCATTATTCCATCTAGCTACTAAAGAAATCTCAAAATGCTGAAAGATTTTTGCATGTTTAATGAAATGACTATAAACCCTACTTGCAACTTAGTATAAAAAATCTATGACAAATATGTTTCATCCATTACAACACCGAGCATTCGGTATTTTAATAGATTTTCATAACACATTTGGGTTCGGGTAAACAGTCTCCCGACTATTGGGGTAGTTGCAGTAGTCTTCATTAAACTGGGAAAAATACTTTATGAAATGGGCGAGGTCGCAGAAAGTAGCTTACATTAACTATGACCTACTTATTATGTGTGGTCTATTGTTTTTCGATATGCAGACGTTAGCGAGTCAATGGTTCTGTTAGTTTTTGAAACCTTCGGTCCCCCTTATGTGTGGTCTATTTATTTTCAGGGCTGCTTTTATGTGTGGGAGGGAGCCCAATTTTGAGCTTTCTGAAGAAGAAAAACTTGAATTGAGCAAGTTCAAATGGGAAGAATTCTTGGCCGTGACTCGACAGTCAATAACCTGTAAAAGTAAAAAAAACAATTCTCCTTTAACTTATTTCATGTCTTTTCCTAAACCTGTTTTTACTTTAATTTTAACAATTTTTCCTACTGAATGTTCTAGAACACAAGAAAAGTCATAGTCCGGGACCGGTTAATATGGTCGACGAGCCTTCATTGCGCAGAGGTGATTGTGACAGTAAGCAAGGAGTTACTGACTTCCCTGTCAACGGTGAACCGGAGCAAGAAACAACAGTCTCTAGAAATATATGATTCAATAATGGAGCTTGAGGATGAAACCTCCAGTTCTAACAGTTCATTCTTTGCTACCTGATCCATTTTCTATTATACTATTCTTGACTTTATCAAAATGCTACAGCTTAAACCAATAAGTCGTATATAGAATATAACCATTTGCAATTAAAATCAAGTATCTGATTTCTATTATAGATTACAAACGTGTGTTTGATTTAACTGCACAATTTGAGTGAAGTTACTCGTTAGATCTGCAAATATCGTGCGATAGGAGTCAATTGACCGTAAGTTCAAACACACTGAAAATATATTATATCTAACAGCAAAAAATAATAATATACTGATAATCTGACATGTCATATTTCAAGTGCAGTATCCTCATTCTCACTGTAAATTCAATGAAAGAATGTACTATGTTTTGATTCTCTAAATTGTCTTTGTAACATTGTCAATAATTCACGGACAAGTGTGGGTAGAATGTTGTCAAAGGTTGCTATCCTTCATGTTTTATGGTGAATATTACAACTTCCTGAGAATTCCATGGTGCTAGCTTCTACTAGTAGTTTCATTCAAAATCAAGCAACTAAAGATTTTACACGAGCATCTTCAAGCTTCAAAAGTTTTTTTTTTTTTTTCACACAAACTTCTTCATACTTTAACACGTACCTTGTAAAGAAATTGCCTCTTCATCGCTAAGCTTTAAGTCAATAAGAAATATTTTCATTAAACAACTTACATTGAGTTAGAGCTAAGTATTTTAACCGAATGGCTGAGTTCAAACGATTAATAAAGGTTGAATCAATTATGAGCACTCAAGAAAAAACAAAATAATCCTTGTGAAACAATAACATTAGATTTAAATTCCATTTTTGAATTCATAGTTGTATTTATATTTTATTAGATTTGAATTTTAAATTATATTTTATAAAAATAAATGAGTAAATTATGTTGTTATCCTATTCTACATATTTCTAACACAACTCCCATTGATGATAAGATTTTTAACCTGAGAAATATAAAAAGATAAAGTTTATGATTAATTTATCATATCTTATCGACTCATCTAACACCAGATTAAGACAATGATGATAGTTTTATCAAATCTCGTCTCTTATTCCGACCACCAAACAAACCTGAAGTGTTAATAATATTCCAATAAAATATGGGATAAATAAAATACATGTATATGCAATATATAAAAATTGATATAAAGGAATATATGATACAAAGAGAGAAAGAAAAAAACTATTAGTAAAAAAACTAGAATGTTTTCCATTTCCATCCACTAAAATTTTTATGCTCAACATTTGAAGTAGCAGAAGCAAAATGAAAAATATGGGATTGGAGGCACACAAGCACCATAAGCTGCATGGTCTATGTTGATGCAGACTTCATTACAAGCAAACTTATCACAACCATATTCTGATTTTGTATGATGCTTAACTTTACAAATTTTTTCTTTTGCTTCTACACAAAATAAATAAATAAATAAAAAATGTAAGTGAGGCTTAAAATTGAACAACGTATTAGAGAGAATACATTTAAGTTGCTTAGTAAATTTATACCTGATGAAGAAATAAGGAGAATGACAAGACAGATGAACATGAATACAGTGCAGAATTTACTAGTGGTGGAAATCATGATTTCTAAATCTAAATATTGTTCCTTAAAAAAGTTACCAACACAATGTTTGTGTCTATATGTATATATTGGAACTAATGTAGGTAGACATTACAAAACAAGTTGAATATTTTTGAAATGATATGTCCATATAGTCTCTCTAGGAGCCAACATGTGACAAAGTTTATTGGGCCGAAAATCAAATTTTTTATTTATTATTATGAATTTGTTTTAATTTGTCCATATAGCCTATCTAAGAGCTAAAACATGACAAAGTTACTCTCCGAAACATGACAAAGTTTATTGGACAAGACCAAGTGACATGAGTTTGCGATCTATCATACGACATGTCTAGCCTAGACTAAAAAAATTAGACCCCGTTGTTTGGGGGTGGGGGAGGGGAGGAGGGGTGTGAAGAAGCCCTTTTAAAAAAAATATTTCGATATTTGATGTTGCGTACTACAAAACATTTAACGATGAACGCAGAACACATATTTTGATTATAAGAAAAAGGCAAATAATCAATGGCTTAATTAATTGATCTAGAGAATCAATTAATTATTTCTTATTTAGCAAGTCAATATACAAACAAGTTTATTAATCCTTAAGCAAAACAATCAACCATGTGAAATAATGTATAATACTTGACAACGATTAATGTTGATTTTACTAATTTGCATATTAAAAAAATCAATAAAAACACTACATTTATGTTAATAATTTTAAAATAATCATTAATTTTAAAAATTAAATATCAACTTTCTCGTAACGAGATATATAAAATTTGATTTTTGAGATATAAACACATAAAATTTACAACAATTGCGGTGCAAATATTTAACATATTTTGTATCTATACTATATATAAAGAAAATAGCCCCTTTTGGGAGATTTTGGGCTGACTTTTTTGTTATTCCAATTATACCTTGAACAAATTTTCGTATAACAATGTTATATTGTTGGTGTTATTAAAAAAGATAAGAATTTTTGTTATATTTGTTATATTATTGTTGTCATTGAAAAAGATAAATATTTGTTGAGTTTGTTACATTTAAAAGTCACAAATATCTATACTTTTTTTACTAAAGATATCTATATTTATAATTTTAATCTATATAAAAAAATTTATATAAAATATCGTTTGTAATTTACACACAAAATTTCTATAAAATATTATTGATAATCTACACGCGTTAGCACAATGAAAAAAAGCGAAAAATAGTCACGAGTTTTCAACTTTTTATCCGCTCAACTATCCCAATGTTGATATTTTGAAAATAGTCATGAGTTTTCAACATTTTATCGTCTCGACTATCGAATATTGGTACATAAAAAGTTTCTTCTACATACATACGCATATAAAATCATCAACGAGTGTGGTGCAAATATTTAATGATGTTTTAAATATAAAGTATAAATTTATTTAATAGAAACACTAGATTAATGTAAATATTTTGAAAATAGTCACGAGTTTCCAAAATTTTATCATATCGGCTTTCTCATATATGTATATAAAAATTTGTTTATGCAAATATAAACACAAAATCTGCAACGGGTGCAATGTAAATATTGAACATTATTTTGCATATAAAATAAAAAATTATTTAATAGAAACACTACATTAATGTTTATATTTTGATAATAGTCAAGAGTTTTCAATATTTTATCATATCGATTTTCTCATATATGTATATGAAATTTGTTTATACAAATATAAGCACATAAAATCTGCAACGGGTGATGTGCAAACATTGAACGGTCTTTTGCTTAAAAAATATATAAACACTACATTAATTTTGATATTTTGAAAATAGTCACGAGTTTTCAAAATTTTATCATATCTACTTTTTTATATATGTACATAAAAATTTGTTTTCGCATATATAAGTAAATAAAATTCACAACTCACGCGATTCAACTATTAATTTTTTTGTATATATATAAGAGAAAAATATTTAATAGAAGCATTACATTAATACTGATAATTTTTATTTAATATCTTTAAACATTCGACAATATTAACAATCTAATTATTTTTTATATAATTACTGCAATGTTATGTGACCCGTAGAAAGCTCGGGTCTTTTACTAGTTTTATTAGATATGAATTTTAAATTATATTTTATAAAAATAAATGAGTAAATTATGTTGTTATCATATCCTACATATTTCTAACACAACTCCCATTCATGATAAGATTTTTAATCTGAGAGATATAATAAGATCAAGTTTATGATTAATTTATCATATCCTATCGGCTCATCTAACACCAGATTGAGACAATTTAATATTATATTGAAAGGAAAAGACAAATAACTTACATGTATATGTAATATATAAAAACTTGATAAACAAGAAATATATAATACAACGAGAGAAAGAAAAATCTAGAATAATTTCTATTTCCATCCACTAAAATATTTATGCTCAACATTTAAATAAGCAGAAGCAAAATGAAAAATATGGGTTTGAAAACAGACAATCACCGTAAGTTGCATGCTCTATGTTGATGCATACTTCATTACAAGCGGTCTTATCACAACCATATTTCGATTGTCTATGATAGTTAATTTCACAAATTTTTTCTTTTTCCTCTACACAAAAAATAAATAAATAAATAAAATGAAAAATGTAAGTTAGGTTTAAAATTGAATAACGTACCAGAGAGAATAAGTCTAAGTTGCTTAGTTAGTTTGTACCTGATGCAGAAATAAGGAGAACTGAAAAACAGATGAACATGAAGACAGTGTAGAATTTACTAGTAGAAGAAATCATGATTTCTAAATCCAAATACTATTCTATAAAGAAGTGACCAACACAATGTTTGTTTCTATATGTATATATTGAAACCAATATAAGTAGACACGACAAAACTAGTTTAATATTTTTGAATTGATCTTCCCATATAGTCTCTCTAGGAGCCAAGATGTGACAAAGTTTATTGGTCTAAAAATCAAAAAATTTAATTTATTATTATCAATTTGTCCATGTAGTCTGTCTAGGAGTCAACATGTGACAAAGTTTATTGGGCTGAAAACCATTTTTTTTAATTTATTATTATCAATTTGTTTTAATTTGTCCATATAGTCTGTCTACGAGCTAAAACATGACAAAACTTATTGGCCAAGAAATAAATAAGTTTTTGAAAATAGACGATTTTAATGTGTGGCATTGATGCCACAATGATGGGATTCCATGCCCAACTTGTTTCTGAAAAATAGGGATTGATTTCAAAAGGCTTGGGATTGATGTCCACATGGCTGCCTTCAATGTCCAATATGGTTCTCGAAATCTAGAACATGCTTTCAAACTACTTGGCCTCGATCCCTGATAACCTCGCAAGGTACAGTTTTATTATCATATTAAAAGATATCGATCCCACGTGAACTAGTGTTAATTACCGGTCTCTTTCTCTAAGTTGGTTAGTTAAAAGAATTGATATTTAGATTGATTTTTGGGAAAAATGTTTTAACAATATAATAAAAATACCTCATGAACTAGATAGAATTTCCAATTTCAAGGCCCTATATTTCTCTGCAAATTAACATTATAAAGTATTTGTTTTACCTTATAAATATGGTATCTACCTTTGCCTTTCAACAAAGATTGATGCTTAAGATTATGAATTATAATGTTATAATTAATCAATTCCTTTGAAAAGGTTTGATATATAACTAGATGATTGTTTGATCTTGTAATGCATATATCAATTGTCACCTTGATAAGCCAAGTTCAAACATCCATTCCCGTAATTCATATAAACATATGGATATTTTTGGTCTTGCTATGCTTATACCAATTGTCACCTTGATTAGCCATACTCAAATAATCATATTCCACAGTTTTAAAAGCACTAAGACGAAATTTAGAAAATATACCAACAAGGTTTAAGATTTTAGGGAAAGTCTATCATTGTGACTTCTTCCCACGACCTCAATATCAAGGGAGCCTACTCACAAGAGTTCATTGTAGACAAAAAAACAAAAAGTAAAGAAACAAAACTGTATTGAAACTGCAAGAATAAGATACAAGAGTTTCTATGTGTAATGGATTATGAGAAAAGATTAGATTACAAGTCTATATATAGACACTAAGCCACAAATTTGTGTGTTATGAGTCCACTGAGGCATAAGTGCTGTTAATTACAAGAAACTATTGGAATCCGTAAAGTATAACTTCCAAAAATATCTTCGGTCTACGGTCGAAATGTGACATTAAATGCACATGTAATGCTCTATGTCTTGTACTTCATCCGTTCCTTTTTAAGTGTCTCTTTTGGAGAAATTTTTTGTTCCTATTTAACTGTCACTTTCAAAGTTCACTGCAACATTAAATATTGTTTTATCAATATTACCCTTAGTTATTATTGCGGAAAGAGAAATATATGAAATGAGATATTAAATGAATAAGGTTATTATAGTAAAAGTATAAATTATTGTATCAAAAGTAGTAACATTTATTGATTGTCTTGGTTTGTGTAAAATGTTAAAAAGCGACAATTAAAAATGAACGGAGGTAGTACTATTATGTGATTTTCCAACTTCCCATGAGTTATTAGCAACGAATATGGGTTGTTACACTTTGAATATCCACTTCATTTGGATTGAAGTAGGCAGCCACTAACCTAAATTGATCTTTGGTCATCAAGACTTGATCAAATGTATTGTTTGCCACTATTTATTGGAAAATAAAAAATAGTAGTATATAATTCCAAAAACATAATAAAAACTATTAATTTATTAAGTAAAATATACATATTAAAATACTTATCAAACACCCCATGCTTGAACAATTGCTTGTCCTCAAAAAATTAACGTAGGTAGAAAGTATTTAAGACAATCATTACACAAAAGAAAAAAGAATAAAGGTTCAATTACATGCACAAATATTAAGAAAGTTAAACAATCAAGGGATCATCATCTTAAGTTTCAAATTAGAGACTTAGGTTCTTATAAGTTTCAACTCCTAGAGAGTTATTGGGCATTCACCTTAAGGTGATATTGATTTCTCTTAATTTGTCAAAGATTAAGTCCTATCAATAGTTTTTATTATAAATTTATTTTCATATCGTTCCTTTTGTGGAAACTTGCATAAATCAAGAATATCAGTATATTTTAATTTTTGCCAAAAGAAACTTTATTTTGTAAATACCAATACAACTATTTGAACCCCATTTTTCTTGAGCATCATTTCAATTTTTAAGGCATATGGGGAACAACCACATGTAGGAAATTTAACGGTAAGGGTCCCTAAAATTAGTGAGTTAAGTTGGCTTTAATTGTACGGGCAGTGGAGTTCAACCACCTTTAGGAGAAATGACTGGGTGAGGGTCACCCCTCTTAATGGGTACAATTGCATTTTACCACCCTACATATAATACCTCAAGAACTTTTTTCAATTTTTGGAGTTACCTCATATTTCAATGGTATCCAATTTTCAACATTTAATAAAGGGCTAACAATACATTCAAATAATTCTATTTTTTCTTTGCAAGTTTTCCGACTAGATAATCAAAATTAAGAAGGCCAAACATAAAATAGAATTATATTATTAATAAATGCCACACATAAAATGAATACTAATTGGGGGTAGTTCAAGAGTTTGAACTAAAGGTTTACAAAGTTAAGAAGTTAAAAGATAGGGATCAAGTTTCAGCTAAATAATATATATATATATATATATATATATATATATATATATATGTCAAATATATCTTACAGATTCAATTTTTTATTGCTAAAAAAAACGATTCAATTTTTTATATTATTTAGAATATAAAATTATCCTAGAGATGAAATCATACATTTTTTTTCATAGTTGATTATTAATTTTAATAGTTTTTAATATTTTCTTGTTTTACAATTCATATATTTATTTTTAGTTTTTTAGATTTAAATTTTATATTTTAAATTATATTTTATAAGATTAAATGTGTAAATTATTTTCTTATCATATCATGATGGTTGATACGTAGCTCACATTTCAGATAAACTTTTTAACTTGATAGACATGATAGGATAAGGTTTATGATTTAATTATTGTATCCTACTCGCCTATAAACACTCGATTGAGGAAAAGTAGAGTAATTTTATCATATCTTATTTCTTATCCATACCACCAAACAAGTCATAATTATTAATAATGTTTTAGTAATTCACTATGGGAATTAAAATTATAAATTCAGCATTATATTTATTATTATATCGATAGAAAAAATAAAAATAGATTCACACACACACACACACACACACACACACATATATATATATATATATAATAAATGATAAAAAATAAATATAACAATATCTTTTAAAAAAACTATAACAATAATAAGAGCTAAAAAAATAGATTATTTTCCAATTCCATCCATTATAATATTTATGCTTAGCATTTGAATGAAGTAGCAGACGCAAAATGAAATAATTGAGCTCACGGGAAAACAATCACCATAAGTAGCATGCATCATTTTGATGCAAACCAGATTACACGCGGACTTATCAAAAGCATATTTTGATATTGTGAGAGGCATAATTTTACAAATTTCTTCTTCCACCTCTACACAATAAATATAGAAAATTAAAACGTAAGCTTAAAATTGAATATAGTACAGGAGGGAATAAGTATTGGTTTCTTAGTTAGTTTATACCCGATGTGGAAATAGAGAGAATGACAATACAGATGAACACGATGACAATGTAGAATTTATTAACAGAGGAAGTCATAATTTCTAAATGTAAGTAACGTTCTTTTCATAAGGTACTAACCAAAATGCTTGAGTCTATGTATATATTGGGAGCAATATAGATAGACATGACAAAACAAGTTGAATATATTATTAAATTATTTACCCATATAGTTTGTCTAGGAGCCAAGACATGACAAAGTTTATTGGGGTGAAAATAAAATTTTCAATTTATTATTTTTTAAAGGATTTTCAATTTATTATTATCAATCTATTTTAATTTGCCCATACAATTTGTCTAGGAGTTAGAGCATGGAAAAGTTTATTGAATAAGAAATAAAATAATTTGAAGATGAACAAAGCGGTAAGAATATATCAGACTGACGATAGGAGTCTGCGACCTAACATACGACGCGTTCAAGCTAGACCATAATCTTTAATGTTTTATATATATATATATATATATATATATATATATATATATATATATATCGTACTTTAAAAAAGGTCAAATTCATGTGTAAAAATAAGCCTCGCATGTAACATGTCAAACTTGAGTTTAATATTTTTGAAACAAACTTAGACCATATTGAAAGCCTAGCTTGACTAATCTATTTCTATCCTTAGAGAGACATTTCATACTGAATAATTGTTTTACATTTTTTATTCATATAGGTTTTCACTATAAAAGCATTTACATTGTCAATTTCAATTAATTATAAGGATAGGCTATTAAAAACACGTAATTTTAAACATAATTATTTCTACATTTACACTATCAAAATTATACTCTTATTTATATTTTATAAAAAAAATTGTAACGTTCGAGACTGACGAGAATGGGGTGTGGTCGTTGCTGAATAAGGAATGACAATGAGCGGCTCCTGGCTGCTTCCAGGCCAAAAAGACCGAATCCACATCAGAATGAGAGGGATCTTGAGACCGTGTAGGTATGGGGATGCATGGTTGAAGGAAGACTTATAAGAATTGTTTGATACTAACTATACCAACATGATGCATCTTCTTTTTGGTAGCACATTCCATAAGAACTCCACAGTTAAGCGTGCTTGACTTTGAGCAATTTTGGGATGGGTGGTCATATGGAAAATTTCTCGGAAAGCATGCGAGTGAGAACAAAACACACTGAAAAGACTCTTGTTGATTTGTGGGGTCAATCGACAATACTTAAATGGGATGTTAAAAGTGGTATCATATCATACATCTCACACTACGATGTGGTTCGAGGACGAACCAAGCTGAAGCTAGTTGACATGTAACGCTCGAGGCTGACAAGGGCGGAGAGTGATTATTGGTTCTCAAGGCATGACAATGAGCGGTTCATGACAGTTTCTAGGCAAAAAGGACAGAATCCACATCGAAATGAGAGGGATCCAGAGGCCATGCAGGTTTGGGACTACAAGGTTGAAGGAAGACTTATAAGAATTGTTTGGTACTACCTTTGCCAACAAGATGTATCTTCTTTTTTGTAGCTCATTCCATAAGAATTCTACAGTTAAACGTGCTTGACTTGGAACAATTTTGGGATGAGTGACCTTCTAGGAAGTTATCGAAAAAAACGTGTAAGTGAGGACAAAACAAGATGAAAAGACTCATGTTGGTTTGTGGGGTCATTTGACAATACTTAAAATCGTCTCGGAAGTTAAAGTTTTGGTGTTTCAATTTTATTTTTTTGTGATATCGAATATTTTTCTATGTTAAAAAATGGATTGGTCAAGTCATGAAGATTATAGTGAGTGATATTTTCAAAGGTTGAAAAGACAAATCAAATTCCACCATAGTCCAAACACTCATCATCGAAGAAAACCACACTAACTTCATAGTTGATACAAATTAAATCTAACTCCAGCTCAAAATCATGGTGCAAATGAAAGGATTGTCCAATTCTATATAAACCCTCTCACTAGGGTCATGACTCCTAATGTGGAACTCCAAGTTAGATTCATGAAGGGTATGGACCGATAAAATCCTCATGAAGGGGATGAAACAGATTCTACGGATAGATAAAATCCGATTCACAGGAGTATAAAATTCTAACAATTTCGAATAGAATTTGACAATGAGAATTTTTAGAAAGAAAAAGTTTATTGTTGAAATGTTGGTTGATTTTCAAATATACATGTGAATTCAATACTGATTTCACCATTTACTAGCCACAACATTATATATTGTATCTCTAACATGAGCATCAATAGTCATCATGCCTCTGACAATAACAAGAGCTATAACATCCTCTCAAACCTTGTTATTTGTTTGGCACCAAAATCTCTAAATGCAAAGGAAAAAAAGGTTTTTATCATCATTCTTTTGTTTGTTAAAAGCATAACATCTCCTGTTCTCATCCTGTGAGATGTAGTGACACATTGAGCCATGTTCCTTTTGAATTTCATATGTACACACTTCCGAATTATGTATAGGTGATTGCCACTTCGTCGAGAATTTAATCGTACGTCATTGGAGACGTTTGAGACCAAAATGGAGAAGGACACACATTTGATGATTAAGATCTTGATAAAAACATGTGAAATTGAAATGGAAAAATGCAGTAGATGTTAGATATTCAATTTCATAAACAGGTTCAATTTAATTTAAATTGACAATCATCAGCGGAAGCAAGGATTGAACACACGTTTATGATCAGATACAACATGTTTGATTTATTGAAATTCAAAGTTCAAGGTCATAGGAATACCTGGATCCATGACAAAGGAGTTTTCCGGTAGCAGCAATCTGAAACAACAGCAAATCAGCGGCGGCTGGTTTGGTTCTTCCTCAACCTGTACCCTTATGCCTTTATGCGCTTCAGATGGGGAGAAGAGCGGTTTTGCAATTGTACGGTATATTGGGGACCATAACCTCTTTTATATTGGATGACCATTAGGGTTTCCCATTATTCCGTTAATGGATCATCCAGACATCCACCCGTATCCAAGCACATATCCCTTAAATAACTACTTATTGTTTTTAATAGAAATCTTATAAGTCTTTTTCATTATTTGATCACTAATCAATTAAGGCCCTTAAAAGATAAATAGCTAATATAATTAAAACAGATATACATGCCCACATAATAATCATTGGAATATAATAATTAATTAAATTATAATTAAATATTCCAACAATCTCCCAGTTGGGCAATGTATCTAAACAATAATTATATCATTTCTTTAGGTGCACATCTGAATGCTATCTACCGTTAGATTTCAACTTTACAATCTGGTTCATCTCATACATTAATAATGGGACCACCGCGGTTGTCGTCACTGACATATAACGTGACGGAACCCCGACGACCACCATGTCAATGAACTCAATGACATAGATCGATATGGGTGAGTGGCATAGAAATTTCATGCAATGTGATCTCTTAATCATGCCTATTTCCAACTGGTCCAACATAAGTCTTTAGTGAGATCAAACTGAAGTTTGCAAATTCAATATTTGCACAAAATGATACAGAAATGGTTATAACAAACATAACCTCATGAACTTTATTTCTGCAGAAAATCATAACATAAAGTCTGTATCGATATCAAAACAGAAGTATAGAACATAGAATCAAAGAGACTCCCACTAATCTAAGACATCATTAATGACAACAACCATATGAAAGACTTTATGTGTCATGTCTTTGATTAGTGGGTCACCTAGCATAAAGTTTGTCTCTAATGTTCTATCATTTAACAACAATAATTTATAAGGGGATGAACCTTATAAACTTTGTTATTAAAACATTATATGACTACATTATGTCACTATATAACTTAAATGGTTTTTCAATACCCTTTTACTATGCAACCAAGTGACATAAATACTTACAGTCATTTCCTGGGTTAGGATGTGTATTATATTCACACATCCAAAAGTCAGAGTCTAACACACTAATGATCTCCAAATTGTCAGATCCCTGATGTGAGAATAAGCTCTCTTGTTCTCTTTAAAGAATCCTTATGGTCGCATTTTCAACAATTCAAACTTTGAATTGCTCAAATATCTGCCAAACAACCTTATTATATACGCTATTTCCAAATGCGTATAATAAAATCATACATAAAAATCCTATAGGAAAAGTGTAGGAAAATACTTAAATTTCTGAATTCATAAATTTCCTAATGGGCAATATTTGAGACTGAAAAGTCTCTCTCGATGATTGAGATCATCCAAAAATTTATTAACTTTAATGTCAATTTATTTTCAACTTTACTGATATAACTCTTTTGTGATATCCGAATAATACCTTGAGAAGAATCTCTAAGCATTGAAATGCCTAATACAAAAGAGGTGTCCCCAGATCTTTCATCACTAACTTTTGTTAGAGATTTCCTTGGTTTCACATTACTAACATATATCATAGTTGACTAAATAAAATAAAATTGACACATTAAAATAGGAATATAAATTTACTCCCACTAAGCTTACTAAATCCAAAACTCTACTTAATATTATCTCAAAACCAAATGAGACAATTACTTTATGAGAATTTGTGGTAACACTAAAGAGACAAATTTCTTAACTTATAAGTGGATTTCATGACTTTGCAAACTATCTACTTTGTATCAATTGACACAAAAGCTTTATTCTGTTGCACCATATTATATCCTTAATGTCACCATTAAGAAACACTATATTGAAATCCAACTTATGCAGCTCCAAAATTATAATAAGCAAACTAGTATCATGACTGTCTTAATAGAGTTTTTCAAATATACTAAATAGAATTTCTCTTATTAGTCAATTCTTTATGACACCAGATGTCCTAGTTCTTGAGGGTGTTGAGTTTGATCTATATGAATTAACTTCTTAACTTGATGGAGAGGAAGAACAATAATGTCCTCATGAGGATCCAAATATACTACAATAATAGTAACTATATGAATTAGTTTAGAGCTAAGTCTTCCTCATTCAATTTTGTTCTATTACCATATCTCTCCCCCAAACTCAATATCCTCAAGAAAACATAACAATTTATGTCTCAAAATTTCTTTAATTTTTGGGACGAAAAATTTATAGTTTTTTAAACCCTTAAACAATTATAGAATGTCATAAGTCATAACTGAATTGACTCTAATAACTAAACTTAAAAGACACATTGAATCATCATTTGAAAATAAAACTCAAAATATCTTGATTTAGTCAAAGAGAAATTAAAACAAAAATTAATTCAAATAATGATTCACCAAATTGTCTTTTAAATACAAAAATAAGCTAGTAACGACAATCTAAAATTAGTTTAAAAATGAATAAAACAATCTTTATCGACTTTGTCTATTCTAAATTGATATATCTTTCAACATCATTGGACATAAGTCAGTCAAGATTACCTTTCTTTATTTGCCCTTATCTTTTGAGGTATTTTCCGAATGAGCACTATTTTATTTTCCCTTGCTTCAACTTTTCTTTATTTGCACACTTTATGAATTGATCCTTTAAATGATCATTTCTAACTTTAACAGTTATAAACTTAATTGTGCAAAGAGAATATTAAATGCTGAATTTTCGAACAAGTCATATGATAGTCGAAATTACTGAATTTTCGAACAAGTCATCTGATAGTCGAAATTATAATGTCTAAGCAAGATTAAATATTTATATAATGTGCTCAATATTTTCTTTGCCTAATAATCTTAATGAAATATCACTCTCCAATGAGAGATTGTCTTTCTCTATATTGCTTTAAAAGCACCTTAGTTTAAGCAAAGAAAATATGACAAAAATTGTCAACTTAAATAACACTGATAAGATTTCTGATCTTTTAACTTTATCATCACATAAGACCTATAAGATTTGGTGTATACTCACTTGTCAAACTTGATTCTCACATTAGATACTGGATTTGCAAGAGAATGCGAGTTTCACCACCCTTATATAAGGTCTAGATCCAAGAACAATGTTAGTATTATTCTTTAATTCCTAAAAGTTAAAACTTTAAAGAGTTAAAAATTTAACTCAAATTATCAGATACATGAACTGTATTAGCTTAAAGAGAACAAGAGAAACAAAAAACACTCACAAAAATACGTAGTGCACCATTAATATCAAGTCTTTAAACAATAATATCAATTGCTAGTGGTATTTTACAGTAATGATCAAACAATGACAATTTACTCTGACAAAGAATAAATTCTTATAATTGTCATATGTTTACCATTATATTCATGTGGATGTAAACTCTTAAATGTATAAATAAGTTTACACTCACACAACATTATCACACATGTCAATAAAATATTATAGAAACGTGCATCTTTATTTGTAAATAAAAGACCTTAACAAGATACCAAGCGCACCATTAATTCACAATCTTCGGATTGTAAAAATTAACTGCAAGCGATACTCTCAACGCGATGATCAAACATTGGTGATAAGTCCCGTCAAATAATAGTCACCTTCGGGCATCCTATTATCCACATGGAAAAATATTTTATAACCACCACATATTTACCACCACAGGTATGTAACTATCCGGCCAAGTTGTGCCTTCCTTGGGGCCGACGACAACTCGCATAAATAATTACACACTACATCTTTTGTAACTTCAGTTGAGTCGAATCTACGCAACAGAGGTTACTTGGGCAACATTATTGTTTCAACCGACTAAACCGCAATTACTAGATAATTTTAATATATATTAAATGGGGTGATAAATCCTGTCAAATAATAGTCACCTTAGGGTATCCTATTATTTACATGGAAAATTACTTTATAATCACCACACATTTACTATCACATGCATGTAATTATCCGGCCAAGTTGTGCCTTCCTTGGGGCCGACTACAACTCGCATGAATAATTGCATACTACGTCTTTTGTAAGTTCAGTTGAATTAAATCTACGCAACAGAGGTTACTTTGGCAACATGTTGCTTCAACCAAAACAACTGCAATTACTAGACATTTCACAATAAATTAAATGGGAATGGTCTTAAATTTACAAGGCACTACCGACATAATGTAGGCCAAATTAGTCCATTATGTCGCTAAGTGACCATAAGGTCACTCAGCAACCCTTAAGTGTGAAGACAAGTTCACAAGAATTTGAAAGAAGATGCAAGTCAAAAATCACACCAATGTGTGTATGACAATACATTTACAGGTATCGCATAAAAGCGAAAACATAAATAGCATAAAATATGTCAAAAAATGCATGATTGGAGAAAAAAAAAATGATGTTATTGTAGAAACTTAATAACAATAATTTCAAACATCACAATCATGAATCAAATAAAAAAATTGAATTTTTATATGCCAAAAATATTCATGTCACAATTGATTCACATATAGTAATGATTCTTTAAATAAAATAATGAATAACTCTAAACTTAATTATTTCCCAAATAAGGAAACAAACTTTATATGTTTATAAATAAACAAACAAAACTAGAATCAATATTTTCCAAAATTTAAAGAATCAAAACCTTATTTTCTATACAAAATAAAAATTTTCTATAATATTTTGATATTCATTATTAAAAGGCAACAAATATATCAAAAATATATTTTAATCTTTATTTGCCTACTTCTCAAAACAAACTTTATGTACAAAATCTTCGTGAATCAAAACTAATTTCAAACAGAAATTAAATTGTAAGATATGATAATGATATTTGAAAATCATCTCAAATTAAATTTTTAAAACAAATCAATTCCAAATACTTATTTATTAACAATATATTTGTATTTGATATATCAAAGACCGAATAGATATAACAATACAATAAACTTTATAAATAAGTCAAACTTAAATATTTGATTTGAAAATTGAAAATCACTCAATTACTTAAGTGATATTCGGTTAAACTATCCAACCATTGAAAAACAAATTTTCCAAAGAATAAGTAATATTTGCATAACAAATATAATTGAAGACATGCATGATTAAAAAAAATTGCTTGATGATTGCTGCCGTAACATTGAGCAATTAAAAAAAAATGCATGAAACAAAAAATTGCATGAAACAAAAAATTGTTTAATGATTCATAAAAGAAGGAACAGAAGCCGTGCACATGCTTATTAGGTTTGTTGCTTCAATAATGATAATTGATAATTGCCATAAAAAAAAAGCTATTAAACCAAAAGTAGCAGACAATAATGTTACGGCTGATAAAAAAGGCGATTGGCATCAAAAGAAAAGAAGAATCAAAAGCGATTGAAGCCGTGAACCAAAAGCGGTTGGCAAAAGCGATTGTGCCGTATTGGAAAAGGAAATAAAATTGTACCGAAAGCGATTGGCATCACAAAAAACAGAATCAATTATACCGATTCAAAAAACAGATTTAATTATACCGATTGGCATAAATTGTACCGATTGGAAAAAACAGATTCAATTATACCGATTGGCATAAATTGTACCGTATTGAAAAATTGAAAAAACAAAACAGAGAACCCAATTAATTCCAATAATCAAACATGAAGGTGGCTCTGATACCACTTGTTAGATATTCAATTTCATAAACAGGTTCAATTTAATTTAAATTGACAATCATCAGCAGAAGCAAGGATTGAACACAAGGTCATAGGAATACCTGGATCCATGACAAAGGAGTTTTCCGGTAGCAGCAATCTGAAACAACAGCAAAGTCAGCGGCGGCTGGTTTGGTTCTTCCTCCCTTATGCCTTTATGCGCTTCAGATGGGGAGAAGAGCGGTTTTGCAATTGTACGGTATATTGGGGACCATAGCCTCTTTTATATTAGATGACCATTAGGGTTTCCCATTATTCCGTTAATGGATCATCCAGACATCCACCCGTATCCAAGCCCATATCCCTTAAATAACTACTTATTGTTTTTAATAGAAATCTTATAAGCCTTTTTCATTATTTTATCACTAATCAATTAAGACCCTTAAAAGATAAATAGCTAATATAATTAAAACAGATATACATGCCCACATAATAATCATTGGAATATAATAATTAATTAAATTATAATTAAATATTCCAACAGTAGAAACAAGAACATTATCGGTTCGCCAGGATCAAAACATGTGAATTGGTTGAACTTTAAATTAAATGACTCTGCTGGTACATGAATCTTTGTTAAAGGAGAGTGGCAAGAAATTCCTCTCACTCAAGCAACAAAGATCAATTGGCGAGAATCCATTTTGTGATGATGCTAATAATCCACTAAGAAAAACACATGGATGGATTGAAAGGAGAACACAATAATATCATGGTATTTGATTAAATATGAATCATTCATCTAATTATTTAATGTCATGTCACATTTTTATATTAAAATAAATTCAATTGTTAAACAATTTTTGTATATAGGATATTCGTACTCAACCAAACTCAAAAGTAGCTAATAATTTACCTTAAAATACGTTTTATTCGTCGCACAATAAATGGTGCAGATGTTGTCATAGTTGTTTGACAACCCACAACACATGGATGGATTGAAATACCTTTTTTATTGCGCGGATCTTCATATTTTAGATAATGACGTGAAAAATCTTTGCGTGATTGAAATAGAGAAATTGTTTCAAGCCAATGACAAGTCTCTTTAAGATTATAAAGGGATGCCGATTCTCGTGATGTCCGACACTCATGATTTCTATAAATTCATATTAGACGGGTTTAGATACAATAAGATTAATTTTTTTCCAAAAAAAGACTACAACAAAATTGGTTTTTGGCAGCGACATATAAATACAAAGTTGCTGCAAAATGTATTTTTTTCAGCGAAAAAAATGTCGTTGCATGTTGTTGGTATAAGTGATGTTGCGAAAAGTTTTGCAACAATATTTGTTGTCGCTGTCATAACTAATTTTTTTACAACAACAATTATTGTCGCCTTAGTTGACATAAGACAATGACTATAGTCGCTAGGAAATGATATCTTTGTCAACAACTAAAGTCGTTGTAATAAGTTGTTTTTTGTCAACAATACAAGTTGTTGCTATATATTTTATACGCCAACAACAAAAGTTGTTGGCAAAAATTACATTTCCCACAAATTATGTCATTTAGTACAAATGTAATTATATTTTTTTAACTTTTTTTAAAAAAATCAGTATGAATAATATTTTTAATTTAAATTGTTATAACTATTCAAAAATAATTTATTTTACAATATAAGTCAAAATATTGTTATTAAAAAAAACATTAACAAGATATAATGTCATGAATTATTAATGTTTAACATAAAAATATTACAAACTATCTTTCAAAAAAAAATTAAAAAATATTACAAACTACAAATGATACTTGTTCTCGTAACAAAAAGTACAAAAAGTTTATCTAATTAACAAGTAATATTGTGACTCCGACTAGTCACATTATTGTTTCTTCTACATAACTTGATTTTGAGCATTTCTTTATGAAGTAGTTGAATACTCTTATGTAGCCTGCAATTTCAACACAATCAAAAGTTATTAGTTTAATATGTATTTTCTATGTAATTAATGAATAAAAGGGCAACAAAAAAAAAGATGCACCACTAAATGAACTTAATGATTTTTTTTACCAATTTCAATTTGCTGTTTTGCTTGAATCCTCATGAGTGACAAACTGAACCACAAGAAAATAAAAAAAGATTAATCAACTATCAACGAGTAAAAAAAACATCATTCAGCTCACCATAGTGGAGTTCTTCATGTATAACCATTTCACTAAGAAAAAAAAAATTCAATCACAGCCACATGAGAAATATAAAAATAAATAAAATGAGAAAAGAGACACTTTAAATAGAGTACAAATTCACATTGCACAACACGCAAGTTTACTATAGGACCAATAAACAAGATAAAATCCAAAGAAATAAGAATTTAGAGAAAGAAAAGAAACATCAATGATCAATTCATTTGAAGCGCGTGAAAATGAATTTGATAAAAAAAAAGTTCATGAAAAGGAACATACTCATTAGGCTTTGGTCTTACCAAAGATGTTTGTTGCCTTTTTGACTCACATCTTCCTATTAGTCTTTTTTCTTTATACAAGAACTTCCTCCTATTAGTTATTAGATGAGAAGCTTTTTTCTGTCCAATGTAGAAGTGATTGGAGCAAAACGAGCAAGATAGAAACTATAAGAACCAAATAGAGAAGAAAACATAGCCATTAACCACACCAAAATAGATCAACCGAAACTACAAACATAACACAAAACTACCATCAATTAATACTCTCCCATCCTCACTCCCATCAATGGCTAGAAAGCTACTACATACAAGGTCACAAACACCAAAAAGAAAACACTAGCAGTAAAAAAAACATCCACTTAGTTCGGTCATGAAAGATTGAGAAAAAAATAAAAAACACAACAACTAACAAGCTGAAACTACAACCATTTCATGATCATCGTTATTATATACAAACATTTTATCACTAAAAGCCAAAAAATATAAAATAAAACAATAAATTAAAAAAATAAACGATGAATTGGGTAGAGAGAGGGATGAAAAATGAAGCTTACTGTCACCACCCAACACAACATCCATAAGGGCGATGCTACACCTTATTGTTTGAGAAAAAATGTAGTGGGTGAAAGCCGAAAGGCAGATAAATCATGGGTGATTGGCAGTTAGTAGGTGAGAGGATCGATAGTGGCTGAGACGGTTACTCGAGAGAATTGAACATCAAAAAAATTTAGGGCTAAGAACCGCCAAACTGTTATTACACTAATATTAAAATTTGAACTATTTTTTTTAAAAAAAACATATTAATACTAAATCATAATTTTAATATAAATTAGTTCAATATTTATTATTTTACTATTTAAATTGTTATTTTGTGTCGACAAGTTCTAGCTCCCTAAAAAAATCTATCTCAATTGACAAAAATGTCGAAATTGTTAGATCATGCATCATGCCGGATTTCGAACCCCAATTCATCCACTGTTGTGTATGAACTTTAAATGACGATGGTCATTTCGTGTAACTAAAGAAAATATTTATTTGGTGATTGAGATTGATATATTCCAGATATATCAATTTAAAAATGCGTAAAAATACAATATTTTTTTAGCATTCTTAGGGACAAGTTATGTTGTTAGCATAAATATACATTTTTCCAACGACTTTAAAATGTTGATGCAAAAAATATTGTATGATTTTCAACAAAAATTATGTCGTTGCAAAAAAAATATTTTTTCCAATAATAAATTATGTTAATGATAAAATATTGAATTATTCTCAACAATATATTAGGTTGTTGCCAAGAAAGTATATAATTATCAACAACAGTAGTTTTTTGTTGAGATAAGTCATTTATCGCAGCAATAATGAGATTGTTGAGAAGGAAAAAAAACTTATTACAACGACTTAAAATAGTCGCTACTATATGTATATAGAAAAGTTGTATTATTTGCAGTGACAATAATTGTTGTTGGGATAAGTTCTTTTTTCCAACAATAATAAAATCGTTGAGAAAAAAAATAACTCATTGCAACAACTTAAATTAGTCGATGTTATATGCATGCTATTGTCAACAAATTGAATATCGTTGAGAAAAAGTCGCTGCCAAATATCAAATTTCTTGTAGTATCATACCCCAACATGAAAATATGAGCTTAAATGGTCTCGATATTGTATTCGGACAAAAAGGTTTTTTTTTTTCCAATTGGATATGATGTAGAAGAAAAATATATTCATGGAACACTTTGTCTATAGGTCTTCGAGTACAAGGATTAGTTATCCTTAATTTTGCTTCTAGAGGAATTGCCTCATTGCTTTTGCTAGGAGGTAACTTCCCACTCTATATTTTCCATAACACTAAAAATCAAGGAAAGTTCGACATTTAATATTGTGCAAAAATATCTGCAAGCAAGATCCACGGATAATACTAAGCTGATTATATGGGATAAGCCACCTATGATGAATATGTTTTGCTTCGAGGCTTTTGATTTCACAATGTGAGATATAACATCGTCTCAAGATAAGAATGATGTTAATAAACCTTTTGGGTGTAAAGTTGTTTGTATTTGGTGGTGATTTTAGACATATTTTTCCAGTTATTAAGAAGGGTATGACGCAAGGTAATGTTCTTGTTGCCGTCAATTCATTCACGGTTTGGAGTAGTTGTCGGGTGTTGAGAATGACAAAAAATATGAGGCTTATTGCATTGCACAACAACGATAATCAAGAAGGTATAATTTTTTTTTTTTGCATAATGGATTCTAAATATTGAATATGGTGATTCTAATGCATATGGAAATGGTGAGTATATGATATTTAAATTCCTTACGACATGTTGATATTAAATCAGGAAGAGACGTCAAAACTTTGGGTTGATTTTGATTATCCTAACCTATTACTCGACATGAAAATATTAGGTTATTTTCATGATTGCAATATTCTTGCACCTACTCTTGAGTATGTCGAGCAAGTTAATGATTTTTTCTATCTTTAATATTAAGAGATTAATAGGAGTATTTTAGCTCATACTTTATTTGTCATTCCGAATAGGACAATGATGTACATGGTGAATGGTTCATTACCTAGCTTCTAAATGAAATAAAGTGCTATGGAATGTCAAACGACAAATTGAGGTAAAAATTGGTGTTCATGCCATTCACATGAGAAACATTGATAAAAAATTGAATTGAGTAATGTTACAAGACTATTGGTCACTCACTTAGGAAATGATGTCATCAGATCAGAGTAATTGTTCTCACAGACACAAATGTTGGAGATAATATTATGATTCCACGAACGAATCTGATTCTCAATGGCCTTGGCTTACCACTTAAATTCGTAACAAGGCAGTTTCCACTTTAACTATGTTTTATTATGAAAATAAATAAAAGTCGAGGTTTGGACTGACCCGTGGCTTGGTGGGGTTCCGTTATGTGAGAGGTTTGGTCGTCTTTTTGACTTAGCTGTTAACAAGTCAATATCGGTGGAAGATATGAGTAACCTAGGGTGGGGGGTTGCAGGGGAGGCATGGCAGTGGCGTAGACGGTTGTGGGCGTGGGAGGAGGAGTTGTTAGCAGAGCTTAGGGTTTTATTGCTTGACATTTCTTTGCAGCATAATGTTCCAGATCAGTGGAGGTGGAAGCTTGACTCTAGTGGGGGGTATTCCGTTCGTGGTGTGTACCAGATGCTCTCTAAACAGGAGTCTCCTCCGGTTGACGATGTTTTGGATCTTACTTGGCACAAACAGGTACCCTTGAAGGTGTCTATCTTGGCTTGGCGGCTGGTTCAGAATCGCTTGCCATCTAAAGATAATTTGTTGGCTCGTGGTATAATTTTTTTTGAAGATCAATCTTGTGTGACTGGGTGTGGGGGCATCGAATCGGCTGAGCACTTATTTCTCAATTGTTCGTGTTTTGGCCCTTTATGGAGTCTGGTTCGGGGCTGGATTGGTGTTTCATCGGTAGATCCGTCCAATGTTAAGGATCATTTTATTCAGTTTGTTTCTTTAGCCGGTGGTTTGCGATCTAGCCGTTCTTTTTTGCAGCTCGTCTCGCTTTGTACCATGTGGGTCATTTGGACTGAAAGGAACAACCAACTTTTCAACAATAAGGAGAGCACCATCTACCAATTATTAGATAAAGTAAAAGTTCATACTTTTTGGTGGGTGAAAACTTGTAATATTAATGTTCGTAATAATTCTCATTGTTGGTGGTCGAGCCCCTTTGTTTGTATGGGCATTGGCTAACCGACTCTTGGATGCTTTGGTAAACTGTGTATTTGTTTTTTGGTGGAGCTCTGGGTTGGCACACCTTGTGCTAATTTAGAGGCTCTTCTTATATATATATATATATATATATATATATATATATATATATATATATCCCATTTTTGTTTGTTCAAAAAAAAAAAAAAAAGTCGAGGACAATCACTTTTACATATTGAAATCTATTTTTCACGACCTATTTTCAGTCATAAAGAGTTGTATGTTGCAGTTACAAGAGTAAAAACAATATGTGGTATGAAGATGATAATATTACATGAAGATTAAAGACCATGTAAATCCACACGAAAAAGTCTAATACGACATCATTGAATATTATGTGTAAATTTGTATATATTGATTTTACATTTTAGTATATTTATGACTAAATACTCTTATTTTTACAATCATTTCACTCATTGACTAATCACTCTTTTTATCATTACAAATTATACACTTTAAAATGATTTTAATTATATCCCATGCACCACACAGATTCTTACACAAGTAAAAGAACAAAAGGAAATCACTGTTTGACAGAAAACAAGATCATGTTGATGTTATTTGTGTTTACAACCTTTGTAACAAAATGGTATTTCCCAAAATTGTTTTACACCAACTTCAGGTGCACATTCTTTGAACTCTTATATTAATTTTTCAGGATAACTGCTCACATTCGAAGTAGTAGCAGTAGCAAAATGAAACAATTATGGCTGTAGGCACACACTCACCGTAAGATGCATTCTCCTCGTTGATGCAGCCTTCGTTACACTTGTTTTTTTCACAACCATGTTTCATTGTTGAACTAAGCAAAATTTTGCAAATTTTTGCTTCCTCTTCTACACATAAAAATAAACAAATAATAAAGCAAATTAAGAACATGAATAAGGCTTAGAATAAATATAAATTGTTTAGTTAGTTTGTACCTTTTGCGGAAATAATGAAAATAGCAAGATAGAGGTACATGAAGATGATGTAGAATTTACTCGCAGAGAAAGTCATGTTTTCTAAATGTAAATGACTTTATTTACCAAATGTGTTAACAAAATGTTTGTAACTATGTATATATGAAAGTCAATATAGGTAAAAATAAGAAAATTGGATGATCTTTTTGAAACGATCTTGTCTGAAAATATTGTGAGCCAGGTTGAGCTTTTATTTATTTCTTTATTTAGATTTTAAATTATTATCAATATGTTTTAATGCACCTATATAGTATGTCGAGGAGCCAAGATATGACACTGGAGGTGATAGCTTAGTAATGAATTTAGTCTTATTACCTCCGGGTACTTAGTTTTAATCCACTCAGAGACAATTGTAAAATGACCATTAATGACATATTAATTAAAAAAATCCCTCCACATTTTTTTTTTCAGAAAAGAAAAAGGAGCCAAGACATGACTAAAAATTTAATTTTCAATATATTAGTATCTATTTGTTTTAATCTGTCCCTCTAGTCTATATAGGAACCAAGGCATGACAAAATTTATTGGACCAAAAATAAAATTTTCAATTTATCATTATCAATATGTTTTTTATTTGTAGACCATTATCAATATGTTTTAATATATGCTCATATATAGTGTATCTAGAAGGCAAGACATGCCAAAATTTATTGGGCCGAAAAATATAATTTTCAATTTATTTATTTTTTCAATTTGTTATTATCAATATATTTTAATATGTCCATATAGTTTGTCTAGAAGCCAAGGTATGGAAAGTATATTTTGCCGAAAATCTTGATTTCAATTTATTATTACCAATCTTTTTTTGTTTGGGTACAATATTATCAATCTTTTTTAATCCACCCATACAGTTTTTCTAGAGCCAGTACATGGAAAATATTGTTATTATTACGAATAATGCTTTGGAGGTCATATTGGTGGTTCATTGGGGTGTCAACTAGTTGAAATGACAATATGCCACATTAAAACAATATCACTTTTAATTTCCAAAAAAAAAAAGAATACATGGCAAATTTTCGTGGGTTGAAAATCAAACTTGCAATTTATTTATTATCAACTTATTTTAACGGTGGCGTTTACAATGGGAAAGCAGAAAGCTTTCCCACCATGGGAAAGCCTTTTCCAATGGTTAGATGGTTGAGGAACACAATTTTTATGGTGGACTGTCTACACCAAATTTTTTTTCTTTCTCTTTTACACTCTTATATTTTTGTTTAGATCTAGAATACATGATTTTTATCATAGACTGCCTACACCATATTTTTTTCTTTTCTCTTTTACACTCTTATATTTTTGTTTAGATCTGGAATTTTTTTCTTTTCTTGATCCGGAAACAATTAGTCGGATTTTCTCGCTCGCGCGCGCGCCCTTATTTTAAGAGTGACTTAGAAATTGAATTTTTTTACGATTTTTTGCAGGCATGTTTAGGACATAAAAACAACATCGTCCACAAAAAAACGAGAATTTTCCGACAAGGGACAGATTAAATATGAATTTTTTATGCGCCAAAAACTCAAGAACGCGAAACAACAAAACATGCACCTAGAAAACGAATTTTGAGCTGGTTTTTTGCAGATCCTCTATATGTATTTTTATAGAGGTGTCTGCAAAAAACCAGCTCAAAATTCGTTTTCTAGGTGCATGTTTTGTTGTTTCGCGTTCTTGAGTTTTTGGCGCGTAAAAAATTCATATTTAATTCGTCCCTTGTCGGAAAATTCTCGTTTTTTGTGCGCGATGTTGTTTTTATGTCCTAAACATGCCTGCAAAAAATCGTGAAAAAATTCAACTTCTAAGTCACTCTTATAATACGGGCGCGCGCGCACGCTGATGCGCGCGAGCGAGAAAATCCAACCAATTGTTTCCAGATCAAGAAAAGAAAAAAATTCCAGATCTAAAGAAAAATATAAGAGTGTAAAAGAGAAAGGAAAAAAATTTGGTGTAGACTGTTTTGTTGTTTCACGTTCTTGAGTTTTTGGCGCGTAAAAAATTCATATTTAATCCGTCCCTTGTCGGAAAATTCTCGTTTTTTGTGGGCGATGTTGTTTTTATGTCCTAAACATGCATGCAAAAAATCGTGAAAAAATTCAACTTCTAAATCACTCTTATAATACGGGCGCGCGCGCACGCTTATGCGCGCGAGCGAGAAAATCCAACCAATTGTTTCCAGATCAAGAAAAGAAAAAAATTCCAGATCTAAAGAAAAATATAAGAGTGTAAAAGAGAAAGGAAAAAAAATTTGGTGTAGACTGTTTTGTTGTTTCGCGTTCTTGAGTTTTTGGCGCGTAAAAAATTCATATTTAATCTGTCCCTTGTCGGAAAATTCTCGTTTTTTGTGGGCGATGTTGTTTTTATGTCCTAAACATGCATGCAAAAAATCGTGAAAAAATTCAACTTCTAAGTCAATCTTATAATACGGGCGCGCGCGCACGCGGATTCGCGCGAGCGAGAAAATCCGACCAATTGTTTCCAGATCAAGAAAAGAAAAAAATTCCAGATCTAAACAAAAATATAAGAGTGTAAAAGAGAAAAGAAAAAAATATGGTGTAGACAGTCTATGATAAAAATCGTGTATTCCAGATCTAAACAAAAATATAAGAGTGTAAAAGAGAAAGGAAAAAAATTTGGTGTAGACAGTCTACCATAAAAATTGTGTTCCTCAACCATCTAACCATTGGAAAAGGTTTTCCCATGGTGGAAAAGCTTTATGCTTTCCCATTGTAAACGCCACCTATTTTAACCCACTATATATCCTGTTTAGCAGCTAAGACATACGATAGGTCAGACCAAACCATTTTTTTTTTTTTGAAATATACAATGCAAAGATTTCTTTTGACAGTCTTTTTGCCAAGCAGTTAGAATACAAAGCAACAAAAGGAAAATTAGAGTTACTAAACCGCCCTACAAAAGTCATGATTATCATCCAACACTTGTTCAATGATTTTTCCATCTAATTTAAAATCTTGACATATGTTTTAAAACACCTAATTAACAGCCATTTCTTGGGTCAATTAACTACCGTACACAATTTCACCACTCAAAATTGCCAAAAGGTGATTGTGACTTTGAAGCGTGGCAAGAAACATCTGTCTAGAAATTTATGATTTAAATTTGGAAATTGAGAATGAAACTATCATTTATGTTTGATACTTTTGAATTTCTAACACCAGAGGTTGTTTACCTTTTACAAAGAATTTAAATTATCATGGATAATAATGTTGTCTCTAGATACATGGATTTTGTGTTTAAGATGATTGATTTTGCTATCTAATAAGAATAGCAATGTAGTTTGTTGCCTATTTACGTTTCATTTATGTGTAATTTTCTATGTATAAATAATCTTCATTTAAAAAATCAATTGTATTACTCTCTACATTTCAAAACAATACAGCTTAAACCAATAAGTAGTATATTTAACTAGTTCATGAAGCTATTGCAAAAGTTACTTTCTTTGTCCTGGAATGGAAGATGAGGGTACAATTGTTTACTTTATATGTGGTTATCTGTGTACGGAAAGGTGCATGAATTTTTCCTTTGTTGATGGAAATTATTTTCCGAGTAGTTTATCGTAGGGGTGGACAAGTTTGGAAGGTTTCAAGTCGAAAATTGTCAATTGAAAGGAAACAGTGGGTGAAAAAACTCAACCTATTTTCGTGTCAATATCTACATTTATGTCAAGTGATGATTTGAATGGATGTCGTTTTGGTTGTGTGGATTAAAGTCGTGTTGAATCAATAAAAAATTAGAGCTTTAAAGAAAAGAAAAATCAAGAAAAACTCAGACATCATGAAGAGTGAAAATTAACTTACTTTGATTTTATTTTTTTAATTCACAATTCACTCACTTTAAATGATCCAAATTCTAACCAAAGAGGAAAAGTGATATTGTCCTCTTTAATCTGCACATTTCTAAAAAAGATTGCAATCTTAACCATTCATTACTTATGAATCCTTGTCGGTGTAAATCAAATGATACTCAAAAAACAAAGATAAAACATATCTTGAAAGGTGGTCAGTTTCAATTTCGATGGACTTGTTTTTTCAATCAGATCAACTCACAACAAAATGTGTAAGAGAGAGATAGAGAGCGGGAGAGGAAAGGAGAGAAAAGTGAAGAAGATGATCCATATTTAGGGTGATGTTGTTGGGAAGAACATGCTATGGGCAAGGCTGTACGTACAAATAGTCATCCACCATGATCGTAAACGTGTTTTAAATGTCTTTGGTATTGCATCGCGCTCGAAATTGTGGTTGCAGCACTTGTAATTGACCTAAATTTTTGTAACATTAAAGTTTATGTATCGATGTGACTACAACATAACTATGACTAATTATTAAAATTGGGTTAAGGGAGGGCTATCTTCTTGTGGTGAGTTTTTTTCTTAGGTGTTTGACCTTAAGGCCTTGTTTGGGAGTTTGGAAGGGAGGGAAGGGGAAAGGAAGGCTTTGGTGGGTTGGAAATATGGGGGAAAATTGTAAAATCTTTCACAGTTTTTGAAAGAGTAATTTTTTAGAGAATGATAAATTAATGTTTATGATTAATATATTTTTAATTTTAAGAATATTATAACTACATAGATTAAATTTGAAAAATTCATGTAAACCCTCCAATAAAATTTTTGAGTTCCCCAAATGAGGAGGATTTTGTATTATGAAGAAAAGTGAGCCCCCAATGCTTACCCCTCTCAATGTCATATATTTCTTTCACTTGTTCCTTACTTTTTTCCAAACCTCTCCCCTCTCTTTCCCTCCAAACTCACAAACAAAGCTTAAGAGATGTATAATAAGCTTGTTCTTTTATATTTGTTACTCTTTAGAGTAACAAATACAATGTGGTGGTAGTCAATTGATCACATTTTTAAACACTCCGCAAAAACATATTATGTAACAATAAAAGTTAACCGGATATTCAAAGAAACATTTGACACAATATATCCACATATTTTCATGGATATATAAAAAATTCTCCAGCAATGATATTCCGATATATCACATTTCAGGGGGAGTAACATAGTTATCATTGTAGATTACCTAGTTAAAAATTCATGCGTCCACACATAGTGGCGTATCCAAGACCCTGGTTCAGGGATGCAAATTTTTTGGTGAAATTTTTACTTGTTTGGTTAATAATTTTTATAAGGTCAAATACTTCATTTCGTCCTTTAAGTTTGACAAAAAATTCTGGGTTAGTTCTTTAACTTTTTTAAGTTTTAAATAGCTTTTTTTAAGTTATTAATTTAATCCACCGTTACACTTTTAAGGACCTATTTGAAACTTGAAAATTTTAAAAACCTCAAATAGGTGCATTAAATTAACAACTTAAATGACCTATTTGAAACTCAAAAAAATTTAAAGGACTTATTTGAAACTTAAAAAACTTAAAGGACTAACCCGGTATTTATGTCAAACTTGAAAGACCAAAAGAGGTATTTAACTTTTTTATAATATACACACAGTTTTTGTATAGCCATTTTTTCTTTCAATTTAATTATTCATTTAAACTACAAAACTTACAATTTGTAATTTTTAATCTAATAACTTAATTAGATTTCTTTAAAGATAATTGCATGAAATTTATAACTTTTATTGTTAATACTACTTTGATAAATTAAAAAATCTAGTGTTGTTAGAGATAATTTCAAATGTCCAACGGTAAAAAAGATACATTACTGACTGCCTCTTAACCCAAAATGACATTTACTAACAAAAGTTATGTGACCCAACTGCCTACGCCCATGATGGTATACATAACCCTAGTTAATTGTTGCGTATCAATTAAAGAACACTAACCGTCTTCCTTCGTCTTCTTTTCTGGTTCATGTCACTTTCTCTGCTTTTTCATGTGACTGTCACACTTATATTTCACTTCTTTTTCTTTACAGGTCAATAATGTGACATGTTTGGCTTCTCTAGACGGTGTTTGTAGCATTGTCAATAAATGCTGGACACATGTCAAAAAAACTTGATATCCTTCATATTTTATAGTCAATATATATTAAAACTTTATGTGAAACCTATGGTAACTATTTGTCATGCTAGCTTCAATATGTTGAGATCTTCTCTATTTTGCAAAAGAAATGGAGGATTCCATTATGAGAAAACAAATTAATAAGATTATTGTTCCACTAGTTAACAACACACAAATTAATCTTAACATAATGGTCTATTATCAATTAGGCCACTAGTAATACAACTATCTTGTAGAAAATAAAATATAAATGTATTAAGATAAATGATTTAAGATTTCACGAGTGTACAAGTACCCTAATGATTTGAATGTGTTTAGCTAGTGATATAATCATCTTGTATCATGTATAAACCTGATTTATTTCAAATGGAAGAATTTCGACTGATTCGGACACCAAGTTTAGTCAAATCCGTTCCAACCCGACATATGAACATATTGATAATATTTTACTTGTTAATCTAAGTGGTGACATAGATTTTGGTGTCAAACAAGAATTTGGGTACATTTTGCCAGACATTTTAGGTTTAAATTTACGGCTGCGTTTAACCTGGGAAAGCAGGATTGCTTCCCAGGATGGGAAAGTGGGACCTGCACCTACAGGTGGCAGTCCAAACCTGTAAATTCAAAAAAAAAAAGCGCACGGTCGTGCATTAAAAAGCACGGTCCGTGCAAAAAAAAGCACGGCCCGTGCAAAAAAAGCACGGACCGTGCAAAAAAAGCACGGACTGTATTATAAGAGTGACTTAGAGGTTGAATTTTTTCACGATTTTTTGCAGGCATGTTTAGGACATAAAAACAACATCGCCCACAAAAAACGAGAATTTTCCGACAAGAGACGGATTAAATATGAATTTTTTACGCGCCAAAAACTCAAGAACGCGAAACAACAAAACATGCACCTAGAAAACGAATTTTGAGCTGGTTTTTTGCAGACACCTCTATAAAAATACATATAGAGGATCTGCAAAAAAACAGCTCAAAATTCGTTTTCTAGGTGCATGTTTTGTTGTTTTGCGTTCTTGAGTTTTTGGCGCGTAAAAAATTCATATTTCGTATTATAAGAGTGACTTAGAAGTTGAATTTTTTCACGATTTTTTGCAGGCATGTTTAGGACATAAAAACAACATCGCCCACAAAAAACGAGAATTTTCCGACAAGAGACGGATTAAATATGAATTTTTTACGCGCCAAAAACTCAAGAACGCGAAACAACAAAACATGCACCTAGAAAACGAATTTTGAGCTGGTTTTTTGCAGATCCTCTATATGTATTTTTATAGAGGTGTCTGCAAAAAACCAGCTCAAAATTCGTTTTCTAGGTGCATGTTTTGTTGTTTCGCGTTCTTGAGTTTTTGGCGCGTAAAAAATTCATATTTAATCCGTCTCTTGTCGGAAAATTCTTGTTTTTTGTGGGCGATGTTGTTTTTATGTCCTAAACATGCCTGCAAAAAATCGTGAAAAAATTCAACCTCTAAGTCACTCTTATAATACGGGCGCGCGCGCGCTCGCGGGCACGCGCGAGCGAGGAAATCCGACCAATTGTTTCCGGATCAAGAAAAGAAAAAAATTTCAGATCTAAACAAAAATATAAGAGTGTAAAAGAGAAATGAAAAAAATATGGTGTAGACAGATCTATGATAAAAATCGTGTATTCCAGATCTAAACAAAAATATAAGAGTGTAAAAGAAAAGCACGGACCGTGCAAAAAAAGCACGGACCGTGCAAAAAAAGCACGACCGTGCTTTATTTTTCTTTGGTGACGGTCGTCACCAAATAAATCTGGCCAACCCGTCACAACCAGAAAAAAATTTAAAGCAAGTATGTAAAAGAAAAGCACGGACCGTGCAAAAAAAGCACGGACCGTGCAAAAAAAGCACGACCGTGCTTTATTTTTCTTTGGTGACCGTGCTTTATTTTAAAGCAAGTATGTAAAAGAATTTGGTGACCGTGCTTTATTTTAAAGCAAGTATGTAAAAGAAAAGCACGGACCGTGCAAAAAAAACACGGACCGTGCAAAAAAAGCACGACCGTGCTTTATTTTTCTTTGGTGACGGTCGTCACCAAATAAATCTGGCCAACCCGTCACAACCAGAAAAAATTTTAAAGCAAGTATGTAAAAGAAAAGCACGAACCGTGCAAAAAAAGCACGGACCGTGCAAAAAAAGCACGACCGTGCTTTATTTTTCTTTGGTGAGCGTGCTTTATTTTAAAGCAAGTATGTAAAAGAATTTGGTGACCGTGCTTTATTTTAAAGCAAGTATGTAAAAGAAAAGCACGGACCGTGCAAAAAAAGCACGGACCGTGCAAAAAAAGCACGACCGTGCTTTATTTTTCTTTGGTGACCGTGCTTTATTTTAAAGCAAGTATGTAAAAGAAAAGCACGGACCGTGCAAAAAAAGCACGGACCGTGCAAAAAAAGCACGACCGTGCTTTATTTTTCTTTGGTGACGGTCGTCACCAAATAAATCTGACCAACCCGTCACAACCGGAAAAAATTTTAAAGCAAGTAGCAGGTGAAGAATCTACACCGTCTGAATATAAAATTATTAAATCTAGGGTGCATGTTCCACTTTCCCATGCTGGGAAGGAAACCTGCTTTCCCAGGTTAAACGTGGCCTAAATTTACTATAAAATTAAAACTACAAACAATTCTATATTTACTTTTCAACGTTGTGGCCTCCTGATCAAAGAAAATGTTTCGAAAATGTGGTTTATATAATTTGATTCCCCATTAGAGTGTGTTTCGATGAAGTAATTGAGAAATTTTGATGAATTTAGAATTCTAGACAATTCAAATGGTTCAATTAAATTGACTTCATTTCTAAATATTCTTGTTTGGATGGAGTAATAAAAAAATTCATTGTTGTTTAATCAAATTAAAACTATAAACATTGTGGCCTCCTGATCAAAGAAAATGTTTCAAAAAATGTGGTTTATATAATATAATTTGATTCCCCATTATGTTATCTTTGTGGGATATGAGAAATAAAATAATCTTTATGGGTGAAATAGAAGATTCCCTTAAAGTTATGATGACACATTAAAATTCTTTGATGAGTGTGGTTCATAAACAGATTAGAGAGAGATTGTGGTTCACATGTATGTTGCTCACAATATGTTTAAAGTGTAATTTCTTAATTAATAGTTCAGAGCATCCCTTGTAGTCTTATAAATAAAACTTGTTTGACTATAAAAAAAACGAAAATTAAAATCTATCTTTAAATTATAAGTTGTTAGCTATTATACAAAACCAAACCCAACCTAAATAGCAAATACAAACTTAATTGAAGTGCTAGTAATGTTCCAATAATTTACTACCATAATTGAATTTATAAATTAAGTATTGCATTTTTTTTTTGAACAAGCCAAAATGAAATATATTAAGGTAACTAAAAAGTCCCTCCTAGCACAAGGCGTGCCAGAAGAGAACTCAAAACAAACAATTACTAGTTAAAACCATACAAAAGGAAAACCACAAAACACTTAGTCGATACCCAGACAAACAAGTGGGTTCGACCACTACAAATGAGAGCACAAATCAATGTTCACATAAGAGGGCTTTATCCACCAAAAAGAATTAATTTTAACTTTATGTACTACCATAATTTTAACTTTAAGTATTGCATTTTTATCATGTTCAATTGAAAGGCAAACATAAATAACAACATATAGATGCAATACAATCTTATAAAGAAATAAGGAAAAAAAACTAAAATATTTTCCATTTTCATCCATTATTTGTAAGTTGTACCAGCATGAAGCTAAATTAATTTTACATAAACATCCAATAAAAATGTACTACTTTAACACTTCATGCAATCATTTTTAAAAATGGATCGATATGACAAAGACATGGGCTTTTATTGAAGTGTATAATAAGTTTACACTACTAGTGTGTTTAAACACTTACTTTATTTTACTGGAAATACTAAAGGTGGAATTTGCTTCATCAAAAAACTCAATGCTCAACAAGTGAAGTAGCAATTGCAATGAACGTAATTGCCTTGCCAAGCACCGTATAATGCATGCTCTAACACACATGTTTTACTACAAGACAAGTTATCAATACAAGGCCCTAACCATGTTCTACTTTTCTTTTTACAAAGATCTGCTTCCACCTCTACACATGAAAATAAAAAAATTATAATAAACAAATAATTAAGAATGTCAATAACTCATAGAATTGAAGAAGTACAAAAGAATAAATATATATATTTCTTAGTGAATTAGTTTTTACCGCATGTGGAAATGGAAATAAGGAGAAGGATAAGATTGAGGAACATGAAGACGATGTAAAAATTACTAGCAAAGAATGACATTGTTTCTATATGTAAATATAAACATTCTCTACAAAAGATACCATTAAAATGTTTGTGTCTATGTATGTAAAGAAAGCAATATATATAAAAATGACAACAAAAGTTGATTTTTTTTTTAAAAAATGATCTAGTTTGAAAATGTTGATTTTTTTTTATTAAAATGTTGATTAAAATGTTGATTTTTTTAAAAATGATCTAGTTTAAAAATGTTAATTAAAATGTTGATTTTTTTTAGATTTTTTTTATTATTATTGATCTATTTTAATTCGTCCATATAGTCTATCTAAGAGCTAATATATGGCAAATTTTAGTGCGCCAAAATCAAAATTTCAATTTATTATTATCAATTTTTTTTAATTCGCCCATATAGTATGTCTATGATCCAAGGCATGACAAAGTTTATTGGACCAAAAATCCAAATTTTAATTTATTATTATCAATTTGTTTTAAAAAATTGCTTTTCACACTTCACTCAATGTTAAGAAACACCATGAAATGACAAATTTAACCTCAAGTTCCATCGGTAGTTAACTACCGTCGGTTAAAATCCATTGGCAATTAACTGTCAATGGGGTTATACTGGTAATTTTGTGGTGTTTCATAGCAACCTTTGGTGTGGGAACATCAATTTTCTTTGTTTTAACATCCCCATATAGTATGTCAAAGATCAAGGCATGACAAAATTTATTGGGCCAAAAATCCAAATTTCAATTTATTATTATCAATTTGTTTTAACATACCCATATAGTCGGTCCTGTAGCCATGCCATTGATAGTTTATAGGCCGAAAATTAAAGACCGCTTCTTTTCTTACCTTATGAGTTTCTCGTGCGCCCTATGAAGTTCGGATTATAAAATCAGAATGACATAAACACCCCATAAAAATCTCTAAAAACACGTTGAAATATTTCGAATTTTAAAATCCGAATAGGACGTGTGAGAAACTCATAGAATGAAAAAAGTAATGACCAAAATTAAATTGTCAATTTATTATTATCAATTTGTTTTCATCTACCCATACATTATGCGTAGGAATCAAGACACATGGAAAAGTGTGTTGGGAAAATAATAATATAATTTAGAAGTGAAAGTATCTCAGATTGACTTATAAGGGTCTATGACCTAGCCTGTAGTTAGCCCAAGTCATACTATATACATGTTATATATATCTTAAACATACAAGACTAAGCATTTTTAGGGCCTTTTTTAAGTCAAGATGTGAAGCTAGTACCCAAAAAAAAAAAAAAAAGATTTGGACCTTCCAAACCAGTCTACTTAAGTTAACGTTAATGATATTTTTTACTACTATCATTATTATATTAAACTAGCGTCTAGAAAGGCAGGCACTGGTGAGTCCTTCTTTCTGCTTTTATCGATAAAATTAATAAGAGTTGTTAAGTTTTATCCAATAATTTTAAAAAATATATTATTTGATTGGTAAGAAAGAATAAAATGGTAAAAAAGTTTAAGAGAAGGGTCAAATCAAAAAGAAAAAAATCACACCAATTTTTTTTTTCAATAAATTACACAAAAACTTACTATCGTATTGTATATAAAAGTTATTTGAAATTCAAATATTTACATAAATAGAGAATAATTAAATTAAAATTGCGATTGTAAGTTAGTTTATATAAGTGGCAATATCAGAGAAGAAAAAATCATACCAAAAATTTGTATTCCCTTTTATATAGAATATATTATGCATGTTATTTTAAGTTATAAGTTTGCTAACCTACTTAAATATTTAAGAATATTAGCCTATATTACTTTTCAAGATATTTAAAATTATTACTATTAAATAGAGTTGAAGTGAGATATCATATAAAGCTATATTCTCTAAAATTAGTTTTAAATCTCAAAATAATAGTTAATGTACCTGGTCTTTTATAGCTCGTTGGTACGTTCAAAGATATGTCAGATAACTTATATAAAGACATCAATATGAAATAGACCCTTAATTTAGCTAGAGAGACATATCAAACTTTCAAAAAGGTCCAACACATGCTTAAAAATAAGCCTATATATGACAAATAGCAGGTCCGGCTTGGGCTAGGCCTTGTAAGCCTAGCTCGGCCCAGTCAACTCTCTCCCTAGTGACATTGTCCTATTGAGTAATTGCTTCAAATAGTTAATTCAATATGTTGTAAGTGATTTTGTTGACATTGCCAATCAATTATAAGCATTTGAACATTAAGAACATTTTATTTTAAGTTTTGGCTTTACAATAATTGTTTTAAGATGTCAAAAAATTCTATTATAAAAAATAGATTGATAGCCTCATGTACATTTTACTCGAGCGAGATTTTCAACTTTTATTGTTACATTTTCTATTTCTTTTTGTTTCCCTCTATTTTAGGAGGATTTATGGTGGAAGTAGTAGGGTTGACTGGCCAACCTTATCACATGTTGACAAATGGTCCAACTGAAGTATGAGTGCTCTTATGTTCACGTGTATAACATCCAAACTCCAATGTTACTTTTAGGATGCGTAGTTAGATTGTTTCATCAACAATTATATTGTAAGAATGTTGATTGATGGAATCATATTGCTACTAATATTTTGGATGTTTTTCATAGAAATAGACTTGGTTTTCTGGAATATAGTTGTTGTGACTAGGTTGACGTACACCAAAGGTGGTCTTGGTGTGTTTGTTGTTATCTCTTATACTCTTTTTCCATTATTTAGGTTTTATCCCACTAAATTGTTTTGAGAAATTTTTAATGAGACAAATGTTGAGCACCTTTTGTTGTTCTTGTGTTTTGGTTTATCTCCTCCGAGTGTTGTAACCATATTTTCATTTAGAGTGTCTGCAAATGATAGGCGGCTTCTGTGGGGCCTGCAGTATATGTGAACATGACTTGAGTCTATGCAAATATTGAAACAAAAAAACACAAAATTGTATATCACTACAATTTTATCTAATTATATAATATTGTAAATAGGTGATACACTGTCTCAAGTAATAGTATAAAATGATCGAACCCACGGGCATTATGGTGCTGCAACTTTCTGTAGTTTCTCAACAAGCGAACTTGTTTGTGTAAAAGCAAAGTAAAACATTCAAGGTTTCAACAATTTAAAAGTAAAGTTTAAAATGAATAAAATACTAAAAGATCTAATATTACAAAGCGTGGTTAAGAACTAAATTCAGTTATGAATTATGGTCATAGATTTACAAAGAAGTGGAAAGTTGCAACTTCATATAGCTTCATGGAGATCAAGTGGTCTTAATGGTTTCTCAACACAACCATCATGAAAATGTTAAGTCTTTAACCTATGACAATAAATCCAAATAAACATTCAAGTGGCCTCACTACACCATTTATCCTCTCCAGGAACAATTGAAAATCGTTGCCAAAACTATGAAAAACGTTGCCTAAAAGAAGAGGGGACGTTTTTCAAGCGTCTCCTGTGCGAGCGTTGCCTATGGGCTAAGGCAACGTTTTTTTCGCACTTTTGGGCACACTTTTTATAAACGTCTCCTAAAGTATGGGAAAAGGGGACGCTTTTCTGGGGAAACTTAGGCAACGTTTTTCAATTGTTGCCATATCTAACAACAGTTCATAAGCGTTGCCTAATACTTAAAAACACTAAAAAAAAATAATAAATCAGTTTGATGCATTTGGACCTTGGCTGATTGGATGACATTTTATAAATAAAAATCGAGTCACTCTCATTTCTCTGGTTTATGTCTTACATCACCATATTTTCATAAAAATTAGTATATTACAAACTTTGATCAATAAAAAACCTCATACCAATGGTTAAGCATTTTTTTTTAACTTCAAATAATAGGGAGCATTTCCTTACCGATAACAAAGGCAGTAAGTTCTGGAACAAATCAAACCTAAGAGTTCAAACCAAATTTTTTGGCTAGCTCCACTAAACTACGAGCATCAACATTCTTACACATTTTGATAAAAGTTACCTTACAATTAGACAAACTAGATAAAATTCCACAACAATCTAACATAACATTACTAATGGAAGCTACTTAAATTTTGTCTTCGAGGACTTTGACACAGACACCAGTATCCATTTCCACTAGAAAGTGACCATCTTGATTAGTAGTTAGAATCTAGTTCAGACACCAACGAAGGGCAAGTGCTTCATCCCAGATGGGGGGATCAACTTTTAGTTGTTGCATGTGTCTATGAAGGAGAACAGCCAACATCATGCGTCAATGTTTTGCCTCACTTTCTATGAAAAGCTTTGCCTTTCATTCTATGAATCAAAACAACCAACATCAACATTAAGTATTGACTAAACAATATGAAAAGCTTTGCCTTACTTTCTATGAATCAATTTCATGCAACAATGCTCCTTTCCACATCTCATTTACTTACTTCCTACACAACAATGAGAACAATAACACGATAAGGAAGTATACACATCTACATATTACAAAAAAGCAATTGTGTTTCAGCCAACACATAAGTAATGCAGAGAACCCAACAACAAAAATATGGAATTTAGAAATAAAACATAAACCATTAGAAATAGATTAATTAAAAGATCTCTCAGCTTTCAACAAAATCCAATGACAGAACAAAATGAAGAGAATCTAGTAGAAGCAGAAGCATGTGAAGCAAAACATGTGAGGCACCAAACAAAACTTAAAAAATAAGTTAAGGGACCAAAAAGGTATTTAGGCCTACTTTTATTAGGTTAATGTCATGTGTTCTTCCATAATCTATCTTTGACTGTCAACATATTCAGCTCAGATTCCAAAAGGACTCGAGTTTGAATCCTGCTGCCGATATGAGGACTTCGTTGGAGGATAATATGTAAGTATCTTTGTACGCGCTCTCTAAGCCTTGCGGCTCTTTCTGGCCCTGGTGAGCCTCAGGCACCCAACTTGCCTAAACTTTATGTAACCAAGAAATAATATATGTTTCGGTGCTTATAGAATTGTGGTATACACGTGTCATAAAGGTGTCATATCTATTCAGGGCTTTCTAGCTAGCTTCTTTTTGTTTTTTACATTACAGTTTATGCATTCGCAAAGGGATGGGAAAATTTGAAATAAGGTTCTCTAAGGTGAGTCCTGAATGGGTCATAACATTAGTAGTTGTATGTTATCATGCCTAAATGTCTACTAGATTATCATAAGACTCGATATACCAAGAGTGCACTTGTTTCAAATATAAAAATGGTTCATCAGAACATAGTTAAATCACCAAGATTTCGGATGTTAGTGCAAATAAATTCTTATAATTAGTATGTTACAACATAAATTACATACTTCTTTCCCAGTAGGATATGTTGCAGTCGTAGGTTGAGGGTAAATCCCTTGACTATTGAATGAAAATGGTTCAACACCCTGCAAATTATAAAATTAATATAACCAAGTGTTATATTTCATGATATATTTAACCTGAATAATATCAATTAATGCAAGAAAAGTGGAATTCTAGTGAACTAGCCTTGTCCTTGGATTTTGTTTGACCTGAACTTGTGTGGCTATTGATGTCAGAGAACCTATGATTTCCAATATCTTGAATATAGTTTTTTTATCTCCAACTTCGACAAAGGTGAAGTATGGTGTTGCTTGACGTAAATAACATCTTTCCCACCGATGGTTATTGATGTAATGACATGCGTACCAAAATTTTCAATGAAGCTGTCAAAATGTAATCAAAAGTCAGAGGTCATCCAAAGATAAACTTGTTACAGCATTATGAACCTGTTAGAATTCACTTATTTCGGCTTATCTACCAATAACCACTTGTGAGACTGCTTGGAAGAGATTAAGAAAACAACTAATCACATATCCATAAGTTTTTCAGCTTATTTCAACAAGCTCTCCATAATAACTTATAAAAAGAGATTTTAACGTATATGAAAATAGTTTGACTTTATTTAATCTTTATTATAGAAATAGCTTGAGCATACTAGTCATCTTCATTGGAAAAGTCTGAAATATATATCAAACAACAAGGCTTTATGGCTAAAATGGTATCTCTCAGAGATGCCATTACTTTCATCCTCGCCATGGCTTTTGTGATCCAACTTGTCTCTCCTGGTGGTGAGGGATCACTTCTTGCAAAAGAACGTGGTGCTGCATGTGATTATCGATGTTCACATACTGAAGCCATGCTTGTTCATTTGCAACAACTGCTGTGCAACATGTTTGTGTGTCCCATTCCAAAGTCTATTTCGTGTTAAATCTTATCTACTTTCAAATGGTCCAAGTCCCATTCCAAAATGATGTATGTACAGAGAGATATAACAGAAACGTACCAGCAACAATAGTGCAGATTTTCAATTCAGTACTGAAACTTCTAACTCAATTTTCTCAGTCATAGCATAACGAAATTAAGTTCTTCCAGAGCCCATTTCGTGTTAAATTTTGTCTATTTTCCAATGGTTCAATTCCCACTCAAAAACGATGCCTGCATAAGTATTTACGACAGTTTTTCTGACAGTAGGTCTTTACGAATTTAATGGTTAACTTTTCCCTTTTTCTCAATTTCTAACGCAACCCATGATTTTTCATGTTCTTGTCCAAATTCTCATTAAGCTCTTAATTAAATCCATGAAATTCAGCCCCAATTCCTAAACCTTAAGCTTAAAAATCAAAACTAAAATAAGAAACTAACCTTGATTACAATAAGATGAACTTGATGGAGAAGAAAAGGGAAAAGATGGAGAAGAAGGCATCACTTCTCTCGCTGCACATTCCTCAAAACTTTCACCTAAAAATAAATAAATTAGTTTTTATATCTTTAAAAATGTTTTGAAACAAAGGGTAGGTGGGTGGCTGGGTGGGTGAGTGAGAGAGATACCAAATTCGAGGTTGCCGCCGGGAAGAGCGAAGGTGGAATCTCCGAAGGAAAATTTCCAGCTGCAAAAAAAAATTAATTGAAAAAAGTTATCTCAACTGTAGAATTTGGTTTAGAAATAGAAACTAAAATCAAACATAAGCACCGACACTTATATAGTGAATAGATATTAAAAAAAAAACAAATTTCATTTATGAACGTAAAAAATGACAGAATCTACACCACACTTACTTTAGGACGATACCATTGAGGCTTCTTTCTATTGCCCAGAGCTAACTGATGAACCTCAAAAGCTCTATGTCCAAAAAATTAAAAATAAAGTAAGTTATACATATCAATCCAGAACAGCTCCTATTTCGTGTAGTCAATCAATCCTATAACATATCACTTAGCCGATTCTATTACAAAGTAAATTTCAAAGTCCTGTAGTTTTGTAATTGCTACCAGATCCTAATTCTTCACATTCACATATAATTTTTATTCCAAACTACACTCTACCATAATCACTAAACCCTTGGTTCTATATCAATACATTCATTCCAAAAACTAATAAAATCTCTAATAATAAGGCAATACCAATTATAAGAACAGTCATAAAAGAGGTCAACTTCAAATGGAACTTGTTAAATATTACAAGGGTATTAGCAGGCACGTGAATTCAAGTCATGAGTAGGAAAAGAAAATGTTCTAGCAAAATCTAACACCACACAAATGTGCATGATATACAACTACAAGACTTAATTTGACACATCACTAAAGAAACAAAATGCATGTTAGCAAGAAACCATCCTGTCAAGTTCATCAAACATATTAAAGTAATCAGTTCAAGCATCTATGCTTTCAAATTTGTATCCTTAAAATCAACTATGTTGTTTATGTTATTTATGTTACCTTACTTCTGTAACCTAAAACCCTTAATTAGAGACACTACCTCTAACATAAAAATAAATTACAACTGAACTAGTTAGATAGTAGAGGAGCTCAATAATCCTGACATTATCATAAAACCTCAAAACCGCACATACAAATCAGCAGCTAAAAAAAAATTAGAAATTAAACTCCTTAACTTCCACCTTCTAGTTTCTCAAATTTATGTTTCTAAATTCAAATTACTTATTCTCACTGATAGTTGTAATATAGAATGAGAATATCTCGTTAAAACATCTGCTATAATATCCTGACATACACAAAACTATCAAATCAGTGTCTGAAGTAAAAACATTCTTCGCGCGATTGCAATTAAAATTATCATTCTTCTACTACAAAAACATATATTTGGATAAAGTTGTCACTAATTAAATTAGCTAGATTACACAAAAATCTCCAATTATAGAAACCCCCAATTATAAAACCTAGGGTTTATAGAAACCCATGAGAAGTTTAGATTTAATTCTTATACTATTCTATGATCAACCCATTACAACAAAAATAACTACCAAATCTAATAGATTGCAGATTTACCTTCAAAGAGCTCCAAAAGTAAACATTTCTAAAAGTGGGTATTCATTGCAAAATCATCTTCCTCAAGCTTACATTCTTAATAGATATATGAGGTGTGATAGGAACTAGATTGGGATTAAGGTAAAAAAAATGGAAGATTGAATGATGGAACAAGGCAAAAGATGTGAGACCATGAAGGGAATCGCGGGCGGATGGCTTACGGGAGGAGAACAGTGGGCGTGTCTTTTTCTTCTTTTTTTTCTTTTCTGGGAATAATTACCTTATATATATATATATATATATATATATATATATATATATATATATATATATATATATATATATATATATCCTCTATTCCTTTTTATATTTAAATAAAATCGTTAGTATTCCTGCGTGATTAAGTCACGCAAATTATACACCAACGTGAGTTAAGTCACATAGGTTGTATCCCAACGTGAGTTAACTCACGTTCTGTTTGTATCAGCAAGCAGAACAACATAAATGGTTGATGTTGCTTTGATCAAAATTGATGAAAGTCACACTTAGGAGTTCTCAAAATTACACTTGATGTTTTGGAAAAGGTATGACAGAATGGTTGATGTTCTGTTTCTATACCAGAACGCAACGTGACTTAAGTCACGTTAGTATATACCGAGCGTGAGTTAACTCACGTTGGTATATACCAAACGTGACTTATGTCACATAGGGGTATTTTGTGAAGTTTATATCAGAATAAACAATTCTCTGTGAGAAGAGCAATTTTCACATTTTTATTTGATTTTTGTTACAAAACACTAGTTTTTTTTAAAAAAAATTATCAACTCATTTAAATATTATTAATAAAAATATATTTGAATATGTAAACTTAATTTTTTTGACAAAAAGTATGTACATTTAATAAAAATAGATAAATTTAAATAAATATTTAAAAGTTTATAAATTATTAGTTTGATTCAATTGAAGGAATAAATCTAGAATTTAATTTATATTCAATATTAATGTAAAAATTATTTACACTTTTATGTCCATCCGATCATATTTTAGCAAATAGATAATTGTGAAAATTAATATATAAAAAAATAAAGAAATAAATAAATGGGTCGGATGGGACCGACCCATTGGCCGCACAGATCGGACTGCCCATTTGACACAATTACCACTAAGGTCGAAATTTTTGCAACAATTAAAAACGTAGCCTTTTATTATTTTTAATGTGACAATTCAAAAGTGTCCCCAGAAGTATGTAAGGGGACGTTTATTGAGTATTGCCAAAACATTTACATGGCAACGTTTGAAAATCGTCCCCATAGAGATTTTAGGCAACAATTATGAGGGCTTGCCAAAACATCGTTGGCAACAATCATAAAACGTTGCCAGAACTACTTTTAGGCAACACTTTTCACATGTTGCCATAAAAAGTGTTGCCAGAGACCACAAATGGTGTAGTGCCTTTTAAGGTATCTATCTCTCTCAAGCATCAAAACATTTCTCATATTAAACAAGTAGTTTCATTCCTCTCCTCTCTCAAGCTCAAGAAATTTGGCAAAAAAATAAATAAATAAAGTGGTCAAGTTTTACTTTAAAGATTAGAGTTTATAAAACTTTCTAAAAGAAGCTTAAGTATGTAACTAACCAAACTTATGTAAACATAATCTTAACCTCGTCATCTCTTAAACACAAAGTGATTTTGCGCAAGATGAGCTTAAACACAAAATTAGAAATAAGATAAGAAGTGAATGAACACATAATTGCAATCAATAGAAGATTATAGAGTTTACAAATGTATATTAAAATGCAAGATAGAAAGGAATGGACTTTTAGCCTTACTCAGTCACAATGTTTCTAAACCTCGAACTCTATAAGAGTTAGCATTCATGCTCTCGTATGAATTGGAAGAAAGGTAGAATATGGGTTGTGAGATCTCAAGTGGCAACTAGGGTTAGCAGCTCAAAACGCACTACAAAAAATTTTGCATTTTCGACACTTGATCTGCGACCCTTGCCACAAAACTACCTCAAAGTTCAAATTGTGACGGTTATGCGACTGTTGTTCCTCAATTGTCGCAGCTTTTATGTGTGAAATTTGAAATGCGCCTTACCAATCTCACACTCCCGCTTTGGCCCAAATTTCATTTTCAGTCTCCCTCTTTCTCAAATTCACTCTCCCGGCTGGTTCCCAAATTTCATTCTCACTCCAAAACCCTAAAACCCAAATTTCATTCCCAACTTTTTTTCAATCCTCAATCTCCAGTCTCGGTTGTCACTCTCCAATCGCAAAATCCTGAATCTCGGTTCCACTTCTCTAATTCATCTCTCAATCAACTTCCAATTTCATTCCTCAATCTTAGTTCCCATTCTCTAATTCGAAAGAAGCTATGGGTGTGTATAAATCTGTAGAAATCCAACTCAATTTCATTCCCAAATTTAAGAAATCTAAAGGTGATGATTTCACGCCTCTCATGGTTCTCATGCGTCATTCTCACTCATTCAACTTTCATTAACTTTCAGGTGATGATCTCATGTCTCCTGGTGATACGTAGAAATGTCGGTTGAGAAGGGTTAAGAGTTAAACCCCACTGAAGTACCATCCTCTTCGTTTCACCCTCTCAGTTAATTTTTTTATTTTTTTAAGAATTTTTTTTTTAAATTATGTGCCTTTTTGGTTGATTTGAGTGATTTTTTGTTAATTTCTTAATTTGTGTTTTGTGTTCTCAGTTCTGTGCAATCGGGTTTCGCCGTCGTTCGTACTTCAGCTCTCATACTTCACTTTTTAAGGTAAAATTTATTCACTTGAATCTTTGTTATTGGTAATGAAAGAATCAGGAAATTACTTGAAATATAAAGGGGATTTTTGTTGAATGTTGTTTGGATTGTTTGCTCAGGTTTTTGTATTGTTTGAATGATGAAGCTACAACCTTTCTAAACAAGATCGACAAAGATCGAAACGCAACTAAGTATCTATGCATTGGTGGTAATGCTTTAGTTCCAACTGTTTATGGTATGTTTTTGTTCTTTATCTGTTTATGTTCAAGTTGGATCTTCAACAACCAAGTTCTAGCAGCCAAGTTCTCTAATGATGCCCCTGATGAACCATTATTGGTCGTTGGATTAAATAAGTAGCTGAGATATAAGAGAAAAGTCATATAAAGAACTTTTAGAGAAAAACATGGAACCGATTTCGTTAAACGCTCACAATCAATTTTCTACTGATTTTAGATACAACTTTCTTGATCTCAATTAAGGTCACAGACTTGGTGTAGCAGAGGCAGCAATAGAGAACTACCTGTCGAGGATCCAAATCCCTTTCTGTTAATGGTTATTTAGTTTTGGAACTCGATGTTTGTTTTGTTGATAACTGTGCTAAATGCTGCTATAGATTTGCTTTGGTTCTTATCTTCTCCAAATCACTTTCTATTGATTGATGTTTATAAAAAGTGTTAACAAAATATAGTTACAGTTTCATGTTTCTTCCCTTCTTGGCTGTCATGTCATGAAATGATGGAAACTCTACTAGAGTTTAAGATAGTTAAGTCTGAATGACACTAAAATAAAAAAGAAGAGCGAACATTTGACAAACATTTTGTTAATAATTGAGTTATGCAAGTTCAATTGATCACAAACTTTGCTATTATGTTTCGTGTATTCTAAATTTGTAACAAAAGTTTTGGGATCAAAAGCCTATACGGTTTGAAACTTGAACAAGCAAGTCAATTGTGATTCCTATTAGGTGTCTATTTGCAACTAGGAGACTTAAATTGAGTTCAGTGATTCAAAGGGCCACATATTTTGTAATTTGCAACTAGGAGACTTAAATTGAGTTCAGTATTCAAAGGGCCACATATTTGGTAAACATGTTTGTTTCCATGCATAGTGGAATAGTTTTATCTTCAATAAGAGCGCATTCAGATAGGATCCCAATCTCAGGCTTGAACATTAATTAAGTTCTAAAATAGCCTATACTAGAGCACAACACGATGGCTTATAAGTTAGGGCAAATTCTTAAGTTGAAATCTTAATACTAATTCTTTTTTATTTTTAGAAAATCATTATGCATGTGTATATTTTTACCACTTATACAAAATTGTTTCTCATTGTAGTTGCTATTTTGTGGTGATTGCAAATTATGGAGTGGATAACTACGACATCGGGACTGGTTTTGGTCATTTTTGTATTATAGCTGAAGATGTAAGCTCTTAAACAATATAATAAAGTGTTATTATTTATCTGCAATTCAAATCATATATCTAACTTCAATTATGAATTTTCAAATTTCCTTGATGAACATTGAACCACAAGAATAAAAGAGAGAATTGCTTTTTATGAAAAAGGAAAGACTATCTAATTAAGATTATTGTGCTCTTATACTGCGATTTTTCAGGTTGCCAAAACGATAAATCTTGTAAAGGCAAAAGGGGGAAAGGTTACGAGAGAACCAGAGCCTGTCAAAGATGGTTATACAATAATTGCTTCCATTGAAGATTCTAGTGGTTATAGGTTTGAGCTTTTGGGAAGAAGACCTACTCGCGAACCCTTATGCAAAGTGATGCTTCAAGTAGGCGACCTTGATCGTGTCATAGCCTTCTATGAAAAAGTGACTGTATTTATTTAATGTAATTATCAATATAGTTCCTTCTGCTTGATTAGATGCAAGCACACTAAATGTTTTTCTTGATTGATGTTTGTAATATCTGCAGAATAAAGATTATGATTGTTCTTGTCATTGATTATGATTGTTTTTCAGTACACAGTAGCCAAGCTGGGATATGGTCCTGAAGCTAATAGTCTCGTAATTGATTATAACTACGGCGTCACTAATAATGACAAAGGAAATGGCTATGCACAGGTAGATTCTATTCTTTTTCTATTTTTAGAAGAGGGTTTTTATGATATTTATGTAATATCCCGCTTAGAAGTAATTGTTATCAGTGTTAGAAGTTAATTAAGAAGCATGACAATTTTGTAATATGAGGCAATGGCAAAATGAAAATTATTTGAAATGGGAAAATTTATTTAATAAGGGAACAAGATATTTTTCCTTTCATTTTATCTTCTTTCCCTCACTCTCCCAAATCAGATTTTTCACCCCTCACTCTCCCTCTAGCTCACGCCCTCTCACCCTTGCAATCACCCATCAAACTTCATCCAAATTCTTGTGAGAATTCTTGCAAAACAAGCTTAGTTTTGGAAGCTAGGACAAGAGAAGTTGAAGAAGAATTAAAGAAAGGAGTAGGAGCAAGTTAGAGTTGAAGTTCAGAACTCAATAAGCACCAATCAAGGTTTAGGTGAGCTCCCTAGGGTTTTAGAACCCGTTTTGAGTAAGTTTGAGAGTTATTTATACTTAGAGTAAATTTTAGTAAAAGTGCCCTAATTTATGTTAATAGCTAATTCCTTGTTCCAGCCATGATTTAATTGTTTATATGCTTAAGAAAATCATTTTTTATACCTTTGGGGAAGCTTGGGTGTGTTAGAATGGTTTGGAATGATGAAAATTGCATTTTCAGGGTTTTCTGGACCTGTCATGGTCGCTACAGCGAGCTGGAGCTCGCTACAGCGACCAGGCACGCATTTGGTACTGCCTATGGTCGCTAGAGCTCACTAGAGCTCGCTTCAAGCGACCAGCACCAGAACAGCCATGACAGCTTAGTTGTTTTGGGTGTTCTGGAGCGCGTAGGCATGGTTTTTCGCATCCGTTTTCTCCGTAAACATTTTAGAAACATTAACTACCATTCTAACTCACTCAAGAGGCCTCCAAAAGGATACAATAATAAGGGACAAGGATTATGCAATAACTTTGTAATGTTATGAATTGTTTAGATTGCAAGGGCAAAGATTAGACGGTTATGGGAATGTTTCCTATACCAAGCAATGGCTTATGAGAACGATAAGCCTAAGACTATAAGTTCATAAGTTATGTTTTAGGAGGTTGTCTACCTAAGAATGCATTAATATGCCAAAGCTATAGAAAAGTAATAGAAGTACTTACAAGTACTTAAGATGAGAATTAATGAGAATGATTCAATGTTCTAAGATAAGAACCTTTTATAAGGTTAAGTATTCAATACTTATTTTTTTCAAGAATGAGAAATAAATTATTAAATGGGCTTGATGTGTCTCTTGTATGCTCGTTAGTTAGTATACAAGGGGTTCCTGTGAAGTTACCGCCTTAAATGGCAGCCGGAACGGTGAAGTTACCGCTCGTGAGGGCAGCTGCACATCTAAGTCTATAAAGTTAATGTGTCTCCTGTCTGCTCGTTAGTTAGTATACAGGGGGTCCCCGTGAAGTTACCGCCTTAAATGGCAGTTGGGACGGTGAAGTAACCGCTCGCGAGAGCAGCCACACAAAGAAAAGAGGAGTCCGGTGTTAACCTGATATGATAGGAATTTTCACCGGTAAGAAGGGAGATGTACTTCGGGGTTACTCCACCCGGAGGCACTCCGTAAAATGAACCCAGATAATTATTGTTTGTTCAACGCTAACTTCTAACTTAAAGATATGAAAAGATGAATATGTATATTTATATATTGAGAAATATGACATTTAGTTCCTAGTGAACAAGAAGTGGTCATAGGATGTCCCCAAGACCACCAAGTTAGAATAAGACAAGCTTATGATTAAGACATGCAGCGATCCTAGTATTTTTCCCCTTTGATCGCGAATTATGTAAAGAATGACGTCGATCGTAGGTATCCCCAAGATTGCCAAGAGTAGGCACGGCGACCCTAGGTTTCCCCCGTGGTTGCCAACAGTAGGTAGGGCTGGAGCTCACTGAGACGTTATGTCTCATCCCTTTCCTTCTGGTGCAGGTTCTCAGCAGGAAGCACGACGTAAAGGTAAAGAGAAAGCTTTGGATTGATCGTGCAGCTTTAGTTATATATGGATGTTGTACATAGATGATGTATTATGATGTGTAGTATTGAGGATGTTATGTATCAGATTCTCAGATTGTATCAGAAATTCATGTATTGTATAATTAATAAGCCAACTTTCTGTATTGTATTTAATGTATCCAGTACGAAATTTTAATACTCGTAAGAGATCCTAGGCAATCTCTATATGGGTGTTACAATTTGGTATCAGAGCAGGTCGATTCAGACCGTGCCTTGGGTCATTAAAATACAATCCAAGTTTGTGGACCTCTTGGATCCAGGACATTATTCTAAATGTTATATTCAGTTAAAACTGATCACTTTGACTTGTATATGACAGCTAGGATAAGATGTCTGGGAGAAGAAGAGGACCCGGTAGACCTCGAGCTAATCAGGCCAGTGATGAAAGTGGAGGACCAAGTATGAATACGTGAGAACAAATGATACAGCAACAGCAGGCCTGGCAGCAGCAATATCAAGAACAGCAAGCTCAAAATGCATTATAGTATCAGCAGATGATGCAACAACAAGCTCAGCAACAGGCTCAAGCCCAACAGCAATGGATGGAAATGATGCAGCAAGGGCAGGGTTTCCATCCACAGCCCCCACCTCCTCCCGTAATTGGTAATCCCGTGTTCCGGGAATATAATAGACATCACCCGCCGGAGTTCAATGGAGAAGGTGAACCTCAAGAAGCTAGGAAGTGGATAAAACAGATGGAAAATATCTTTCGAATGGCCGAGTGTTCAGAAGAGGATAAAGTGGTCTATGCCACAAATCAACTCAGAGGCGCAACAGAAGATTGGTGGGAATCTGCTCAGCGCAGGATGGAAGCTAATGATGTAGAAGTGAACTGGGTAAACTTTAAAGAAGTGATGTTGGAAAAATATTTACCTTTGTCTTACAAGGTAAAGAAGGAGCAAGAGTTCTTGGAATTGAAACAGGGTAGTATGTCGGTTGCTGAATTCACACAGAAGTTTGAAGAGCTGTCCTATTATTCCACACACAATGAGTATGCTGAGAATGAAGTTTGGAAGATGAATCAGTACAAACGAGGTTTAAGAGGTGAAATCGACACTGCAGTAAGCCTTCAGAGAACTGCAAGTTACGATGAACTGGTGCATGATAGTTTGGTGGTTGAAGCAGGACTTGCTAAGACCTCGAAAGAAAGATCAGCTGCTTTTGAAAGAAAGAAGAGTAGAATGTCAGATAAGTATCATGACAAGTGTGGGAAGTCTCACAAAGGAGAGTGTATGTTAGGCATGGGTGTCTGTTATGGGTGTAAACAACCCGAAAATCACGTGTACGATTGCCCAAATAGACGTGGTAAAGGACCAGCCGAAGGAACTACTACTAGCAGAGGCAGGGTGTATTCCCTTGATGGCGCAAAGGCTTTGGCTAATGAAGATTTGATTGCCGGTATGTGTTATCTTGGTTCAAATCCAGTAAAAGTTCTTTTTGATTGCGGCGCTACTTGTTCTTTTATTTCATATAAGTGTGTAGAGACGCTGCAATTATCTTTGTCTCCGTTGAATCCTCCAATGTTAGTATGTACCGCTACTGAAGGCGGAATTGAGGCAAAGCATGTTTGTGAAAACTGTCCTATCACTGTGTCTAGTAAGACTTATTATGTTGATTTAGTATGTCTCCCGATGGAGCAACTTGATGTGATCTTAGGCATGGATTGGCTCTCCGCTAACCATGTGTACATTGGATGTTCTTAAAAGAGTATTTATATGCCGACCAGTGATACGACGGAAGGTGTGGCTCTGTCTGAATTGATTAACCGTACTCATCAGTTAATTCAATTTTTTTGTGCTCAAGATAAAGGATTTTATGTTATGCTCACTGTGGCTTCAGAATCAGAGCTGAGTCCCAGTGATATTCCTATTGTGAATGAGTACTTAGATGTTTTTCCTCCTGAAATAACTAGTTTGCCTCCAGAGCGTGAGGTAGAATTCTCCATTGATTTAATTCCGGGAGCAGAGCCAGTATCTGTGGCACCATATAGAATGTCACCAACCGAGCTTAAAGAGCTAAAATCTCAACTCGAGGAGTTAATTCAGAAGCATTTTATCAGACCCAGTGTGTCACCTTGGGGTGTTCCAGTTCTGTTAGTCAAGAAGAAAGATGGAAGCATGAGGTTGTGTATTGACTACCGCCAACTGAATAAAGTGACTATCAAGAACAAATATCCTCTTCCCAGGATTGATGATCTCCTAGACCAGCTTAAAGGAGCAACAATATTTTCTAAAATTGATCTTCGGTCAGGTTATCATCAGATTCGCATTAAGTCTTCAGATGTGTCCAAGACTGCGTTTCGAACGCGTTACGGGCACTATGGATTTTTGGTTATGCCTTTCGGTGTAACTAATGCTCCAGCTGTATTTATGGACTATATGAACAGGATATTTCAGCCTTATCTAGACCAATTTGTGGTGATTTTCATAGATGACATCTTGATCTATTCCAAGGATCCTCAAGAACATGCTCAGCACTTGAGAATCGTTTTGAATGTCCTTAGAGACAAACAGTTATATGCTAAATTCAGCAAGTGTGAGTTTTGGTTATCTGAGATTAAGTTTTTGGGTCACGTTATTTCTCAAGGAGGAGTAGCCGTTGATCCATCTAAAGTTGAAGTCGTTCTTAGTTGGGAAAGACCCAAGAATGTGGCTGAAGTCAGGAGTTTCTTAGGCCTGGCAGGTTATTACCGAAGATTTATTATGAAGTTTTCTCAGATCGCCTTGCCTCTGTCACGCCTCACCAGAAAGGATGTGCCTTTTATTTGGGACGAAGAATGTGAAGAAAGCTTCAGAGTGTTAAAGAGGAAATTGACTAAAGTGCCAGTGTTAGCAATACCAGATCCTGAAAAGAGATACACCGTTTTCTGCGATGCATCCTCTAAAGGACTGGGTAGTGTTCTTATGCAAGGAGAGAATGTGATAGCATATGCGTCTAGACAGCTCAAGACTCATGAAGAGAATTATCCTACCCATGATCTGGAGTTAGCAGCTATAGTTTTTGCATTGAAAGTGTGGAGGCATCATTTGTATGGTGCACAATTTGATTTGTTCAGTGATCACAAAAGTTTGAAATACTTGTTTGATCAACGAGACCTAAATATGAGGCAGAGACGATGGATGGAATACCTGAAAGATTTTGATTTTGATTTGAAATACCACCCAGGAAAGGCAAATGTGGTAGCGGATGCTTTGAGTCGAAAGGCTTTAGTTAAGGCTGAAGTGATGATGCATACATGTGGGTTATACGAGAAGTTTAGGGATCTTAATCTCCAGGTTATCGAGTTGGAAGGTGGCGTCCTGTTGAACAAGTTAGAGATTTCGTGCGACCTACGGTCCAGGATTGCACAAGCACAAACTATGGATATGGATCTCCAAAGAAGAGTTGGCCAATCGGAGTTTTCTTTAGCACATGATGGAACGCAACTGTTTGAAGGAAGAATTTATGTTCCAAATGATATGGAGTTGAAAAGATTGATTTTAGAAGAGGCGCACAAAAGCAGTTTTAGCATTCATCCAGGTACCACCAAGATGTATCAAGACTTGAAGGAGATTATTGGTGGCCTAGCATGAAAAAGGATATTGCGGAATTTGTATCGCGATGCATTGTGTGTCAGCAGGTAAAGATTGAACATCAAAGGCCTGCAGGAATGTTAGTGCCTTTGGAAATTCCTCAATGGAAATGGGAAGAGATAACTATGGATTTTGTAAGTGCTCTACCTCGAACACAGCGAGGACATGACTCCATTTGGGTAATAGTGGACCGATTAACCAAATCAGCTCATTTTTTGCCGGTTAAGACTACTTACCGAGCCTCTCAGCATGCTGAATTGTTTATCTCGGAGATTGTGAAACTCCATGGTGTGCCTGCTAGTATTGTATCTGATAGAGACCCGATCTTCACATCCCACTTTTGGAAAGCTTTTCAAAAAGCTTTAGGAACAAGATTAAAGATGAGCACGTCCCATCATCCTCAAACAGACGGTCAATCTGAGAGGACTATTCAAACATTAGAGGATATGTTACGTGCATGCATTCTAGAAGATGGGGGAAGCTGGAATACTCACCTACCTTTGATTGAATTTTCTTACAACAACAGTTACCATTCTAGTATCGGAATGGCACCGTATGAAGCTTTGTATGGTAGGAAATGTAGAACCCCACTTTGTTGGGCTCAGGTCGGAGATAAAAGCATTTTGGGACCAGAAATCATTCAGGAGACGACCCTGAAGATTAAATCCATTCAGGATAAGATGAGAATAGCCCAAAGTCGCCAGAAAAATTATGCAGACAAAAGGCGAAGGCCTTTAGAGTTTGAAGTGGGAGATCATGTGTTCCTCAAAGTTATACCTAAGTTGGGGTTAAGAGGAGCTTTTAGACCCAAGAAACTTTGTCCGAGGTATGTTGGACCATTTCAGATACTTAGACGTGTCGGTCCAGCAGCTTATCAATTAGCGCTGCCACCGGCCATGTCAGGTTTGCATGATATCTTCCACGTCTCTCAACTGAGGAAATTTATTCCCAATCCTTTTCAACCAGTAGAATTGGACAGTATTAACTTGAGATCAGATTTAACATTTCTACCTGAGCCAGATCAGATAATTGATCGTGATGTTAAGTCTTTGCGGAACAAAGAGATTCCAATTGTTAAGGTTGTTTGGAAAGGTTCTCCCGATGACGAAGCTACGTGGGAGCTAGAGTCAGAGATGCAAGAGACTTATCCACATCTATTTTCAGGTAAAATCTAAATTTCGAGGACGAAATTTCTTTAAGCGGGGTAGATTGTAATATCCCGCTTAGAAGTAATTGTTATCAGTGTTAGAAGTTAATTAAGAAGCATGGCAATTTTGTAATATGAGGCAATGGAAAAATGGAAATTATTTGAAATGGGAAGATTTATTTAATAAGGGAACAAGATATTTTTCCTTTCATTTTATCTTCTTTCCCTCACTCTCCCAAATCAGATTTTTCACCCCTCACTCTCCCTCTAGCTCACGCCCTCTCACCCTTGCAATCACCCATCAAACTTCATCCAAATTCTTGTGAGAATTCTTGCAAAACAAGCTTAGTTTTGGAAGCTAGGACAAGAGAAGTTGAAGAAGAATTAAAGAAAGGAGTAGGAGCAAGTTAGAGTTAAAGTTCAGAACTCAATAAGCACCAATCAAGGTTTAGGTGAGCTCCCTAGGGTTTTAGAACCCGTTTTGAGTAAGTTTGAGAGTTATTTATACTTAGAGTAAATTTTAGTAAAAGTGCCCTAATTTATGTTAATAGCTAATTCCTTGTTCCAGCCATGATTTAATTGTTTATATGCTTAGAAAATCATTTTTTATACCTTTGGGGAAGCTTGGGTGTGTTAGAATGGTTTGGAATGATGAAAATTGCATTTTCAGGGTTTTCTGGACCTGTCATGGTCGCTACAGCGAGCTGGAGCTCGTTACAGCGACCAGGCACGCATTTGGTACTGCCTATGGTCGCTAGAGCTCGCTAGAGCTCACTTCAAGCGACCAGCACCAGAACAGCCATGACAGCTTAGCTGTTTTGGGTGTTCTGGAGCGCGTAGGCATGGTTTTTCGCATCCGTTTTCTCCGTAAACAGTTTAGAAACATTAACTACCATTCTAACTCACTCAAGAGGCCTCCAAAAGGATACAATAATAAGGGACAAGGATTATGCAATAACTTTGTAATGTTATGAATTGTTTAGATTGCAAGGGCAAAGATTAGACGGTTATGGGAATGTTTCCTATACCAAGCAATGGCTTATGAGAACGATAAGCCTAAGACTATAAGTTCATAAGTTATGTTTTAGGAGGTTGTCTACCTAAGAATGCATTAATATGCCAAAGCTATAGAAAAGTAATAGAAGTACTTACAAGTACTTAAGATGAGAATTAATGAGAATGATTCAATGTTCTAAGATAAGAACCTTTTATAAGGTTAAGTATTCAAGACTTATTATTTTCAAGAATGAGAAATAAATTATTAAATGGGCTTGATGTGTCTCTTGTATGCTCGTTAGTTAGTATACAAGGGGTTCCTGTGAAGTTACCGCCTTAAATGGCAGCCGAAACGGTGAAGTTACCGCTCGTGAGGGCAGCTGCACATCTAAGTCTATAAAGTTAATGTGTCTCCTGTCTGCTCGTTAGTTAGTATACAGGGGGTCCCCGTGAAGTTACCGCCTTAAATGGCAGCTGGGACGGTGAAGTAACCGCTCGCGAGAGCAGCCACACAAAGAAAAGAGGAGTCCGGTGTTAGCCTGATATGATAGGAATTTTCACCGGTAAGAAGGGAGATGTACTTCGGGGTTACTCCACCCGGATGCACTCCGTAAAATGAACCCAGATAATTATTGTTTGTTCAACGCTAACTTCTAACTTAAAGATATGAAAAGATGAATATGTATATTTATATATTGAGAAATATGACATTTAGTTCCTAGTGAACAAGAAGTGGTCATAGGATGTCCCCAAGACCACCAAGTTAAAATAAGACAAGCTTATGATTAAGACATGCAGCGATCCTAGTATTTTTCCCCTTTGATCGCGAATTATGTAAAGAATGACGGCGATCGTAGGTATCCCCAAGATTGCCAAGAGTAGGCACGGCGACCCTAGGTTTCCCCCGTGGTTGCCAACAGTAGGTAGGGCTGGAGCTCACTGAGACGTTATGTCTCATCCCTTTCCTTCTGGTGCAGGTTCTCAGCAGGAAGCACGACGTAAAGGTAAAGAGAAAGCTTTGGATTGATCGTGCAGCTTTAGTTATATATGGATGTTGTACATAGATGATGTATTATGATGTGTATTATTGAGGATGTTATGTATCAGATTCTCAGATTGTATCAGAAATTCATGTATTGTATAATTAATAAGCCAACTTTCTGTATTGTATTTAATGTATCCAGTACGAAATTTTAATACTCGTAAGAGATCCTAGGCAATCTCTATATGGGTGTTACAATTTACATGGTCCTCCATGACTGTATAAGTGAATTATTCATGAACTCTATAATTTCTTATTCATGAATTTTGTGGTTTCTAACTTTCTATACAAGTGCATCAATTATTGCATAGTGTGTTTTGGAACAAGGTTAACCCTTGTGATATGTCCATGTTACAGGTTAAGAATGTACCTATTCCAAATGGTGAACCTCAAAAACCAGTAGGCATGTAGCCAAGTCTCTAACAATAAGGCTCTAGGTATGTCACTTGAACCTTTTGTTCTAGATTTTAAGAGTCTTCAAGATCAACTTCATCAAAACTATTTACTTAGTTATAAATTGTATACTAAATCATAAGCTTTGAAACTATTTGCAGTTGGAAGAACAATTCAAAACTAAAGTTGCCTGCTTGTTTTGCTGGGGTTTATTACTATGAAACAATTTGACAAAGGTTTGATTTGATACAATATGGCTGCCTTGTTTGTCTCACATATTGACCAAGGATCAATTACTATGAAACCATTCTTTGCAAGTAAAATTCCTCCCTGCTTATTTCATGAGTAGCTACTGTGTTTTTATTTTGGAGTGTTGATGCATTTCATTCTGTTCTGTTTGAGCTGCAGGTCTCTGAGTTTTTTGGATGTTGGCTGCCTTTCATGTTGTTTCCTGCAGCTTTGTGTTGTCCATTGTGAATTTTTTCTGCTCGAGTTAGTTTTCTAGTTGTCTGTGCAGCTGCAGTTTTGTTTTGCAGGGTCATCAGTTCATGTTCGCTTCTCCAATTATTGATGAGGCTGTTTTGTGCATTTTCTGGTCCTGTTGCAGTTTCGTTTGACATTGGTTTTATAGCTGACAGTCTGGTGGTGTTTTTAGATGTTAGCATGTTTTTTATTTTGGAGTTGAATTATATATGTTGGATTTGATTTTGTAGTTTAAACCATGTACTTTATCTATTGTTTTGATCGTTACTCTTGAAAGAATTATATGAATGAGATTTATATATTTTTAGTTATATATTTATGTATTTTAAGTATTTATTAATTAATATATTTATTTAAAATTGTCAACAAAAATTGCCCCATTAATTTTTTTAAAAAAAACTAAACACTTGCGACAGTTGTGAGGGGTCGCAAGCCCATTTAAATTTGATTAAAGCGCCTACTTTGCGACAGTTGTGAGGGGTGCAATAGCCTCTACGACTGTTGGTGCGACTGTTCCTTGAACTGTCGCAAAAGGCAATTGCGACCCCAATTTCTGCGCCTGTTGGGGAACAGTCGCAAAGGGACATCTGCGACCCTTCTAACAGTCGCAATCCATCATTTTAAAAGTCGCAAAATGCCTTTTTTCTTGTAGTGACGGTCGCTAAAATTGGATGATAATTTTGGACCCTTTGCACAACAATGTGATCATCATTTTATAGTACGAGTCCTTGTCTCTATCCTTGTTGGGCCCTTTTGTAATTTCCATGTGCAACTGTCATTTTCTTGTCCATTGGGAATCAACATATTCTATATTTTCGCATTGTACTGGAAATCATTGGTGATCCACAAACTTCAACTCCAAGCCTCATCCTTGATGGACCCATGCTTGTACATTTGTACTACCCGCACTTGCAGGCCTACAAAGATGCAGCTTTCACCTCCAACGTTACATCGTTGAAGAACATCACAACAAAACACACAACTGCCCATAAAATCACCCATAACGAGCATAGATTGTTCTAAACAACTAAGGTTGTGTTTTGGACTAGCTTATAGCTTTTTGGACTAGCTTATAAGCTTGTTTTTGTATAATGAGACGTGTTTGGTAAAAAGCTTTTTTCATTAGCTTATAGCGTTTTTTGAGATACTAAGAGTCAGTTTGGCAAGACACAAAAACAAGCTTATGTCTTATAGCTTATAACTTATAAGCTTGTCTGACAAAAAAATACTTGTTTGGTAACAGTCTTTTCGTCAGGAGCTTATAACTTATTTCAGGAGCTTATAGCTTATTTTTCAGACGCTATTTCAAGCAGTGTTTGAGCTTATAGCTTATAGCTTATTGTTTTTTCTTCCTCTTTTACCCTTACTATTTTATTTAAATACCAGTTTTACCCCTTATGTTTTATTATAATTTAAAATAAAAAATAAATGTATTAAATACAGTGAATACCAACGATCATGCAAAGAGAGATAAAAATGAGTTCTACTGCTTCTTCATTCTCTCTGTATCGTCATTCTCCTTCTCCACTATTCCTCCATTGTTTCTTCTCCTTTCTTCATCCAGGTTTGCGTTTTTTCCTCATGATGAACTTTCAGATATTGTTGATGGTAATCAATGTAGTAAAAGACCAGAGGGGAGATCAACAAAGACAAAGGAAATTTGTAACAATATTGCTGCTTTATTATGGAATATTATGTGATAGACTTATTTTTATTATTACTAGATTGTCGACCCGTGCATTGCACGGGTCTTTTAGAATAGAAAAATAAGTATATATATTTTTTTGAAAGGTAAAGGAATATAGTTTGTTATTAACATATGAAACTATATCATTTTTATGTATCAACTCTCTGGTTCACAAAATTGGAAGTTCGGTCGAAAAGTAAATAAAGTTTGACTAAGAATTGTCCTCCTCGTAAGAATCAAACTCAAGTTCTCATAAACAATTCATCGTTTGTGGAACTCATTAACCATTTGAACTCAATTGTTTGATTTATGAAACACTATCATATGACATTTACATTTGCAATCAGAATATAGAAAATATAAAGGTGGAAGACAATACATTAGAACAATATTCTCTAAAAAAAGATGGTTGGAGAGTATCAAGACTCATTCACTATGCTCATTTACAACACAATCTACATCTTTGTGTTACACCATCATCAATTGGTGTGACTTCTATTCCCTTTTCTCTTCTCTTTCCACTTGACTTGGTTGATGGAGTATTCACATCTTTCAAACAATCCTATACAAAACAATAAAATTAAAATTAAAACAAACATTGAATTTCCTTTGTGTGTGATGAACACAAACTTCCATCATAGCCTAAAAGCAAAGTTGGTTTATGGTAGAACAATTATATATTCGGTAAAGCACTAAATATAACATTGTTTTCATATAAGAAAAGAATGACAACAGCCTAATACAACTCAATTGACCACATGGTTCTTATAGCAAAAGAATGTACACATAGCACAACCAAGAACTTACACCAAAGTTTGGCTCACAAAAGACTCATGTCCACATTGTACACACCAGACAAAAAAAACATAATGAGCTACCAATTCGTATCGAAAGGCTAATAATAACTAAATATAACTTATAGCAACACCTTTAGATCCTATTAGAGAATCAGAGTCAACTGATCATCACAACCACTATTAGTTATTAAGTACATTTTTGTACTCATTTTTCTTCACATACTTCTAGTTTTTGATAACCCAATTCTTATGAATTTCTCTTTATGTTATGAAGATACTTTTTTATGGAAGAGCACTACTGTTAAAACTATTAAATCCTCAATAATAGTTGTATAAACAAAGTAGAACCAATAGAGAATCCTCGAAATATTTTCTAAAGAGCAATACATATTACTATATATTTGACAAAAAAAATATTAGTGTTACAATATTATGGTCTTGCTCACAGGGTAACAGTATAGGATCAGAATAAATTACTTTTAAGTAAATCAAATATGCATACATATAACATTGATTTTTTTAGCAAACACGTTAAAAATATGCATACATATAACATGGCTTATTAAAAACATACATGTACATAAGTTAAATGGCTAATATATGATAATTCTTGTATATGAATTTTGCTTCGCATTGACTTCAAGCATATGCGAGTCATAACTATAAAGGCTAAAATTGTTTCCATAAAAATAGGGGGGAAAGGGACTAAATACATTCAAAAGCAGCACTAATATTTCTTAATTAAGTTAGAAATAAAGGAAAAACAAAAGGCAAAGATTATACATGGAAAAGGATAACAAAGGCATATCATTAAACATTCTATCAAAGGACCTATTTAAAATGACAGGCTGATACATAACTATTGGAAAAGAGTTAACATATACTCAAGTAGAGGAAAAGCAACATAGACATACCATAGGCACTTGGCTCTAAATCAAAACTTCCAGATATGCATTTGATATTTTTAATATAGGCCTCCAAGTCTTGAAAACTGCAACATGCATGACAGTTCAAACAACATTAAAATTCAAACTCTATCACACATAAGTAATCCTCACAACAACTAATTGTCTTTACAGCCCCTTCACTTTACAAATTGGTACATACCAAATCCATGGTAAACCTTTGTTTCCTTATTTCATTCCTTAATATCTTGCACTCATATTTTTCAACATCATTATCATCATCTATGAACAAAATACTCATAAATTGATTCACCTATAAAAATGTTAGTGTATTCTACAGTCACACACCTTGGTGTATTGCAAATACAAAAATCTCTGAAGCAAACTAAGAAAATCTATATAAATTACTCGAAAATCATAAACATAAGCATACATTTAGACTTTGCTCTATAAATCAACATCAATACTAAATAAGACTTTTACAACTCGTCAAAATAGCCTGCAAATAAAGTAAAGCAATAAAAATCATAACCTATACAAATTAGTAAGTTATTGCTATGACAATTCAAATGCATTTTAGTGGACCTAATCATAACCTATACAGAAGCCAAAGGAAATATAGGAAATTAATGAGGAAAAATAAGTTAGATATATTTATAATTTGCAAGAAGCACTGTTCAAACGTTGACCAGCGATGACCTTCAAAAGCTGGTTTCAGAAGCTGGATTTTTGCTTTCTTTGTCATTAATTCTGTGCGTATCTATTGAAGATTTATTGAAGATTTATTCAGGCATTTGTTTTCTAGAAGGCTGATAATTTATATGAAGATCTTTTGAAGATTGGCTTCGTGTTTATGAATGCATATATTTCAAAGGGATCTTTGGATGATTTGATTCAGAAATATATGTTTCCTTTTTGAGTCTTTGCATATTTCAGAATCATATCAATTGAAGAATATTTGATTCAGAATTATGCTGCTTGCTGAAGACTATATAAGAAGACGTGCTGCTGCTATTGTAGTTTGCTAGAGTAAAAAATCAGAAATCAGAGTTTAAGAGTCTTTGTGTTTTTGTCTTTGTAAGATTAGGCTTTGATTGTACACCACTCATCTGAGTTGGTTTAGAAGTTTTGAGTTGTAAATCATTCTAAGCTTTTAAGTACGAATGATGTATTTGTTATTTTGAAGTTGTCTTTATAACTGGGTTGTGTTTAGAAGTTGTTAGTAACGGGGTTGTAGTTACTTGATTAGGAAGTAAGAGGGGGTTCTTATACTCAGGGGTTACTGGGTAGAAATCAAGACTAATGGAGATTTAGTCAGAAGAGTAGGAACAGGGGGTCTGTGTCTGAGTCTTAGGATTAATTCCTCATAGTGGATTTCCTTCCTGGATTGGTATCCTCCAGACGCAGGTGTTGTTTATCACTGAACTGGGTTAACAAATACTTGTGTTCTTTATCTTTCTGCACTTTTATTTGTTGCTTCTGAACCTGGATTATTGTGCTCTGTTTTACATATTTTGTACTCTGTTTTACATTCCTGATCAGTACCTGCCAGAATTTCAATTTGTAATAAAATATAGTCTAGACTTGGTTTGAATAGGATTAGATCATTAGACCATTCCAACAATCCCAAAACTAGACAAGTCTACTCACTCATGTTCATTGTAGACAAAAGACAATTATTTAAAGGCATATAATATAAAAACATAAAAATAAATTGTTGAATATAAATTTGCAGAATTGTAAAGAACAGGAAAATAAAGTGCAGGAATATACATTGCACAAAATATAAGAACAAGGAAAGCTTAGAACAAGGGTAAAGTTTATGGATTTCTCTCAAGCAAGATTACAAATATTCTAAGACTCCAAGATGATTGGAGTGTCTGATAACAACTCTATTTATAGCCTAATACCTTAGACAAAGCATTAATATCCAATTACAAGGCATACATCAGCAAAAACAAAGAGTTTCCAGCATTAAAACATGGCTGCATAACGTGCATGGTCGTGCCAAATGGGTACACGACCGTGCCAAGCTTTATAACTGAAAAAACAAAGATTCTAAAGGGGTGCACGACCGTGAGGTTGTGACGCACAGTTCGTGCGTATCTCTCGACAGTGCCACACACGACCAGTACTGAAAGGGGGCGCACGACCAGTCAAAAAGGGCGCACGACCGTGCGGCATCAAAAAGGCTCCAAACTTGGTTTTTCTTCTCTTCCTTGGCTCTTCATTCACTCTTTCGATCCAAGTTACTTGTTCTTCATTATTTTGACATAGAAAACAAGAACAGACACTTTGAAGTAAACTAGTTCTACAAAGAAACAAAAATACACTAATTCTTATTAAAATTGACAGTTAAAAACATCTCAAACTATGACTGATCATGTCCTAACCTCCACATCGTGTTGTGGTTTTTAACGAAAGACCTGCCACCAATTCCCTCCTCGGCTCCGGTGGTGGTTGTCTCTCGTTTGGCTTTGAAGCCCGTTAAGGTCTATTCCTTTTAGCTTCTCCTCCATTGATGACAGTGGTAGCTTGCTTGAACCATGGGTTATCTTATGTCGAGTATGTGTTTATCACTCGAAGCTGAAAGTGATGGTAGTGTTTGGTATCCTTTGGTTCTCCGATGGACTGTTTGGGCTGGTTTCTCGTGATTATGTATCGTTCTGTTTCAAACTTATTGAGGTTTTTTTCGTACCACTTTTGTTAATCTTTGTTGTATTATCCATTTATGGATGATTTGCAGTTGTTGGGTCAGGCTTATGTTCCCCCAACTTTTTATACTTCATTTTTTATTTAATATATTTTCCTTTGCTTAAAAAAAATAAACTTTAAGTAGGTGAACAAGTCATATTAGAAGACTTTCAAAAAGGTCAAACATTCCTAAAAATGAGCCTATATATATATGATAGGTAACAAGCTAGACTTGAATTTGATATTTTGAAAGGCTTATGGCTTACAAAGTCTAGCTGGGTCCAACCTACTCCCACCCCTAGTGACACATGTCATACCGAGTAATTGTTTTAAGGGTTTTATTCATTTATGTCGTCTATGTATAAAAGTTTTACATTGTAAATCAATTGGAAACATTAGACCATTAAAAACGGGTTGAGATCCTATCAATTTCCTAAATAAAATGGGAATGCCCATTACTATAGAGAGGATCTTAACTCGTCCATTTTGTACCTTCTCTATTTGTTTCATTACCTAAGTTTTATTGTATAAATGTCCAATCAGTGTCTCAAATTCTCAAAATATGTGCATTTATATCATTTATTTGATTTAAAATTTAACCATGTTAATAATAGGGTTTGAGTTATTCTCCTGTTGACAAAAAACTATGTTGTTTATGAATTATTAAATAGACCAAATACTCGACAACTATATATCACAAATACCTTCCTTCACGTATTTTCCCACATGGATCTAACCCAATAAATTAAAAAGCATGATTCAAACTATTTTTGTGCATTGCACAACTAAACCTAACCATTCCATTACATCCACCCCAACTTTACCAAATATCTGGCAGTCAAAAAATAGATGATGTGTAGTTTCGTCTGACCCGCAACCAACCACAAATATGTGAGTATTGAAATGCGAGACACCTCTCCGAGTTAAATTATCTTTTGTTGGTAAAAGCTTCTTTGATTGAATAACCTTTTTCTAGATTCTAATTGTAAGACCAAGTGTATTTTACATTACCCTACATTGAAAAACTTAGCCAACGATTGCCTACATTTAACGATTAACTCCTTTTCCCACTGATATATGTTTCTTCTCCACCTCCACTCCCTTCCATATACACTCATTCTCAACTTCAATATTTTTTCCATCGTTTTGATTTGATTAGTGGTCAAAATAACAAGACTACTAAGTCTATCCTTTATCACTCCCCCTCTCCCCTATCCAACTAAAGGATCACACATGAAAAGATGTATTCCAACCATTTCCAACCACCTTTGAAAATGATCTAAAAATTAATTACCAAAACTCTCACTTTTCCCATTCTTTATAACAAACACATCTCTCCACCACAACGAATCTCTCAACCACGCACACAACTAATTACCACTCCGTCTTTATTTATCAAAATTCTGCAACATCATTTTCCCAACAAAGCATGATAATTGCTTGAAGGTTCTGCCCAAGCCCTTCTTCTTTTGGCAAACAAATAGTTTTCCACTTAAACTAGTGAATCTTTCGAGCAACCTCCTCCCTGCATGTAAAAAAAGATTTAAATAAATACTCATTTTTAGAAAAATAGTACTTGAAGAAACTTTGAAGAAAGAAAGTAAATAGCAAAGCATGCAAGACAACTTTCAGGAGAATAAGTTAGTCTCCCATAAATAAATTACGAATCTTTCAAGATAGCAAACAATTTCTAATTCTTTCCATAAACGGCGTCCTCGATTGAAACAAAAAATACAAATATTAATTTTTTGACAACATATATTACTTTTTTTTTCCTTAAGAAATATTACATTTTTTTATTAATTTTATAATATTAAAAAAAATTGTTTATTAAAGTCTAGCTCAACTAACAATTGTCAATATTTCTAGATTAGACACTTTTTATTTTGCGTTTAACTTTCAACTTTTCAATTGTGTGTATCAGTTTAGATGACGATTCTCATTTTGTACAAAACTTCAAAAAAAATTTAAAATATTGTTTGAAATATTTTTTACTTTTTTTTCAAGTTCATGATCAATTTAATTAATCCTAGACATAAAACTCATAAAGTATACTAGATTGATGACTCATGCGCCCCACGGGTCTTATGAGCTTGAATACAATCGATAAAAATCGAATACAATGGTTTTTTTAAGTACAACACGGGAAGATAATATTGTATGAAATACTAAAATGGCACAGATAGTAAGTGTGGTTTGATCATCACCTACATGATATGTTTTACATTAAACATTACGAAATACTTCCTCATAAACGACGTTAGAGGTAAAATCAGTATCTTCACCATCTTCGTATGTGATTAATATCTTCAACCCTTCTCTTGAAGTCACCCTCGATACAACAACATACAATTGTCCATGTGAAAATACAGGCGTTGGAATGTATATGCCCACATTTTTAAGTGTCTGGCCTTGACTCTTGTTAATAGTCATTGCAAATGATACAGCCAAAGGAAACTGCCTTCTTTGAAACTGGCCTAGACTTTCGACCTGTGCGACGTACGGGTCCTATCGACTGTTATAATAATCAATAAGTCATCTTTGACATGTGTTATGTATGTGTCTATCGATAAACACAAACATGATTATTATATGATTTTTTCTATCATGTGTAAATTTACACATATTAAGAAGTTTAAAATAGTAAGTTTGTATTTAAACTTGTACATTTTAATTAAATATATAATTTTTTAATAAAAAAAATGTATTTTTTTAAAAAAATTTTGTTACTTTTAGTTGTTTTAACATGTGCAATGTTGCACATGTTAGACAAACCGTTATTAGATATACAATATCACGATAAAATGTGCCTTAATATGTCCTTCAACGACATATGAATCGTACCAAATTTGTCACGTATTTGAAAACATAATTTATTATAATGATTTGCTTGCATTTGATAACAAAAAAGAAAAATAAGTAGAATTATTACCTAATTTAAAGTAAACCCAATTTATAGCAATATAAATCATGAAAATAGTAAATGTGAACAAATTGCATCACAATTATTAAAGTTCGAACTAAAAAATATGGTCAAATTGCAGCTTAAAAAACTGAATAAAAAATAATTATATAGAGTACAAAGTTAATAATACATATCAAAATGTGTCTGGCTTACCTCTTAATATGAATGGTTGATTGATAATATTTTTTTTCTTTTACAAATGCTACATAGCATCAATTTGAACAAAGGACAGCAAATATGACAAATATTGACTTTATAAAATCATGTCATGTTATCAAACATATCACTTTTGGATGGTACTATACGTGATAGGTACGCCATTTAAGCCTTAAGAGATGAATATAAGTTGGATCTGTTGGTTCATATTTCCATAAAGCCACATCTGTAAAAGCCAAAATCATAAGAAAGACACCAGATACAGATAGCAAAACCTCAACTCATGAAAACGAAAATGCAGACAAAAATAACATCGTTTGAGGAAAAACAACCTCTTTGGTAGTGAATGAAGAATTTTGAGACATTTATGTAAGATTGACTGTCCATCATGGCTACTTTTTATGTGAAGGGTGATATCTTTGTTGTTATGACAAAACAATTCTCAGTGTGTGTATGTATATAGTACTTGAAATAAGTCAATTGTCTATTAAGCTCATTCTTTTCGTGTTTCTCATAGGCATTCATCACTAATAATGATACTTAATGTGCATGTCTATTTCCAATGCTAATTAATTATTTTGTTATGTAACTTCCAAAAACGGTTTGAATGTCATTAGTACACATAGGAAAATACAAATGTTATGTAACTTCCAAAGGTTAACATTACATGGTTGACTAAATAAATAACAATACATTTGCAACAAAATTCAAATTTAAAATTCGAGTGGAAGGGAGATTTTTAGGGTTGCAATCTTTATCATTTAATGCATTACAATTAGAGAGAAAAAAAAATTAGGTTTAGGTGTTGCTAGACCTAATAACTTTTAAGAATAATAAAGGATAAACACAAATATATTTTGATTTCTGAAATCATTTCATTTATTCTCTAAATAAAATTCACTTTTCAATTATTTTAATATCAATTAATTTTTAATAATTAAATTTAACTCTGCAAACAAAAATTTGCAATTGGCCCAAGGGGTAATTCACAACGACAGAGCCACCATTGGAAGTGTCCCATTCATTCTCTTCACTGAACAAATCGAAGAAAACAACACAATCCATTTCATCATTCTTCACTGAATCGAGAATCGTAGAAGATTTTGATTGAAGAAGAAGAAAATGGGTTCTTCTGAGAAACAAGAAAACTCAGATGAAGTAGTTAACAACACTTTTCATCATTCTTCACCTTCTTCCTCTCGTCATGATTGGAAAAATCGAATCTTTATTCCTACCCTTCTTGCAGGTCTCTCTCCCTCTCACTCTCACTCTTGTTGTGTTGTTTCTTCTTACGATTTCCTAAAAACTTGTTTCAACTTTAATGAAAAAGCTTAAAGTTTAAGTCTTGTATTGGAATCTAATGACCCAGATGATTATTTCCTGAATTTTTTATATGGATGTAGTTTTTTTTGTCTTAACCCTCTAAGGGAAATGACATATGAAACACTGACACATCGACATCTGTATTGATTTAAGAAAAGCACAAAATTGAATGTAATCACATGTGGTAGTGTCCGGCACTGACACATGTAGGACATTAGACACACCTTCAATCACAAGTGTTTGAGCTATTAAGGAAATGACACTAGTAATCCAGGTTCGGCTTAGTGTTAAGTAAAGTATGACTAAAGATTCTTTCAGCCAGGATCAAACTCAGGTACTCTGGATCAATTCGGCTTTAACTAAAGATGATATTTAGATGGAAGTAGTTTAAGTCATTGTAATTGGGGTAGTGCTGAGATATTTGAGTAGAGTACATATATGTGTTTACTATTATTATAGACAAAAAGAGATGAGTGGTGGTTTCCATTGGTTTCAATTCAGGTGCGTGAAGTGAAAGCATGAGAGTTTTAGACTGGAGTTTATTTTGATAATTTAATTGTACATAGCAATGTTGTCAAATAACGGTTATGGCATAACAGAATTTGAACAGATTGTTATTGTTCAGCGATACGCCATAGTACTACAGCGTAGCAAAAGTAGTGGTTATAGCGCAGTGTAGTCAGATATTGGCCACCCCAGTGCCATATGTTGGCCAGTATGTCGGATTTTTGGCTCTCTGTCGTGATCCGCCATCCGCCATCGACAACACTGTTATAGTGGCGCTATAGCACTCTATCGTAGCGAAAATTGAATAAACTGTTATTTTCTGCAATCCATGATTGACAACACTGGTACATAGATAATGAGGTTGGAACTGTCACCTCATAGATTCTCATTTGATATGGTCCTTATATATTTACAACAGTAGTTTGTATGTATGTTTATCTTCAAGTTGAGGTTTTAAGGGAACAAAGAGAGGGTTAGAGTGTGTTTGTTGTACTGGTTTTTAATTTTTTTTTTATTTTTAAATCTTTGTGATTCTTTGAACCAGGGGTTGCCGGTACTGGAATTGGGTTGATATCAAAGCATCGAAAAAGTCTTGGTCTTGCTAACGTTGCTGCCAGCTATGCTGCTAATTTTGCCATCGTCACTGGTTGCTATTGCGGTAACTGCTATATCTTATCGTAACTGTATTTCATAACATTGTTAATGTGGTGCATTTTGAATTCTGTGACTGGAATGATATGCTATTGTTTCTTACAATTTGTATTATGAGATAAAGACAGAACAATTTGTTACAGATACATGTCATTATCTATGTAGTGGTTCACCAACTCTGCATAAAGTAGAGTGTGCATTTGTCTTTGCCATGTTTTGTTTGATTATCTTTATTATTACTAAGAGCCTTCTATCAAGAAGTAAAAGATGTTACATACTTACATTGTCCTATCCTATAAGGTGCCTATATTTGCAAATTACAGTTACCAATAACACTATGGGCTTGATTAGTTATTTGTTTATATTTTTGTTAAACCATTGGAGCATGGAAAGCGATCATTGTAGCTTTCAAATGAGTTTTTTTGTTACATTATATAGATAGGACTGAAGGAAATAAAAGGAAGCAACTTTTATGAATTAGAAACAACAAACCTTTCTAATTAAAATGGAAACCTGGTGCTACAAAGCTCCATCATGTCGGGTCCAGGGAAGGGTTGAATGAATCCTTACCTTGCATTACAGGAGATTGATTCCACAACTTAACCCTGTGACTTCAACCATTGCGCCAAACTCTCATTTCAGTAGACCTTTCAAACTATTGGGGAAATGTTCTGTAGTATTCTAGGTAGGAATGAGAAAAATAAGAAACTGAGAGAAACTTCCTATCTGCTGAACTTTGTTATACTCTTCAGATAGATTCCCTAGACTCTTCAGTTGAAAAACATAAATTAATTCCTCCTACTCATGAAAAGTTGTCATAAAAGGAAGAAAGAATGCTAAGAAGCCTGGATAGTATGATACTGAGATGATACGGTGCAAGCAAATACAGGGATACAGAAAATTTTATCAAATCAAAATATGTTAACAAATTTATTCATGTATATAGAACATAAATACTTAAGTTTGTGAAGAGACATTCACTTTGCTAATCGCTTCTTAATAGAAACATATCAATAGTCAATATATGATGATCACAATTTACAAAAATGCACTTCTGTTCATAATAAGTAAGGGATAACTTGTGCGTGTTTTCAAGTTTGCAACCTTTTCACCACGTTCTAACTTGAAGCTTCTAGGGCTAGTTTCAGAATGACGATGCGTTCAAAGTCCAATTGGCCAGGGTTCCATACACACTGATAGATACATATCTTTTCCCCACCTATATCAGAATGTATTCTTTCTAGTTTTTACTATATGTCTATATGTGTCACAGAAAACGTACAATTTTGTGTCTGTAGTTAGTATGATGTAATGAAGATGTGTCATATCCAGATGAAATTGTGTATATAGTTGGTAAGAAGTATGGAAGATGTATCAGGGGAGTATCGGTGGAAATCTTTTAAATATGAATAAATTTTTTTATTAGATACTCTCTAGGTACGTATTGGAAAATACCGGACAAGTATCGATATCAGATACTTGTCGGACACCAATGGGGGTGGATCATAGTTAGGACATAGGGGTGCCATTGCCACCCCACATTTTTCTTCTTAATAGTTATGAACTCAGAGTTCAAGAATGACAGAAATCATTTTTGTATTTTCTAAGGCAAAAATGTTGAAGGTAAGGTTTGAAATCAGTCTACCTAGTCTAAAATAAAGGCCGAGCTAACCACTTAGCCAACAACAAACTAGTTTTCTAAATAGGGTGCAATAGTATTTTAGATATTCTTTACATATTGGCCAAGCTCCGGCACTTACACCGATACTTTGGCATTTCTGAAGTACCTGTGCTTCATAGGAAGAATGAAATCGGTGTGCAACACATGTAGCTCCAGTCTGCAAGTTTACTTCTAATAATACTTTCATGCACAGGAAGGCTATTTTCTTAGAAATTCTTGGTTACAGAATGTTAATTTTATTATGTGCCTCTGATAATAATTAACCTAATAACATATTGCATGACATGTCCAGAGGGAGAATCCAATGATATTTAAACTGTGAAGTCCATTATTTTGATTTTTGGCAAAATGGTAGGAATAGATTGCGCGCAAATAAACGCCGAGTGGTTTTTCCCTGTAAAACAGAAAAGAAAGTAACATAACTTGATATTCTGGTATTCAAATTTTAGATTCTATATAATTTTGCAAGTGAGCACCATTTTTATCTCTCAGTTGTAGCTTTTTGGTATTTGAAAAAACTTGTTCATCTCTATTTGCTTGCTTGACGCAATGGAATTATGGTTCTCCCTTTATGTTAAAAATCGAGACTTTTTAGAGTATCTAAATTTGCATATGAACTGCATTTATCAATTCCAATGATTCAAATTCAACTTGTCTGTTACAAGTATCAATAAAAATACAACTTTAAATTATGAATTTAACTGTGTTACATAGCTTTTCTGCCAAATGTCTTTTGTGTAAGTGGTGATGAGTAGATGCAAATTTTTAAATCAAGGTAGTCTTTTGTATTGAACTGAAATAGTTGTCTAAATTGTTAGGGGCACGTGAATTTGTGACTGCAACTAGGAAAACAGGACCTGAAGATCTGTGGAGCTCCGCTATAGCAGGATTTGGATCTGGTGCTCTTCTGGGGCGTTTATATGGTACAGTTCTACTTTTTCTCCTCTTATTCTCTTGAGGCATACTTGTGATTCTTGTTAGTCATAAACCATGGTGATGATTTACCTGTCTGTTCTTGACCGTAGCTTTTATATGTCATCATACACTTCATTTTTATTTGAACTATTTTCTACAAGCTTACTACATAATTGTATCACATATCAATGTTCACGACATGTGGTAGTAGACTGAAATAACCATGCATAATACATAGCTGCATCGTAATTTTGTTGATTAATAGTTTCAAGAATTAAGAAGTTGTATTAATTTATGGAATTTTAGGCGGTCAATTTGGTGCAGTTCGTTATTCTGCCATTTTTGCCGTTGTCGGGACAACAGCGGATTTCACCATTCTGAAATTAAAAGATAGTTGGAGAGATTACAGTAAAACAATATATCAAGATATTGAGAATTTAAAGAAGAATGAAAATTGGTTAAGATTACCAGAATGGTTCCCAATTAAAGTACTTGATGAAGAAGAACTTGCTGCAAAGCGAGCACAGGAAGAGCAGTTCCTTGCTCAGAGGGCAAGGATTCGAAGCCTAAGAGATAAAGAAGATTCTTGAGAAGATTGGGGGTGAGGCAGCTTCCATATTCTTAAACATTTTGTATACCCAATTTCTTATTTTTTTAGTTTGTAATAAATATCTTCAGCGGAGATTTTGGAAGAGTTAGAGATTTAAGTTTTACATAATCACTTAGACGGATGATTTTGTCCTTCCTTATGTATACATTGTCCAGTGATCACACAAGAAAAATTAAAATGATTGTTATGTTTCCTTTGCTTTGTTATATTTTACAGTAGCTAGAAACTATACAACCTAAGTTTTTTTTATTTTCATTTTCATCTAGCTTCATGTAGCCTTCTTTTTCAAATCTTGTATCCCTTTATTGAATAATTACTAGTAGATTTTTATCATCTTTTATTTGAAAGTAGTAAAACATCGTCCTATTAGAGAGATAAAGTCACAATTTTCTGTTGATTTAAATAGAGGAGAACGTGATTGATGACCACTATATTAGTCTTTCAAATATGGTTACTGTTTATAAAGCCAACAAATTCAATTTACTTCAATATATCATTGATAAATTTTACATTCTTCGTCATCTTACATTATGGTCTGACTTGGACTACCCGATTAAGATCCGTGCCCTTCAGCCATGGACACAGAACTAGCATCAAGTTCTGACTTCAAAAGTAGAACACATCTCACTTTAAAATGTAGTTTCACATACATCATATTCAATTTCATATCAAACTAATGTTATTCTACAATTTTATAATAATTATAATGAAACAAACCAACTTGAAGTATCATTCTCGTACAACACCCACATTTAGGAAGAAAAAAAGTAATAAACACATTGAAATAAACTCAGTCTTGCACAATTTCCATCTGACCAATAAATTTTTGCATAGCTTTCTTCTTAAAAAAGCCAATGAATTAAATTTCACTGTATAATGATAAGTTTTTCATTTGAGTGCCAAATAAAGAAAGCGCCATTGTGGAGGACCCATCTTCTGCTAATGCACCAGATGCAGCATCTTTAAGATCTTCAATTCTTTGTCGAATCTCACTTCGTTCTTCACCCATCATTAGATCTCTAATCACCTTAGCAATTTCATCTCTTTCAGCTATGCCATTCTCATTGAATCTTACCTTCAAACCAACTCTGAGTCCCTCTAGTAAAGTAGCATTCATTCTTTGCTCGGAAAACAATGGCCAAGTTATCACTGGCACTCCGAACACAAGACTCTCAAGTGTCGAATTCCAACCACAATGTGTTAAAAATCCACCGGTTGAAGCATGGCTTAGGATTTGAGTCTGTGGGGCCCAAAAAGGAACAACTAACCCTTGTTCTATGGTTCTCTCTAAGAACCCTTGTGGTAAAAACTTTAAAGGGTCATCATGATCATTGGTAGCACAAAGGTTTCCTACATTTATAGAATTACTAGGTTCTCTCAAAACCCACAAGAATTTCTGACCACTCAACTCTAACCCTAAAGCTAGTTCATTGATCTGTTGTTGAGATAAAGTGCATGCACTTCCAAAGGACACATACAAAACAGTGTTTGGTGTTTGATTCTCCAACCATTTCACACACACTGATCCATTTGACTCATCAATACTTTTTGAACCATTTTGTATGATTGGTCCAACCAAATAGACTAATTGGGTGCTATTGTTGTGCAATTTCTGCAAGGCTCTCGCTGTACTTGCCTCCATTTTTGTGAAACTATTCACCAAGAAACCATGAGCAAGAGACAAGTTCTTGGAATGTTGAAGAAAAATCCCATAAGCATGATTAGATCGATCAAGAAAAAATTCAGGAGGGAGATCTTGGCCACGAATAGGGATACAACCTGGAATCTGAATAGGGTCAGTGTGATCTTTGTATTCACCTGAAACTTGTTCATGAAGTGTCGGCAAATGCAAGAAGAGTGAACTTCCCATGGCAGAAAGTGGGAAGTATACGAAAGATAAGAGGTTTAAGTCTTTTGCTATTTCTAATGCTTGACTTGCAAAAGGATCAACAACCAATGCTGACACTGGTGTGCATGTTGAAGTTGAACACAGTAACCTCAACGAGTTGCGAAGAGATGGCATGGATTGAGCCACTGCGAGTTCAATTTCCAATACAACATTGTGTGGCAAGTCTTGTTTGTTAATTGGCGGGAGGAAAGTGCAGTTTATGGATGAAGGAAGAGACTCAAGTAATTTGAGGGTGTGGCAGGGATTGGTGCATCAATGGTGGGGAAGATGCAAGTGACATGAATATGGTGATGGAGATGAATTAGTCTCTTGCAGAACTCAATAATAGAACTTTGGTGGCTAAATACAGGAATTGAAGTTACTACTATATGAGTTGTTTTAGCCATGGAATTGCAATTGATCGTTTGTGGCTTATGGTTTGGTCATTCAAATTATATATCATACTCTTGAGACAAACTATAATATTTCAGTTTATTTTAATTTCCTCATGAAAAATAAGGAGTATTTTTTAATTTAATTCTAGGTGCCCATCCGTTTGAGTTTTTTTGTAAGAGGCAAAACAAAAATTTATTGAACAGGAAAAAAGTCAAATACAAAGGGCACAAAGCATGCGCGGATCTAAACTTAATATTTTGGTGTGGCTAAATCTCGATAAAAAATAATAACATTGTTTGACTTTAGAAAGAAACACCGGAAAATATTTCTTCATCCTATAAAGCATAAAATGACTTTGTAAGCACAATAACTAGGGGTGGGCATGGTTCGGTTCGGGATGAAAACTGAACCGAACCGAACTGAACTGTTTGATAAATTTAAAATAACTGAACCGAACCGAACTGTTTGGATTTTGAACTGAACCGAACTGTTTCAAACCGAACCGAACTGTTTCGAACTGAACCGAACTGTTATTATTGGTACCATTGAAAAAAAATATAAAAAACCAAACAAAAACGAATTTTAGAAGGTAAAACCGAACCGAACTGTTTTGAACCGAACCGAACTGTTTCGAACCGAACCGAACTATTTTGAACTGAACCGAACTGTTTCAGTTCAGTTCTAGAACTGTTAGTAATGGTTCAGTTTTTTTTGGTTTGGTTCGGTTCAGTTCAGCAGTTCGGTTCGGTTTTTTGGTTTTTTTGCCCACTCCTAACAATAACTAATAAGCATTCTAAGAAAAATCAAAATTTAGAGTCAAAATTGAGAATTTAACAAAAAAAAAAAAACATTTAAGTACATCAAACATTATAGTTTAGAGATAAATGCTTATAATTTTCCTTATATGTCATGTGTTTGATTCCCACAAGGCAAAATCTCATAGTTGAACCGAGGACAACACGACAGTTGCAAAGCTTATTAGTTGACATGATAAATATATAATCAATAAGTGGCACCATTTAAAATAAAATAAAATATATATTTTATTTGGGACAATATTATGGTGTGGCTATAACCACACTAAACCTTACATAGATCCGTCCCTGGTACATGATTTACCAAATAATAAAGAAAAATGCTAACAAACTATCTAAGAGAACTCGTTAAATAATCAAATACTAACGTCTTAAAAAATTCCTTTTTTTTTTTCTTCCTTAACCATACATGATGATTATGCAGGAAGCAATCAAAATCAAAACGCCTCAATCCTACAAAGTAACCAGCACGTTGGCTTTCACCAATTTTATTTTATTTACCACTAGTCCACTAGTCGTACAATTATTTGAGGTTGGATTTTTTGTGATTCTATAAATTTAATGCTAAGCTGTGTCATACTGTTTCTCCACGATGATTTTAGTAAATTATTTGAGGATGGCTACAATTATTCAATCGAAAATCAAAATCAATGATTTTTTATGATTCTACAATTATTTGAGGATGGCTAGTTATACTTTTTTATTCAATCGAAAATCAATGATTGACACAACCTGGTTGTTTTCTCTCCCTATCACGTTTGCTTTTGAGATAGTCAGAGTTCTAGAAGGTTGGGGTTGCCGGGAAAATAATGTACGAAAGTTAAAAATGGAAAGTGCATGACATTACGGTGAAGTGCATACAAACGAAGTGGTAGGATTGATCAAATCATACAATAAAATCATTATAATCTCCATGAGGTTCTCAGTATTTATCAAATCATACAATAAAATCATTATAAAAACCTTCCACGAGTTGCATGAGGTGGTTCTTATATTTTTTTTAGCTGAGGTCGTTCTCATATATTATAGGTTTAATTACATGTTTGATCCCTTATGTTTATTTTCGGTACAATCGAAAAATATTATGTACAAGATTTTTTTTGTGTGGTCCGTATTGCACCGATAGTTTCTGTAGTCCACGACGCTAGAAACTTCTATAAATAAGTGTTCATGTTTTCATAAGCAATAAATCACACAAAAAAAACCATTGAAATTTCTGTCATTGATTCAAACACCAAGCTAGCTGCAGTTTACTACAACGGGGGAAAACCACCCCGTCTGTTCAGGATTCACACTGATGTCACCCTCTCCGGATTGAAGGATCAGCTGGATCAAATCATCCGTCAACTCAACCACAGAGACACAAGGAGGGTGGACGATGTTGAGTATCGACGTCCATCGACCGATTCAGCCGGGACTGTGCGGTTCAGCCGGATGAAGCTCAAGAACGACGACGACGTGAGAACCATGTTCTCGGTCTTTGGTCAGTACAGTACTAAATGACTGATCAAGTTGGACGCTTCGTTGGTCAGATCTGTTGAAGAAATTCATAAAAGTTTGATCCGACCCAGGAACTACGAAGAGATCAGGGCTCTGCTAGAGGGACTAGACGAAGACATTAATTTAACTGATGTGTGATCTATTATGTTTTGTTTTATTACGTGTTATATGTTGTCGAATTATGTTGTTAAAATCAATATATCCATGGTCAGTTTATGAACCTGACTTCTCGTAGAATATATCTATGTTTTATTTTGTTTTTTTTTCTCTTCTACGCACAAATTTATTTTTGTCTACACCGAAGGAACACATTGAAGAAATACGAAGAGAAAAGTTTCCTGAAGATTTTCATCATGCTGTCAAAAATCTCTTAGCTGAACTTTACGCTAAAGATGTTCATTTAAAAAAAACAGATAGATAGATAGATAGAAAATATGGATCTTCATCATGATGTCAAATATCTCTCTGCTGAACTTTAGGCTAAAGAAGTTCATTAAGAAAAATAGATAGATAGAAAATATAAATCTTCATCATGCTGTCAAATATACCAAAATGTATAGGGTGCAAGTTAGGTTCGTACTATATAATCCGAACCAGTTCAACACAGGTTTTTTGTGTGGTACACATTGCACCGACAATTTCCATGGTCCACGGCGCACAGAAACCTCTATAAATTAGTGTGTTCGGTTCATTTGCTATAAAATACAACAAAAAACTCTGAAAAATCTTCTAAATGATATGAACACCAAGAGATTGCTATAAGCTAGATGTTGCTACCTTGGCAATATAAATATGTCAATTGGCAAAGCAGCATGATCTAACTCAAAACAATCCTCTTGAATCACCTTATCTTTCTGATACATAATTAGCAAGTGTACTAATTTATATCGGAGTAATAAATAAATTCGTTTCCACAGGGACTATTGTAACTTCAACTTAGCAACAATATTAGTATTTAGGATGTGTAAATAGGTGGGGTTGCACAAGGCAAATTAAGTTTGTTTGAACAATCTGAACAGTTTTGATCGGTAACAAGTAAATTGATTTAGAAATTTATGAGAAAGATGGTTAAGCCTTTTGAATCCTCTAATGTTATTGTACGATGGATTGCACCCCTCTCCTAACAATGTCTACCCAATTTTACGATAGATCACCAAAATGGTTTTACCCAATCTCTTGGTCTAGAACCCTCTCCTAATTAAGGTAATTATCCCTTAATCTCTTAAGTGAAGTAGATTCCGTTGGAGGTTTTACAAAGTCCGTTAATCTTATGATCATAACCTAACAATTTTCTATCACTAGCTTAATTAATCAGATTAAACATATTTCCTAGATCAGATTCAAAAGCCATGGCTAGTGGTCATTCAAGGTCCACAATCGATTTATATATTCAGGACAACTAGTGCTAATAGTCAATCAGAAACGCATAAAAAGCATTAAGCAAAAGGAAATATGAATAAAACTAGGTTTTCATTGCTAATCCAGGGAGTTCATACAATTCATGAAGCCATACAATTACATTAGATTCATCTAAGGCTCAACCACAATAGAATTAGTTACTCATAGCTAAAGTACGAACAACAAATTCAAAAGAAAGTTTCATTACATGGAATGGATGATTGACTATGAGTTTTGATGGTCTCCCACCTATTCTCAAGCTCTTCAGATCCAAATTATGCCTTTTCTTCTCTAAAATTTCGAACCCCTCCTTCAGAAAATGTTTGGGCCTTTATAGGAAAAATTCAAAAACGCACACATCGTGCTCCGATGCTCAGAAATCGTGCTCCGATTTCTTCAATAAATTCAAAATACAACCTGAAGCGCCTTCAATTCGTAGCACGATGATAAATCATCGTGCTCCGATATTTTACGAACCCAAAATCCTTCAAAACTGCTCCAAATCGTGCTCCGATGCTACATATCATGGCACAATTTCTTTGATCCCAGGAATAATGAAAATTGTTCTTTTGTGGTTCATTACTCAAGCAAAATCATCTGAACTCAACTAAAACAATATAAAATTTACCAACAAAATGAAATATGACCTAGTGTCATCACTTTCATCATTATTTTGCAGATCTGATTTCGAAGAGGTTCTTATGAACTTGATCCAGTTGACCTACCGATCGAAATATGTCAGTTGGCATGCCAGCTGGATCAAGTACAAAAACACCTCTTCGAACACCTTCCCAGAAGATTCATCACTTCTGTATTGTGTTGTTTTAAGCTGTTTAATTATTTTTGTACCTTTTTAAAAAAAATTCCTACGTCATTCGCCATGAAAACCTACCAAAAATCAAACTTAAACACAGTTTGGTGCTATTCAGATTATATGATCCGAAATAGGTGGACTGTGGCGTTTCACCCAAAGTTTGGACGGTTTGTGATGTGTTTCATGCATTTTTTGTCGGTTGAACCATGAAAAACGTTTCCTTTGACTGCAGTTATGGTCTAGGACTGGTTTAAGGCTATAAATCGCCTTGCATGCTTCAACAATCATTCATTCTTCACTTCCCATCTTTTTTTACTTTTTCTTAAACATTTTTTAGTTTTTTAGGAGTGTTTGTGATGTCATGGTCACTGTTGTTAGGGCTGGACAAGATGATGAAAACCGACCGAAACCGGCCGGCCCATTGGGTGTGAGGTGCATCGGGTCGGTTATGGCGGGTAACCCGGTTACAGCGGGTGAGAATAGCTGGGTTGGATTGGGTTGGTATGGGCGGTTGCGGGTGGGGTGATCAGACCCAACGAAAACCGAACCGGACCGACCCATTACTGGTATATGTATTGTTCAGTCACTAGTACTACTCAGCCCAACCGGCCCTTGTTGTTGTAAGCCCATTTTCATTAAAGGCCCAGACATATATATAGTTCACACTTCCCATTTTCATTGAAACCCTAATTTTCTCCCCACAAACATCGGCCGCCGCTGCTGCTGCTCTTCTCATGAACCCAGAACATATCATACCTAACCTTTAAACACTTCCAAAAAACATCCCTTAAACATTTTCAGAGGTTGCTACGAAGAACTTTGAAAGGTTTGTCTTCCCTAATCATGTTTCTTAGCTTCTTTCAACTTCCTTTCATTGCTTACGAGGTTTCTACGAAGAACTTTGTTTTTTAAGAGGTTTCTACGAAGAACTTTGTTTTTTCATTGCTGAGATTTTTCACCTTCCTTTCATTTGTTACTTTGTTCTTCCCTAATCGTGTTTTTTCATTTGTCCTCACTAATAATGTTTCATTTGTCTTCCCTAATCGTGTTTCTAAAAATTTATTTAAAGGTTTGTTCTCACTAATAATGTTTATGAGAACACTGATTTTTTTTTTATTTTTTAAAGCTATTTTGCTAATATTTGTTTATCTATCTTTCAGAAATATAATACACGTTTTTGGAAGCTAAAGATAAAAGGTAAAAGTTTACATATTAGTATTAACTAATTTTTATTCAGTATAATCAATGCATTTTTCTAATAGTTGTAATGTTCATTGGCTCTAACCTTTTATAAATTAATGTTTGAACTAATTTTTTCTGTTTCTTTGTATCTGTTTCTGTGTATGTTTGCTGCATTGCTAAGGCTGGTTATTACTTGGAAAGAGGAAGGATGGATACTCAGGCAGGAAATGAAGCAATACATGGGGAAAATGGTGAGTAATTTTTATTCTCTGCACATGTGTCTTTTTTTAGTTTGATTCTCTATGCAAATATGCTGGTTATATATAAAGGTTGAAATGTTATATGATTAAGTTATATGAATGTGTTTGATTGTAAATCAGATCCCATCCAATAATTTAAGAAATTGAATAGCTAATGTATGTTTGTACCAAATGTAAATGTAAATAAATGCTGTGTAGTTATGTAATAATTATGCAAATGACAAATAAATAGAACAGAACATTTTTTATCAAAAAATATAAGAAATGGAAGTCTTGGGTAAGGGAACAAAAATAGTTACCAATGTCTGTACGGATTTCCTTATGGGGTAGGCTTTTGGAGAACATGCTTTAAACTATATACTTATAAATAATACTGGACTATTGGTTGTGATTGAGATCACATTCAGTCTTTGGCTAGATTTTAATCCTGCCTTAAGACTAATAGAAATCTATATAATTCTTGTTACAATTTATGAAAATATCCTGGTTATATAAAAGCTACACCGTCCTCAATCCTTATCCGTCTTAATCTACCACCAATGGTTTGAGTATATTAATCCTTATCCGTCCTAACAATTCAAGCCTCTTTAATCTGCAATATTTGCAGCATTTGAGTTTAGCTTACAATAATTTCAGCTCTTTCATTCCTTCCAAAATTGGCATGCTAAAGAATTTGACATCAAATACAACACATAAAATGTAGTTCGTTTAATTTCGGATTCTAACATCCGAAAATACCTAATAATCTGGTTCTGATTTTAGAATTTGAACAGAGGATATTTTCAAAAAGTTTATAAGGCGCTCGAGAATAGCATATGATGTAAAAAGTAAATCCCTTATATTTATGTGTGAGCCCCTGCCCCCTTGTTGTAAAAGTTGAGTTGGGAAGTTCTTGTGCATATTTATACAACATTGTAAATGTTGTTGCTGCCTTTTCACCTGATACTTTCAATTGAATCTTGAACTTGCAATTTTGAATTTATGATAATTTTAAGTTAAAGAAAATGAAATAAAAAAGTTTATTTGTATGTGTTGCCTTGGTGTTTAGTACTTTGTTGTAGTGTTGGCACACTCATGATTTAAGAGTTCTCACTTATAAACTTATGTTTATGCCTTATTGCATTCAATACTGGAACACATCCACTCACACTAATTAGGATTGAAAATCTGGTGTGTGACTCAAATGGTCTAATTGCGGTGATCATATCAGATGATCTAACAAATCTTTTTTTTTTTGAAGGAGATCTAACAGATCTTCAATATGCACGGATACTTTTTTATTTTATTTTAAAGTGGATATAACTAACCTTACAAAACAAACTTATAATTAAGCCTTTAAAAAAACTAATAACTAAGATGATGACTACTAACACTTATGAACTTATATGGTCATTCCTTATGTATCCAATATAAACTCTTGACATTGACAACTTAAAAGCATATTGTGAAATAACTTTGAGTTAGCTTATAAGTGTATGTCTTTTATTATATCTCTTATATACGGTAAGAGAAAATTTCGGGATTTTATTGTTGGTATGCCATTCCTCCATGTATTACAAAAGTGTTTATCTGTAATAGGTCATGGCTTTCCTAGTTTTTGTTTAATTTGATCTCTTCATAAAGATTTTGGTTTATGCACCCCTCACCTTTATGTTGAGTACGACTCGTATACTTTTGAGGTGGTTGGTAATCATGTTTGTTAGAGTATTGAGCACCAATATAATAGGAATGTCAATAATTTGAGATTTGTTTGCACTTCAAATTTTGCTTTGAGATAAAATATTGAATTGAAAGGAAACCATTTTTTTTGGACTTAAAGGCAAATTTAACATAAATAACATACCATTTGGAGAGCTCAGAACTAAAACACAAGCAAGTCATTATTTGACAAAACATACTGGCTTAGACTTACTATGTATGTCCTTTAAACTCTTATTTTATCTTTTATGAAATATCAAATTAAAGTGGGAATTTGTGATCATGAACAAATTAAGTGCTCAACAATAATGCACAGTCTTTTACTGGTTCCCCGACCATGGGGTAGAATTTACTTGCATCACAAGTCATGCATGTTTTCTAAATCTAACTTTCTCAACGGGTTCTAGAAAGATGTTTGTGTCTTTATATATTTATGTGAAGCAATTTAGGTAGAGATGATAAAATGAGTTGAATTTTTCGAAATGATCTTACCCCGGAAATTCGAGAGCCGGCTTCAAATTTTTATCTTATTATTATTGTTAATATGTATTAAGCTAACCATATAGTTTGCCTAGAAAACAAGCCAACGTACATGGCAAAGACTATAAGGAAGAAAATAAATAAAATAACCTGGGAGGTGTCACGAATACATCATACTGATTAACTGTTTCAATAAGTTATTATATTATGAGTTGTGTTATTTGAACAACCATTTGATTGACATTTTTTAGAACAACCATAACTTTACAAAGAAAAAGAGGCATTGACAAAAAAGCCAAAGCAATAGAGAGAGAAAGTAAAAACATAATGTGAGTATGAGAGAGAAAAGTTGTCACAAAAGTTGTCAAAACGTGGTTGTACAAATATCATTTCTCTTATATTATAGTTTTAGCGTTTTAGTAACTGTTTAAAACAATAATGTTAAGGAAAAAGGAAAAAGATTGGCAAACACCCAAAATCCATCTATATCTTGAGAGAAATAGAGACAGAGAGAAGGATGCGATATGTTCTTAACGTGTTAAACTTTAGGCAGTTCAAATACTCCCTCCGTTTTTTATCTTTTGATGTTTTATCTCTTGACACAAGTCTAAGAAGTAATTAAAGCATAAAAATATATTTGTATGTTTTGGACTAAAATGTCTTTATTTATGATTAAATTCACATGTGATAAGTCAAAGGTCACAACTCCTTTAATAGTTTATGGTGTGTTTTTCAACAAGGGTAAACTTGAGAAAAATATTAAATATATATAAACATCAAATATTTTAGAATATAGTTGAAGTTCTAAAACATCAAAAGAAAAAAAAGAGGGAGGATAAGAGTTGAATAAGGTTAACAATATACTCTTTGGAACACATTTTTTGTAGTAGAAGCAAGCAAAACCAAAGCCTTGATCAGGGTCGGCCTTGTGCAAGTGCATCAAGGCCCTTGGCACAAAGCCTCAAACTTAAAGGGGCCTCAAAATTTGAAAAAAAAAGGAAAAAAAAACTTGTACCTACATAAATAATCCGTTATTAAATGTCATTTTTCCGTAGGAAAAAGTCAAGAATTCAACTATTTTAATGTCAATTATACATTGACCTTATGTAAATATCTGTTTGTCTGTGGGTAAAAGTCATGTTTGAACCATTTGCTCGTATATTTAACCATGGCGTAGATGTTTGTCACTCTAATTGGTGTTGAATTTTTTTTCAATACTTTTAAATTAAAATTGTCAAGATTACAACGGGGACTCCGCACCACTACTCTTGATTGTCTTAGTGTTTACACAGATATTTGGTAATGTAAACTACATTATCCATCAGCTTTAGGACTGAATAAATGTCTTTCTATAGTGTCCTGTTTAAGTCTCGTCATTTATGATATCACTTCATGCATTATTTAGGAACAAAATTATTGTTCTTATTAACGTTAGAATTGCATCCAACAACTTTTAATAACAAGTTGTCTCATGACAACATAATAGAAAAATACTCAAGTGAGTATATTCAAAAGAGAAAAAAATAAAAAAGATGAAAATAAATGCAAATTGCAAAAGAAAAAGGAAAATAAAGCAAGAAACAAAGCAATATTAAATTGCAGAAAATGTAAAGGGTGGTTGGAATCCATCTCTATCCGCCCCTGAACCCGTTTGTCAACGCGGCATAGGTGTTACAAGACTTTCAGAAAATAGGATTCAACCTCTAATACATCGAAATTGCAACTATTTACAGAGAAAAGGAAATAATTTTCTACATCTAAGATATTGACAAGTGTCTTATTTAATAACTTCCGATAACTTCTATGTAGGAGTTGTTTTCTTGATCGACGAACTATGTCAATATTCGACTCTTTGAATGACTTCTTCCGATGTCTTATAACATATGTCACTTCTTGTTGAAAATGAAGCCTTCGACAACAAAATAGTTTAGTCGAATTCCACTTAATATGGCTAACTTCGACAAATCACGTTCCATGGCCAGTCGAAATGAGTTTTCTTCTTCTATTCAAATTTTAACACTAAGACTTTCTCAATACAATAAATTTTATAATTTTGGTATCAACACTTAGTGATATGTTTCTGGATTTTGGTGGACCAATCGCTTTTGCTTCGAGATCGGGAGTCAAATGCTAGATTCAAGATTTTGGACATTGTTGACTGTCTTTGTGATATGTTTTTGGGTTTTGTGGGTTGATCACTTTTGCTTCGAGATCGGGGTTAGATTCTATATTTTGGGCTTGTTAACGTGTCTTCACCTACCGGACTAGGGGGTGAGTGGTCGTTCAAAAGAGCGTTGGTTTAGGGTTAGCAGGAGTAGTTGGTTTCAAGATATGGGCTCTTTGTTTACAGTGGTTCCTTAGGGTGATGTGTGCTTTTTAGGTGGTGATGTTTGTGTGTTTATCTGGGCTCAGCTGCGGAAGAGAAGTAAAGGTGTTGTTACACAGTTTTTGTCGGTTGGGTGGTTATTTTGAAGGGGTTTCGGTGCAAGCAACGACTGTTGTTTTTGTCGGCACTCGCAATGGAGTTCTGTTTTGAGCGTTTGAAACAAAATTTGTTTCTGCTATTGTGCGGCGGTTTGACTTTGGCTTTTGGAGTTGGCTAATTTGGTGTTTGTGTTTGATTTTTATTTGTTTCATGGTAGCCATATGTGTGTGTGTGGTGTTCTTTGGTTGACTTATTTTTGATCAGGTAACTAACTTTATAAAACAGATCGGTAAGATAAAAACCACCCAACTTATAAACCTATGTTCAGATATTATTTTATTCAATGCGAGACTTTTAACACAACTACACTACTCACACTCACGTCCATGATTGGCCATCTTTAGTGTGACTCAAAAAAACTGATAGCGGTGATGTTAGTTGTCGCGGTGATTTTCGGAGATCAAGCTATTGATTAGCGTTGACTCACTAATTTTATTTCACGACTGAACTTTTAATTTTTTAAATGAAATTAAAAGTGGAAAAAAGTTCTAAATTACCACACTTTTAAAGATTAGGGTTCGGGGGTTAGTTACGTTTAGGGAAGGTGTTAGCACCCTAAACGTTCGTAGTACTCTACGAGAACCTCTTGATTTCATTTATTTATTTTGGCTATAACTTGCTTATTTTTTAAGAAAGAAAAGAATGAATTAGAGTAGTGAGAAAAAAAATAAAAATGTTTTTTTTTGTATTTTTTATGATTTGGAAGGACAAGGTCCTTTGCCTACGTACCCGTGAGGGATCAAAACCTCGTAGTTCGGGGTAAAAATGACGGTTGATTTGTTTTGTATTTTTTATTGGTTTTTAAAAAAAGTTTTAAAGATAAAATAAAGGCCAAGTGGCAAAATGAAATTGGTTTGTGTTTTTTATTTTTTGAAAATGATTAAAGTGTAATTAAAGTAGATTAATGATTATTTAAGAAAATAAAAGAAGAAAAAAGGGACACTTGATTGAAAATCAAGGTTTATTTATGAAAACATTTTTTGTGATTTTTGATTATTATTTGCATGTTTTTGTTTTTCTTTATAATTAACTAAGACTAAAACGTAACAAAAAAAATTAAATACGAGGAACTTCCGTGGTGACGTTGGATCACCACGAAATCCTTTTTGAAAAATAAACTAACCTAATATTTTTGTATTTTTTTCGGAAAGCAAAATAAATAAATAAAAGAAATAAAAGACATAAAGCGGAATAAATAAAGTGAGTGTCAGTGCAAATTCTCATTTATATTTACATTGCTCCTAAATACATTCTAATAAAATGAAATGAAAAAAAGACAAAATGATGAACAAAATAACAAAACTTGCAAATGCATTAAAATAAATATGCTAAGAATAAAAGAGAATAACAATGCATGAAATGCAAAACAATAAATAAATATGTCACATAAAAGTAAATAAAAAATGCATGGTATGCTGAATTATGAAGCATTAAAATGAATAATGGGGAAAAAATGCATGATGATTAACCTAGAGAAAAACTACAAAATTAAGAAAATAAAATAAAGTAAAAAAAAATGAAGAAAATGCAAAAGATAAAAAAATCAATAAGATGGAATGCATGAGGAATAAATAAAGGATGAGAAATGCAATAAATAAAAAAGAAAATGCGAGAAAAAGAAATAAAACAAAAAAATAAAAATAAAGGAAAAGATGAGTGCAGTAGCAAGGGAAGGGTTGTAAAGAGGCGGTGCAGTTTTGCGTAATGGTTGTTTGGCTGTGGGTTTGGCCGTGTGTGTGGCTTTATGTGGTTGTGGTATGTGGTGGTTCAGATTAGTGTTAGTGGTTTGTAGGTGGTTAGGGAGGAAGTTCGGATTGATTGTGGTGGTGGTGGAGGTGGCCGAGTTTGTGGTTTTGATTATGGATGATGATTGATTTTGGTTTTGAGATATGGTTTTTTGTGGTTTTGATTTGATGGGTTGTGATTAATTTTGGTTTGGAAATAATTGTGGCTTGTGTACTGATGAGTTTTTTCTCCCCTTTGGTTGCCGGAGCGTGTGCCTTTATATACACATTGGGGTGGACTTTTGACAATGAGGAGACAAGGATTAAATCTCCATCAAATGAGATTAAAACCATTAAATCACATATGTCAAAGCCATTAAATCACATATGTCAAAGTCATTAAATCAAACATTTGACCTTGACCTTTGACCTTGGACTTTGGATAGATTTGATTAGCAATAAAGACAAAAAAAAATAATCATTAAGAATAAAAATAAAAACAAAATAGAAAAAATGAAAAATAAAATAAAAATAGAAAAAATCCGAAAATTAAATAATTAAAAAAGATAAAAGATAAAAAAACTAAAGTAAAATAAAATAATAATAAAACTGAAAAAAGTCGCCTTCAGAACCCTAAATGAGGTATTTTAAAATACCTCTGTCGAAATTTCGTCTGAGACGACGAAAAATTCCGAACCAAAAAGGCGAGTAAAAAAAAGAATTTTAGGTCAAAAATTGGGGTATGACATTAGTTGAGTAACAAAAGTAAGTATTTTTCAATTATCGTCTCCTCAGGGATTAGGTGCGCTATCTCGAACCATTCAACAATCGATATCGTTTTGAGTTAGGGTTTCTTTACTTGGTTGCATATAAACTAAAGTAATGTAAAAGCAGAAATAACACGACAAATAATAGGGAATAAAAGCGTTGGAATAAGAGTTCATCAATCTTGCATCAAATATAATCTAAAAAGTATGCATATGAATTTTAGCGTTTTAGCGAAAATATCACGTATCACTCGACAACGTCATTGATTTCCCAAATGACATCGTGAGATCGATCGTATCGTTTAATCGACGATTTCCCAATCAATCAAACGATCCGAAAGCATTACGATCCGAAACTTTGTGCGATTATCAGAAGATTGAATTAGTGGGTACATGTATCAATGAAATGAATTTTGTGTTATGATGAAGATGATTTCAATTCGAATCGGTTTTGAAAAAATCCATTCCATTGATATTTATCAAATCCAATATCAAAAAATCATTTTTTTAACTATACTCACTAGGTAAATCCAATTTATTGTTCGTTAAAAAGTTGCTATGTACAAAAAATAGATCTATTCTACCATTTCTAGATTTTCTTATTTTGATAGAAGATTATTCTAAACAAAGATTCAAAAGTATTTGTCAATAACAATTGAATCAAGCATGAGAATGAAAATCAAGAATAACTTCAAAAACACATAAATTGCTAAAATCATATATTTACATAATCATGGATTACATCTAAGCTAGAAAGAATACCTCCAATCCCAACAAAGGGAAGTTAGTTGTTCATTTTCATGACAACTATACAAAAGAGTAGAGAAAAGATGAAGATCATAGCCTAAGTCTTGATTTCCCAAAGCCTTTGGTTGATTCCACAATCTAATCACTTTTGTTCCTTGAAGATCATAGCTTCTAGCCCTATTTACTAAGTCCTAAACTATTACTAAAGCAATCCTAAAAATGGAAGTAAAAACTCTCAAAGTTTTCTCCCTGATTGCCCAGAACAAATGAGCTAAAAAGCTTTAATAAAACTGATTTTTTGTTCGCTCGCTACAAGCGACCAGCCTGTCGCTGTAGCGACGAAGTTTTCTTGGCCAATGGGGGAGCTCCACGTCATCATACAGCATTTAACCGCCCTTGGTCGCTTGAAGCGACCGATCCATCACTTGAAGCGATGAACCTTGAAATTTCCTTGCCTAGGCTCGCTTGTAGCGAGGCATCTGGCGCTTGAAGCGATGAAACTCTGATTTCCCTGCCTATGCTCGCTTGTAGCGATGAAGCTGGCGCTTGTAGCGATGGCTTTAGCAAAACTTCAAATTTATTTGCTCAATTCAGGTCCAAGCATGAAATTCCTGCATAATTAAATGGGGTAAGACATAGGATCACAAATTTAGCATTTTAACCACAAATATGAGCTTATCCTAAGATAACTTGTAAAACAAGTAACATAAGTGCCTTAAAATATATCAAAAGATAACTACTTTTAAGCACTTATCAGGTGACTTAATAGCAAATGGTCCAAGAGAACTTGAATATGCTCTGATGCTATCTTAAAATTTTTGGGTTGGACATAACTCAACCTTACAAAACCGATTTTAAAGTTGGTAATTGATCTCATTTCTACACTTATGTTCATGCCTTATTTCATTCAACATGGAACTCTTAAAATTGTCAGTTTAGGAACATATGGTTAAAAAAACGTTGAGTTTGCTAAGCTTGTCTTTTATTATATTCTCTTATATACCGCGAACTTAATCATAGTGATGATGAAATTGCCTCCACCACTCTTCAAATTTTTGAGTTGCATTGTTGGTATGTCATTCCTCTTTGGATTACAGAAGTGTGTATTCGTAATAGGTTAGACATTTCCTAGTTTTCGTTTCAGCTGATTTCTTGATTAAAATTTTGGTTTATGAACCCCTTACCTTTTTGTTTCTTCTTCTACTTTTAATTTTATTAGATTATTGGGCACCAGTATAATTAGAATGTCAGTAATTTATAATTTATGATGTATTTGAACGTCCAATTTTACCTTAAAATAAAACATTGATTTCAAAGGCAAGTTTTTTTTGGACCAAATTGAAAGGCATACATAAATAACATACAAACATATGCAATATAATAATGCGTAGTAACATACATATAAAATAAACCTAGAATATTTTTCATTTCCACCCATTATTCATGGGTTGAAGGAGCATAGCTACAAAGTAAGTGTAAATTAATTCTACAATATATGCAATAAAAATTTACTACTTTGTCACTTGGTACACTTATATTCAAATTATACCGATAAAAATGAAGTGATAGACAAAGTAGTAAATTTTATTGACTTATAAAACTCGTTTACACTTACTTTGTAGTTTGTAGTTTCTTCAAACTCTTATTATATCTTTTATGAAATATCATATTAAGGTGGAAATTGATTGATCACAAACAAAGTGCTCAACACTTTTTGTCGCAGAAGCAAGCAAAACCAAAGCCTTGACGGTGACAAGCACCAGAAGTTGCATGCTCCACATTTATGCATTGTCTTTTACAATTATCTGTGTTAAGACAAGGTCCTGACCATGTTTTGCTACGCCTTTGACAAAGTTTTGGTTCCACCTCTACAAATTAAAAGAAAAAAAAAATTAAGAACACAAAACTAAGGATTAAAAAATGAACAATAATTAATATAGGTTGTTTGATTATTTGTACCACATGTATCTGGAGGTGACATGCATCGATTATACTGATTAATTGTTTCATTTATATTATTATACTATAGTTTTGGCATTTTAATAATTGTTTTAAAGAATAATGTTAACGATATACTCTTTTTTGGATCACATTTTTTGTAGCAGAAGCAAGCAAAACCAAAGCCTTGACGATGACAAGCACCAAAAGTAGCATGCTCCACATTAATGCATTGTCTTTTACAATTTCCTGTGTTAAGACAAGGTCCTGACCATGTTTTACTTCGCTTTTGACAAAGTTTTGCTTCCACCTCTACACATCGAAAGCAAACAGATAATAATAAAGCAAATTATTAGGAACATAAATAAGCATTAATCAATGAGAAATTATTAATATAGGTTATTTGATTAATTTGTACCACATGTGGAAATAAAGAGAAAGGCAAGGCAGACAAAAATGAAGATGCTATATATATAATTTACTAGCAGAGGAAGTCATATTTGCTAAATGTAACTTTCTTTGGTGAGGGTGCCAACAAGATGTTTGTGTCGATGTATTTATAGGAAGGAGTTTAGGTAGATGACAAAATTAGTTTAAACTTTTGATATGATCTAGTCCGAAAATTATGCGAGCCTGCTTGAGATGTTCAATGTATTATCAAACTATTTGTTTTAATCTTATCAAGAAAACGAGTCAAAGCTTTTATAAAAATAAATAAATAAAGAGAAAATGAGCCAAAGCATGACGACAAAGTCTACTATGCAGAAAGTCAACAATGAAGGTCGGTTTATTTATTTTATAAGAAGTTAACTCATTGGGGTTCAACTTTTGTTGTCGATATAACTATCTCTTTGATGGTTGATATGTATTTATCTTTGTAAGTGGTTTTTATCCTTACGTCATGTCTTGACTCTGATGAGGCCCTGGAACCCAAGAAACCTAAACTTTATAAATAAAAAAATGAATTTGACTTAAAAAAATATAATAATGTTTTGGTGTTTTAATAAATAGAGAAGTTTGAATTACACTCTTCTCTTCTTTTATGTGAAAATATACATTCATCTCTCTTGAAAAGTAAATATGTATAGAAAATGATACTTCTCTCCCTTTTGAGATGTTTGGATTAGACTCCTTTCCTTTGAGAATTAAATATGTATTACAATTTGATCTATTTTTATGTAAATAAATATTTTTATAACAACAATTAACTTTCAATCGCCATTTTCTGTCAAAAAAATTCAAGTCGCCGTTTAAAAAATCAATTTTAATTTATTTATAAATCCAAATATCAATGATAATTAAATTTAATTATTATGTCAAAAAAGATTAAAATAGGTAATAAATTGATCTATAAGTTATTAAATATCATTACTCGCTTTTCATCAAATTCAATTACAATCAATTATGTGACCATTTAATGTTACGTTGGTAGGTCTAAATTTATCATTTTCAAAACTAGGGCTCTTGTATATATTTTTCAGTCTTTGTTTGAAACAAAACATTTCCGATTATTTGATTTTTTAGTCTTGGGCTCTTGGGTATATTGATGATAAAATATATATCTGCAAATTATGTTTGAATTCATAAACAAGACGAAGAATATATATGTGTTACTAATAATTTTTGATGTCATAATATCTTTTTAAACATGTCACATCAATGTTAAGCGATCATGTAAACACTTTTTAATGGAGTTTAATGAAAAATGGTAATAGTGTAGTAAACAATTTATGACTTAAAAGATCAATTCGTTCCATAAAAAAACTTAAAGGACAAACTTGTTAGAAACATATAACTTAAATTTATTAAAAAAAACATATAACTTAAATAATTGTGGAATATATTCAACCTATAAAATAATAAGTTATAATTACTCCTTCTCATACAAAATTATAATCATAATATTATACACAAATCCATTTTTTAGGCCATTTTGACAAGTGTTAATCAATCGGATCAAGATTCCTTAAAAAATAATCAATCAGATCAAGACTTCAAACCCACATTAAAATGTATTATCTTCTTTTGATCTTAATCTACCGTACACACTATCACACATATTATATTACTAATTACCCTTCATCTTTGAAGTAAACTATATGGCATACTACAAGCCAAAAGTCCAAAGACCAATTTTTGCGGGACGCGGCGTTTTTTTAGGATTTCTCACATTCTGCTAACACGTACATTCAAATCCTGTTATTTATTGATTCATTACTAGCATTCAGACAATCATGACATGTCCGTATATCTACTCTTTTTATTGAATTAACGTGTAATTATATATGAATATTTTTTATTTTTAGAAAAATGTTTTTTCATAAAATTTTGATTTTGATTTAAATTATAAGTATAAATATTTGACTTTTAAATTATAACAAACCATTTTTATCTTTTTCAATGCTACTAAGAAAGATATTTGTGACTTTAAAATTATAATATAAAATAAATTACACTCTCTTCCCCTCAAAGATGATTGAATTACACTCATCTCCCCTCTTATGTTAAAATATACACTTCCATCCCCTCTTATTTAAATTTAATTATCATTAACTTTATAATTCGTTTCTTTATAATTTAAATGTTAATGATATTTAAATTTAAATATTTTGTTATTAATTTTATAATTTGGAAAATAAAGTTCACTTTTAAATAACCCTACTTAATCGACTTTAGTAATTTTTCACATATTTTAATTTTATTATGGGTTGTTTCATATTTTATAATATGGTTTAAAACTACATGTTAATGGAATTGTGAAGCGCAATACTATTTTTCTTCGAAGTGTGTTGTATTATTTTTTTTGCTAGATTATTAGAAATAAAAAAAATTATTGAGGAAGTAAAGCGTATATTTTAACATAAGAGGGGAAGGAAATGTAATTCAAGCTTCTCTCAAGGGAGGGGAGTGAAATATTTTCCAATATGTTTTGAATAAGAGAGGAGGGAAGTGTATATTTTAACATAAGAGGGGAGGGGATTGTATATTTTACTCTATAATATAACATGTTGATATTTTTCACTGGAGTCAGGATTTGTTGACATCATTTGTCAAAGTTTATTTTGACACCAAATCATATTCATTCATTAAGTTGATCCAAAGATTCACAATTATTCACTTAAACATCACAATGATCTCTCGTTCCTTGACTCCCAATAACACACGAGTTATTTTTATCATTTTGTTTTTCTGAAACATTTTCTTCTATTTAGGGTTAACGTTGTTTATGAGAAAGGTTTAACTTTTTAATGATTAAGTAGGATGAGAATCCTGCCAAGACCCGTCCTAAACCCCGGGCAAAAGGAAAGAGTTGTGTTAGGTCTCGACAGCCAACGTAAACTTTGTCGAATCTCTATGACTTGAATCAATTATGAAATAAGGTGAATGCTAGGTCATTGCTTAGAAGCAACACACTATATAGATATCAAAAGATGTAGATGAAGACCTAAAAAAACTATAAGAGAAACCTTTTAGTGGGATAAGACTTTGTTGTCGTTATTGTTGATTAAGTTGGATGAGAGGATATGGTGGATCTTTCATTTTTTTTTTTTGGGGGGGGGGGGGGGGGGGGGGGGGGGGGTGTGGATCTTTCATTTTTTTTTATTAAGTGGGATGAGAGGACCTCAATCTGAAATGCATGCCACTGGTCCTTCACAAATTGGTGATAACCTGGTAAATCTGCTCAACACTTCAACATTCGTTGGGATGTGTTCCTCAATTTTCCTCAACAACAGTCTACATACTGGACAATGATCAAATATACCTCTAGATAGCACCATTTGAATATAGTTCAGCCATATAGAACACCATTCTTCAGATAACATGAACCTATACAACCGACTCATATATAGGCCATCTCCACGATACCAAGTAAAACTTCTCCCACTCAAAGGAAGATCAAATAAATTATTTTCATCAATAAATTGGTTAAAGTGGGAAAAACCTTACTGCTGACTACCTGACACCCTGCTTCTTCTTTCATCAGCTGACCGAATAACATTAAAGTCATCGTTCGCACACCACACGACATCCCTATTATTATTACCAATATCACATGGAGCATACACTTTAGAAATAGAAAACTTATTGTCGCGCTTTAGAAAACGCCCTTGAATAATCAAAACATTGTCAAAATTTCTAGAAACCCAGACCTCCATTTCATTAACATCCCACAATGTCATAATGCCTCTCGAAACACCTATTGAAGAGCGATAATAAAATCCAAATTGGAAAGAACCCCAAAGAGATTGACACACAAAATCATCCACAAACTCTAACTTTGTCTCCTCAATACACAACATCGTCGGACATCTCTCCTTAACCAACCTCAAAAGCTTGTTTATTTTATCCCACCTTCCTAGCCTTCTAACATTAAAAGTTATTAGCTTCATAATGACCACCTATTCCCTTACCACAACCGCACCATAACAACCTAAACACCGTCTCCTAATCATTTCTCGCCCTCTTTCTCTCCCTCAACTATGCTCTTACTTCCAACAACCCCTCCCCCCCACCCTAACAACTTCGACCTTCTATCCTTGATAAAACATTAAACATATTAGCACTATCACCTTTAAACTTCACCTCAATAGCCTTTCCTACTCAACAAAAATCATCTACCGCCACTTCAGAATTACCATGTAAAACCATCCAAGATTTCCAATCATCATTTGTAACAGAAGTACGTTCTCGCAAACAAAAAAATCTTTTAACATTATCTGAAGAGGACTCGGAAGTCTTACAAGATGTGTTCTTATTTTTACCTTGTTTGAGAGAATGTATCAACTCATGACTATGCTTAGTTGACGGCCTTGCCACACGCTTCAAATCAATTACCGAAGGTGCATTTTTCTCACCTCTTGATTTTAATGACTTCGTACCTGTGCCTTTCTTGGAACAAGCTACTTTTCCCACTTTAACTTCATTTTGTCTTTATACCACTCATAGCTCCAAGGTCTAAACACATCTGATCCTTGCCGTTTGGGATGGCAAGAATGAGCCCATTGAACCCATGGCTCTTTAGCCTCGAAAGTGGAACCCCTTGCATTATTAGAAATTGAGACCAAACAGATTTCAGCATCCGCAACTTTAATGCATCACAATTTGCACAATAGTATCCGTAAGAATATTGAAAATGTTACAATAATTAATGCTTGTATTGATTTTGATATATTTTTTTTCCTTTTTATAATAAGGTCCGGATGATACAACAAAAATTGGTTTCTAATGTACCCCTCCAATCATGATAATAGGAAAAAAAACTACTTTAACGGTTGTTAAGAAAAGGAAAATGCTAACTACTTGTAATTAAGATAATTGGAAAAATAAACTACGCCAACAGTTGCTTAGAAAAGGGAAATGCTAACGACTTGTAATTAAGATGATGACTACTAACACTTATGAGTTAGATTATAAAACTCGTAACATTAACAGCTCAAAAGCATATGGTTAAATAACGTTGAGTTAGCTTATAACTCTAAAATTAAAAAAACGTAAGTATAGATTATATATGTATGCTTTTTTGTTTTTGGTCAAGTAGTTTATTGACTAGAAATTCATCCATTAGGTGAATAAGTGGAAAATTCAGGGTTCAAACTCCGACCCTTTCATATTACATGCAATGTCCCTATCAACTGAGTTATGGTCATATGTACAAGTGTATCTCTTTTATTATGTCTTATATATGATGAAGGAAAACTTTAGGAATTTATTGTTGGCATGCCATTCCTCCTATCATTAAAAAAGTGTTTATCTGTATAATAGGTCAGACTTTCTTAGTTTTCGTTACAATTGATCTCTAATAAAGGTTTGGTTTATGCACATCTTACCTTTTTTTAATATGGTTCATTTATAGACACTAAAGAGGGGCATGGGGAGGGGAAGTGAGTTAACGAAACGTTATGAAGCTCCATCCACATCTGCCCTTGAGTTTGACTCTAAACGTGTGTTAGACCTAATTGTTTGTTGTGGGGTTGACTAGGACGTGCATGGGCGATAGTCTGCAGTGGTACAATGTATGGGTATTGTTATAATCTAAATTGTAGTACTATATGACTACTCGTAACACTCTAACCCTATTTCACTCAAGTAATATACTAAATTATAATTGTTCAATAGTCGTAAAGAGGTAGGCCCAATCAATCGAATTGCGTAAACAAACGATCATGTTCCATTATTTGTAATTGTTTTTTTTTTATTTTTTTTATGTTATTAGTTGTTGTTCTAATACTTTTTCTATTTTCAATATTACTTTTGTGGAGTGATAATCATGATTATAAGATTATTGAGCACCAACATAGTAGGAATGTCAATAATTTATAACGATGTCTTTGCAATTCAATTATTGCTTTAAAATAAAATATTGATATTGAATTGAAAGGCAAACATTTTTTTTTACCAAATTTAAAGGCAAACATAAATAACATACAAATATATGCATTATAAAAATGCATCATAACATAAATACATAAAAAAACTAGAATATTTTCCATTTCCACCCATTATTTTATGAGTTGAAGGAGCATACATCATAGTAAGTGTTAATTAATTCTACACAAATCTAATAAAAATTTACTAATAATTTGTCACTTTATACATTTCAAACCATACCTATAAAAGTGAAATGGTAGAAAAAATAGTAGATTTTTATATACGTGTACTGGTTTACAACTGCCCGTGAAAGGGACTAAAACCACAAAACAACAAACAATAAGGAAAGCTCAAAGACAAGTGAGCAAACAATCCAAACACAACAAAAATTCGAACTATATATTACAACAAATTAAATACACAAACACAATCTGCCACCATAGTACAGAAGAAACATCCCAACATCACACCAAAAGCTCACTAGAAAGGTACAAATCTCCTGCGGGAAATATCCTTTAAACTCTTATTTTATCTTTTTTGAAATACCAAATTAAGGTGGAAATTTGTGATCGTGAACAAAGTGCTCAACAATTTTTGTAGCAGAAGCAAGCGGAACCAAAGCCTTGACGATGACAAGCACCAAATGTAGCATGCTCCACATTGATGCACTGTCTTTTACAGTTTCCCGTGTTAATACAAAGCCCTGACCATGTTTTACTTCTCCAGTCACAAATTTTTGGTTTCACCTCTACATATAAAAGAGAAAAAGAAGCAAATTAAGAACATAAATAAGGAATGAACAATTATAAATATAGTTTGTTTGACTAGTTTGTACCACATTAAAATAAGAGAAGGGCAAGCTAGACAAACATCAAGATGGTGTAGCAAGCTAGGTTGTATGATTAGTTTTAAAAAATGTTTTAATGAATAATGTTAAGGAAAAAAGAAAAGGTTGGTAAACACCTAAAACCGATCTTATACCTTGATAGAAATAGAGTGAGAATAATTTGATATGTTCTTGATGTGATAGACAAAATAAATAGTTGAATATGTGTATTGAATTTAAGGGTGTTCAAATATAAGAGTTGTAATGTTAACAATATACTCTTTGGAACACAATTTTTGTATCAGAAGCAAGCAAAACGAAAGCCTTGACGATGACAAGCACCGAAAGTAGCATGCTCCACATTGATGCATTGTCTTTTACTAGGGGTGTGCAAAATATTCAGTTAACTGAACCAAACTACTAACTGAACTGCACTGAACCATATTTTAACTGAACCACTTTATACAGTTTTGAACTGAACCACTTTTTACAAACCAATTTAAATTCAGTTTAAAACCAGTTCAAAACCGGTTTATATATATGAATTGATTTTTTCACAAATCTCAATCATCTTCACCCAATTAAACCAAATTTAATCAAACATAGCAAAATATCCATTAAATTTGGGGAAATTAAGATCATGCGCTAGTTATGATTATTATTATTATAAGAAAAACGCTATTAAACAGAATATACCTTTTTGCATCAAACAGTTAATGGAGTGCGGAGTGCTAGTTCCTTCTTTAGATTCTGAAAATTAAACGAAATTATTACTAAGAAATTTAGAATTGGGGAAAATTAATTAAGATGAGGAGTTTATACCTTTGTGGAAGGAAGTGTTAATGGCTTAACAAGATCAAGTGGATTCAAACGTGTTTTCCTAAGAATTAATTAATATTTAAGAAGCGAAGATGAGAAATTAAGGTAATTAATTACTATTAGATAAGATGTAAATGGATAAGGAAAAGTAATTAATGTTACCGAATGATGGAGGTGTTGATGGTAGCAGATGAAGATGAAAAATGGGTTGAAGAATTAGTGAGATCTGAAAGTGGGTTTCGTTTTCCATTCTTCATTTTCTTTTTTTCTTTGTTGTAATTTGTGATAACAATCTCACTCATTTGTTTTATAGTAGCGTTTTTTGTTGGCGACAGTTCTTTTGTTTCTGCATCTAGTTTTTTAATTTTTTTGACAAATTTGTATCTTAGTTTGATCTCAAAACTGTGTCCGTAAAAAAAAAACAAGTCTGCAGAAAATCGGTTTAAAAGTGGTTCAAGTCTGCAGAAATCCGGTTCAGTACGAAAACCGGTTCAAAACCGGTTAAAAATAAGTAAACCGGTTTAAAACCATAAACCGGTTCTGAACCGGTTCTAAACTGGATTGAAACTGTTTTTAAGAATTAACCAGTTTTTATTGAAATGGATTTTATGAACTGAACCAAACCATTTATATGGTTCAGTTCAGTGCAGTTCATGAGCCATGAACACCCCTATCTTTTACAGTTTCCTGTGTTGAAACAAGGTCCAGACCATGTTTTACTTCGCTTTTGACAAATTTTTGCTTCCACCTCTACGCATAAAAAGAAAAAAAAAGTAAATTAAGAATGTAAATAATTTAATGAATATTCATATAAGGGTGAAGTCTATGGTGCACACGGATGATAAGTCCTGCAACGTGCACAATATTGTTGTTTCCACCATTGGATAAGAAGTTTCACCATTAAGTTAAATGTAATATATTATGATTTATTGACCTAATGATAGAAAATAGACATATGCATATGTAAGAGTAATTTTCTTGTGCATGTTAGACAAAATCTAACATAAGTTATTTAATTAGTTTGTACCACATGTTGAAATAAGGAGAATGGCAATACAAAGGGACATGAACACGATAGAGGAAGTCATGTTTGCTAGATGTAGATGATTTTCTCTACAAAAGGTGCCAAAAGATGTTTTTGTGTCTATGCATTTATAGGTGGCAATTTAGATAGAGGACAAAGTGGGTTCAATTTTTTGAAATGATCTTTCTTCCCTGAAAATTCTCGAGCCGGCTTCAGATTTTCATAATTTTATGATCATCAAAATGTTTGAAGCTGTCCAAATAGTTTTTGCCTGGAAACGACCCTTAAAGCATGGCAAAGTCTATTAGAAAATCATAAAATAATTTGGAGGTGCCACGCATTATCCCGATTAATTGTTTCAATAATATTATGGTGAACATAATGGTACCTATGAAGTTTGGTTCGGTATGTATCCCTCAACCAATCGTTTAAAACCATGTAATATTTTTATATTAGTTTATTTTAAAATAAATTCAAATTTTAAACAAATTTTACCTACGAGTATTTGTATCCAACCAAACTCTAATGTATCTAAAAATTTACCTAATATTATTATATTATAGTTTTTGCGTTTTAATAATTGCTTTAAAAAATATTGTTAACAATATACTATTTATAATATATTTTTGACATATTCTCTTTTATAGACTAACATTTATATGAAACTCAAGTAATTTCGTAAAACTCATATGAAGTTTAATCTATAAAATATTTTGTGTCAGAATGTGTGTAGTGAGTAAAAAAAAACGGAATTAGTGACGAAAAAAGTGTCCCTAACCAATTTCGTCCTCGCAAACTATTGTGATGAAATTAGAGACAAATTTCATGTTTTCCCTCTCTAAATTTCCTTCACTAATTTTAATTTTTTAGTAGTGAGTATTATGAATACTCCACTTATGTTAAGGTATCTTATATTTTTCTTTCGAAAATAAAAATTGACTAATCAAATCATGTAGACTATCTTTCCAAAAAAAAAAAAAAAACCATGTAGACTATCGTAGATGTAGATTGACATTTAAACTGATTTAGCGAGATTTTCAATTAGTTTTTAGTACCCCGATTCTAAGTTGAGTTTTGGTGGGATTCAACACTAAAGTACATTTGACCCCACTTAAATTTTTTATAAACTGTAAAGTTCAATGCACTTTAATCGTGAGATTATCTACACAACTCTCTCAAGTTTTTTCACAATTGAGGGGTCCAAATCTTTGAGAGAGAGGGGAGAATTGGTGCTTCAAATGAGAAATAAGGAGGTTTTATGGGTGCACCAAATGGCACTACACTAATAATAATATAAAGTAAAACTAAGTTCGTCTACTCCCTTCTCTACGCCTCTTCCAAATTTAAATTGTAGGATTTACATTTGAATACCATTTTTTTTACGAAACTCTTTTATTCCTTTATTATGATTTAAAAATATGATTTATAACAACAATTGATAGTGACTTTTTGACAATGAGAAATTTATTAGTTTGACTCAATTTTACCTAGAAGAAATTTCTTTTGTAGAGTTTATGGGCTCGACAATCTGCTTAAAAGTTAGGGTCTTGCTAACAAGTGCTCTAAGAGCATTGCTTAAGGAACTCACAAAAAGAAATTTTGTCTTGAAAACACATGTTAAATTCATAACTGCACAATTTCCAATACAAAAGTTGCTACTTTTAGATGCTTAAACAATGCCCTAAGAGCACTTGTTAGCATTTTCCTAAAAGTTATATCATATCGATGTTCATTCTAGTGAATAGTTTTATAATTCATATGGCATTATTGATATTTCAAAATTACTGATGGAAGTTGGAAATCACATAGTTTATTCAATGATCTATTTACTTCTAAAGCTGCTATATATGGTTGAAATGGAGTTTTTGAAGCTATGAATTTGTGAACAATCAAATGTGCAACCGTATTCGGTATGAATTTTTATTCATTGTATCGTCACATACATTTTTTACCATATATATATTTCACAGTATTCAGAAAAAAAATCTTAGAACACTCAAAATATAACAACACATGGAGAAATTATATTTCAAAGATGTTAATGTGTCTACAATTTTTGGATATACAATACCATAAATTTTGCAATTGTTGTATGTGCCTTCAAATATCAAAGCAAAAATACCGTAAATTCTACACCATCTTTCTTCTCAGCCTTGCAGTTCTCTTTTTCTTCACATGGGGTACGACTATATATATGCTTATGTAATTGTTGACAATAACAAGCCTAACTATGTTTAGAATATTATCAATTTAGATTTAGGTTTATATTTCAAATAATTAGGATCTATTATTTATATTTCAGTTTAAAATTTTTTTGGATTTTTTTTTCCTTATTTAAAGACATGATTTTTTTTTTTGAAAACATGATTTAGAACCTCTAAAAAAAGATATGAATTAGAAATATATTGTGTATTACAATTCAATTCTTTATATAGAGTGATGAAAGAAATTTAAAGCTTGTAAAAAAAAGTTTAGAAGGTGACCTCTCCCTATATATAATATATATCTCATATATTTCTGCAAAGGAAAAAAAAACAGTAATTATATATATGTGTAGAAATATATTTCTTCAAGAAGAACATGTGAGATATATATGTTTACATATGAGATGAAGTCTGAAGACTAATTATAGAGTAACTCTTGGTAATAAGGTGTTATATAATAATTTTAAAAATATTTACGAAATTTTTTAAAATCTTTCTATAGTCTATGTTTGGATTATATTGACTTTTAGATAGTTAAAACGTGTTTTTGAAGACTTAATATTGATTTTTTTTTTACAAGATATTGATTTTGTTATGATTGATGTTTCATATTAGAATTAAATTTTTAGCTTCTAGAATTGATTCTAATTTGAAGCTAGAATTTGTATTTTTGTCTCAATACGATTTTTACAATTAATTTTATTGTTTGTCACTTAGTATCCAAACCTAAAGGTGGGATAACCTCTACCTTAGGTACTCATATTTTCTATTCTTGCGTATAGAGGTACAAGGGGATCTTTGTGAAAGGCGCAGTGTAACATGGTCAAGAGCTTGTTTAGAGGATGAAAACTGTAAATCAGTGTATCAACGTGGAACACTCTACTTCTGGAGCTTGTCACCCTAAAGGCTCGTCATTTGCGGCTTGCTTTTGTTCCTTCAGCTGCTAAGAAAATTAGCACTTATTTTCTCTCCAAGCAATGTGATTTTTGAGGAAAATCTTTGTTTTCTATAGGTGTCCGGTGGAGGCAGCATGCCATTTGTTTGTTAGGTATATGCAGGCGTGGTATAATTTTGTTTTTAGGTGGTTTGGGTGGGAGTTTGTTATGCCTCTTGATTTTCCTCGTATCTAGGCTGTTTTTTTAGAACCTTGGGAGCGGTGATAAGGTTCTGTCAGGTTTGTTATTAGTCTGATAGGGAGTTATGTGGTCCATTTGTAGGTCCCGCAATGTTTCTATTTTCTTTGATAAGATTCTGAATGTAAAGAAACATATGGATATGATTAAGTTCTCGTTGAGGTTGTTTCTTGGTAAGGTTTATGGCCATTTTTGTTTCTAATATAAGTGGGGTGGTGATAATTATGTTTATAAGCCGATAGATCTTTGTGTAGGCGACCGCCGACCGGGTGGTTTGTCTGTTGCATGCCGTATTAGTTGGCTGATTTTGATTGCGTCGGTTAGTGGTGGTGGTTCCTTCGTGTCTTCTTGCCATACATGGTGGGGGTTGCTGGCTTTGGTTCTTCGTTTTTCTTTGTTTTTGTTATAGTTGATTGTTTTTTCAGTTTTGCTAGTTTTGTTCTTTGTGATTTGTGGACTTGAGTACTTAACATTTCATACGACTTTTATGATTGTCGACTGACTCCACAAACCAACATGAGTCTTTTCAGTTTGTTTTGTCCTCACTCGCACGTTTTTATGAAAACATCCCAGAAGGTCACCCATCCAAAGATTACTCCAAGTCAAACATGCTTAACTGTGGAGTTCTTATGAAAGGAACCATCTTATTCCGATGTTAATTCGGTTGATGAGAAGCTGCCAGGAGCCGCTCATTGTCATGCCTTGTGCACCGGTGATCACTCCCCGCCCTCGTCAGCCGTGAGCGTTACATGCCCACCAGCTTATGCTTGATTCGTCCCCGAACCACATCGTACTAGGAGAGGTATGCTCTTATACCACTTGTAACATCCCAAACGATTTTCAGGATTGCCGACTGACCCCACAAACCAACATGAGTTTTTCAGCGTGTGGAAACTTCCCAGAAGGTCACCCATCCAAAGACTACTTCAAGTCAAGCACACTTAACTGTGGAGTTCTTATGGAATGGACTACCGAAAAGAAGATGCATCTTGTTTGTACTTGTTTTTCATCTTTGCACATGACTAGATCAGTATTTTACACTATGCTTATTATACAACGCTTTTAGCCGCCGCTATAAACCAAACTGCTATTTTTTACCAAGTTTAAAACGGTAGTTATTTTTAGTATATAATGGCAGTTTTCAACGCCAGAATGAACATTTTTTTTACTAAAAAAACAAAATTATGGTAGTTTTGACGCAGTAATTACTCCATTTTAAAAAAAAAAAATGGATGCAATTTTTTTTTCTCTACTGAAACAAATTATTATTACTCATTAGAAAAGCAATATATTAATATAGCAGATTGAGCACAAGCAATGCAAATTATAGTGGCTAGGATGATCAACAAGATGCACGAATAGAGCCAACAAAACAACACTAATGCAGACTCCAACAAAAAATGCAGAGACCACAACGACACTAGGAAAACCAATAGTGAGGCAACATATTACTTCATTGCCAAGACATATTAACTCCATATTTTCCAACAAATAAAAGCCAAGACAGTTTTTGCTTTTAAAATAACTTATTTCTATTCCACTTTTAGAATTACTTCAGTGTAACTTATTTCCATTCCGCTGAAATTACTGACAACCAAGATATATTTTTCAATCTTTTCCAATGTTTCCCTTTAAATTGACTTCCATGTTGTATGAATTGATTCAAGTAGATATCTGCACGAACACCTTCAACTCCCAACTAGCTGTAAAACATAGTGCATACAGAATTAGCAAACGAGCACGAAATTAATTTGTTATGCAAGGTACAATTACAAAGTTGAAGTGTATTAAAGCTAAATGCAAATGATTGAAGTGTATTCAAGCTAAGTGCAAAGATTTACACTCTAGAGTACAAATAGCTAAAATTGCCATTGTTTTTACTGCTAAATCACTCCAAAGACAATTTAATTCTCTCAAATAAGTCATTTATGTCAGCAACTTCTCTTGCAAAATTGATATTATTTCTGTGATTCTAGAGACCCCAATTTGTTGTCCGCCATATCAATAAATATTTACCACCACCTTTTCTACTTTTTAAAGTGTTGTAATGTTTGAGAAGCAGAGGGAAAAAACCCAGCCCAATAGAGCCTCTATAAGTAAAAGGAATTACACATTGGAAGAAATACTAGCTAAGAAAATTAAGTAAATTTAACTATCATTTATGGGTCATGCTAATAAGTGCACTTGAGGCATTTGTTAAGGATTCAAAACTAGAAATGATTGATGAAATTTAGGTAGAAAAAAATTACTTTTTGTTGTTTTAATATGTTGAATGCACAATTTCCAAGATAAAGTTTCTATTTTAAACTTCTTAACAAATGCCCTAAAGGCACTTGTTAGCATTTCCTATCATTTATTCATGAAGTGTTCCAAACAAAGAAATAATTTAATTTCAATAATGAAACATTGTTGAAAGAAATTCAAGTGAGTGTGGTTAATGTCAAATCCACTAAAAATGAGTTAAGTGAGTGATTTATAAGATATTTTATGTATCCATTAATGTATCCTAATTTCACCAATCTAGTATGCTTTTATCAAAGGGAGAAAACTAATGAATGAGGTAGTGGCGGTAATAATGTATTATCTTCTCCTTATAGGACTTGTTCTAAGGTAGCCCATTGCTCAACCTGGTGGAAAGAAGTTTTTTTTCTAGGATCCCATATCGACTCTACCTCGGATTAGTTCTCAGATGGAGCTGTGAAGGTGATTGGTAATATTCTATGGACTTCCTTTTGATTTGATGTATGGGTTTGAGATATGTACTTGAAATAAAGCTTTCCCAGGTTGTTTCTCACGTCAGATTAGCAAAATTTGGGTGAGTCAATTAGGTCGGTAAAAAAGTGAAAGATGGACTTGGGCACTTAAATTGAAGATGCTACTTTTTTTTTTTTTTTATAGGAAGAGAAGCATACATTTTGAGAAACTCCAAAACAGGACCTTCTAGCAATGATGCAATATTAAAGAGTGTTTCACAATTTGAAAACTCCTTGGGGTGATTTATCACCTAAGAGCAGGAAATTGGGGTGGATAAGGATTAGAGCTCTAAGGATGCTGTTGAAAATTTTAGGACATTCACTCCCTTTGTCTCAAGAAAACCGAAAAAAGCAAAATAGGTTGCAACAACCAAAAAAGAAAGGAATGAATATATAGAAACCCGTTCCAAGAGGGGTGTTCCCAAAGATTATCACAAATGCAGCTGTTATTCCCAAACAATAGAGTAATTCAACTTTTTAACAAGTCATCTTTCAAATGTTTATTTTTTGGATCACGTCGTCAAGGTTGAGCTACTATTTCTGACCAGAGGGTTTGTTGATTTGAATTCCTAGTCTCATTAGGTTGGTTCTCTTTACTGATAGATTTGGATTAGCCTTTAGTTGGTATCCTTTCTAGCAGTGGTGGAGCCCTTCATTGGCTGGCTCACCCGAAAAAAATTAACAACAATATGTCCATTTAGAGAGATTTTTTAAAAAAAATTGCGAAGATTTTAGTTTTCGACAAATCCAAATCCCCGTAAAGTGAAGAAGTGACGACCCATAAAAATTAAAAATCATAAGTCTATTTTGCGAGAATTTAAACAAATTTTCTACAGTTTTAGTTTTTAGCAGTTTCAAAAGTGGCATACTTGATTTTTGTCAAGTTTATATTTGGCTTGTTAGCAGAGATTTACAGACGTTCTAATTTGCGAAGGTTTCAAACCTCCCTTATATTGTTTTGTCAATTGAAAATTCCTCCAATTAACAATTGTATTATAAAAAAAACAGTTTTATAATTTAAGAAGTTGTAAAATATGTAATTCATTTTTTTTAAAGTACTCACCCAAATTTTTTAGCCAAACTCCGCCACTTCAACTTCGTGCTTAATGCTTATTACAACTTTAATTTTATGTTTATATATTATGGTTTATTTTTGTGTCCCATCCGAGTTTTCTTTTCTGGCTCCGCTGCTTTCTAGCTATTTGTTTCTTGTTTTTTTTGGGTTTTGACATTTGTCCCCTCCAATTTTTCTTTGTATTCCTTTTTCTTTTTTCAATAATACTCTTGCTTTATCCAAAAATAAAAGATAGAGACTAGACAAGAACAAAACAGTGAATATCCCAAGTAAAAGGTGATGTTTGCAAAGCTTGCAACCACTCTTTGATATTATCGTTTCACAAGTTACAAGAGTAGGAACCGCAAATAGCTAGCTAGATCAAGTAAGTTAAAATGCATGCCAATTATTAAGTTCGAATTGTTGAAGACAAGGGAACATCGTGTCTTCCTATCCTTATCCTTATATATAGCACACCACACAAGCAATTCTCACCAGAAATAAAACATAATTTCCACTTATATTAAGCAAACATGGCTTCATCTGCTCTTAAATTCAACACAATCTTTCTGTTTCTGAGCCTTGCACTCATCCTTTTCTCCACACTGGGTACGACTATATGATTATTAATGTGAATGTGTGGTGGGGTGTGGGGTTGTTTAGAGATCAATTAACTTATTTCAAAAAATCTTGGTACGTAGATATAGTTAGTTTGCCTATTACTATAGCCTATAGGAATTGGATTTCATCAAATGAACCGTTGACTATGGTATTATAATAATATCATGTACATTGATTTATAATAATAATATAATGATGTAATTGAATTCTTTTAAAATTCTAGTGTATGTATTATTCTTTTTTGTAAAGTATTCCAGGCAAACTATTAGATGTGTATGCATTCCTCAAATAGGATTCTATACAATGCTTTGTGGGAGTTCAAATAGCCTTTTTTGCTACACTCCGTTGATGTATTTTTAAAATTGATTGCATGCATGTTTAATTTAACGGTATGATGAAGTGTTCTCTTTTCCCTTTTTTTTTTTTTGGTTCATTCGTGTGCAGAGGTACAAGGAAATATTTGTCAAAGGAAAAGCAAAACATGGTCAGGGCCATGTTTAGACACCGGAAACTGTAAAAATCAGTGCATCAATAAGGAACCACCGGCTACATTTGGAGCATGTCACCGTGATGGCATTGGATTTGCTTGCTTCTGTTACTTCAACTGCTGATCAAATCAACATAAAATTTCTGCTCAAGCAATGTGATTCTACTTATAAAGTTATAATTATCATAATAAGAAATAATGGGAGCTAGGAAATGTTCTATTTCCTTTCTTGTACCCGTTTTGCATCTCTGCACATGACAGAGATCAATATCTTACTTTATGTTTACCTTAATTTCATTCAATAATGATACAAAAATTTCAGTGTAAGTGATTAATCTCAAAACGATTTAAAATGAATAGTTGAAAGTTTAATAGAACTTTTGGTGTCCGAAGTTTCTTAATTTGGTGATTTTGCCCCCTACAATTTTTTAGCGATTTGAACCTTCATATTTACCTCCTTTTTTATTTCAAGGTCCTTCATAAGATTTCCCTAATTTTACGTTGACGTCTTTATTTTTATAATCTGACATCCTTGTCATTTTGTCAGTGTGGATATTAAAAAAAATTTTTTTTGAAATAAATTGAAATGAAGACAGAACACGTGAGTTATTCACTTTCCATCTTAATTAATACTCATTGGCAAACCCAAACCCAGTACCCCAAGGCCTGCAGAGGCTCCTAAACAATACTTATGCATGGACAGGCAAGGTATGAATAATCACAAGGTTTGGAAAGGCTTCTGAAGAATATATATACTCAGGCCCAGAGAGGCAAATTATGAATACTCGTAGTGTTTGGAGAAGCAGAGCAAATAATACAGTTAGTTATTTGATTAAGTCTTTCTCGAGAAAATGTTGGTGATTTTCAAAATAATGGAATCACTTAAGAACCAAAAGTTGTAACTCTTCATTGTTTGGGTTCCAAAAGTTGTAACTCTTCATGGGAATCATTCATATACATTGGAACATTATTATTTAATGATAGATAATGAACCATAGCATTGATTCAAGTCAAAAATCTGATGTATATGATCATAACCTTTGGCAAAGGGGTGCTTTCTCTCATGTGAAGGGTCATATGATGCACTATAAATGCTTGACATTTGGGCATCATTAGGCATACGAATTTTGCTACATTAATAGCATAATTCTCCCTCATTCTCTTATTCTAAATCTTCCATCAATTCTCTAATGCATGAGTGAATTGCTGGAACCATAAATCTGTAAAATATTGTTAAGAGATAAGCTTGGTGTGATTGTGCAATACACATCAAGGAACTCATAGTATCCTGAAGGGGATTCGCTGGTCATTGATGTTGCATCCAATATACAGTTATTGGTGGGAGCGAATCGAACCTAAAGGTTAGTGTGACAACCCCATACGCTTTAAGTTTTACGTGCATAACCATTAAACTTTTCAGATTTAAGGTGCAACAGCCTCTTCCTAACAAACAAGATTTCTAACAGAGAATGAAAAATCACTTAAGGATGCAAGACAAGAGAACGATCTCAAATTGAACAGAACTTTCTCAAGCAAAGAGGGACACCATGCAAGTCAAATATGTATGCATAAAATCTTTTATGCCAAGGACAAAAACATCTTCAATATGAATCAAGATTTGGGAATGTTGTATTTAAGGATTCATTTAATCTTTAAGGAAGACCTTTCTATGATGGAAGAAATTCAAACTTGATGATGAACAAGCATATAAACAAAATAACTTTATTAATATCAAGAGTTAGTTTGGACCAATAGGAAGACAATAACACATGAGAAACGAGGAAGAAGTGGTCCATGTTTTAGGCAAAGATTTGGAGGCATATCTAACTTTTGTTACCATCACTACAAGGCAAAGGTACTACAAAATGGCTTACTTTGTGTACAAGCCTCAACATGACATAAGGAAAAGCGCTAACATTTATCCCTTATCAGGCTCCAAAGAAGAAGAAGGAAATATACAACTGTGAATATAGCAATAGATTGCATTAACAAAAAAAATTCCATGTACGCTTGCTTGACAACTCCACTCATCCCCTTCTTCGACATCTGAATAAGGAGAATCAAGTTCATAAGCATTTTGAATCTTTCTTCTTCCCACACAATGAAAAGCCTCCAGCACTTAACTTTCCAATGCCAAGTACTATCTGACCACTCCCCATCTCCAAAATCAAGCAACTTTGATGTTGTGATAAAGCAAACATCAATTTTATAACAGGTGAGTTTTAGAACGGGCTCTCCACACCACAAATCAATTTTTTTACGACTACCACAACCAATTTTTTTACTAACCACACCCGAAACCAATCTGACCTCCTATTAAAAGATAAATCTCGGTTGGTAACTATCTCAATTCCACACCTGTCCATAAACACCCTCTTCCATAACAAGTCCCCATCCACTAATAACCTCCACTTCCACTTAAAAACAACGCTTTATTGAAGAGTTTTAAATCCTTCACTCCTAGCCCATTATATATTTTCGGCCTACAAACATCCCTCCATTTTACCGAACAAGTTTTTTCTCCCCTGACACCCGTCCCCGCAAAGAATTTCGTCCAAGCCTTGCAATCTTCTACCAAAAACATATTAGCATTTTAAGGAACAACATAAAGAAAATTTTGAAAGATCCACTGAGTTATTGGGTACGTCACTCTTCCACCGAGGCTTATGAATCTATCCCTCCAAGCATTTAACCGTTTTTCCAAGAAAATTGCTTTTGACACTTTGATGTCTAGCGGAAAGCAAGTATCGTTTTTATATCGTTCCACAGGGATTAACGTGATATCATAAACCGTTCAACGTCGATTATCGTTTTAAGTTAGGGTTTAACCTTTTTTATACTACACTACTCAACATTTAAAAACATAATAAATAAATAGTAGAGTAATAGGACATAGAAGGTGTTAGGATTAACGTTCATCAATCAAACATCGTTTATATTCGATTGATTATAAATACGGATTCTAGCTTTTTCTTATATATGACATTATTACGTATTGTTCAACAACGTCATTGATTTCCCAAATGACGTCGTGAGATCGATCGTATCATTTAATCGATGATTTCTCAATCTATTAAACGATTCAAAAGCTTTATGATCCAATACTTTAATGTAATTATCAAAACCAAATCTCATTTCTAGAATTTCTTATCTTGATAGAATATCATTCTAAACCTAGATTCAAAAGTCTTTTTCAACAACATTTAAATCAAATATAAGATTGAAAAGCAAGAAGAAATTCAATGGTATATAAAAATGCTAGAATCATATATTTAATAACCAAAAGTTTACAACATGGAATGATTGATTACCTATTAATCCCAACAAAGGAGATTAGTTGATCATTGTCATGACAACTATTGCAAAATAAGAAAGGAAGATGAAGATATATTGAGGCTTGATTTCTCAAAGCTTCTTAATGTCTTCTTCAATCCAAATCAATTTGCTATTTGAAGTTTTTCTCCTTCTATGCCTATTCTCTCTCTTAGATAACAACTATTTTGAGCTCTGGAAAATATTAAATCTGATAAAAAACTATCTATCTAAAAAATAAGCTTCAAAATACATTTATATGCTGAGAAAATGCACGCTCGCTACAAGCGACCAGCCTGTCGCTTGTAGCGAGGAAGTCAACTGGCCAATCCAAGAGCTCCACGTCATCCATCAGCATTAAACCGCCCTCTGGTCGCTGTAGCGACAAGGTCTGTCGCTACAAGCGATGGATCTTTGAAATTCCCTGCCTAGGCTCGCTTCAAGCGTCCAGTTCATCGCTTCAAGCGATGAACTCTTGATAATCCCTGCCTAAGCTCGCTTCTAGCGATGGAAGCTGCGCTTCAAGCGATGAAAACCTGGAAATCCCTGCCTATCCTCGCTACTAGCGATGGCTTCTGCGCTTGTAGCGATGGCATCAAGAAAAGCTTCATATCTTTGCATCAATCAGGTCCAAGCATGTATTTCCTGCATAATCACATGGGGTAAGGCTTAGGATCACAAATATTGTATTTTTAACACAAATATGCTCTAATCCTAAGGTAACTTGTAAAACAAGTAATCATAAGTGCCCTAAATTGTACCAAAAGATAACAACTTTTAGGCACTTATCAAACTTCATAGAAAGCTAAGAAACAACAGTAATTTACGTTTTTAACCCCATCAGTAGTTAACTGCCGATGGGAAGCAATCCGGCGGCAGCTAACTACCGATGGGAAGGAAACCAGCGGCAGTTAGCTGTCGTTACCATGTTTTGCCTATATTTTCCAAAACATCACATTTTTTCATCTTAATGTGAACAAAAACGATAAAATGAGTGAACAAAAACGATAAAATGACATGCGATTAAAGTGAAAAAGCTAAAAATAACAAAAAAAAAGTAATTAGATTTGACACATAACTTATTTATGGAATTTTTTTTAGTTTTTAAGAGGAGTAGTGAGGTTGGAGAAGGTTGTCATAACATTGTATGTTTGAAGACCTTCTCCATCATCATCACGCATCTTAAAACTGCTTACGCCTCTATATTCAAAACAAAAAAAAATAACATCATAAGAAGTGGGAAGTGTTTATGTTGGTGGTTTTTTGTTTAGTTTTTAAGAGGAGTAGGGATGAAAGAGAAGGCGTTCGAACACATTCACTCCCATCCCCACACATCTTATAAACTGTAGATGCGTTGAGTATAGATTGTGAAAGAAACACTGCCTATTTATAGAACTTTTTGCGGGTTTTAGACCACAGAAAGTGTAGGTGGAACCCCATCCACTCAAAATAAAGTGCATCAGCAGCTAACTGCCGCTGGTTTCCTTTCCATCGACAGTTAGTTGCCGCCAGATGTTACCTTCCCATCAGCAGTTAGCTGCCGCCGGATTGCTTCCCATCGGCAGTTAACTACCGATGGGGTTAAGAATGTAAATTACTAGTGTTTCTTAACTTTTTATGAAGTGTCAAAAGCAATTTTCTTTTTCCAATAACCTCCACTACCAGATCCAAAGTAAATGCCATCATTGGGTTAGCATCCACTAGAAGCCCAAGATAAGCAAATGGAATCTTGCCAAGTTTGCGATTCAAGTGGCCGCCAACTCCATAAAATGGAATCTTTGATATAATCGTTTCACAAGTTACAAGAGGAGGAGCAGCAAAATAGCAAGATCGAGTAAGTTAAAAGCAAGCAAATTATTAATGAAGATTAATTTCTTCTGTTCAATTTGCGGAATACTCCTTGTATATATATAATACACACACACTCACACACTTGATCATATGGAACAAAACATCATTTGCATTTACATTAAGCAAGCATGACTTCCTCTGCTCGTAAATTCTACACAATCTTTCTTTTTCTGAGCTTTGCACTCCTCCTTTTCTCCACATTGGGTACGTCTTTATGATTCAGCTATATAAATAAATATGTGGTAGAAATATCAATTTATTTTGTTAAAAAATCTTGGTATTCCTTAAAAACAATCTTGGTACAGTTAGTTTGCATATTAATTACCATGGCTATGAATTTCAACTAATGAACATTTGACTATCATCTATACTATATATAAAGAGAATAGGGAGACTTTGGAAAGATTTTAGGCGGACTCTTGTGTTATTTCAATTATACCCTTAAACAAATTTTTCTATAATAATGTTATATCATTGGTGTTATTAAAAAGATAAATATGGTTTGTTATATTAAAAAGATATATTTTTTGTTATATTTATTATATTATTGTTGTCATTGAAAAAGATAAATATGATTTGTTGAGTTTGTTACATTTGAAAGTCACAAATATTTATACTTATAATACTTATAATTTTAATCTATATAAAATTTTTTATATAAAATATCGTTTGTAATTTACACTCAAAATTTCTATAAAAGATCGTTGATAATATACACGCGTTAGCGCAATAAAAAGAGATGAAAGATGGACACTTTTCTGCTAGTATGATGTTATGTTAATATCATGTACATCAAACTTTAGAAAAAACTATCATCATATATAAATATGCAATAGTATTTTATTGAAAAACAAAAATTAGGTTTCCCCCAAAGGTATTACTCTTATTTGAGGCTCAACATTTGTTGTCTCTCTCAGACAATTTTAGAGCTTGTGTATGTCATTTTGTGAGAATCTAGTTATTTCCGTTATACCTCTGTTGATATATTTTTTGAAAATTGATTATACATTTTAAGGAAATTGTTTGAAATATTATGAGTTTTAATAATGGGTTTTGCTAACCATTTTTCTAAAGGTATGTGTTAAAAAATCTATTAGTAGAAACTTTTTCTTGAAAATACAAAAGTTTAGCTTAACTTAGAATGAAGTGTTATCTTCTCACCCTTTTTTTTTTGGTTCGTTCGAGTGTAGAGGTACAAGCCAATATTTGTCAGAGGCGCAGCAAAACATGGCATAGACCATGTCCAGCTCGAAACACTGTAAAATGTGAAAATCACTGCATCAATAAGGAACACGCATTTTTTGGGTCTTGTCAGCCTGATGATGACTTCAAACTTGCTTGCTTCTGTTACTTCGGATGCTGACAAAATCAACACTACCTTTCTGTTCAACCAATGTTATTATGTTTGTAATAATTTTAATGTAATAAAATATAATGGGATTTAGAAAATGTTATCCGATCAATTTATATGAGATATTTGAATCAACAAAAATTAACGTAAATGGTTCAAAATTTGATCCATATGCATCAATTTTTCGACTCAAATGTCACTTATAAATATGATCGAAAGACGTGTTTCATTTCTTGCACTTGTTTTGTATCTCTTCACATACCTAAGATCAATATCTTATTCTATCTATGCATACCTTAATTTCAATACCAAAATATTATTAAATGAAATTTAAGTGTGAATTAATAATTTATCTCAAATAGATTAAAAATGAGTTAAAAGAATGATATATAATTATCCATATACTTAATGCTTTAAAGATTGAACAACAGAAAGATGGTGCATTGGTATGTAATTTACTACCAGAGGAAGACATGCTTGCTAAATGGAAACGATTATTTTATTCCTTGTTAGAGATTACTCGAATGTGTTTGTAGAATATAGAGTCAAAGATACTATGATGCGTTTGTCTTTAAGAATAACTTGCATTGCTTGTATCGCTCTTTACTTTTCAATATTCATTGTTTTTATTTTTGTTTTTCTTGTGTGGCTTCTACCTTGTTGTGTAGGTACATTCGAAACAAAATCGAAGTAAAATAAACTAAGCACTTATCACTTATTAACGTAATTAGTTATTTGTCTCATAAGTCTTATCTCAACTGGTAAAAATGCCGAAATTGTTATACCGGACGTCATGATCGCGGTTCGAACCACGACACTTCCACTTGTGTGTGTGTGAGTTTATGATGTCTCATTTCGATTATCTACCCAAAAAAAACATAATTAGTTTTTTTTTGCTCAAAAAAAAAATTAGTTTTTTTAAGGAATTATATATTAAGTTAATTATTTTTTAAGAGGTTATTGAGATAATTAGTTATTTACATGTACTCTTGTTAATATCATTTAAAAGTTCAACTTCATTATCTAAATTATCACTTATCTCATTTTATTTCATTTCGAGCGGTGATAGATAGACCCCTATGTGGTATGAGAGCGATTTTGTCTATTGAAAAAAAAAATGAGGGATAATTTTGTCCAACACAAAATTAGTCTCCGACAAGAAAATGAGTCTCCAACAAAATTTCATAATTTTTTCCATAAATAAAAATTATAAGTTCATTATAATGATGTGGTAGCCATGTTAGATATTATTTTGGTTTTCAATTTTTAAAATCTAATAATTTATTTTCTTAAATAAATATATAATTACATTTTAAAAAAATTACCTTAACATATAATCTAAAGGGTGATAGAACCATTCATAAAAAGGTCATGGTGGACCATTTTCCCCCTCGTAAAAACACTTACAAGACAGGTTTTTGTACGGAATCTACAACCTCCACCACTTTTATAGACTTCGCACAGAAGATGTGATCCTTCCTAGCCTTTCATATTAACCATAAAATTGTATGTAACAACAACCCTTTAATTCCCTTCCTCTCCCGTTCCTGAGAAAGAAAGCTATTAAAAAAGTAAAAAAGGTTCACCGGGAGCACAATCATGACTCCAAACCAATTAATATTTCATACCAAATAGCACTCACGTTTATTAAACAAATGATCTTTCATTTTCGACAACTACACACACCACACATAACTAGGCTCCTCACTACCAAAAACACCTAGTTTGAATAAATTTTCTCTTGCAGGAAGGTGTTTCAAGAGCATTTTCCAAGAGAAAACAATCACCTTTGATGGGCGTAGTTATCCCATAAAAGTGCTAACATTTCACCCTTATTAGACTCCAAAGAAAAAGAAGGAAATATACAATTGCGAAGATAGTGATAGATTGCATTAACAGAAAAAAAAATACCCTGTGCGCTTGCTTGACAACTCCAATCCTATTTCGACAATTGAATAAGGAGAATTAAGTCCATAAGCATTTTGAATCTTTCTTCTTACCACACAAAGAACGGCCGCCTCCACCTAACCTTCCAGCGCCAAACACTATCCGACCATCGCCCATCTCCAAAATGAGGCAACATTGTTGTTGTGATAGCCAACTATCCGACCACTCCCCTATCTCCAAAATGAGGCAAAATTGTTGTTGTGATAAAGCAAAAAGACACGGAAAGGCGAGGTTTAGAATGGGCTCTCCACACCACAAATCATGCCAAAATCGGGTCCCTGGACCACAACCAATTTTATTTACTAACCACACCTCGGAAAAAATCCAACCTCCTACCGGACACCTCCTAAACTATATACATCATTCCCCCATATAAAGAAGCCGCATTCAGTCTATTAAAAATTGATAAATGAGTGTCATCGGTAACTATCTCATTTTCATAACTTGCTATCATCACCCTTTTCCATAACGAATCCCCCACCAATAACCTCCACTTAGACAACAACGCTTTATTGAAGAGTTTTAACCCTTAAGTCCTAGCCCACCATATATTTTTGGCCTTCAAACATCCCCCATTTTACCTAGGGGTGTTCATGGTTCATGAACTGCACTCAACTGAACCATATAAATGGTTTGGCTCAGTTCATAAAATCCACTTTAATAAAAATTGGTTAATTCTTAAAAACAGTTCCAATCCAGTTTAGAACCGGTTCAGAACCGCTTTATAGTTTTAAACAGGTTTACTTATTTTTAACTGGTTTTGAACCAGTTTTCTTACTGAACCCGATTATTCTTGAACTGGTTTTCAAACCGGATTTTAGTTATTGTTTTAAAAAAAAAAACCATTTTTCAGTGACATGTTGAAGCAGTATTTCATACAACAAAAGTAAGTATTTTCTATTATCGTCTCCTCAGGGATTGGTGCCTTACTTCGAACCTTTCAACAATCGGTATTGTTTTGAGTTAAGGGTTTATACGATTGGTTTCATAAACTAACAGAATTTAAATGCGGGAATTAAAACGACAAAGAATTAGGGAATAAAAGCGTTGAGATTAAAGTTCATCAATCTTGCAAAGAATGTAATAAATAAATCATGCATATGAATTTAGCGTTTTAGCGTAAATATCACGTATCGCTCTACAATATCATTGATTTCCCAAATGACATCGTGAGATCGATCGTATCGTTTAATCGACGATTTCCCAATCAATCAAACGATCCGAAAGCATTACGATCCGAAACTTTGTGCGATTATCAAAACCCAAATCCATTTCTAGATTTTCTTATTTTGATAGAAGATTATTCTTAAACATAGATTCAAAAGTATTTGTCAATAACATTTGAATCAATCATGAGAATGAAAAGCAAGAATAATTTCATAAACATATAAATTGCTAAACCATATATTCACATAATTATTCATTACAATCAAAGCTAGAAAGATTACCTCTAATCCCAACAAAGGGATGTTAGTTGCTCATTTTCATGGCAACTATGCAAAAGTGAAGAGAAAAGATGAAGATACAAACCAAGTCTTGATTTCCCAAAGCCTTGATTGATTTCCACTACCCAATCACTTTTGATCTTTGAAGATCACTACTTCTAACCCTAATTACTAAGTCCTAATGATTACTGGACGAAAATATATGCTATCTATGAATATATTATTAAGACTGAAAAGAAAGCTTAAATACTAAAACTGAAAGTAACAGTTTCGCTCAGCGATACGTATCATCGCTCAGCGAGCAATTCAAAACAGCCAATAGAGATCTGCCACGTCATCTTCTACAGTTAGACCGCCTTGATGATGTCGCTGAGCGATCCAAAATATCGCTGGGCGAAAACAGCTTCCCCTGTTCCAGAAAATCCCTGTCTTGAATCGCCAAGCTTTCGCTGTAGGATCGCTAGGCGAAATATCTCTGCCTGGTTTCGCTCAGCATTCGCCCTAGGATCGCTAGGCGATTGTCTTCATGCTTCATTCAATAATCTTTGATGTTTTCAGGTCCTGGCTTGCTTTTTCCTACACAAATGGGGAAGAATGAGATATACAAAGAATAATTGGCATTTATTCATAAATTCCATGCTTTTCCTAAGATAACTTGCACAACAAGTAATTAAAAGGCATTATAAAAGACATGGATTTATTCATAATTTGCCACTTATCAAATACTCCCCAACTTAGTTCTTTGTTTGTCCTCAAACAAAAGATTCAAAATAATTGGAAAAACAAGGCTTTGGACAAAGTTAAGCATGAGGCAAAAATTTCAAAAATGGAAGAAAAGATTTTCAGGTGAATGATTCAACTTTGATATCGCGAGCAATAGTAAAGTTTCTCATTCCACTAAATACATACCATGATTGTGACATAGTCCTAAGCACAAAGTTTATATCTCACAATTCTTGGCAAACAAAATATTTAACTTTGAACCAACCTAACACACTTCTATATAAAAGTAGATGAACATGTTGAACATTTGTAAGGGTTATGAACACTCATCCAATAAACATGATAACATACAATCAAATTATGTGTCCATCTAATTATCCTTTCCAAAAGCATAAAAGGCATCGATCAAAAGGTCTTTCAGGGTTGTAATTGGGCTAGGTTACAAAAGAATTGTCATATGTGGGATATTTGAATTCAAATGGCCAAGCAAAAGGAAACATTCAATCTAATTACAATTTCCTTCTTTTTCCAACACAACACTTGGTGAATTTCATTCATTCTTATTCTTGATTGATTCTTGACAACTTTTCTCTTTTTTTTTTTTTTCTTTGAAATCTTGCAAACCTTTTCATTTTTTTTTCTCTTTTCTTTTTCTTGGTTTGCTTTTCTTTCTTTTTTCTTTTCTTTGTTGTCAAGATCAAATAACACCATTCACCTTTATATTGACTTAAACATAACCTCCCTTTCTCCCCAACTTATTTCAGTGATACCCTAATCGAATGTTCCTTTGTTATTATGGCAAAGGTCAATAAAAACGACGGATAAGGGTTCAAAAGAAAACAACAATCAGAATTTAATAAAGAGTTAACTGTGACTGAATTTTTTTTTACAAACTCCGGCAATTTAAATAAGCAGATGAGCTTATTAAATTGACAGTCCACAGTTAACAATTCTGATTCCATTAGGCTCAGCTGGGTTAACAGATACTCACACATCTCACAGGGTAGGTTCATTTGGTCAAGTATTTCTCTCAATTTCAAAAAATTGCCTTGATCATTTCAATGCTCTTATACAAATTAAAACAACAACAGATTTAACATAATATAACTGAGTTAAACATGGTATTGGTCTCCTGCATATATATACATTGGTTGAGGATTCCTCACATTTTTGGCTAGTTCTACATTGGTTCAAACGTAAATATGTGCTTACTTAAAACTGAGTAACATAAAAATTGTGTGCAAAGGACTCATTTCACAATCAAGTATATACCTAGAAAAACAAGAAACGAGTACCTTAACTGCGCGCTTTATCACTAACTTTTTATCATTATCACTCACCTGATCTTTTGCTCACAGCTTTGGCTTAGTTCAAGCATTAAGCATTAAGTATTTGAACAGGGTTCACACAATTGAAAATTAACTATACTAACTAAAACATGATACTAAAATAAATAACTATAACACACAAAATTAACATAAAACATAAACTTAAACAACTTGTACCATAAGTACATAATATTCAAAGTACAGAATTGAAATACGAAAATAAAAGTACGGAAGCAAAGTACAAAACAAAATACAGAAACAGAGTACGGGAATTCAGTAATACAAGCCATGGTATTGTTCAGACAATCCAAAAAAATAAATGACTGAAAGCTTTAAATGGAATATATCACTGTATGCGCATGCTTTCAAGTCATTGTCTTGCTCCCAGCTCAATCCTCCATCTCCTCATCACTCGCAGTCTCCTCATCTGAACCCTCAGCTGCTACAACATCATCATCAGCAGCAACTGCATCATCATCATCATCAGCAACCGCAGCACCTGCAGCTCCACTGCCCCCTCCATAATAGAATGGCCTGTCCCCAGGGTAGTTCACATAGGAGCGATACTGATCTGGGGTCATCACCTGCTGAGCAGAGTCTGATGGAGCACCCCAATGCTGCTGCATACGGTAGAGCGACTCCTGGATACCCAGCTGACCTCTGTAGTGTGCCTCCATAGCGTCCCAAGTATAACTCTGATACCTAGGATCCCACTGGTGAATCTGAGGCTGCTGTGGCTGTGGTGGCTGCTCCTGTGCTTGTGATGATTCAGGCTGATCTTATGTTTGGTGGTGGGTTCTTCTGACTGGCCTCCCCTCATTGTGTCGGGCAATATAAGCATCATCCACCGGGTTTACTATCTGCTCATGGATTTGTGGTGGGAGGACAATGCGTGCTTGCTGGCATAGGCCCATAATCAGTCCGGGGAAGGCAAGTGGACACTTAGCAGTGGTTATGCCACTCATTGCAACTGTCTTAAGTTCCTTTGCAATGATCCTGGCAACGTCCACTTTCTTCCCAGCTAGGATACAGTAAATGAGGGGGGTGACATCCAATGTGGTTGAGGACATATGGCTTTTGGGTCGGATGTTGTGTAGGATTAGGTTGAGGATCACCTGAGCTGGCATTGTCATGTCCTGCTTCAATGCCCTAAAAGGTCTCCCAGATGCATTCAGATCATAATCCTTACCCTCCTTGAAAATAGCCTTCTTAATCTCTTCGTGGTCCCAGTGGCCACGAGCTTGCTGAGCATGGAACTCACACAAACGCTCAGATTCCATGGGGGGAATTGGGTTTCCAAGGTAGGCATTGATGGCGGGTCGGTGAAATTTCACGACATGGCCACGGACAAAAGTTTGGAACTCAAAAGGGTCCTCAGGGTTGTCAGGGATTGCATTCGCATAGAACTCCCTCACAATATCAGCGTTGATATTTGTCGGAGGACTTACCAAAGTCTCCCACTTCCTACTCTCAAAAATCCCCAAAATGCCTGTGTATTTTCCTTGAGGACTGATAATGAACTCTTTTTCATGCAAGAACTTCCTCTTAAGCAGCTCCTGGTACCTTGCGGCGTGGTGTGCGCTCCGGAAGCGACTCGCATCGAATGGAGCGGATGCTCGAGAAGATCCTTCTCCGGCTTTCCTTTTGCTTCCGGTTGATTTGGATTTAGGTGCCATGCTGCAAAACAATCAGGAAAAACACACAGAACAAATATATAGATAGAGGTTAGTATAAAATCAAACTGAAAAACTCAGAGCAAAAATTAAAAATTTTAAAATTTTCTGGAGAAAATCGCTAAGCGACCACAAAATCGCTAGGCGAAAATGTTCATCATTTCTGGGTTTTCCAGATGAACTTTCGCCTAGGCGATCGTATTTTCGCTAGGCGAAAATACGCAGAAATTGAAAAATTTTAAGAAAATCTCTCTGAACTACCTCTAATCACTAAACAACACACCCATTAATCTCAGAAATGAATTACAATAACAACTATGGCATGCAAACATCATAAACCCAAGTTTATTTCGAATTTACACAAAATGGGTTTTTCAAAAAGTGATTCAAAAATCTGATTTTTGCATGGCAATCGTGTTGTTATTCTAGTTCATATCTAATCTAAACTAATTTCTTCCCTAACCAGCATTCTAAACACAAAAAATCATAACAAAAACAACCTATTCAATCAAATCTAACATTTAACCCAAATTCGAAAATTCAAAAGAAAGCAAGAATAAAGATCAAACCTGTTGATTAAGAGTGATATGCAGAGATGAAATGCAGTGCTTTCTTAATCTGGCTTGGATTTGTTTTTGGGTTAAAATATTTTTAGAGGAATTTGAAAGGTTTAGTAAGGTTTTTGTGAGAAATGATGGAAGAAATGGTTAGAATGAAAGCCAAAACGTGTTTTTGGTTTACTGGGGTGGTTGGGAACGGTTGGGAGTCATAATGGTGGAGAGAGGGTTGACTGGCTTTGGAAACAGGAACTGTCTGTCTTCGTATTTTCGCTGAGCGAACGTTTCCTCGCTAGGCGAAAATACTGTGGTCAAATTGGTCAAACTGACCTATAAATGTCGCTTAGCGAACGTGTTTTTTTCGCTCAGCGATCCATGACAGGTAAAATTTTTCAGTTCTGAATTTTGGACTGGTTTCTGATTTTGAATGAAAAATGACCTAAACTAAAATGCAAAGCAGTAAAATACTTACAAAGTTGGGGTGCCTCCCAACAAGCGCTTGTTTTACGTCGTTAGCTCGACGCCTTATTCGTTAGGGCGGCCAGAATGAGACGGAAAGCACATCAGCCTTAATACTCCTTTGCTGCGGGAGGAATTCCATGAACTTGAAAAACAGCTGATGTGGAGTCCATAACCTCCCTATCCAAAGTAAGCTGAGCAAGGAACTTAAGCAATCTAAAACCAATTCCAATCCGGCCTTGCTCACTTTCATCCCCTCTTCCTTAGAAGTTTCTTCCTTGTTAAAAAACGGTTCCGGCTTCTCAATCTCCATACTTTCTTCACTATTAACAACACTGGCCTCTTCAGTATCTGACCTTTCTTTAGGAGGTTCATCTTTGTGTGGTATCTCCAATTCTTCCACTAATGGCTCTATACCACATCCTTTAAACATTGGCTCTTCCTCACTCTCATCAACATCATCTTCAACAATCTCTCCGAATTCCAAAGTGGATTGATTGTTGGTCTGAACCTCCATGATTCTTGGTAGATAATTCATTTGAACTTGCAAAACCTCCAATTGGCATGACAATGCTCTTAATCTATGGTTGGTGTTTTGCATGTTGATCATGGATTGTTGCATGAACATATTCAGAACATTCTCTGTTCTTTCCATTTGTTCATCTTCAGACGGATATTGTTGATATTGTTGATAGGTATCATAGTCGTATGGATTATAGTAGTTGAAATAATCATGATGATCAGCCATGATTTCTTTCAATGAGAATCTGAAACACAAATAACTAACAAGAAATTTTTCTTTGCATAACAAAGAGGGTTAATGCCAAACAGTTATATATACAAAAGAAATGAAAGAATATTAACAAGGTATATACAAAAGCTCAAAACACTATCAATTATTGCAATGATCAAAATAACAAAACACTAATCCCCGGCAACGGCGCCATTTTGTTGAAGCAGTATTTCATACAACAAAAGTAAGTATTTTCTATTATCGTCTCCTCAGGGATTGGTGCCTTACTTCGAACCTTTCAACAATCGGTATTGTTTTGAGTTAAGGGTTTATACGATTGGTTTCATAAACTAACAGAATTTAAATGCGGGAATTAAAACGACAAAGAATTAGGGAATAAAAGCGTTGAGATTAAAGTTCATCAATCTTGCAAAGAATGTAATAAATAAATCATGCATATGAATTTAGCGTTTTAGCGTAAATATCACGTATCGCTCTACAATATCATTGATTTCCCAAATGACATCGTGAGATCGATCGTATCGTTTAATCGACGATTTCCCAATCAATCAAACGATCCGAAAGCATTACGATCCGAAACTTTGTGCGATTATCAAAACCCAAATCCATTTCTAGATTTTCTTATTTTGATAGAAGATTATTCTTAAACATAGATTCAAAAGTATTTGTCAATAACATTTGAATCAATCATGAGAATGAAAAGCAAGAATAATTTCATAAACATATAAATTGCTAAACCATATATTCACATAATTATTCATTACAATCAAAGCTAGAAAGATTACCTCTAATCCCAACAAAGGGATGTTAGTTGCTCATTTTCATGGCAACTATGCAAAAGTGAAGAGAAAAGATGAAGATACAAACCAAGTCTTGATTTCCCAAAGCCTTGATTGATTTCCACTACCCAATCACTTTTGATCTTTGAAGATCACTACTTCTAACCCTAATTACTAAGTCCTAATGATTACTGGACGAAAATATATGCTATCTATGAATATATTATTAAGACTGAAAAGAAAGCTTAAATACTAAAACTGAAAGTAACAGTTTCGCTCAGCGATACGTATCATCGCTCAGCGAGCAATTCAAAACAGCCAATAGAGATCTGCCACGTCATCTTCTACAGTTAGACCGCCTTGATGATGTCGCTGAGCGATCCAAAATATCGCTGGGCGAAAACAGCTTCCCCTGTTCCAGAAAATCCCTGTCTTGAATCGCCAAGCTTTCGCTGTAGGATCGCTAGGCGAAATATCTCTGCCTGGTTTCGCTCAGCATTCGCCCTAGGATCGCTAGGCGATTGTCTTCATGCTTCATTCAATAATCTTTGATGTTTTCAGGTCCTGGCTTGCTTTTTCCTACACAAATGGGGAAGAATGAGATATACAAAGAATAATTGGCATTTATTCATAAATTCCATGCTTTTCCTAAGATAACTTGCACAACAAGTAATTAAAAGGCATTATAAAAGACATGGATTTATTCATAATTTGCCACTTATCATGACACTGGTAAAAAAAAATTGGTTTTCAGTGATTATAATTTATTTGTTAAAAAAAGTGATTATGCCATATTTGTTCAAAAACATATTATACGCATAAGCTAGAAGCATTATGACTTATTTGTTCAAAAAAAGTGATTATGACATATTTGTTCAAAAACAAATTATACGCATAAGCTAGAAGCATTATGACTTATTTGTTCAAAAAAAGTGATTATGACATATTTGTTCAAAAACATATTATACGCATAAGCTAAAAACAACATCAAACATCAACAGAGATTGAGATTTTCAATTTCCATTCTTGTTTCAACATTGAAAACTCCTAAACTAAAACACAGTATTTTCTACAATGAAATCTTCATCAAGATTCCCTTTAACTACACTTGACAATGGTCAGCATCAAAACACAACAGCAAAACAGAACATAGACCTACCAAATTAAGCACATAAAATTCATAATTTCATCAAGAGATACCACACAATATCAATATGAATCTATTTTTCCCCAGAGTGAAATCATCACCATATCATATAATAATTTAAATACAAGGCAGCAACATAATTACCAAAGAAAATCAAACACTAAAAAGCTACTAATTCACTCAACAATACATCAATCTAAAACTAATCAAGTTCCAAAATATCAGTAGATTCATTCACTCGCTGTATAGATATACTTCAGAACTTCAGAACCCCTAAGATGTACTGAGTTAACATATCTGGTTTGAGTACTGAGTTAACATATCTGGTTTGAATTGTAATTGACCAAAACCCCTAAGATGAACTTCAGAACTATACAAAAACGCTTAAAAGAAACTTGAATTCATAAAACCCTAAATCATTCCAAAATACTACTAATCTATCAAATCCATAATCCCAGACATTATAGAACAAGAAAAACAAGACATTATAGAACAAGAAAAACCAACAAATAAACTCTACAAACAGAACTTATAAGCATAAGCAAAGGGAACACACATGAAAATTAACATTTCAAAGACCCGGAAATTGAAAAGCTACACTACAAGAAAAAAGGCATTTTGCGACTTCTGAAATCATGGATTGCGACTGTTAGAAGGGTCGCAGATATCCCTTTGCGACTGTTCCCTAACAGACACAGAAATTGGGGTCGCAAAGGGTATTTTGCGACTGTTCAACCAACAGTCGCACCAACAGTCGCAAAGGCTATTGCGACTGTTAGGAACAGTCGCAAAGGAAGAGCATTCACATGGTTTTGAAGGGACTTGCGACCCCTCACAACAGTCGCAAATGTTTAGTTTTTTTAAAAAAAAATTGGTTGGAGCAATTTTTATTGACAATTTAAATAAATATATTAATAAATACTTAAAATACAGAAATATATAACTAAAAATATCTAAATCTCATTCATTTTTATAAACATCGTATAATAAGTATCAAAAATATACTTATACATTATCAAAAAGAACAAACTAAAAAAATTCTAATTTTAAATGATTCTAAAGGTAACAAGATGGAGACCAATAAATTTCCCTTCCGTTTGGATCCACATAGTCCATACCTGAAAGACAAAAACTTAAATAAGAACAAATATAGCTTAAACCTTCAACATTTCAATACAAGACAAGGTATCCTATACAATTCCTAAAGAAGTTTAAAATGAAAAGCCCACACAATATCATGAGCACGGCTGATGAAAGAAGCAAACCAATTAACCATATGGCTAAACCAGAAATAAGAAAAGAAAACAAAGTAATCAATTTATCTAGTAACCTTCTGCAAGCATGAAAATATTTGAAACTAACCTCGGATAGTCCAACAATTACATCAGTTTGCAAAGGAGTATAAACATCTTGGACATCAGGAACAATGAGCATCAGTGGCTACAAATTTTAAATTTCAAAATCAGCATGAGGCTTGTTTACCTAAAACTGTAGATTGCAAAGTGCTAGTTATCTAAACTATTAGTTAATTGGCACCGTGTTTGACAAGTCGCAAAGGAATATTGTGTTCTAAATTTCACAATACAGTCAAGTTAAAAGCATCAAAGAAAACACATAATAACAGAAAACCGCTGTTTTCACTGCTGAGACAGAAAAAGAGACTCAAACGACGGCAATATGACCAGTAAGTTTGCTGGGCACCAATTAAATATATAGTATACAAATCCTAAATTTCATTCACCCTCTACAAGCAGAAACATTGAAACTAATGCCTGCGGCAATATTCGGCCCTTGTAGCTAATATTTTTCCACCTTCAAATTCACCTAAATATTATATATCCTTAAAATTTTGGAACTAATTTAAACTGAATTAAAATATGGGTTTAACAGTAAATATACCATAACAAACAAACAAAAATTGGTAAACTCGGTATGTTTAGTTGGGTATTTATGTGCTACCTGCTGCAATGCACGTTTCAAGTTGTAGAAATGAATTGTCGAGTCAAACGTTGCAACTCCCACCTTTGTATTAGGGCCTTCCTGTAGTAATAAGAAGAAAAAACCAAGTCATAACTCAATGTCAAACAAAATAAGATATTTGTCAGAATATGTGGTCGCACCACACCACTCAAATTTCAAATAAATAAAAGAGTTCTGGTAGAAATTGAGTTAGATAAGTAGCCACAAAAAATAAACACAGGACTAGCAAAAGTAGTGAAAAAATAACAATAACAGGCTATAAATATTACGTCGAATATAAAAAAATTACTTAAGTTTCAATATTTTGGCTCTCCAAATTCTATGAGTAATTTCATGTATATGCATACACTTCTCGCTTTTCTAGTCTCCCCACTATCTCACTGAGTTTGGTCCTAACAATAAGAACTTAATTTTAATATCTATAGTCTACATCATTGTGGAAAATGTTTAGCATATGATGAATGTGATCGTAACTATAAATATTGAATCACGCCGTTCTCATGTCCTACTCATATCAAACATTGGAATCCTCAATCCATTGAATGGAGGCAAGAAAGTTGTTATAATTCATTGTGGAAAATGTGGCCAATTGTGCTCTTTGGAGTTTAACTGACTAGAATTTTAAACAGATTTGTAAATGGTCATACAAGCTTAGCATTGATCGTGTTTTGTGACATCTTAATCAAAGATGTGCCTCACAAATTAACGTAATATAGGACCAATAGACCAGCAACCTCACACAAGACAATGCATAGTCAATACATTACAGAAATGATAGTCAAGCTATTATACAGTGTAAGGGACCAACTTGGTGGGAATCTGATTTTTCATATAACCCTGTTCAATTTAAACAATTCGTTCAGTTTATTTTGTTTTTGATGCAGGAGCAGAAAGGGGGAAGAATCTTAAAGGTTTTGTCTTGTGATAGTAAAGCACCAATATAAATGGAATAAGGTTCAAACAATCAAACAAAAGAAAAATTGAAAAACATTAAGCTTCACAAAGATTATCATGAATAAATGGTTGGTAAGTTGTCGACAGTTAGAACTCACAGGAAGGTCTGTAATAACTTGACTTATGGCACTGCAAGCTGCAGCTGTTGCACCAGTTTGAACAGCATTCATTGATACATCAATTAGAAAGAAGTACACAGCAGGCATTGGCTCACGGACCTACACAAAACAGTGAATTGGACACCATTCATCATTGGACACTTAAGGATGAAAGAAATAAATTTAAAAAAAAAACTATGTATTCCATACAAAAGCCTAAACTGCTTACTTTGTATATCATCTTAGAACCGTAACATAAATTTAGGCCAACGTATAATTAACTATACTTTATCAATCCAGTATACAAAAAGACCAAATAAACATGACTCTATGAACAAACAGCCATTTATAACAGCCGTCAATTACATCAAGATGAATAGGCTTGAAGGCAAATTGCCTCAACACTTGATTTAGTGTATATTACGAAAACAAATTTACCCAATAATTATTAGGTTTGGTAAAGAGCTAACTAATAAATTCATGATTTTAGTCTACAAGTATTTATTATAAATAAACTAACCATGAATTCTTTAGTAGCAACAAACTCAACCGTTCCTCTACATAGCTCAGGCTTCTCATCAGCATCTCTACGTCGACCATCTGGACCCAAGTTGCAGTGGTAGTCCCGTGGAGTTTCGTCACTAAATCCTGTAAAACAGATGTACAGTCACATTTAAATAGTACCGATGTCGCAAAAGGCAAAATATTGAATAGACCCATCCTCTTATACTTCTTGCCTTTTTCTCTTATATACCAAATAATAAATCAAATCCACTCAATCTCTCACTCCTTTGTCTCTTCCACACACACTCTAGTAATTTTTTTCACACAACAAAACATAGCCTCAAAGATAACAAACAAATAACAAAATTCAAATACGAATATCAATACATCCCTCTAAATCATTAGCGACAATGGCTAACACATGATTATTCATAAATCACAAATAAAAAACCACTAAATCTAAAAAGGGTTTCAGAAAAGCAGTGTCATACAAACAATGATTTCAGGTTTAGGCAAAGTTTTCTTAGTTCTTACCCAAAGATACTCTTCTCCTTGATAGCTTCCGAGATAACGTACAACATTAGGATGATTACATTGTTGTAACATCTCAATCTCACCACGAATTTCCTCATATCCCTCCTCCTAATAAACAACAACAATCATAATAGTTCATACTTCATTCAAAACAGTTCATACACAATCCAATCCAATTAACTAAAGTACAAAAAGAAACAAAAACTCACCCCTTCAGATAATGATATTACTTTGATAGCAACCATTTCAGAGGTTCTATAATCCCTAGCTTTATAAACAGCACCATATGAACCCTTCCCTACAACAATTCCAAACACAAAACCATTACAAATTCATACAAACCAAAACAAAAATCAGCGAATACATAACGAAAAAGCTCGAATTGATCATTTTAGCACTTACCAAGTTCATTGAGCAATTCATACTTAGTAGTAGGATCCTCTCTAATAACACTATCAGGAATCGAACTCGTCGAAACCTTGGTTGTTATAGCTTCATTCTGTGAAGATCCACTTCCTTTCCTCTGCTTCCCAAACTCTCCCACACCTTGCATACTCGCAATCGCCCTCTCCATCATCGAACCACCACCTCCACCGCCTTCATTTCCTCCCGTTCGTCGCACCATCGTTCCACTCACGGACTCTCTCTCTCGCTATTCCTCACCGTCGACCGCATCACAAAAGTCGAAAATCCACCTCCGTGTTCATTGTGCCGTGTTCATTGCTGCAACTTAGAAGAACAAGCCAAGGCCTAATAGATATATCTTTGCCAAAGTAAATATACCACCTCCCTGGAATGAACATGATGAAAAAAATGAAAAGAAAACATCACCTAAAATTAAAAATACAAAAGATAGTCATGTGTAAAGTGAATCAGTTAGCAACAACTCGAAAAACAACCTTCAAAATATCATAATAATAGATTCAAGTCTTGTGCTCCAATTTTTTACCGCATTTTCTATTGTTTGAGTCCAAAACTCATAACTGATTCTACAACCTCTTACAACTCATCTTTAATTATCAAAAGGGTCAACATTCCTACAAAATAGTAGGGCAATTTTTAAAATAAACTAAAGCATTATATAGCAGTCTCTCTCTCTCACACACACACACCACAGCAAAAAAAATTATGTGCATTACGGCGCTAAATAACAAAATGCAATTATCAGAGAGACAAAACAGAGAAATTTGATACCGTTATCAGAGAGATCGCGAGCTCCGGATCTCGCCGGTGAGAAGGAATCGAAAGCGTCGTGGTTGGAGAGCTCTGAATCTCGCCAGTGAGAAGAGGAATCAAAATCAAGGGTTCATGTCGAGGATCTCGTAGGGTTCATGTGTTCATGATTGAGAATCTGAGAGAAAACGAGTGTGTATCAGAGAAAGAGCAAGATTGGTTTTTTATTTCTGTGAAAAATGTGTGGTGAGTTCGACGGTGGCGGGTTGAAAACAGAGAGAGAGAGAGAGGGTTTGGAGAGTGGTGGATGGGTTTGGTGATTTCGACGGTGGGTAACAGTTCCACGGTGGGTGGGTTTGGAGAGTGGTGGGTGGGTGGGTATGGAGAGAAAGAGAAGAGTATTTAGGTGAGATGTGTGCCAAAATGAAAATTTTGGGCGCCTTTTTTTTTTATTCATCTTTTTGAGCGCAAAAAGCCAAAAAACCTGCGACTGTTGAGCCTAACAGTCGCAAAAAGCCAAAAAAATCTGCGACTGTTGAGTCTACCAGTCGCAAAAAGCCAAAAAACCTGCGACTGTTGAGCCTAACAGTCGCAGTAACTGTTGCAAAAGTGTACTTTGCGACGGTTTTGAGACAAGGGTCGCAAAGCAGGTGTCGCAAAATGACTTTTTTCTTGTAGTGCTATAAGCATGAGCATAGCAACTAGAAATCGAAAAATCTATACAAAAAAGAACAAAACTACATAGGAATGAGCATACCTGTGAGAGAGTACGAAGACTGAGGGAGAAGAGCACGAAAATGGAATTTGATTCGCGAATTATACGAATTGGAGCTAGGTTTCGTCCGAATTGGAACTAGGTTTAGTGAATTGATTTTGTGAATTTGTGAATTGGGATCAATTTAGGGCTAGGGTTCTTCATCATTGGGGCTAGGGTTAATGGTGAATTTGGGCTTCTAAATAGTTTTTGTGATATTTTTATTTTATTTATGTTTTTGATTTATTTTTGTTATCAAAATAAATGTTTTTAGTGAAACAGTTTAAATCCGGTTATTTAATTAAGTTTGGTTAACTAAACTGTTTTATTTTTATGGTTCAGTTCATGAACCATTTAATATGGATTGGTTTCTTTATGGTTCAGTGCAGTTCAGTTTGGTGATATGATTTAGTTAACCATATTTTTGCACACCCCTAATTTTACCGAACAAAATTTTTTCTCCCCCAACACCCCTCCCCACTTAGAATTCCGTTGAAGCATTGCAACCTTCTTCCAAACACATATTGACATTTTGAGGAACAACGTTAAGAAAATTGGGATAGATCCCAACACCGAATTAATGGGTGTCACTCTTCTACCAGGACTTATGAATCAATTCCTCCAATAATTTAAGCGCTTTTACGATAACCTCCACTAGCAGATCCAAAGTAGACGCCTTCCGTGGAATAGCATTCACCTGAAGCCGGAGATGAACAAATGGAATCTTGCCAAGTTTGTGATTCAACAAAGGGGCCGCCAACTCCATAAAATGGAATCTATGGTTTAATCGTTTCACAAGGTACAAGAGGAGGAGCTGCAAATAGCCGGATCGAGTAAGTTAAAATGCAGGCCAATTATTAATGAAGAATAATTCCTGCTGTTCAATTTGTAGAAGAATCCTTACATTAAGCAAGCATGACTTCCTCTGCTTGTAAATTCTACACCATCTTTCTTTTTCTTAGCTTTGTACTCCTCCTTTTCTCCACTTTGGGTACGAATAAATGATTAAGATATATAAATATATATGCGGTAGAGATCAATTACCTTCAAAATTCTTGGTACAGTTAGTTTGGTTATTAATTACTATGGGTATTGAATTTCAATAAATGAACATTTGATTATCATATGATATTATATTAACATCATGTACATACCATTTTAGAAAGAAAAAAAACTATCATCATATATAATTATGCAATTTTATTTTTCTGGAAAAAATAATTAGGTTTCTTCCGGATGTATAAATCTTATTTGAGGCAAGACACTTAATGTATTTCTCAGAGACTATTAGAACCACAATATGCCATGTTGTGAAAATCTAGTCATTTCCGCTATACCTCCGTTGATATATTTTTTAAAAGTATATCATACATTTAATTGAAATTATTTGAAATACTATGAAATTTGATAATTGATATACTTACTTAATACAAAAGTTTAGTTTAACGGTAAATAAAGTGTTCTCTTCTCACTTTTTTTTTTGGTTCATTCGTGTGCAGAGGTACAAGCCAGTATTTGTCCAAGGCTCAGCGCAACATGGAATAAGCCATGTCCACATCAAGACACTGTAAAGTGTGAAAATCACTGCATCAATATGGAACACGCATTTATTGGGTCGTGTCAGCCTGATGGCGTTGATCTAGCTTGCTTCTGTTACTTCGCCTGCTAGCAAAATCAACACTACCTTTCTGGTTCAACCAATGTTATTCCGTTTATAAAACTTTTAATACAGTAAAAAATAACGGGAGTTAGAAAATGTTCTCCGTCCTAGTTATAAGAAATATTTGAGTTAAACAAAAGTTTAATTGGAGGATGTATTTCCTTTCTTGTACCTTTTTTGAATCTCTGAACATAACAGAGCTCGTTATTTTATTCTATCTATGTTTGCCTTAATTTCAATAGTAAAATATTATTAAGTGAAATTTAAGTGTGACTAATTAATTACTCTCAAATCGATTAAAAATGAGTTAAAAGCATGATATATAATCATGCATATACTTAATGTCTTAAGATTGAAAAATGGTACATTGGTATGTAGTTGACTAGCTGAGGAAACCATGCAGACTAAAATGAAATGATTGTTTTATTCCTTATATGAGATTTGCTTCAACAAGTATGTGTAGAATATAGAGAGACAAAGATACTATGATGCGTTTGTCTTTAGCAATGTGAGTATATACCTGGAAACTTCAATAACAAGCATTGCTTGTATCAATCTTTAATTACTATGAAATTTTCATTGTTTTTGTTTTTATTGTCTGGCTTTTACCTATGTGTATATACTCCATCCGGCACAATATCGAAGTAAAACTAATCATTTATACACTTATTAACATTACTAGTTTGTTTTTTTTAATTGACGAATTATTAAGAGAGGCATGCTATTTGCAGCGAAAGCAATTATAACGAACCGTTTGCGAATTATTTATGAGCGTTGGATCCGAAACATAGCGGAAAACATGCGCGATTGGAATTAAAAATGAAAACAAGCGCTACAGTTAAATTAGCTTTTCGTGAGACTTTCGTGAAAAAAAGTTCGCTTGATCTAGCATTTTTGTTTTTGTTATCCAAAAATATAGAGATCAATCAAATTAATCGTGAGATTTTAAAAATTGAAGTTTCAAATTAAAGAATAGAGAAGCGAAAACAAAGTGTTATGGACACGGATCAACCAGGATTTGAAACCTAAAGTATTATATTTGAATCCTCCAATCATGCACAACTGTTAGATTTATGACAATCTATAAATGTTGTAAGTCATTTTGAGAGGAGTAGAGTATTGTTAGTTAACAAGAATATACTCTAGAAACTGTTGTTTCTTCGAAAGGTTTAAACATCTTTTGAGATGACTAGTGGTATAGCCAAGTTTGACAAAAGTATATATAGTCATATTTGAAATCAAATAGTAGATTTTATGTAATATATGTTTGGCTATAGTGGAAAGTTCCTTTATATGATATTGTGTAGCCCCGAGTGTGTATACTTACCTTTGTGACCCTTAGAGTTAGTTATTAGATTGTTGATTTTCCACCAAGCACAATAATCTTAAGGAAATTGAATACCTATAGTTAACGTATTTTGGAATCCTCTGTTAGGTGGCCAAGTACAAGCATAGTCAAAATCTTGTGTGCGTGAAAAAACAAAATCCCAATTTTTTGGATTAGCTTGGACATATTCATTTCCATCTTCATTCTCTCCATTTTCTACACAAAATCTCTCCTCAAAACCCTAAAATCCCACTCTGTGAAATTCATGTCATCGCAACATCTTGAAACCAACCCTATTTGTTTCTTATCAATCTTTCAATCATGTGAGGCTTTGTGAAGCTCAGACGAAGCACTCACAAATTCTACTGTAAAACCTTAAATTTTATTACCCTTTCTCTCATAAAAATGACCGTTGATGCTCATCAAACCCTTAATATACTGAACAACTCTCTAATGATTAAGAACACTCTATACCACATCTATTTCACTTCATATTCTTCATTGATAAGGTTCAACCCTTTCTTTGTACATTAATCTTTGAAAAATATTGGTGAATCTAAATCCTTGTCTATTTTATTAATGTTTTATCATATACACGAGGAAAGTAACAAGTGTGGAAAACCATATTCCTTCACCAAGAACCTATCCCACTTCACTCTTACCCTAAATAGTTATAGTTCTTTACTAGAATATAATTCTCACAATATATTGGTGTGACCTCTTATTGAAGCTTTCCATTTTACTGTTGTGTCCAAAATGGAGTTGGGGCTCAAGTTCTTCCTTTAAGGGCTTCCCATGCCCTCATTACTACCATTTAACATAAAGATTAAAACCTTGAACTGTCCCGCGATCAATGTATTAAAGGGTTCTTTATGTTAAGTAATTACAATTATGTTCTTTATTTGAAGCATTGGAAGTTAGTTAGCAATAAAGTTTCCCTCGGGAGAGCCGACGATGTCACTGCATATGTAGGTAATTTGAGAACGCCTTGATTCCCTATTTTGACTGAGGCAAAGCCTATTGTCAAGTAATTTAATTAAATGTATAACCGTTTAAAAGGGCCTAAAATAAGATTTAGAAACATTATTAATGTGTTGGGTAATGCATGTTGTGCAGACTACATGATTATGATTGAATTTATGAATTACCATGCTTTATTTGGATTGTCAAAAGTCCTTATTTAGTTAATTAGGAATTGTGTTAAATATGATGTTAAAGTCCTTAGTAAGTGAATAAGTTAATGAACATATGTTGTTTTGTAAATTATGTTTGTATCTATCTGGAATATGAATCCTTACTTTATATGTCTATGGCTGTGTTATGAACTATCAGTCTCTAAACTAAGTGAATGTGTGTTGTACTATGTGTTTGTGGATAAGATGTACTAACTTCTTTTGTAAGTAGTTTTATTAAGTATTTAACTCTATGTTGGACTATGTAACATCCGGGATTTGCCTTTCAACTGGCTTGCCCAGGTTTGCCCCACAATGTTACTCATGATCTTCTCCAAGCCCCTATTGGAGTTTCATGCCTTCCGTGGGAATCGAACCGTGTACCTGGGACCTATAAGTAGCTCAATTGGTAGTGGGAATGCATTGAGCGTGTACTTATAGCCTCGAGGGTACACGGTTTGATTCCCACGGAAGGCATGAAACTCCACTTGGGGGGTGGAGAAGACCATGAGTACATCTCGGCCCTTGAAAGATAGGGAGGCCAGCCCATTGGGAGCCACCGGATGTTACAAGTTCAATTGGTAGTGGGAATGCATTGAACTTGTACTTAAGGCCCCGGTACATAGTTCGATTCCCACGGAAGGCAAAAACTCCACATGGGGGGGTGGAGAAGGTCGTGAGTACATCTCGGTCCTTGAAAGATAGGGAGGCCAGTCCGTAAGGGAGCCAGCCGGATGTTACAGACTAGGTCCTTTTATTGGGTGGTTGCTCGAGTCTAACGAGGAAATCTGGTGTTAGGATATGCAATCCTTTTTGTTCTAACTTTTATAGACCTGAACCGTCCATTGAAGAGTAATATGAGTTGATCAGAAAGGAGAGATCCGTGATATATGTATCATCATCAACATATAGTAAGGGTGTGACGAGCCTAAGTGACATGGAAACATACATTTGATACTAATTGTAATCAGTGTGAGATATGTAGATGAAATTGCTGGAGAATGCCAAAGGGGGATTCCATAGCGACGTTGAGGGAGAAACTCGATTGTCAGGATCTACCGCGCAACGCTTTTATAATTCTTTTTGTGATATCTAAATGGGTTATGGTGAATGCAAAACGAGCCTATGAGGGTTTAAGAGTATCTAACTCCATAAATACCATGTTCCTTACATAGTATGCAGGGAGCGACACCAAATGAGTCAAAGCTTTACCATATTCATATGGTCATTTTGTGTTGCATTGGGCATTTTTTTTTAACCAACAGTGTTGCACTATGAGTTATTTATATGTATGTGTTGGGAAATGGCAAGGTAAAATTAAATGTGTGAATGTTCCCTTGCGAAGTAATACCATGCATCATGGCAAGCATAAGTGTCATACATGAATAATGGAGGTTTGAAAAAAATATTCACTAGTACAGAAAACACTTGTTAAGTGGGGTGAAAATCACTTTTTAAGTCGGTTATATATCCTATTTATAAGTGGCCGACGTAATAACCATTTTGTTTTTAAGTCTTTTTTTTACCCGACTTAAAAGATCTTTTTAAATCGGGTAACACGATTTAAAAAAACATATTTAAGTACGTTCACAAGACTTAAAATCTATTTATTTTTAAAAAAAAAAACTTTTTTATCTTACATATACATGATTATAACAAAACAATATTTTATGCACAATGATTTAACACAATATCATCATAAAACCATAATTTCACAAACTCATTGTGTTAAAATCATAGCTACAAACTCATTCATTAATACATAATCATTCACAAAATATAAACACTGTCATTGCTTCACAAACACAAACATAGTACAAAACTTGTTTTACACCTAGTCAAATTACTTCAAATAAACCTAACTCCTTGCCAGTTGCCACAAAAAAAAAAAGGCAAAGAGGACTATATGACACAATTCCAATACCAAGCTCACTGTATCAACAAAAGTAATTTTAGATTAGTGAAGTCACATTCAACTCAAACCTCAAAGTAACCAAGAGCAAATGGTTCCATTTCTTTAATCTTTTTTCAAGTAACAAATAAAATTAAAGTTGTTCAAATTATTATTTATTAAAGAAACTGTATTGAAAAACTCTAACCTTGCAGAGAGGAACTATCACATCCTCGATGTTGCAATTCCAAAGAGACCAACTCTAATTGGTGATTCCAAGTCTTCCACCTAAAACTCTAGTAGAATTAGCAATAAATTTGAAATACATATAGAATAATATAAAAAATGAGCTAAGAATCCACTAATGACTAATGATATACCACCATAGGCAAACGTACACAGATGATAGTGCATGTTTGTTAATTATATAAAATATTCCACATATCCCACCAGCATGTAAACTATCAGAAACTTAGATGCATATAAAGTAAGGGAAGTGAAGGAAAGATTGGGAATTCTAGAGAATAAAAAATGAGATAATCAAGTATATTTTATTCTGATTGATACAAGAGTACAATGGTGTATTTATAGTGCATCTAGCTAACACAATTTAGATTTTAGGGATAGATCTCAAGTTGTAAACTAGGTTCTGTAAACACAATTCTATTTAAAACAAAATCAATGCAATACAACACTAATGAGTTCCACCTAACTAATGAACAACCATGAGGAACAAGCAAAATTATAAAGAGAACAACAACTCCAAAGATGAGCTAAAAGCATGTCCATGGTAAAATGCAAAGTAAAACAAAGCCCTCAGTCCTAATCCCAGAGTTTAATGCAATTACATTCTTGTTCTCCTCTTTCATTTCCAAGATAACAAACAAGGATATACTAAAATACTTTTAGTAAACTATACTCATTCATTCATAACAGCAACCAAGGATATGCTAATACTACTTCAAATAGAATACTCTCAATTCTAAAAAAAAAAATTAATCATCTAAATAATATTAACGCATAGCTTATACAAGACGTACAAAGCTAGCCACAGAAGAAACAAAACAAATGGCGTTGTATATAGGGGGAACACCCTGACACAACCCCACACCAAGACAGCCCCAACACAACAATCAACTAGGACACCGAGCAAACCCCAACCACAGCCCCAAGACAACACACAACTAGGACACCGAGCAAACCTCAACCACAGCCCCAAGACAACACACAACTAGGACACCGAGCAAACCTCAACCACAACCCCAAAATGAAACCGAGTGCAAAAACCAAATAGATAAAGCAACAGAAATAGCAGTAGCAAATCTGAATAGAACCCATGCTGAACAACACCCAGAAAACACACAATCAACCGTGTAAACAACAACCTGATAGCAAAAACCCAACACAGTAGCCCCCAAAACTTTTAAAACGAGAGAGGAAACAAGTAGCCACTAGAACCCATTAAAATAAACAATTTTTTCAACAATTTCAGCAGGTTCTATGAAGACGACATCAACATTATTTTATGACTAACATGAACCCGTTAAAATCAACATCATTTGTCAACAATTTCCTCAATTTTTGCATGAACAACATTATTTTAAACAAAAATATGACAACCCAATGAAAAAAATATGCAAAATTATGATTTTCCAAAGAATTTGAAGACATTGGCATGTAAAATTGAAAAGCATATGCCACAGAAGATGTACAAGGAAGGAGCAAGAGTGAACATGTGAATCGTTCAAACATAACACAGTGATGGAGACAGAGAAAGGTGAGGGTAATAGATTTGCAGCAACAGTGGGTTTCAGCTAAGGTAGTGGCTTTGGAGCGACGGTGAGTTGATAAGTGGGGTTCACAGCAACGGTGGGTTTGGGGTTGATGAGAAAGTCGGTGATGAAAGATTGATGAGAGCAGGTTGAGATTTCGGTTTAGGGTTGATGAAGATTGGTGAGAAATTAGGTTTGGGGCTATGATGAATTTGGGTCTTCTTTTTATATATGTTAATTGTTTTATTTTAATTTTAATCTAAAATTGTTTTTAAATAGGGTTACACGACTTAATATCTATTGATCTCAAAATCTTTTCCTCCGCATGGGTTTTTAAGTCAAGTGGATCACAACCCACTTAAAATCATGTGTTAATAAATGTTTTTTGTACTAGTGATTATAAACAATGGATGGATTCACTAAGTTGTAGGATTCACTACATATTTTTTGTGTCTGTATCTCCCTAAATGGATTACTTTATTTATATTGAAATATGAAGAGGATCCTAACTCCTCTTATATATTGGATTTAATCAATGTAGGTTCCACACTTTAGAAATGATCTCACATAAATTATTGGAACCTACATTGATAATTTTATCAATTAAGAATGAAAGTGTTGTGTGGTCCAGCCATTGCCACATGTCCAACATACATTTGACAAAATGGAAGGTTGCATGTGATGACAAGTAGCAAGGTGCATGGTGTATATAGTGTATGAGTAACACATGCTGTGGTGCATGCATTGCAAGAGACACATGGTGTGGTGCATGCATTGCAAGGGACACTTGGTGTTTTGCATGAAAGGCAAATGACAAGTGTCTTCATGCATGTAAGGAAACTTTGGCTTGCTTCTCCTATAAATAGGACCATGAGCAACCATTCATAACACACCACAAGAGAAGAACAACAAAACGCAAGAGAGAAAGAGAGCCTTGCTCAAAAGAGAAAATTGATCCTCATAGAGAGTTTCCTTGTGAGAGAAATAGTGAGCCAATTTGTGAGAGTGTTCCTTACGAATTGAGAGATACATTGTAGTGAGATCCACCTAAGGGTGAAGTTGTTGTATTCCCATTATCATTATAGTAGAAGTTTAAGAGGTCCAATGGTCCCGTTGTTTTTCCTTTTTCACATTGAGAAAGTTTTCCACGTTAAAATTTTCTTTATGCCATTACGCTTATATTTTATGTTTCCGCTAGTGCCTATTTTGAGTTCAAAGAGGAGGGAAATTATGGAGGTCATTTCCCAACAAGTGTTTCTAACGGTTTCTTATATATATATATATATATATATATATATATATATATATATATATATATATATATATATATATATATATATATATATATATGTGATGCGTGTTTAAAAAAATGGATACAGGGAGTAGACAAAAACAAAAACATGGGAATATCCCAAAGGGATGAAGGGTGATATTTGCAAAGCTTGCAACAACTCTTGGATTGCATCATTTCCCAATAAACAAGAGGAGGAATAGCAAATAACTCTATATCTATCGAGGTAGTTAAAATGCAAAACTAATCATTATTGTAGTTTAATTTCTTGTTGGAGATAAAAGCAACATAGTGTCTTCATATTCTTATATATACACACACACTCACACTTGCCGAAACAATTATCATAAAGAACAAAACATCATTTACATTAAGCAAGCATGGCTTCCTCTAGGCCTAAATTCTACACCATCTTTCTGTTTCTTAGCATTGCACTCCTCCTTTTTTCCACATGGGGTACGACTATATGATTATTAAGGTGTACACACACACCTTTTCCATTAAAAAAACTTATTATAGTGGATTTTAGAAATCAAACTGTAGATTATCGTTGTATTATGTTAATAACATGCACATCAACTCTTAGAAATCGTTCTCTTATCCGATGTAGGACTCTTTAACTTTAACTTTTTTTTATAAAAAAAAAAGTGACATTCATAACTATGTAAATAATAGTTGATATTCACTTGTATTTTTAAAAATATTCATTTATTTGAAATTTGCTGATGAATTATATAATCATTTTAAAATTTTATGAAAGTTTGTAAAGTCATACTTCTTAATGATAACTTTTAATTTAGGTCCGATATTTTTTATCATATGATCAGTCCAACATATTATGGGACCTAAAATAAACATTAAAGTGTGGCATTTAGATAAAAAAGAGTAGCATAAAATTTAAAAATCCAACGTTTTGTTCCTCAGTTATCATATTTTTTGCAATTTTGATCCAAACTCATATATATTTATTTAGTTTTTTGAACGGCACCAAGCTCATATTTTTCTCTCAAAAATTAGTATTTTAGACTCCAAAAATGGTAATTTAGTGTCCCAATTTTGAATGTGAATATAAAATAGCAGCTTTTAGGCCAAAAATCAGTACTTTTGAGAGCAAAAATAAATGTATTTAGAGCAAACAAATCTGAATCATTACTTTTGCATGATAATTGAGGAACCTAATGTGGTATGCATAGGAACAAGGGTTTGGACCGCCTTAATTTTCACCCGACACATACTTCTATGTACTCACTCTTTCTTGTTCTGTGGTATGCAGAGGTACAAGCAAAACTTTGTAAAAGGTACAGCACAGAATTTCATGCGATATGTACAGACACGGGAATCTGTAAAAATGCATGTATCTACTTGGAACACGCAACTTTTGGGGCATGTCACCGTGATGGCCTTGGATTTGCTTGCTTCTGTTACTTCAACTGCTGACAAATTATCAGCACTAAATTTATGTTCAAGCAATGTGATTCTACTTATAATGTAATAAGGCTAATAATAATGGGAGGAAAATGTGATCTATATACTTTCTTGCTATGTGTTTGGCATAATTTCAATAATGTAAGAAGGAGAAGGAGAATGAGAAGGAGGCGGAGGAGGAGGAGGAGGAGGAGGAGGTGAGAGAGTTCGGTTAGTGACGAGAGAAAAGAGGAATAGGAGACGAGTGTGGGAGAGAAGGAAGGATGAAGGGAAGTGAGACAAGCGAGCCAGGGAGGAGGAAGAAGAGAAAATAGTCACGGATTTTCAAAATTTTATCATATCGACTATCACATATCGTTATATAAAAATTTTCTTCTGCATATATAATTATATAAAATCCTCAACGAGTGCGGTTTAAATATCTAACGGTGTTTTAAATATAAAATAAAAATTTATTCAATAAACACACTATATTAATTAATGTTAATATTTTGAAAATAGTCATGAGTTTCCAAAACTTTATCATATCGACTTTCTCATAAATTAATTACGGATAATGGTCATATCTACGAACAATATATAAAAATCGAAGTCCAAAAAAAATTCATAATTGTCTTTATTAAAACTCACGATCTTCTTAATTTTATAATCGTCCAACAAACATTGAATGATGTTTTGCATATAAAATAAAAAAATTTATGCAAAACATTTAAAAAAATTTATTATATCGACTATCACATATCAGTACATAAAAATTTTCTTCTGCATGTATAAACATATAAAATTCCCAACGAGTGCGGTTTAAATATTTAACGGTGTTTTAAATATAAATTAAAAATTTATTTAATAGACACACTACATTAATGTTGATATTTTGAAAATAGTCACGAGTTTCCAAAATTTTATAATATCGACTTTCCCATATATGTATATACAAATTTGTTTATACAGATATAAGTACATAAAATCTGCAACGGGTGCGGTGCAAACATTGAACAGTGTTTTGCATATAAAATAAAAGTTATTTAATAGAAACACTACATTAATTTTGATTTTGAAAATAGTCATGAGATTTTAAAATTTTATTATATCGACTTTGTCATATATGTATATAAAAAAAAAATTTATGCAGATATAAGTATATAAAATCTGCAACGGGTGCGATGCAAACATTGAGTAGTCTTTGCATATAAAATAAAAAGTTATTTAATAGAAACACTACATTAATTTTGATTTTGAAAATAGTCATGACTTTTCAAAATTTTAACATATCAACTTTCTCATATATTACATAAATTTTTTTTTGTATATATGAGCAAATAAAATCCATAACTGGTGTGACTCAACTATTTAACAAATTTTTGTATATATAAGAGAAAAATATTTAATTGAAACATTACATTAATACTCAAAATTTTCATTTAATATTTATAAACATTCTACAATATTAACAATCTAATTATTTTTTATATAATTATCGCAATGCTACGTGACTCGTGCTTTCACACGGGTCTTTTACTAGTTAACTATAATGCTTAAGTGAATGAAGCGTGACAAGGTTTATGGAATTTAGAGATTGTCTAAAACAACTCCTACCTAATTTTTTTTTAACAAGAACTCCTCCTACCTTAATTAGTACACGTACCCATCTAGTTTTCATGGTGCTTGGTGTGTTAAAAGTACTTCAATGGAGGTTCATACTTTTTTTTTTGGAAGAAGATAAAATTTAGATATAGGGACTAACTTGACCATTTTCAATTATTCTAATTGACCATATTACCCCTTAATTCGATTACATAACATGTGGTATAATAAAGGACCGACATCGTGGAAAAAAAATTTCTTATGAGCTAAAATGGGTATTTTATATTTGGATGACCAAATTGGATGTTGAATTTTTTGTCGGGGACTAAAATGAATTTTTCACTCTAAAAAATATAGGTTAAATTAGATATTTAGTCTCTTAACTAATTTTCTAGTTTTATTTTGGTCTAATAACTATCATTCTTTAAGTTTTGGTCCCTTAGTTGCAGTTACATCAGCCAAATTGTCATCTATGTTTGATTTTCAACCTCAAATGTCTAAGGATTTGTTTGGCAAGACCAATAAACTAGCTTATAGCTTATAAACTTGTATGACTAAAAAAGATTCGTTTGGTAACTATCTTACAAAAGCACATAAAGCTTTGAGAAACAAACGCTTGACAGAGGTTTTGTCAGGGGCAAAATCCCTAGCAAAACATGTCATCGCAAATTATTTGTCAAGGGTTAAACCCTTGAAAAACTTGCGAGAGGCGAGACCATGGCAAAAGCCCTAACATAGCCCATGGCTCAATCCTCGTCACAACCCCTGTCACCTGCTCTGAAAAAGGAACATAAGAAAAACCAAACATTAACAAAAAATAGTGAATATCCCAAAGTAAAAAGTAATACTTATTGAGACTAGAGGAGCAGCGGCAAATTGTTGAAGACAAAAACAACACAGTCTCTTCCTATCTTTATATAAAATATTACTACCTCCGTCCCTAAATATATGACTCTTTTACCAAAATCACGAGAATTAAGAAAGTTTGTAGTAGTATTAAATTTGTATATAATTACTATTATTTTTACAATTTATTCTTAAGAGAGATAGTTTGTTTATGTTTTCAACATAATATTTATTGTTGATTGAAGAAAATGATGCAAAATAAATAAGGATATGTTGGTAAATAAATAATTAATGTAATTGGAAATACCAAAAGGGTCTTATAAAAAGAGACAAATTTTTTTTCTTCAAAAAAGTCTTGTAATTAACGATGGAGGTAGTACAAAATTTGATTATAAGATGTGTTAGTATTTTTCGTAAAATAATTAATCTAACACAGCGCAATGGAATATGGCAATATCATATTAGACCATCTCTATTGACACGTACTTCTTACAAAATGAAATATAAATAAAAGTGGTACTTGAAAGGTCAATGCATGTGATAGTTGAAAGGCCAATATATATGGTAAAAAATTTAGTTCTCGTACATCAACTTTTCACTTATAATTTTTGCTTATACTCATTTTGGATGGAGTGTTGAAGAAAAACAAAAACAGTGAATTCCAACGTAGTAAAAGGTGATACTTGCAAAGCTTTAACGATCCAGCTGGATGGATTTCAACATAGTTTCCCAAGGTACAAGAGGTGGAGCCACAAATATCTTGATCGAGCAAGTTAAAATGCAAGCTAATTATTAATGAAGTTCAATATCATGTTCAAATTGAAAAGAAAAGCAACATAGTCTCTTCCAATATCCTTATAAATATAACACACTTGTTGAAGCAATTCTCATAAGGAATAAAACATAATTTCCATTTCATTATATTAAGCAAGAATGGCTTCCTATTCTCGTAAATTCCTCGCCATTTTTCTATTTCTCACCATTGCAGTCCTCTTTTTTTCCACATTGGGTACGACTATATGATTAATATATATGTATTGACTTACTTTAATTAAAATATCGATATAGCCAGTTGGTTTGCTTATTACTTACTATATGCGTTGAACTTCAAGAAATGAACCTTTGATTATCATCGTATTATATTAATATCATGAACATAAAAAAATTTAGAAAATAATAATCATTTTATAATACTGTGACTTTTATTTATTTGTTCTGTTTATCTTAACTTACCCCGCTGTAATGCATTATATTAAGAAAAAATTAATCGTATTACATTAATATCAATATCAATATTGTAAAATTTTATAAAGAATTATCATCATATATGATTACGTAACTGTATTTTTCAAAAATTATTATATGTTTCATTGATAGTGGGTTCGATAAATTATTTACTCTTTTTTTTTTTCAAAATCTGTCCGCCGGTGCCTTGCACAAATGTTTAAAGTACATATGGCATCTTCGTATGCTAATCCTAATTAATTGTTCTAAACATCTCATGATACATGATAGACATCATCCTGTAGTGTTAAATGTTAGTATCCGACTGATACATATCATTTGATTTGAGCTATAACTATGCAATGGTACATTATATTAGTCTCGGCTGGAAAAATGGTAAGTAACGATTTTTGTTTGACAGTTACTGTATCATGTGACCTCATCCGAGGGGACCAATCTCACCGCCCACTTGTGGGGTCCCCATTTAAAGCCAAAGCTGGACGTCAATTATATTAATTGTAAATCTATACTATATATAAAGAAAATAGTCGATTTTGGCTATTTTAGGCTGACTTTTTCTCTTTCCAAAATTACTCTCAATTTTCAATGCAAATAATACATATAACAAATATATAACAGTAAATTCAAATATTAAAACAAAATGTAACAAATTGTATATGCCCGAATTTTTCCTTATCATTTAAAAAAGATAATAGATAAGAGTGAATTCAAATATTAAAAAAATGTAGCAAACAATTTTTTTTTGTTACCATACAAAATATATCGTGTAACAAACACGATATGAGTATATTTCCAGTTTTTTCCTTTATCCTAAAAAAAAAAGTATAACAAACCTGATCAAATATATGTCACTATAAATATAATCAATAAGGAACTTTTGAATCCTAGAGAGAGGTTTTCTACCTTCTCTCTAGAAACATACTCACCGCCCTTCCTTTAACTTTCTTCTCTTTCAGTTCTCCAGATCCCTATCCCATCTAATCCAAACATTGTAGATAAGATGTAGCCAAGGTACATTGGTTCGTTGGTCCTCTCTAGATGTCACCATCTCTCCCACCCTTTTGGGACGGTTTGCAGTGAACTCCAGTGTGCTTTGCTCTGCTACCGTGATTCACTGTGTTCTCCTCTTTGTGTTGCTTCCGACTTAGAGTGTAAAAACGGCGTGGGTGTGTTGCATCTATGTCGTCGGTTTTGCTAATTGAGCTTTGTTTCAACAGTTTCGGCGTCACTGTTCTGTGATTCAAAAATGTGTTTCCCTAGTGGTTCGCGGCGGGGCTAGTTTTGAGAAGGTGCTGGGATAGATGTTCGTTCACAATTCGTCTTGTTTCGGTGTTCTGTTGGTTTCGTTCTGTCATTATTTGACTGTGCTTCGTTGTCTTGGACAAATCTTCACTTTGGATTGTTAGCTCGAAAGAGTGTGGCCTATATTTTGGATGTTTAATTCAGGTGGCCGTTGAGACTTACTATTGTCGAGGTTCGTTGCGGTAGGAGGTGGACTGATGGATCTGCAACTGTGTTGGCGGTCGGATTTAAAGCTTGGGATCGAGTTTAACGAAGATATTTCTCGCTTGGTTTGGACTCGAAAGGTTCGGTAAAGCTGCTCCTTTTGTTGCATGAGCTATTGGTTCTTGAGTCTTTCTTTGTTGACAGTCGATTCATACACCATTCTCGGGTTTCATTATAATCAGGCGTGTCTCTGGTTACTTTGGTTCGTCAATGATTACGGCTTTTTACACATCTCTTTATTTTGCAATCCCGGTTTCGGGTCCCACATTGGGCTTGCTGGGTTGTGTTGATGTGTAATTTTTCTGCAAGGAATTTGGATTCATCACTACATTTTCGTCTAGTTATCTATTATATACCACTTTTTGTTATTCGTATTGTATTACCCTATTAGGGTTGATGTGTGGTTGTTGGGTCAGGTTGAAGTCTGTAACAGCCCAACTTTCGTTATTAGTTTATTAATATTATTTTATTCAATCATTGCTTTTATGATGTGGGTGAATTGGTGAGTTAGTGGATTTTTAGAGGATAAGGGTATTTTGGTAATTTAGGAGTGAAGGGTATTTGTGAAGTTATTAGAAATAAGAGTTTTGGGGAAAATTGAAGAAATAGAGGTGTATGAGTAAATATGAGGTTTAAGTGAAGTAAAAGAGTAGTGTTTTATTTGTGGAGAAGGAATAGAAACTAACCTCATTTAGTGTGAAGGAACCAAAGCCCAAAACAATAGAATATAAATAGATAGTAGTGTTGGTGAAATTAGGGTTAGAATCATAACACACAGAATTGAGAAAGAGGCAGGAGTAGAGGTAAAATTTTGGCAGGTACTGGTTCTGAACTAAAAAACAGAGTCTGAAAAACAATAGTTCAGAAGCAGAAAATTAAACAGAAAGTAAAGGAACACATTTATTTGTTAACCCAGTTCGGTGCAAACTTCACCTACATCTGGAGGATACCAATCCAGGAAGGAAATCCACTAAGTAGTATTAATTCTAAGACTCAAGACACAACCCCTGTTTTTCCAGCCTTATCACTTAATCACTACCCGTATAGACTTCTACCTAGGAACTCCTAGATATAAGAACTCACTTACTTCCCAATCAAGTAATCACAGCCCAGTGATTATCAGACACTTAAACAAACAAATACGAAGACACTCTTCAAAACAACAAAGTCACTTGTGCTTAAAAGCTTTAAGTGAATTACAACTCTATAACAAAAACAACCAACTCTAACATATGAGTGGTACACAAAAATAGAGCAACAGCTCACAGGCTGAAAAAAAAAAAAACTAAGACTCTTTTCAATGACAACTTCTGGTTTTTTCTCAGTCAAGTCTTCAATAGCAGAGTCCTCTTTATATAGGCTTCAGCAGCTCACATAATTCTGAACAATATAATCTTCAAAGATTTAATTCTGAAATTCTTTAGAAGCTCATAGAAGGAAATATATTTTTGAAATATATTTTGCAAAGATTCCTTTGAAAATATATTCATAAATAAAAGAAACTAATCTTCAACAAGATCTTCACGTAAAATTACTCAACCTTCTAGAACCATTAGCCTGGATAAAACTTCAAACAAATCTTCAAAAGATACAGAAAGAATTAACAGAAAGAACGCAGAAATTCAGCTTCTGAAATGCAGCTTCTGAAGGTCAACAGAAGTCAACGTCTGAACAGCAGCTTCTGAAGGTCAACGATAGTCAACGTCTGAACAGTGCGTCTGAAGACCAGTTCTGCGTCTGATGAACAGTACCAGCTTCTGAAATCCAATTTCCAGCTTCTGAAGACACAAATTAGCTTCTGAAGACGCATCGCTTGTACATTTTGATTTTAGCAAACATGTAGCCAACATCAAAATATCCAACAATCTCCCCCTTTGGCAAATTTTTGGCTAAAATCAAATTGTCCACAAAGACAAGTTCTTCACTTAACAAAAGTATTCAACCATGAAGAACTACACATATATAGTAGAGTCAGCAGCGGAACAATTCACTCAATTTCACACAAAACACTCCCCCTGCAACATACAACAGCAGTTTCTGAGGTACAACTTCTCCCCCTGAAACACATTACACAGGAACTCCCCTTGAAACAGACATTCAGGAACTCCCCCAGAATTGTTGAACAACTTCTGAAACAGACACATAATTCTCCCTCTTTTTAGCCAAACAATGTCGACAAAACAACCAACAAACACCAGGAGCAAGAAACAGAAGTAACAGAGCATAAGCACATCACAGAACAGCAAACAAAAAACCACATCAGAGCCAGTTTCAGAATCAGTAATAAAAACACCAGCACATAACTCAGCACAGCACCAATCATCAGGATTAGAACCACATAGCATCCACACAAAAAACTGCAGAGTACAGCACACTTGTAAACCAGAAACACAAAGTGAAATCCAAAACATCACTCACCAACTAGACAGTCTTCAGACTCAGCATCAGAAGTTGCTTAGTCTTCATTAGACACAACATCAGATGCTGCTCAGTTGATGAGTGCTTCAGGCACATTCAGAATCTTCTTCCCAGCAATCTGTTTCTCAAGATCATCAATTCTCTTCTGAACACAGGGCATGGTATCATGCTTAACAACATCTTCAGACTTACTAGGAACTACTTCTTTTCCTTTTAGTGCCTTCTGAACAGGGACAGGAACCAACACCTTGCTCCAGACTTTAGATGGTCCAGCAACAGAAATCTTCTTTGCTACAGGAGTGGGCCTGCTGTCAGCAGCAACAGCCTTTCCTTTCCTATCTTTCAGATTCTGTGCAATACTTTCACATTTTGGTCTCCAAACCTTCTTGACATTGACTGCAATAGGTTCAGGCTTTCTTTGTTTAAAGTGCCTGGGGTATCCATGCAGCTTGTAACAAAAAGGCTTAATGTGTCCCTTTTTACCACAATGATGACATACCCAAGGATGATAAGCCTTCTTGTCTTTAGATCCCTGAGGTTTGTTCTTAGGTTTCTGATAAGTGGCAAGAAATGAATGAATTCATGTCTTTTATTAGGCTTTTTAGTTACTTGTTTTGCAAGTTATCTTAGAAAAAGCATGGAATTTATGAAGAATTGCTAATTATTCTTTGTATACCTTATTCTTCCCCATTTGTGTAGGAAAAAGCAAGCAAGGACTTGAAAATAGCAAGAAATCAATAAGAGAAGGATGAAGAATTTCGCTCAGCGCGCACTTGGCGAGCTTAGGCAGGGATTATTTGAATATCAGATCTTCATGATTTCGCAGAGCGAAGTTTGGTCGCAGAGCGAAGCAGGGCGGTTTGAACTGCTCAAGGCTGAGGTGGCAGAAGCCCATTGGTGAAGAAAGGACTTCGTAGAGCGAAGTATGACTTCGCAGAGCAAAGTCCTGAATTGCAGAACACTTATAAAAGGGTGCAAAAGCTGAATTTTTAGATAATAATGAGATATAGCTTATTTTTACAGTTTAGTAATCTTTTAGGATTTAGTTTGTAAACAGTTTTTAGGGCTAGAAGTTATGATCTTCAAGGAGCAAAAGTGATTGGATTGTGAAATCAACTAAGGCTTTGGGAAATCAAGACTTAGGTTATGATCTTCATCTTTTCTCTGAACTTTTGTATAGTTGTCATAAAAATGAACAACTAACTTCCCTTTGTTGGGATTGGAGGTATTCTTTCTAATTTTGATGTAACCTTTGATTATGTAAATATATGATTTTAGCAATTTATGTGTTATTGAAGTTATTCTTGATTTTCATTCACATGCTTGATTCAATTGTTATTGACAAATACTTTTGAATCTAGGTTTAGAATAATCTTCTATCAAAATAAGAAAATCTAGAAATGGATTTGGGTTTTGATAATCGCACAAAGTATCGGAACGTAAAGCTTTTGTATCGTTTAATAGATTGGGAAATCGTCGATTAAACGATACGATCGATCTCACGACGTCATTTGGACACGAATGACGTTGTCGAGTGATACGTGATATTTTCACTAAAACGCTAAAATTCATATGCATGATTTTTAGATTATATTTGATGCAAGATTGATGAACTCCGATTCCAACGCTTTTATTCCCTATTACTTGTAGTTTTAGTTCCGCTTTTACATTACTTTAGTTTTTATGCAACCAAGTTACGAAACCCTTACTCAAAACAATATCGATTGTTGAACGGTTCGAGATAGCGCACCAATCCCTGAGGAGACGATAATTGAAAAATACTTACTTTTGTTACTCAACTAACAAAATGGCGCCGTTGCCGGGGATTAGTGTTTAGAGATTTTGAACACCGTAATAATTTGTATTGTTTTGAGCTTTTGTATATATCGTGTTAATATTTTTCATTTCTTTTGTACATTATAAACTGTTTGTGCATTAACCCTCTTTGTTATGCAAAGAAAATTTTCTTGTTAGTTACACTTGTTTCATATTCTCAGCATTGAAAGAAATCATGGCTGATCATCATGATTATTTCAATCTCTATAATCCATTTAAGTATGAATCTTATCAACAATATCCGTCTGAAGATGAACAAATGGCAAGAACAGAAAATACTTTGAATTTGTTCATGCAACAATCCATGATCAACATGCAAAATACCGACCAAAGATTGAGAGCGTTATCAATCCGATTGGAACTTTTGCAAGTTCAATTAAATTTTTCATCAAGAGTCATGGATGTTTAGACCAACAATCAATCCACTTTGGAATTTGGAGAGATTGTTGGAGATGATGTTGATGAGAGTGAGGAAGAGATGATGTTTGAAGGATGTGGTATTAGGGAATTAGTGAAAGAATTAGAAATACCACACAACATAGAACTTCCTCAAGAAAGGACAGATCCTGAAGAGGCCAGAGTTGTTGATAGTGAAGAAATGATAAATATTGAGAAGACGGAACAGTTTCTTAACAAGGAAGAAACTTGTGAAAAGGAGGGGATGAAAGTGAGCAAGGCCGAATTTGAGTTGGTAATAGATGACATATGTTCCTTACTCAACTTATTCTGGATAGGGAGGTTTTGGACTCCACATCAGCTATACTTCAAGTTCATGGAATTCCTCCCAAATCAAAGGAATACTAAGGCTGATGTGCGTTCCGTCTCATTTTGGCCAACCTAACGAATCAGGCGTCGAGCTAACGACGTAAAACAAGCGCTTGTTGGGAGGTAACCCAACTTTGTAAGTATTTATGCTTTATTACTGCTTTTTAGTAACCATAGGTGAATATAAAAATGACAAATTTGTTGAAAAGTTGCAATTTTAAAAAATTTCAGAACTTGTCATGGTCGTAGAGCAAAGTCTCTTCGCACTGCGACCATTACAGAGTCTGATGACTTTGCAGAGCAAAGTCTCTTCGCACTGTGACCACTTCAGAGTCTGATGACTTCGCAGAGCAAAGGTACTTCGCAGTGCGAAGTCTGCGAATTCTGTCAGTTCAATTTTCAAAGCCACTAACCGTAATTACTTCTCCCAACCACCCATCCCACTCCCCATCCATAAACTCAACCGTCACTTTTCAGTAACCCAAAAACCCAAAAACCTCCATTTTTTATTAACATTTCAAAACAACCCTAAAATTTTAACTCAAACCCATTTTCACAAATCTTTCCTTTCATCCATTACTTTCGTGTCTGTTGCTTCTAATTCTTTCCATTTCTGCAAGCACAAGGTATGAATTCTGCTCTCTTTCTTTTCTTATTTCTGATTCATGAAAGGGTTGAATGTGATTTAGGGTAGGGTTTTGCATTTTTAATTTCAATTTAGGGTTAAGTTTAGGGTTAAGTTTGGGGTTAACTTTTGTTTCATGTTACAAATTTAATGTTGGATAGAAGGAAAATCATCAGAACTGAAATCTCAAGGTTTAGGGGTAGTTGTTGTGTAAAACAAAAATTGCGTTTTCTGTCCTGGTCGCAGAGCAAAGTTCAACTCCGCAGTGCGACCATTGTTCTGGAAAACCCAGAATTCTGAGTTCAACTTTTTTTGCGAACTCAGCTTCGCAGAGCGACCATGACAGAACAGAACATAATTTTGTTTTATACTTCTTTTTCAATTCAATTTGTTTCATCTCATTTTTGCCTGTGTTTATTCTTATGTTTGCTGATTTAATTTTTATTATTATAGATGGCACCAAAGCAACCAACCGGAAAGCGACCAAGAGCCGAATCATCCGGATCAAGGCCACAAGGGGCTTATGACGCTTCAAGATTCCTAAGCCTCTGCAACCAGGAGAGGTATGAAGAGCTGCTCAAGAGAACATTCTGGGCCGAAAGGCAATTTATCATAAGTGAGCAAGGCACATACCGGGAGATAGCGCATTTGATTAATTCCCGCAACTGGGGAATTTTGGTAAACCCTCCCTTAAACCTAAACTACGACATTATTAGGGAGTTATACGCAAATGTCATCCCTACTGATCCTGAGGGGGAGTTTACTTATCAGACTATGATCCGTGGTCGCGTCATTCGATTCGACCGCGAGGCCATAAACACTTACCTTCAAAACCCCCTCCAGCTTGACATTGATGAGTTGTGTGCTTTCCAAAAGCACCAAAACCGAGGAAACTGGAATCATAACCTTATAGCCCAAACCATCTTTCAATCCGGGAAGTGTTATGAGCTTAACTCATCTGGCCAGCCCACCAAAGCTTTAAAGAATAACCTCACCACACCTGCTCAGGTTATTTTCCATCTCATTGTCCACAACATTAAACCCAAGAGCCACACATCCTCCACGACTTTAGATGTCACCCCACTGATTTATTACATCCTTGCTAATAAACAAGTGGATGTTGCTAGGGTGATCGCACAGGAACTTAAGATTGTGGTAGAGAGTGGCATCAAACCACCAGCTAAGAAGATGTGCCCTCTTGCATTCCCGGGACTAATCATGGGTCTCTGTCGGGATGCACGTGTAGTGATTCCTCCTCACATTTCGGAAACTATTAAGAATCCTATTACGGATGACTATATTGGGAGGCATTGCACAGGGAAGAGAGCGTCGAGAGCACAGCAGCCACGACCCAGAGCCCCACCTGCACCACAGGGCCACCATACCTGCACTTTTTCATGGGACCAAAATGCGTCCAACCATAGGGCCATGGCTACCATACATGACGCTCTATACAGGCTTCAGATGCAGACGGGTGTGCGCACCTCGTTTTTTTCCCTCGGGAAAAAGACGCGCAAATCCTCCGAGGTCGTCCTTGAACGCTCGGAGGTGCCTTTGTGAAGCCGCCACCAAAGTTTTTGTGTAAAGGGAACGTTGATAAACCCTTAAGTTTTTTTTTGTAAAGGGAAACGATAATAAAACCCTTTTGACGATGAGGATAAGGATTAGGTCATCGCAACCATTGTCGGGTTCGGGAGTCGGTTACGCGAGGGGAAGGTATTAGCACCCCTTACGTCCGTTGTACTCAACGGGAACCTTCTACTTGGTTAAAACTTGAATTGCTTTTTAATACTTTGCGTGCATGTTCATTTATGTTAAAAATATAATAAAATGGGGGGAAAGAGATAAAAACAAACGAAGAAAAAGTTTTTATTATTATTGTGCTTGACAAGATGTCGATCTTGCTCCTACGTATCTCCCGGTAGTCGGAGAATTCAAAGCATACGTAGTTCTTTGGTAGAAAAACGTATGGGGGTTGGTTGATTTTAATTGGACGATGTTTTAACCGAATTCTTGCGATTAAACGTTGCTTGTATGCTCGCACTTGGAGACTTATTAAGCGTTCGTTCGCGAATCACATTAGAATTGTTAAAAGGTACGTCCGTTAGGGTAGAGGGTTGAATTGGTCGCTATGGGACCAAGGGAGGTACAATGGACTCATAAAAGTCAATCATTGACCGAGTGGACTCCGAAGAGTCGGGCGATTGTTCGATTGATCCACTGAGATCAAGAACGGGTACAATGGACTCGGACGAGTCGAACATTGACCGAGTGGACTCTAACGAGTCGAGGGTTGAGTCTAATGGCCAACGGGGGACCAAAAGGCTTGGATTGACCACAAGGGGCCAAGATTTGGTTTGGTTAGGGTTGTACATATTAAAAAAGGAATGACGATTGTCCGAGCGACGAGACATACGTCACGCATTCGTACAATCGGGGCGATGGAGAGACATACGTCACACCATCCCTTTTTCATTCATGTTTTTGGATTGAATTCTTTAGAAATCCCAAGGTATGTCAAAACATATGGTTTGAAAACCCAAAATGGGAAGGTTTAGCAAATTTGCTAAAAAACGCGCAAGTTCGTCTCATTTTGCGAAAATGCGAACGTAAACGGGGTATGTTCATCTTGGAGTTTTGAACATCATGAACAATATTTATTGTTCAAGTTTAGATTGAAAAGATGAACATAGCTTGTTTGTTCATGTGGCTTTGAAAGTTTGGGAACATAACTTGCTTTGCAAGTTATCCACAAAATGGTTATACGAACTTGTGATTTTGCCAAAAATATGCAAAAACCTTGTTATGGTTTGAAGAACATGGGTTTAAAAACTCCTAGGTTCTGAGCTCTGGGGCTAGAACCTCAAAAATTGGTTGGTTTGATACAAAAACTCAGGTTCTGAGTTCTGTCATGGTCGCACTGCGACCATGACTTCGCACTGCGAAGCATGCGAAATTTTGGGTTCAGAAGCTGTTTCTGAACATATGTTCAGAAACAACTTCTGAACACACTCAAGACCTTATATGTGGGTGAAAAGCTTTGAGTTTTTGGGATGAAAAAGGTTGGACAAACCAATTTTGATGTTTTGAAAACCTTGGGATTTCTTTGGAATTCAAAAGGGGTTTTTTAGAACAAAGAGTTTTGAGCCAAAATAGCTATGCAAACACAATTGTAAATGCAAGATAAAGAGCTTAGTAACTTACAGAACTCCTTAGCAAAGCTCCAGCTGCACTTGGCTTGATTTGGTTGAAAGCTTTCACAAAGGTTTTGAAGATTTGTGATGAACTTGAACTTTTGTAAGCTTTGTGTGGTGTGGTTTTTTTTCTGGTTATTTGTGGAAATTTGTAGGTTGAAATGAGTAGAGTTTCTGCTCTTTGAATGTTGTGTTAACTGTCAAAATGTAAGTGTAACCTTGGGCATTGCCTTGTATTTATAGACCAAAATCAAATCTTTGTCATCATTACACAATCCCAAAATTCAGCTGATTTGTGGCCAAGATCAAGCTGAATCCCTTTGCATTAAATGCTAATGGATAGAGGCAACCCTGCCTTGTGCCAAGGGGCAAGATCCAGCTTGATTTCAGCCACAAATTCAACCTATTCTAGAAGGTAATGATGAAGAACAAAGCTGATTTGCAATTGGCTAATGCTTGGGGATCAATCCTTGCAATCTCAATGGTTGGTCAATAAAAACGTGCACTGTAATGTGCAGAGATTGAGGGATGAAAAGGCTAAAATTGGCTGGTGTGAGAGGGTGAAAAGCTGCTGCAAAACAGAGTAGGCACTCATGGCTTTTCAAGTGAGAAAATCCAGCTGGTTTGACTGGTTTTTGGGGCAGCAAGCAGGAGGAAAGTCCTCAAGCAGGTGGCTGGCAACCTTGTGGTGGTTAGCAGGTCACATGGGAGAGGCTAGAGCTGCCCAAGGGCAAGCCCACTTGCTTGTCACATGCTAGGTTGGAAGAAAAAGCTTCTAACCTTGGCATTAATGGCAAGTCCTTCAACTCTGGCTTTGCTTGGCCCAATTAGCCATGAATGCTACTTAAAATAATTATGGAAGTGATGTGCAACAAAATCTGGAATTAAATCCAAGAAACCAAAAATCTGCAGAAAAATCGCAGACTTCGCAGTGCGAAGTGAGCTTCGCATTGCGAAGTCCTCAATTTTGAAAAGTTGACTTTTCTGTTGACTTTTGTTGACTTTTGATTTTTTCCCCTCTTTGATTTTTTTTGATTTTTTTTGTTTTAAAAAGCGTAGGACAAAATTAGGGTACTACAACGGGCAGACCAGTGGATCCTGAGTACCAGATCATGACATCTGAGATGTTTGCATCTCATGTAGCTTGGCCTGGGGACAGGCCTGATTACTCAGAGGGGGGTGGTAGCAGTGCAGCTGCTGGAGGACTTGGAGATGATGATGATGATGATGATGATGATGATGATGATGATGATGATGATGATGGCGATGACGAGGACACAGAGGATGACGAGGCTCACACACCATGAGTCTTTCCTTTTTGATGCTTTTGATGCTTTTATTGTTCATTTTTTTTATTATGTTTTCGATGTACTCTTTAAAACTTCTTGTGTTTTCTGTTATTTGTATTTGTACTCTCTTCTTATGTTATTTATGTTAAGTAATGTTAAGTACTCTTTTATTATTTGGCTTTTGAATCATAATTAGTGCCTGTTAATTTTTAATTTCTGAATATGCCTTAAATGTCAAAAATTCTGCTTTCGCTTGGATCATTAGTAAAAAAATGACAAATCTTCTCAAATATGGATTGATCCAAAGCTGAATGAATCAACCACAGATGTATGGTAATGATAGGATTTGATTGATTTGCGCAAAGCTAAGGTACATGTTTCCTGTTTTTCTAGGATTAAACTTGGAATCAGAATATGTACTTTGTACAAAAGTTACACCATACAGTTTGCTTTGTTAATATATTTACGTTTGAACCATTTAGAACTAGCCAAAATGTGAGGAATCCTCAAAGTCATTGTATATATGCAGGAGACCGGCATTTTTTGTTTAACTCGATTCTTTTATGTTAAATCTAAATGTTGTTTTAAATTGTATGAAAGCACTGACATGATCAAGGCATTTTTTTGAATATGAGTAGAAACACTTGACCTCAAAAAGCCTACCCTGTGAGAAGTGAGTATTTGTTAACCCCTTTGAGCCTAATGAATCAGAATCGTTAATTATGAACTGCCAATTTTCATAAGCTCAATTGCTTAATGAAATTGCCGGAGTTTGTAAAAAAATCCAGTTCATAGTTAAATCATTATTGCATTCTGATATTTTACTTTCATTTTTAACCCTTATCCATCATGTTTATTTGTCCTTTGCCAAAAGAAAAAGGAACATTCAATTAGGGTATCATCTTGAACTAAGTTGGGGAGAAAAGGGAGGTTGTGAATGTCAAGTAAATGGTGAAATTTTGTAATTGATCTTGACAACAAGAAAAGGAGAAAGAAAAAGAAAAAGAAAAGAAAAAAAAAAGAAAGAAAAACAAACCAAGAAAAAGAAAAGAGAAAATGAAAAAGTCAATAAATCAAAAAGTTGTCAAGATCAAAGAAAAAAAAGTTGTAAATAACCAAGAGTTGTGTTTGAAAAAGGAGGAAGTTGTATAATTAGAAAGAATGTTCCTCTTGCTTGGCCATTTGAATTCAATATTTCCCACATATGACCATTCTTTTGTAACCAAGCCAAATTACAACCCTCAAAGAAGTTATGATCTTCAAGGAGCAAAAGTGATTGGATTGTGAAATCAACTAAGGCTTTGGGAAATCAAGACTTAGGTTATGATCTTCATCTTTTCTCTGAACTTTTGTATAGTTGTCATGAAAATGAACAACTAACTTCCCTTTGTTGGGATTGGAGGTATTCTTTCTAGTTTTGATGTAACCTTTGATTATGTAAATATATGATTTTAGCAATTTATGTGTTATTGAAGTTATTCTTGATTTTCATTCACATGCTTGATTCAATTGTTATTGACAAATACTTTTGAATCTAGGTTTAGAATAATCTTATATCAAAATAAGAAAATCTAGAAATGGATTTGGGTTTTGATAATCGCACAAAGTATCGGAACGTAAAGCTTTTGTATCGTTTAATAGATTGGGAAATCGTCGATTAAACGATACGATCGATCTCACGACGTCATTTGGACACGAATGACGTTGTCGAGTGATACGTGATATTTTCACTAAAACGCTAAAATTCATATGCATGATTTTTAGATTATATTTGATGCAAGATTGATGAACTCCGATTCCAACGCTTTTATTCCCTATTACTTGTAGTTTTATTTCCGCTTTTACATTACTTTAGTTTTTATGCAACCAAGTTACGAAACCCTTACTCAAAACAATATCGATTGTTGAACGGTTCGAGATAGCGCACCAATCCCTGAGGAGACGATAATTGAAAAATACTTACTTTTGTTACTCTACTAACAGTTTCCTCATCAGAGGAACATAAGTAGTAGCAGGTATGAACCTCTTAGCAGGATTTTGCTGTTTAATGCTCAGATTCTTATCAACAAATCCTAAGCCATTTGGTTTTCCTTGATTCTGATTCTCCAAAATCTCTTCCAACACATCAGTAGCAGAATTCATCATTCTAACTTGCTTCTTCATATGATCAAGTTGAGAATTCAGTTGAGTTACCTCATTATTGAGAACAAAAATTTTTTCTAAATGTTCACTTCTTTCAATCTAAAGTTGAGTGATAGTTTTCTTCTGTTATTCCAGCTGCTTGCATACTTCTTCAAATTGAACATGCAACTTCTTGCAAAAAGCAACAGGATTTTCATAAGACAGTTCTTCATCACTGCATTCAGACTCTGAAGAAGTTTCTGAACCCATAACTTCATCATCAGTTATGCATCTTCCAGTAAAGGCAGCAACATGCTTAGCAGACTTATTCTCCACTTCTCCTTCTGAATCCTCTTCATCAGACCAAGTCACAGTCAGACTTTTCTTCTGTTTCTTGAGGTAGGTAGGACATTCTGACTTGACATGACCATATCCCTCACACTCATAGCACTGAACTCCCTTTGATTGATTGCTCTTCTCATCAGTTCTTGTCTTCTGCTTCAGAAACTTCTTAAATTGTTTACTCAGCATCATAAGAGCTTATGATGGGCTTTCATCATCCACACTTTCAGCATCTGCTACAAAAGCAACACCTTTCCCCTTCTTATCAGTTTTGCTTATTTCAAAGTTTTGAAGAGACCCAATCAATTCCTCAACCTTCATGCTGGAGATGTCATGTGCTTCTTCAATTGCAGTCACCTTTATATCAAATCTCTTAGGTAAGGATCTGAGGATCTTTCTCACAAGTTTCTCATCAGATACTCTTTCTCCAAGAGACTCAAATGAGTTGGCCATATCCAGAACATTCATGTAAAAATCCTGTATGTTCTCATCCTCCAACATTCTGAGATTTTCAAACTTGGTGGTGAGAAGCTGAAGTCTGGACAGTTTTACCTTGGATGTGCCTTCATGAGTAATGTTGAGAATCTCCCAGGCATCTTTAGCTATTGTGCACTGCTTGATCATTCTGAATATATTCATGTCCACTCAATTGAATATAGCATTCAAGGCTTTGGAGTTTGCAAGAGATAAAGCATCTTCATCATTGGACCAATCTTCTTCTGGTTTCAACACAGATGTCTTCTTTCCTTCTTTGTCCAGCACAACAGGATGTTCCCAACCTTTCAGAACAGCTTTCCAGGTCTTGCTATCAATAGATTTCAGGAAAGCACTCATACGAGATTTCCAATATTCATAGTTGGTCCCATCCAACAGAGGTGGCCTGATAACAAATCCTCCTTCTTTATCCATTCTTGCCAGAAACACCTTCCCTGGAGCTCACCCAAATACAGGCAGGGTGCCTGCTCTGATGCCAATTGAAATTCTAGCAGGTACTGGTTATGAACTAAAAAACAGAGTCTGAAAAATAATAGTTCAGAAGCAGAAAATTAAACAGAAAGTAAAGAACACAGTTATTTGTTAACCCAGTTTGGTGCAAACTTCACCTACATCTGGAGGATACCAATCCAGGAAGGAAATCCACTAAGTAGTATTAATTCTAAGACTCAAGACACAACCCCTGTTTTTCCAGCCTTATCACTTAATCACTACCCGTATAGACTTCTACCTAGGAACTCCTAGATATAAGAACCCACTTACTTCCCAATCAAGTAATCACAACCCAGTGATTATCCGACACTTAAACAAACAAATACGAAGACACTCTTCAAAACAACAAAGTCACTTGTGCTTAAAAGCTTTAAGTGAATTACAACTCTATAACAAAAACAACCAACTCTAACAGATGAGTGGTACACAAAAACAGAGCAACAGCTCACAGACTCAAAAAAAACTAAGACTCTTTTCAATGACAACTTCTGGTTTTTTCTCAGTCAAGTCTTCAATAGCAGAGTCCTCTTTATATAGGCTTCAGCAGCTCACATAATTCTGAACAATATAATCTTCAAAGATATAATTCTGAAATTCTTTAGAAGCTCATAGAAGGAAATATATTTTTGAAATATATTTTTGCAAAGATTCCTTTGAAAATTGAAATTCTGGCAGGTACTTGAACAACACGAAAAACAGAGCACAAAGTATTCAAAACAGAGCACAATGATGGAGGTTTAGAAGCAACAAATAAAAGTGCATAAAGTAAAGAACACACAATATTTGTTAACCCAGTTCGGTGTAAACACCACCTACATCTGGAGGATACCAATCCAGGAAGGAAATCCACTATGAGGAATTAATCCTAAGACTCAAGACACAGACCCCCTGTTCCTAGTCTTCTGACTTAATCTCCACCAGTCTGATTTCTACCCAGTAACCCCTGAGTATAAGAACCCCTCTTACTTCCTAATCAAGTAACAACCCAGTTACTAACAGACTTCTAAAAACAACCCAATTTATGAAGACACTCTTCAATACATCAAAGACAACACTCGTACTTAAAAGCTTAGAGTGAATTCTAAACCAACTCAGAACATATGAGTGGTGTACAAATAAAGCCTAAGCTTAAAACTCAAAAACACTAAGACACTTAATCTCTGATTTCTGGTTTTTGACCCGTAGTCTTCAATAGCAGCAGCACGTCTCTTTATATAGGCTTCAACAACTCTCATAATTCTGAACACAATCATTCTTAAAGATATGATTCTGAAATAAACAAAGGCTCAAAAAGGAAACATATATTCCTGAATTATATTTTGCAAAGATACTTTGAAAATATATTCATCAATAAACACGAAGCCAATCTTCAATAGATCTTCACATAAAATTATCATACTTCTGGAAACTTCATCCTTAATAAAACCTTAACAAATCTTCAAAAGATACGCGCAAAAATCCACTTCTGAAAAGCAGCTTCTGAAGGTCAACGCTGGTCAACGTCTGAACAGTGCGTCTGAAGACCCATCCTACGTCTGATGGTCCATTCTGCGTCTGAAGACCAAATCTGCGTCTGAAGGCCATTTCAGCTTCTGAACCTCCTCAAATCCAATTTCTTGCCTCTGAAGACTCAAATAACTTCTGGAGACGCATTGCTTGAACACTTTGATTTTACCAAAACATACAGCCAACATATAAATACTCAACAAAAATATATTCATAAATAAAAGAAACTAATCTTCAACAAGATCTTCACGTAAAATTACTCAACCTTCTAGAACCATTAGCCTGGATAAAACTTCAAACAAATCTTCAAAAGATACAGAAAGAACGCAGAAATTCAGCTTCTGAAATGCAGCTTCTGAAGGTCAACAGAAGTCAACGTTTGAACAGCAGCTTCTGAAGGTCAACGATAGTCAACGTTTGAACAGTGCGTCTGATGAACAGTACTAGCGTCTGAGGACCAGTTCTGCGTCTGATGAACAGTACCAGCTTCTGAAATCCAATTTCCAGCTTCTTAAGACACAAATTAGCTTCTGAAGACGCATTGCTTGTACATTTTGATTTTAGCAAACATGTAGCCAAAAAAAATTTGAAGCTAATGACACAATGTTAATGAGAAATGATAGGATTTGTGAAAATGGGTATGTGACAAAAAAAATTTAGGGTTGTTTTTGTGAAAAGTGAAGGTTTTGGTAAGAGAGTAGAAACTGTCAGGTTTTGGTACGTTTTTGGGTAAGAGAAGTGGAATGGGTGGTTGGGGGAATAAAGGTTGGGTTAATGGCTTTGAAAATTGTACCTAGCAGAATTCAAAACCTTCGCTCTGCGCAGTTACTTGGCTCTGCGAAGCTCAGACTCTGAAGCTTCGCAGTGCGAAGGAAAACGTCGCTCTGCGAACTTATCAGACTCTGTAATATTCGCAATGCGAAGGGACTTTGCTCTGCGAACATGACAGGTTCTGGCATTTTCAAAATTGCAACTTTCCAACAGATTTGTCATTTTTATCTTCACCTATGGTTTCTAAAAAGCAGTAATAAAGCATAAATACTTACAAAATTGGGTTGCCTCCCAACAAGCGCTTGTTTTACGTCGTTAGCTCGACGCCTTTTTTCGTTAAGGTGGCCAAAATGAGACGGACAACACATCCTCTTTTGTATTCCTTTGCTTTGGGAGGAATTCCATGAACTTGAAGTAGAACTGATGTGGAGTCCATATCCTCCCTAACCTTTGTTTGATGAACAAGGAACAAATGTGGTCTATTACATGTTCAATTTCTGCCTTGCTCACTTTCATCCCCTTCTTTTCAGATAATTCTTCCTTGTTAAGTAACTGTTCCTTTGGTTCTGAAGCCATCACTTCTTCATTATCAACAGTTTCTGCATCTTCAGTATATAACCTTCCTTGAGGAAATTCTACTTCGTGTGATATCTCTATTTCTTCCACTATTTTCACTATACCACATCCTTCAAACATTATCTCTTCCTCAATTTCCTCAACATCTTCTTCAACAACCTCTCCTAATTCAAAAGTGGATTGATTGTTGGTCTGAACATCCATGATTCTTGGTGTAAAATCTAATTGAACTTGCAAAATTTCCAATTGGCTTAATAAACTCTTCAATCTTTGGTTGGTATTTTGCATGTTGCTCATGGATTGTTGTATGAACATATTCAAAATAATTTCGATTGTTGACATTTGTTCATCTTCAGAAGGATATTGTTGATACTGTTGATAGGATTCATACTCGTATGGAGTATAGAAGTTGATATAATCATGATCAGCCATGATTTCTTTTATGTGCAGAATCTGAAACAGTGTAACTAACAAGAAACTTTTCTTTGTATAACAAAGAGGGTTAATGCAAACAATATTTATTAGTACAAAAGAGAAAAAGAATATTCACAAGATATATACAAATGCTCAAAACAATACAAATTGTTGCGATGCTTAAAATATCTAAACACCAGTCCCTGGCAACGGCGCCATTTTGTTTGTTGAGTAACAAAAGTAAGTATTTTTATATATCGTCTCCACAGGGACTAGTGCGATATTCCAAGCCTTTCAACAGCTGGTATCATTTTAAGTGTTGGGTTTATAAGTTTGTTTGCATTAAAAACTATTGGAATTTAAAGCGATAATAAAACGACGAGTAATAGGACGTAAAAGCGTTGGGATCGAAGTTCGTCAATCTAGCATCGAAAGTATTCTAATGATCATGCATATGAATTCTAGCTTTTTAGCGAAATTATCACGTATCACTCAACAAAGTCATTCGTGTCCAAATGATGTCGTGAGATCGATCGTATCGTTTAATCGACGATTTCCCAATCTATTAAACGATCCGAAAGCATTACGTTCTGACACTTTATGCGATTATCAAAACCCAATTCCATGTCTAGAATTTCTTATTTTGATAGAAGGTTATTCTAAACCTAGATTAAAAGGTATTTGTCAATAGCAATTAAATCAAGCATAAGAATGAAAAGCAAGAATAACTTCAATTATCACATAAATTACTAGAATCATATATTTGCAAAATTAAAGATTACAACTAAGCTATATTGAGTACCTCCAATCCCAACAAGGGAAGGTTAGTTGATCATTGTCATGACAACTATACAAAAGTGAAAGGAAGATGAAGATCCAAAGCCAAGTTCTTGATTTCCCAAAGAGTCTTAGTTAATCCACACTTCAATCACTCTTGCTCCATGAAGATCACCTCTTTTAGCCCTACTTTCTGTCTAAAACTATAACCTAAAATATTACTAAACTGTAATAAAAAAAACAACCTCCTTAACATTCAGCTTTTGAACCTATTTATAAGTGTTCTGTTATTAAGGACTTTGCTCTGCGAAGTCCTTTCTTCACAACTGGGTTTCTGCCACCTCAGCCTTGAACAGTTCAAACCGCCCTACTTCGCTCTGCGAAGTAATACTTTGCTCTGCGAAGGTGCTCAGAACCTCAGCTTCTGAACTTCAGAGTCTGGAGCTTCAGAACCTACTTCGCTCTACGACCATACTTTGCTCTGCGAAATTGCTCAGACTCTGATCTTTAGAGTCTGATCTTTAAGTCCAAGGAAAAAGCATGTACCTACAAAAATGGTTGGGATTAGGTCTAAAAAGCATGAAATGATATTTATCTTTTCTTTCAGAGCTTTTACCAAGATAACTTGTAAAACAAGTAAGAAAAGTGCCTAAATTAAATATGCTTTATAACTAGTTTCTGGCACTTATCACATATAGAGTCGAGTTAGGAGTGTTGCATACTTAGCTATGAGTCTAGGTGGAGATGTTTGAATTGATTATGTGCATCTATGTGAAAGATGTGTGATTAGACGATGGTGATAATGTGTGGATGCTATGTATTCAACTTGGTGATTATTTGAAGATGTGATTTCTTGTTTATATTCTTATGATGATGATTTTGGCGTTCATGGTATCTATTTATAAATATATGAATGAGAATGCATGTGAATATTGCCTGATAGTGTTGAATGCTTGCATACATGAAGTTTTGTTTATCCTTTAACTATACATGCGTTCATATCTTTCCACATGTTGAATATTTCCCACCCTTTTGCGGGTTTCCGCCTATGCCACTCGTGGTGTAGACTTGCAGGTCGAGGAAGAGTATAGTCGATGTGAGTTTTTCCGGGGAAGGCTTTGGAGCCTACTCGTCCTTTATCGCTTTTCCTTTGAAGTCTAACTTAGTAGTGCTCTGATTAGGACTGTTGGGATTTCATTTATGTTACAATGTCCCCCCAGCTTTTGTTCTTCTTTTTTCTTTTATTTAATATTTATTTTCATTGCCTAAAAAATATATATAAGCAATAAGAAGATGATCGTTATTTTATATACTTACAAACCAAAATACACCGAGTTGATAAATAATTTCGTTATAAGTTTGGACGATAATTTGTAGATAAATCGATATACGAATAATTTCCATTAATATTTAAAAATTTAAAAATTATAATTGAAATTATACAAACAAACATAATAAAATATATAGACATGTTAGCACGGTAAAAAGAACGGACAGACTGGCACACGAGTTTGATATACGCAACAAGAGTGTGAAGAAAGAGTACTACTAGACAAGAAAAAAATACTGAATATCCCAAGTAAAAGGTGATGCATGCAAAGTTTACAATAACTCTTCGGTTGTATCAATCAATTCACAAGAAACGGGGGAGGGGGGATCAATCAAACAATATTGCACAAGTTAAAATGCAACCTAAATATTTCCCTGCTGTTTAAAGCAACATATATATTGGCTTCATATCATTATAAATACACCACACACTTGTTGATCCAATTCTCATAGAGAAAAAAATATCATTTTCATTTACATTCAGCATGGCTTCCTCTTCTCCTAAATTGTATACCATCTTTCTGTTTCTCATCCTTGTCGTCCTCCTTTTCTCAACATCGGGTACGACTATATAATTAGTCAACACACGCTCACATATATTGGGTAGAGATCAATTTCCTTACTTTCAAATCACTCTTATTATAGTTTTGTTTTTTTAAAGGGACTCTTAGTACACTACTAAAAAAACAAAAATCAGTGAGGGAAATTTAGTGAGGGAAAACATGAAATCCCTCTCTAATTCCGTCACTAAATTTTGTGACCAAGGAATTTGTGAGAGATTTTATTTTTTCCGTCACTAATTTTGTTTTTCCTAGTAGTGGTATTGATTATCATACTTTTTTGTCATCACCTTCCAGTTATCAGTGGTAGGGTTTTGATAATTTAGAGTTTGGTCGGAAGATAACTTAAGTCTGACAATAAAATATTCCTGTTAGAATTTGAACTCTGATTCGTCCAAACGGTTCATTTTTAGCTACATCTCATTATGATAGTAATATACTAGTATCATACACATCAAATTCTAGGGGGGAAATATGAACATTTATTATAACCATATGCTCTTATAATTGATATTTACTTCTCTTTTTGGTTATCGTGTGTACAGAGGTGCAAGCAAAACTTTGTAGAAGGAGAAGCAAACTTTGGTCAGTGCCTTGTATTAACTCAAAAAACTGCAAAAGACAATGCATCGACGTGGAGCGCGCAGTTAGCGGGGGTTGTCACCTTGATAACACTGGAGTTTTTTGTTTCTGCGACTTCAAATGCTGAGCTAATCAACACCAAATTTGTGTTCAAGCAATATGATTCTATTAATAAAATATAATCAAGTAACGAGAGAACAATGTTCTATTTCATTTCTTGTTCTTGTTTTGCATCTCTTCACATCACTAAGAGAGAGATCTATATCTTACTCTTGCTTACCTTAATTTCAATTTCAATAATACTCTATTTGTTTTACAATGAATTCCATAAGAATTAAAAAATGATATAGAATTGCTAAGAAGTTTTCATAATGAAGTAAGTATTATAAAGTAAATAAATTATTAAGCTGCTACTATGAAATTGTTGATTATAAGTAATTTTACTACTTGTTATGAATTGCTTCATAAAAAACTATTATCAGTTTGTCCGAAATAAGTCTATATCAACACTTGAGCTCCAATTGTTAAGACATAATAACATGAAGAAATTAATAAAGGTGCAATGATTGAAAAACAATTATCAATTTCCTTAATCAAATTATACTCTCAATTGAAAGACTGAAGTATTCTAACGGATTTTATATAGAAAGTATATACAAGAATAAAAGGCACGCGGAGAACAAGTTGCGCCACTAAACAATCATCAATTTCTTAATCAAATTATACTCAACTGAAAAACAGAAGTATTATAACGGATTTTATGTAGAAAACTTAAACAGAAGTATTTGAATCGTTTGTTGAAGGTAACTATAACAAAAGTATAAAAACTAAGATTATGAAATTAAAAAGCATTAGGGATGAATGTCAATTGATTTCAACATTTAGTGGTTGGAATTGGTTATTGAATTCATCTCACGAGTTGTAGCCGAATTTTCTAAAAAATCTAATCCAAATGTCTTAGTGACAAGAACATTTAATCCTAGTTAAATCCCTAATTCTTTAGTGAACCTAAACTTATGTATATAAATTATCATATGGTTTCATGCATCAATGATTATTCCTAGCTAGACTAGAGAGAGATACAAGAATTTTCAATCTCAAGCATTCATAAAATAAACTTCCGTTTCAACCTATGAACCATGAATCATTCAATTGGTGATCAAGTGTTAAAAAATCATTTTGAATAGAGATACAAAAACAACGCAAATATATTAAGTAATATAACAATAAACTAAATCATAACATAAAGGTAAAGATAACATTGGATCGCATTGCGAGCCAGTCACAAATTAGACAATATTGAATGAATTTTTATTTTTTTACTTCACCGCACTGCGACCCAAACTCACAAATCAGAATGCAAAAGTAACTTTACAAAGTGTAATTCAGACGCTTCCTGTCATCATAATACTTAACTGAAAGAGATGAAATACAACAAAAGTACAAAAATTATGGAGAATATTAACAAAATACGTACCTTGTTGACTGTTGTCAAGCATTTTTTAGGAAAGAGGAGTGTAATTTACTAAAATATAAAACAAGTTGGTCGGATGTTTTTTTCTTTAAATAAAATTTCCCTTAACAATGAAGTTGCTTTTCAATTTAAATCAAAAAATACACAATATGAAATATGAATTTTAAGGGGAACAAACAAACAAATTAAATTAGAATTAAACTTTTCTAAGGGTTTTTTTTTTATTAAATCAAGTGGCAATGACCATTGTACAACTCTCCCCGAAGGAATTTGAGAACTTTGTCCTTAAGGTTACAAGGCTCAATTCATATTATTGTAGTGTTTATCGTTTTTGTCTTACCACTGAGCTAACATCCCAAATGAAATTATATTTGTCTTTTTACTAGTTCATATTATAGTAGTGTTTTCTTGTTATTGGGTTTTATTTATCAGAAAATATAAAATTTAATTTAATGTTTATAGATAATCGATACCTTTTGTATTTTTCTTAGCCAAAAATTATTTATTTATTTATTTTTTGTAAAATCAATTCTTATTTTACCTTTTCTAACATAGAAGACCTCATTTTAATATTCATGTTAGGCTACAAAATATGTTTAGCTGGACCTAGTTTTCGCTGCTTTTTAATTAAAACGCCAAGAATGATATAAAAAGTTGAAGAGAGAGGACCCAAAATCACCTCCTTAAGAGAAAACCTAGAGAGAGAAAACTAAGGCTGGCTAGGGAGATCTATATAACGCCAAGAGTGATATTAAAATGCATATATAGTATATAATTGTGAGCTGAAGTCGTAAAATGGAACTAATTAAGGTGACATATACAACAAGAGGGAGAAGCAAGAGTGGTGCTATAGATAAGAAAATAAATAATGAATATCCCAAGATAAAAGGTGATACATGCAAAGCTTGCAATAACTATTCGATTCGATTGTATCAATTATTCTACAAGAAACAAGAAGAGGATCAGCGACAAATAGATCATGTAAGTTAAAATGCAACCCAAAAATTTCCCTGCTGTTCCAAACAACATGAAGTATGTTCTAATTATCCTTAATTATATATACACACCCACACACACTTTGTTGAACCAATTGTCATAAAGAACAAAATATCATCTACATTAGGAAATGGCTTCCTCTTCTCCTAAATTCTACACCATCTTTCTGTTGCTAAGAAATAAATGATATTTATATTTAAAAAGAATTGCTAAGAAATTTTCATTACATCAGCTTGTATATTTATTTTGTTCTACTAAATAGTCATCGAAGTAGAACAACTCAAATCTGTAGTCTCATAAAAGTGTGAAACAGAGACAACAATTTCACTAATTACAAAAAATGAAATCCAAAAATTAACATAAACATGAAAAAGAACAAGAAAAAATAACACTCAATCAATCTCTCAAACAAATTCAACAATTATTTTTTTTTAAAATGATCCAAATCCAGGTTGATTCTGCAAAACAAAACTTGATGCTGGCTCAAACCATCCAAGCTTTTCAATAAGTTTCTTCATCATATCACCAGCTAAGTAAGAAAGCACTGTGGCAACAGCACCAGTGCTAACATAGTAAAACACAGTTTGAATATATGTTAAGTAACTGTTTGGTCTCTTGATATAAGCTTTAGCAATAGAAAGCAATGTGATGCATATAAGTGAAGCTCCTGCAACTGCTGCTAGCTTGAAATCTTTTTCATCATTCTCACGGAATGTGAAGCCATATACAACTGGTGGTATTAGTCCAAAAATAATGAATGATAAGATTGCAATAAATGCATGAAGAATGAAATTCTTCCTCTGGCCTAGCACTTCATTGTATTGATCCACCACTGCTGCTTCTGTGTTGGATCGTTTTGGTTCATTAGCTTTTAGTTCCCTAAGCTGCAAATATATACATGTACGTATTAGTTAAATGAAAGTATTGGATAATCATGTTAATGTTGATCTATACATTTACAAGAGCCTCGTATTAGATGAGATATGGTCTGAAAATGTGTTTATAAGTGGGAGATTATTACAAGCCGCTTTTTCAAGGGTTGATTAGACACAATCCAAATTCTAAGATGCTTTGAGAGCGTATCTAAGATCTGTTGAGTCACCTTCTATTACGCCACCGCTATTGAACCACTAGGGTCACACTCCAAATGTCTAGTCCTAACGCGAGACAATTGTGTTAAGAGTCTCATATTTAATGAACTCAAATATGTTTATAAGTGAAGTAAGTCTCACCTTTCAAGCTGGTTTTATAAGGGTTCGGTTTGGCCCAACCCAAATTCTAAAATATATAAAGGAGATTATCTCATTTAAATAATTTATCAAATGTCAATATATCTTATAGCATAAGACTTAAGCATATAACTCTTTCAATATTATATTTTGAACATGTAAAATCATGTAGCTTAAAGATAAAATATTTTGAACACATATAACTCACACTGTGACCAAGGGCAAAAAGTCCACCAATCAGGTTTGCAATAGCCAGAGCAACAATGTTCACTGCAAAATGATGAAATTATCATTAACATTGTAAGATATATTCTCAATAATTGACGAATTAATTCCTCTTTCCTTTTCCTTAGGAAACAACAACCTTAAGAATATTATCAAGTGATGCTACAAAAATATTTAGGAAATAAAGAATAATGATATATCATATATATAAGTAAATTTAAAGTCTTACATGTGGCAGCATCAGCACTTGCTGCAGATGTCACAACACTAAGACTTGCTAATGATTCAGTCAAACCACCATACACAATACTTTTCAGAATTTCCAATGGATTGTTACTTGCTGGTGCAGGTGGATTACTATGTGTAAGAAGTGATGTTCTTTCAGTTACAGGGGAAACTGCTCCCTCAGCAGATCCTGTTTGACAAAATGTACAATATCATCTCATTGCAATAAATTAGATTGATTATTTCCTAATTGAGTTATGAAAATGTTCCAAGTCATTTCTTGTTTATTCTTTTCAGGTTGAACTTCACAAACCACTTAGGAAGGCAATGTCATTAGAGATTAATTTACAATAAACAATTCACTTTAATGTGTAAAGTACTAATATCAGCTATTAAGAAATAAGTCAATATTACATGCATGCTTCATTGTTATGTATGTAATATTGATTCATTCATCAATAATTGTATTCATATCTTTTTGGCTCTTTAGCGAGTAATATCACCTATTAATATCTTTTGTTTTTTTATATATAACAGTTGAAATTACTCTTTGAGGAGCCAAATTGTTTATAAACAATGAAGTGGGTCCAAGTGAGGTCTTGGCAATATGATACTTTATGTTATACTATTTACAATATGGTCAACTTTTTTACTATAAAATATTGACATTTTCACAATTATTTAATTTACTCTAATTTTATCTCAAAATTAATTTCGTGTATGCATCATTTTCAAGTTATTATATATCACAATGCATTTATGAGAACTGTTATTAATCAAGAGTTAATGAGGACATTTTTGATAAAATTGTTGGATTTATATATTTAGTCGTTTATCATATTTTTAATCTGTGTTAAAAACCTTAAACGACACTTATTTTAAAACATAATGAGATATTTACCTGAGGATGATCCTTCAACTTTAACTTCCACAAAGTCTGATTGTTTGGACAAAGTGGACTGAGAACCAGAACCTATCACACCCCAATCACTCCAAAAATGTTTCTTTTTTGTTACAACTTGACCTTTTTGAGGTCCAACAATAACCACATCTTCAATGATTTGCATGGTTTGTTTTCCTGAGTCATCTACAATTTTAGTGACTGTTTTTGTACCTCTGGTTATAGATTGATTCACTTCCTCAGATTGACCAAGTATTGAATCAGCTTCATGTTGTGATGCAACTTCGAAAGTTTGTTCAGTGACTTCAGGATTTCTTTGGTTACTTAATAAACCTATTTTTCAGAATCGTGAATCAAATCTTATTAAGAATCGTAAAATACATTATTAATAATAAATAAGAATTTTTTTTTTTTAAGTAAAAACAAGTCACATTGTAACATTATAAGTTGATATATCAAGTATGAACCTCATAATAATTCACTATTTATATCATAAATTAAATGACATAAAAAAGTAGACGACTAAACTATGCTTAGGTAGTGATTTATTAAATGAATTGGGATTAATCATATAGTGAATCCAAATTCATCATAATAAATCGAGATTCATGATGAGATTTTCATCCATTGTATTAAGTTTTTTATCGTAATGAGATACAACACGCATATATCTTAAGATATTGGTAACCATGATTCGATAAACAAAATATGTTAAGTAAGATTAGTCGAGAAGTCAACTAGTCAAATATGTTCATCAAAGTACATTACTGATAAGTGCTTAAATGTTGTTATATTTTGGTACAAATTATGGCACTTATGTTTACTTGTTGTACAAGTTACCTTAGGATTAGGGCATAAATGTGTTAAAAATGCAATGATTGTGATCCTAAGCCTTACCCCACTTGATTATGCAGGAAATACATGCTTGAACCTGATTGAAACAAAAGAATGAAGGTTTTCTTGATGCCATCGCTACAAGCGCAGGACTCATCGCTAGTAGCGAGGATAGGCAGAGATTTTCAGTGATCCATCGCTTGAAGCGCAGCATCCATCGCTAGAAGCGAGCTTAGGCAGGGATTTTCCAGGGTTCATCGCTTGTAGCGATGAACTGGACGCTTGAAGCGAGCCTAGGCAGGGAATTTCAAAGGCTGGTCGCTAGTAGCGACAGACCTGGTCGCTATAGCGACCAATGGGCGGTTTAATGCTGATGGTGACGTGGAGCTCTATGATTGGCCAACTGAAGTCCTCGCTACAAGCGACAGGCTGGTCGCTTGTAGCGAGCGAACATTTTCTCAGCATATAAATAGATTTTTAAGCTCATTTCTTGAGATATAGTTTTTTATCAGAATATTTATTTTTCCAGAGCTTAGAAAACTTATAATCTTTGAGAGAGAATAGGCTTAGAAGGAGGAAAACTTCATATAGCAACTAGATTTGGATTGAAGAAGATCATTAGAAGCTTTGAGACATCAAGCTCTCAACTATCTTCATCTTTCTTTCCTATTTTGCAAGTGTTGTCATGAAAATGATCAACCAATCTCCTTTGTTGGGATTGATAGGTAATCAATCACTCATGTTGTAAACTTTTGATTATTCAATATATGATTCTAGCAATTTTTATATACCATTGAATTTCTTCTTGCTTTTCAATCTTATGTTTGATTTAAATGTTGTTGAAAAAGGCTTTTGAATCTAGGTTTAGAATGACTTTCTATCAAGATAAGAAATTCTAGAAATGGGATTTGGTTTTGATAATTACATTATAGTATTGAATCTTAATGCTTTTGGATCGTTTAATAGATTGAGAAATCATCGATTAAACGATACAATCGATCTCACGATGTCATTTGGGAAATCAATGATGTTGATGAGCAATACGTAATAATGCAATATATAAGAAAACGCTAGAATTCGTATTTGTGATCAATCGGATATAACCAATGTTTGATTGATGAAAGTCAATCCTAAACACCTTCTTTGTCCTATTACTCTACCATTTATTTATTATGTTTTAAAAGTATGAGTAGTGTAGTAAAACAAACAAGTAAACCCTAACTTAAAACGATAATCGAAGTTGAACGGAATATGATATCACATTAATCCCTGTGGAACGATATAAAAACTAATACTTGCATTCGCAGTACTAACAAAATGGCGCCGTTGCCGGGGATTAAAGTTTTGATGTTATAATCATTGCAACTTTAATTATGGTTTTAAGCAATTTTGCACAAAATTCTTTTATGTATATAACTAATACTCTTATCCATCTTGTTTGCTAATTCTTTGTGGTCAGATTATTGAAATCGTTTATGCGAGGTCAAATTTCCGAGGACCAACTTCTTTTTGATTCCGAGATTGAAAGAACAGCTCGAAGAGCCAATAGCAAGAATCGGAGAAAGAAGCAACAAGCTAGGAGGAGGCAACAAGAGGAGAGTTCTGTTTCTAGTCATTCATCAAGTCCTAATCCAAGCCAAGAATTAATTACCTTGATCATTTAATTCTCCATCTCCATTAGATACCAATCCAGGGAATAACCAGCTACCTGTTCAAGATAAAGAGAATTCAAAGTGACGTTTAGTTAGTGTTAATGTTTGAAATTCAAAGACCTTCAAATCATGGTTAAATTTGAACCAGATAACAAATAAATAAATAAATAAAAATGTATTTAAAGAGTAAAATAAAATAACAAAAAGGGATTAAACTAACTGCGGTTCAACTCAGTTAAATCTCGGTTCAATCTAGTTCAACTTGACTCCATTGTAATCGAGATCAAACCAACTTGCGAAATAATTAGTTCTCAATTGAACCAGTTGAACCGACCAATACAGTCGAATCTTTAAAACATTACTATAAACTAAAAAAAAAAGTACCTATTGGAATGAGGAAACTGAAGCATGAAGAGCATCTTATTGTATCAGGTTGTTGCACAGGTTGAATGTAGATCTTTTGAATATACACCTTTTGGATACAAACATTACAATTAGGACAATAGAATCCATGTGTTGGTGGTTTCTCAAACACCTTTTCCAAATAAAATTCTTGTCTTTCTTGACCATTTTCTTCTACTACGATAACTGTGCCACTTTCATTTGTCACATTGATCAAAGTAGAATCCTCTGGAAGAGGAGGATCAGAAGCAGGTAAAATTGTCTCATTTTCATCAATATCCTCTTGTTGGATGATCATTTCAGCATTCCTTTCTTTTATCTCCACTTCAAATTTTGGTTTTGTCACAGATTCAATGAAGTCTAGGCCTCCACCTTTGAGTAACATAAAATTCATTAGCACGATTAATATAAGTCTATTTAGGCCTCCGTCTTTGATTTTGTAATATGACTCATGAGTTTATTTCCGTCGTTAACAAAATACTTTTTAAATCGGTTAAAACTAACTCTTATTTACTAATAAAAGAGTACATTTGAAAGTGTGTCTTAAAAGATGTGTTCAGCTCACACTCCTCTTATTATTAATACTTTTAATGACGGTTTTACAGCCGTCACATGTGTAATTTGAACTTCATTCCTTAAGATTATAAATTCAAACTCTTACCACTCAATTAACATGTACCTAAGATGCATAATTTTAGATATAGTATATGTTAATTAGAAATCAAACCTTCAATTACTGTATAAATCACATAAGAAAAGATTTTAGATTGTAATTGAATAGATTGTTATGAATTTCTATGTTCCTTTATTTTTACCTTTTGCTTCTATGTAATTATTATCTGAACTGCTGGTACTGCTGCTGCTGCTATGCTGGACAACACTCTTTCGTTGCAAGCTGATTTCTTCAACTTCATTAGTATCAGCTTCATTGTTCCATTGATTTACATTAATAACTTCCATTTTTCTCTGGCACACTCAAAAGGAAAAATGCCTAGCCGATTTTGATGTGTGAAATAATATATAGCAACTGATCAATTTATAATGAAAATTTGACATTTGAAAAGAAAAAAAAGACGCGTACTATATGCATGTGGCATGGTAGTTAGGTGTGAAATTACATTGTAATAATGTTTAATCAATATAAGTTTGATTCTGAAATCATAAGGTTCAGTTCCAACTAAGGTCCAACTAGTTGATACCATGAACAAAAATTAAAATTGTTTTTCAGGGTCCCATAGCAATCAATAAAATATTTTTAAAATGAAAACAAGATGTTTTAAGGGTGTCAGCAATAAATAAAGGATGATGTTCTTTGCACGCTATTTTCTTTGACCATTCAAATATTACTTTCGAAATAATGAAATAAATTATTAAACTTTTAATACATCCCCTCAAAAAAATAAACTTTTAATACACCCTTTTGTTCTTTATTGTCAAGACAATATTAAGCCTAAAGAATGAGATAAAATAATTTTTTTTTAGGAAAGGTAAAAGCAAATGTTAAAACTCATTTTCCACAAATAGAGGAGCCATAAGTAGGCTTAATAATTTGAAAATAGTAAAACATTCTGACAAACGCACAACACATAAATAACTAAATAATGTTCTAGAATATCTTATTTATAATAAAAAACTAAAAAGAAACATTAATATTATTTTTTTAATGGTAAATATTTTTTTAAGAAGCTAAATTAGTCCACCGAAATTGGGGTAAATATTAGTAGGTTAATTACTCTAAAAAAAATATTAAATTAATTGTCATGTTAGTATTTTATCATTTGTGAGGATTTAAACTCTACATCTTTAATTTCTTAACTCTTAAAAAGTACATTAATTGAATATGTGATGAGTTCGAATTTCGATTTTTCTGTAAAGTAATAAACCACAATTCATACATATATAGATAATATCGATGCTTCCATTTCTTTTCTTTCTCTCTTTTTTATGCCAAATATAAAAGCTTTCTTTTTGACAAAGCAAGTATGAAAGATTTTTTATTTTGACAAAGCAAGTATGAAAGCTTATTATAAAATGTTAATATGAAGACCTTTTAATGCGTGATTTGTAGGTATCTCAGTTAGCCTTCATCAAGTCCTGAAACCCGCTTTGGCTCCGGTAAGTTCTTGGAATCCAATTCATTTAAACTTTTCTATTTAAAAAAAGTTTATTGAATTGCATGATTAATTAATACTTTTACACGATATATTTTTTTATGTATTTTGACAAACCAAGTATGAAAGCTTATTCCAACTAAGCTTATTTACACGAAACACGTCCTGCCCATGACCTTTTCCTATAAGAATCCGAACCAAATCCAAACAGGATCTGGGCCATCAAATAAAAAAAGGGATGTAATTAAACCTATGACAGAACTAATATCTATAAGTCTAACTTATAACCAATACCTGAATAATTTATAGTGGTATTCCAATATAGCTAATATTATATCGAATGCAATCCTAAATTATTAAGAGAAGGTCAATGAAAAATGGATCCAGCTGGCTCTTAACTCATCTTTGTAATGCGGCTGAGATATAGAAAGACTTAAGAAATATAATACTACGTACCAAATTCTCATGTCGAGTGTTTCTTTTTATAGGGGTAAGATCAGTACCAAATTCTCATTAACTCATCTTTGTAATGCGGCTTAGATCACAAAGATGAGTTTTTTGTTGTAAACCGGATATCCTCCGCACGCGCAATTGTGGAGACTAATCCCTCAAGTTTTATGAGACCCAAATAGATGAGAAACTACCTATAAGAGTTTTAACGTTGATGCACCTTCAATGTTGGAGTCGAACGCATGACTTTGATTAAGATTAAGATAGAAGAGATCACAAAAATGAGTTAAACTCTATGTAAATTCTGATTTTGGAATACTCTTATGAGTTCAAGTAACCATTTGCAAGGTCGTCCCAACACTTATGGAAGTTTAAAGCTAATTCTAAAGAAAGTTATTGACAAAAAAATAGAGGATTTTTAATGTTAATAATAATATTTTATCGTAATTTTATTTAAATTTTACATTATTTGATTTTTAAATGCAAAATATTTTAATTATATTAATTGGTGTATCTTTTTTATATTTATGAGACTTTTTATCTTTTATTTAGCAAAGGCAAAACTAGTTTATGTCATCTTGGATCAATTGGTAGATATACATAGGTATATCATCATAGGTGTGGGGTTAGTATCATATGACTAAGGAGCCTCAAATACAATAGGCGACCCTATTGACTTGCGGCCAAACGATGTACATTTTGTAATAAGTGTTAACTATATGATTTTATAATATAAAATTTAATTTTCAACTATCATTTTTATAGGTTAGTAATTTATTCAAAATTTTTATTTTTCAAAGTTTATAATAAGACTTAAAACTATATTTTAATGATATTATGAACCGTAAATAGAGGGAAAAAAAAGCAAATGTGTCTTACAAGTTTGATTATATGAAAATAGACTAAAATATTTAACAAGAAAAGAGAGTGTAAATTTTAACATAAGAGAATAAATAATAGTGTTTTTTAAGTATCAATTAAAGAAGACGAGTCTTATTTAATCTTTTTTTTTTAATCAAGCGGTGTCTAATTATAATAAAATAAAGGAAAAAGCTATTTATTGCGAAGAAAAATCAAACAATCATCCTTAATAGGAAGAGTTGGGCCTCGTCCAAAGTTGATGTTTTTTTCGTGGTAGCTCATTCATGATAGGCTTCCCTCCCAACAAAATCTTTTCAACTGTAGGATCTTAACTGACCACGCAACTTTAGGGTGTACGATCTGCAAAAGGGTATTGAAATCGGTAGATCACCTTTTGGTTACTTGTGGGGTGGCCTCCAGAGTCTGGTATTTTGTTTATAGGTGGTTAGGGTGGAAGTGGGTATTACTGGATAACTTAGTTGGGTTGTTTCATGTTTTTGTTTTCCTGGGAAGTTGTAAGAATTCTAGACTAGGATTTCTTTTGGTCTGGTGATGACATGATGTCATTACATGTTTTTATCAGTTATTTTGATGTTTTTATTCAATTAAATATTTCTTTTGATGTTTTTTTATGGTGATGACTAGGCTTATGAATATTAATCTAGTTTTATTCAATTAAATTGTTCTTAATGTTTTTTATATACTGACAATATATAACATGAATTCGTAAGAATGAATGACTACTGACCCTAGCTTTCAACTTAGACCTAATTGAATTGTTCAAATAAACAGGGTTAGTCTAGGAATGGATAATCATTTATTTTTGATAATAGGTTAACATTTGTAAAACCTTCGAGGAATATTAGATCGCCTAAGGAATTAGGGGCTGTAATCCGAGAAGAGGGTTCTAACTCAAGGGATTGATTAGGACTATTTTTGTTAACTATCGTAAAACTAGAGGAGTGTTCATAGAAATAGGTGCAGTTTACCAAACAGATTTAATCAGAGGATTCGAAAGACTTGATCTCATCTCTCCTTATATCTTCAAAACAACTTTTATCAGCTTAGTTACTTTTTATGCAATCAACCCACTACCTAGGGCAACCCCCCATTTAATACATCCTTAATAATAACGACATTGCGGAGTAGAAGTTAAAACAGTCCATGTGGATACGAACTTATAAATTTTATTACTTCGATGAATTTTTAGTACACTTGCTAAAAGTCTATCAAAATTTTGGCGCCGTTGCCAGGGACTATTAAATCGTTTCGACTTGGCAATTTTGTTATTATTTTAGGATTTCTGTCATTTACATTTTTGTTTGTATATTGAAAAAAATATATTAAAAAAAATTATGATTTATGCTCTTCATGTCTATTTGTTGTGCTTTGCTACTTAAAGGTTTCTCTGAGTTTTGTAGCAATGTGTGATAGTCGATCTCTGATTGATTCAGAAGAGATCAGTATCCTTTGTTATGAAAAATGGATGATCTCTCTACATATAAAGGATTTGGAAGCAAGTTTGAGTATCAGATGCAATTTTTGTGGAGGTTATCATAATAGTTACTATTGTGAGGAGCAATTTATAGAAAAAGAAGAGCATGAAGTGATCAACATAGATTACAACTCCCAACTTCAAACTATTTTCGATAAATTCTTGAGGTTAAATTGAGTTTCATTTGAGAAATTTGAGGTTCAGTGTGGTGATCTTGTTGAGAAAGTATATGAGTCTCAAAAGAAGTTGGTTGAGATGGAGACTAAGTGTCAGACTATTGTGGTTGAAGAAAATCCACAATTGTGGAATGTTGGTCTCTACATGAAGTCTTAACAACTGGAATGTTAGGCATTTTTGTCCAATTGCATTTAACCCTAATTTGGTCTATAAATAGTACCATTAATGGTACTGTTCAGGGATCCCAATGAGCCAAGTACACCCCAAGTCAGAAAACAATCAGTGAGTCATTACCAACAACCACCACCTCAACCACCACGAACCACCAACACAGTCCAGAAATCCCAATTTCTTTTTTTCACAGAAAATCGAAAATCAACACAGAATCATAATCTCACAAACTAAAACCACAAATCACCAAAACCCAAACCAAATCACAAGTCATAATCAAATCACCACCGAACCATAATCTCACAAACCAAAATCGCAAACAACCACCTCAAAACCAAACTCAAATCGAATCCAAATTCAAGCCAACACCAAAAACCTCAAATCCGAAAATCAAACAAAGGCCAAGACCGAATCAAACTAAAACACCCAGAACCGAAAACAAAAAGAGAAATCAAGGTAGTTCATCACTTTTATTTTTCCCTCTTAAAAAATTTTAGATCTAGGCTTTTCGTTTAAGATTTTGAAGAAAATAAGTTTGGATTTGAAGAGAAGGAGGAAAACGATTTAAAAAAAGAAAGAAAAAGTTTTGAAAACGGTGGAGTTTTACTCCGGCGCGGTGGCGTCGCCCCCCTGGGCCGGCCAACCACCGCGCCGGAAATCACTTCCGGCTAAGAAAATTGAAGAGAGAAGTCAGAGAGGAGAGAAGAGGAGAAGAGAGAGAAAGAGCTTTGCAAAAATGAAATAAAAACCGGTGTTAGCCTTTTATAGACACTGAACCGGTTCGGTTCTCTCATACTGAACCGGTCCGGTTTCCTCCTCCTCAGCCCACTGGACTCTTTACAGCCTACCTTCTTCCTCCTTCTTCTTCTTCTGTCTGCTCTCTTTCTGCACCTCCCCTTTTCTACTCTCCCTCCCTTTCTCTTTTATTTTATTTCCTTTGCATTTTTATTTTCTCTACTTTATTTTCTTTGCATTTTTATTTTCTTTATTTTATGCAACATATTTACTTTTTTTTTGTCTTCCATTTCATACATTTTTATTTTCTTTATTTATTTTTATGCAACATATTTACTTTTTTTGTCTTGCATTTCATACATTTTTATTTTCTTTATTTACTTTTATGCAACATATTTATTTTTTGTCTTGCATTTCATGCATTTTTATTTTCTTTATTTATTTTATGCAACATATTTATTTATTGTCTTGCATTTCATACATTTTTATTTTTCTTATTTACTTTTATGCAACATATTTATTTTTTTGTCTTGCATTTCATGCATTTTTATTTTCTTTATTTAATTTTATGCAACATATTTATTTTTTGTCTTGCATTTCATGCATTTTTATTTTCTTTAATTATTTTATGCAACATATTTATTTTATGCCTTGCATTACATGCATTTTATTTTCTTTATTTACTTTATGCAACATATTTATTTTATGTCTTGCATTTCATGCATTTTTATTTTCCTTATTTACTTTTATACATTTTGCAATTTTATTTTTATTATTTTTGTCATTTTTGTTTTATTAGAATGTATTTAGGAACAATGTAAATATAAATGAGAATATGCACCGACACTCACATTTATTTATTCCGCTTTATGTCTAAAACGATAAAAATGTAATAATGACCGTATCCGAGGAAAATGACCCTCACTTGATCCAACGTCATTTTGAGGGATCCGGCGCGCTTCAGATTATCTCAGCTTACTCTAGTATTGGACCCTAGGAATTAATCAAAACTTTCTCAAAAAGAGTCAAATAGTCAAAAACCAAAAACATTTCATATAATCAAAATCCCAAAAAAATCAACCTTGGATTTAAAACCAAGTGTCTTATCTTTCTTAATCAAATCTTAATCAATTTTTAATTAATCAAATTTTTTCTTCAATTTAAAATCAATCAAACTCACATTTTATTTTTTCCATGTCTGTACGGCCTCTTATCTTCTCAAAAACATTTTCAAAACTTTAAAATCAATCAAAACAAATCACTCGGCTGTTTACCCCGAACTACGTGATTTTGATCCCGATCGGGTACGTAGGCAAAAGACTTTGTCTTTCCAAATCAACAAAATAACAAAAACATTTTCATTTCTTTTAATATTATCACTCTAGTCTTTTTCACACTTAAGTATTTCTTTACAAACAAATAATCAATTTAGCATAAAGATAAAGATAAAACAAGAGGTTCCTATAGAGTACTATACACGTTTAGGGTGTTAAAACCTTCCCTTTGTGTAACCAACCCCCGGACATTGATCTCAAAAAATAGGGTTTTTCGAACTTTCTCCCTTTTCCTCGGAAAAATAAAAGATCGGTGGTGAACTAAAAATTGCGAGTCAACACTAACTAATAACTTGATATCCAAAAATCACCGCGACAAACATAATAAAACATATACACATGTTAGCACGGTAAAAAGAACGGACAGACTGACACAAGAGTTTGATATACGCAACAAGAGTGTGAAGAAAGAGTACTACTAGACAAGAAAAAAAATACTGAATATCCCAAGTAAAAGGTGATGCATGCAAAATTTACAATAACTCTTCGGTTGTATCAATCAATTCACAAGAAACGGGGGAGGGGGGATCAATCAAACAATATTGCACAAGTTAAAATGCAACCTAAATATTTCCCTGCTGTTTAAAGCAACATATATATTGGCTTCATATCATTATAAATACACCACACACTTGTTGATCCAATTCTCATAGAGAAAAAAATATCATTTTCATTTACATTCAGCATGGCTTCCTCTTCTCCTAAATTGTATACCATCTTTCTGTTTCTCATCCTTGTCGTCCTCCTTTCCTCATATAATATAATTAGTCAACACACGCTCACATATATTGGGTAGAGATCAATTTCCTTACTTTCAAATCACTCTTATTATAGTTTTGTTTTTTTAAAGTGACTCTTAGTACACTACTAAAAAAACAAAAATCAGTGAGGGAATTTAGTGAGGGAAAACATGAAATCCCTCTCTAATTCCGTCACTAAATTTTGTGACCAAGGAATTTGTGAGGGATTTTATTTTTTCCGTCACTAATTTTGCTTTTCCTAGTAGTGGTATTGATTATCATACTTTTTTGTCATCACCTTCCAGTTATCGGTGGTAGGGTTTTGATAATTTAGAGTTTGGTCGGAAGATAACTTAAGTCTGACAATAAAATATTCCTGTTAGAATTTGAACTCTGATTCGTCCGAACAGTTCATTTTTAGCTACATCTCATTATGATAGTAATATACTAGAATCATACACATCAAATTCTAGGGGGGAAATATGAACATTTATTATAACCATATGCTCTTATAATTGATATTTACTTCTCTTTTTGGTTATCGTGTGTACAGAGGTGCAAGCAAAACTTTGTAGAAGGAGAAGCAAACTTTGGTCAGTGCCTTGTATTAACTCAAAAAACTGCAAAAGACAATGCATCGACGTGGAGCGCGCAGTTAGCGGGGGTTGTCACCTTGATAACACTGGAGTTTTTTGTTTCTGCGACTTCAAATGCTGAGCTAATCAACACCAAATTTGTGTTCAAGCAATATGATTCTATTAATAAAATATAATCAAGTAACGAGAGAAAAATGTTCTATTTCATTTCTTGTTCTTGTTTTGCATCTCTTCACATCACTAAGAGAGAGATCTATATCTTACTCTTGCTTACCTTAATTTCAGTTTCAATAATACTCTATTTGTTTTATAATGAATTCCATAAGAATTAAAAAATGATATAGAATTGCTAAGAAGTTTTCATAATGAAGTAAGTATTATAAAGTAAATAAATTAGTATAAGCTGCTACTATGACATTGTTGATTATAAGTAATTTTACTACTTGTTATGAATTGCTTCATAAAAAATTATTATCAGTTTGTCCGAAATAAGTCTATATCAACACATGAGCTCCAATTGTTAAGACATAATAACATGAAGAAATTAATAAAGGTGCAATGATTGAAAAACAATTATCAATTTCCTTAATCAAATTATACTCTCAATTGAAAGACTGAAGTATTCTAACGGATTTTATATAGAAAGTATATACAAGAATAAAAGGCACGCGGACAACAAGTTGCGCCACTAAACAATCATCAATTTCTTAATCAAATTATACTCAACTGAAAAACAGAAGTATTATAACGGATTTTATGTAGAAAACTTAAACAGAAGTATTTGAATCGTTTGTTGAAGGTAACTATAACAAAAGTATAAAAACTAAGATTATGAAATTAAAAAGCATTAGGGATGAATGTCAATTGATTTCAACATTTAGTGGTTGGAATTGGTTATTGAATTCATCTCACGAGTTGTAGCCGAATTTTCTAAAAAATCTAATCCAAATGTCTTAGTGACAAGAACATTTAATCCTAGTTAAATCCCTAATTCTTTAGTGAACCTAAACTTATGTATATAAATTATCATATGGTTTCATGCATCAATGATTATTCCTAGCTAGACTAGAGAGAGATACAAGAATTTTCAATCTCAAGCATTCATAAAATAAACTTCCGTTTCAACCTATGAACCATGAATCATTCAATTGGTGATCAAGTGTTAAAAAATCATTTTGAATAGAGATACAAAAACAACTCAAATATATTAAGTAATATAACAATAAACTAAATCATAACATAAAGGTAAAGATAACATTGGATCGCATTGCGAGCCAGTCACAAATTAGACAATATTGAATGAATTTTTATTTTTTTACTTCACCGCACTGCGACCCAAACTCACAAATCAGAATGCAAAAGTAACTTAACAAAGTGTAATTCAGACGCTTCCTGTCATCATAATACTTAACTGAAAGAGATGAAATACACCAAAAGTACAAAAATTATGGAGAATATTAACAAAAACATACCTTGTTGACTGTTGTCAAGCATTTTTTAGGAAAGAGGAGTGTAATTTACTAAAATATAAAACAAGTTGGTCGGATGTTTTTTTCTTTGAATAAAATTTCCCTTAACAATGAAGTTGCTTTTCAATTTAAATCAAAAAATACACAATATGAAATATGAATTTTAAGGGGAACAAACAAACAAATTAAATTAGAATTAAACTTTTCTAAGGGTTTTTTTTTTATTAAATCAAGTGGCAATGACCATTGTACAACTCTCCCCGAAGGAATTTGAGAACTTTGTCCTTAAGGTTACAAGGCTCAATTCATATTATTGTAGTGTTTATCGTTTTTGTCTTACCACTGAGCTAACATCCCAAATGAAATTATATTTGTCTTTTTACTAGTTCATATTATAGTAGTGTTTTCTTGTTATCGGGTTTTATTTATCAGAAAATATAAAATTTAATTTAATGTTTATAGATAATCGATACCTTTTGTATTTTTCTTAGCCAAAAAATATTTATTTATTTATTTTTTGTAAAATCAATTCTTATTTTACCTTTTCTAACATAGAAGACCTCATTTTAATATTCATGTTAGGCTACAAAATATGTTTAGCTGGACCTAGTTTTCGCTGCTTTTTAATTAAAACGCCAAGAATGATATAAAAAGTTGAAGAGAGAGGACCCAAAATCACCTCCTTAATGAAGACAATGGAAGAGAAAACCTAGAGAGAGAAAACTAAGGCTGGCTAGGGAGATCTATATAACGCCAAGAGTGATATTAAAATGCATAGTATATAATTGTGAGCTTAACATCAATGGTTATATGAAGTTTATATTTTTACCAAAAACAACAACAGATCTTATGTCCACTTTTTATCCATTTAAACACTGACATGTTGAAACACTATATTCACCACTAATTCTCAACCCAAAACATTGTAAAATATAATTTAGACACAAAACTTACTTCAAATTCGTGTGAAGTGAATGGATTCAAAACTTCAGATCACAAATCAAAAACAAATACACAAAGCAAAGCAAAACTAGAATTACACTGTTACTTCATCTATCAAGCACAAAAATGAGCAAGATCAAAAATCAAATCCATAATCAACGTTAAAAATTCAGTTAAATTTCTTATTCTACGCATACGACAACATCAAACACACATAGATTTCAACAAAAAAAATCACAAAACTGTGAGCAAGATAAACTCAAGTAAGACATCTAGACAGGCCAATAAACATAAAGCGTAAATCCCAAGCCAATAAACAGAAACACTGAAAATGGAAGTGTCTAGAAGTGAAGGAAAATAGAAGCGTAAATCCCAAGCCAATAAGCATAAAACATAAAGCGTAAAGTGTCTAGAAGTGAAGGAAAATAGAAGCACTGAAAATGGATATTGGAAGGAAATTGGGGTCAGAAAACCTATAAATAAATTGGGAATGAAGAAGTACCTTGTATTCAACCTTGGGGAAGGAATTGAAACAAGTTGGGTAATGGAAGAATATCATATTTCCTCATCTCCGGTAAGTGATTGTGTTTTGTTTTGTTAACTACCTGTTCATAAATCACAACAAATTACTTATTAAGAAAAGATCATGATCAATTAATGTGGAAAAAAAATTTAACATGAAGAAAATAAAATTGAATTGGTTTGTATCAATTTATTTATGATTGTGTGAGACAGGGTCATAATTGGAGCAAATGGGTTTTATGCAAAGTTTATGAAAAGAAGATGTCACAACAAGGTGCAAGCTGTTGTTATAGCGATGAGGATATTGATGATAATGGAACAGATGTGTCATGGCTAGATGAAGTTTTTATGTCCTTAGATGATGATCTTGATCAAACAAAGCCTACCTAATTAGTTAATAATTGGCTACAATATAGTGTATATATTACTCAATATTAATTAGGAATAGGATCTTTGTGCTTGAGGTTTGAATTTCTAGAAATTTATTCTATACTTTTTGGAAGAAAAACTGACTCTGAGACTTAAGTAACTTTATATTACAGGTACAATGTATTAATATATATGTATAAATTTATAGAAATCAGTTCTTCTTTTTTTCGCTAAAAATAAATATTTGTATTAATATATATTTATAAATTTATAGAAAACAGTTCTTCTTCTTGACAAAAAAAAATACCATAGAAATCAGATCAGCATATTATAGGCCAATAAACAGAAACACTTCTATTTTCCTTCACTTCTAAACACTTCTAGGCCAATAAACATAAACATCTAGACACTGTGCATATTATAAGTAACAACCAGAAAATCAGATCAGCAAAATCACAATCCTAATCCCCAAATCCCCAAATCCCCAAATCAGAACAACCAGAAACAAATGGCTCAACAGAACAAGAAACCCTAATCCCCAAATCCCAATTCACATTTACTGTTCATCAAGCGAATCTCCAGATGAAGGAGGATAGAGATTTTAAACCCTAATTCTCAAATGATACAACAAATTGACAAAGGCATGAGAATTGAAAAAGGATGAAAATACCTTTGAATATGCGTGAGAGAGAGACAAACGTATGCGTGAGAGAGAGATGGAAGCTTCGATTGTTGAGTTGTTGCGGAAGACAAACAGATGCGTGAGAGAGAGAGAGAAGCGTATGCAGAGAGAAACGTATGCAGAGAGAGAGAAGCTTTTTTTTGTTTTTCTTTGAGAGAGAGAAGCGTATATGAAAATAAGGAGCGCGCACCTGAATATAAGCCAGCGGGAGAATGAAAAAAATGGAAAAAGGCACTTTAACTTGTGTGGGTTTTCAAACCGCCGCAGAATAATATCCATAAACAGTCGGGTTCTCTTTTTAACTAATTTGCGGGGGTTTTCTGCAACCTCCCAAAAAAAACCGCCGCAAAAGAGCGCGTTTTTTGTAGTGTCGTAAAATGGAACTAATTAAGGTGACATATACAACAAGAGGGAGAAGCAAGAGTGGTGCTATAGACAAGAAAATAAATAATGAATATCCCAAGATAAAAGGTGATACATGCAAAGCTTGCAATAACTATTCGATTCGATTGTATCAATTATTCTACAAGAAACAAGAAGAGGATCAGCGACAAATAGATGACGTAAGTTAAAATGCAACCCAAAAATTTCCCTGTTGTTGCAAACAACATGAAGTATGTTCTAATTATCCTTAATTATATATACACACCCACACACACTTTGTTGAACCAATTGTCATAAAGAACAAAATATCATCTACATTAGGAAATGGCTTCCTCTTCTCCTAAATTCTACACCATCTTTCTGTTGCTAAGAAATAAATGATATTTATAATTAAAAAGAATTGCTAAGAAATTTTCATTACATCAGCTTGTATATTTATTTTGTTCTACTAAATAGTCATCGAAGTAGAACAACTCAAATCTGTAGTCTCATAAAAGTGTGAAACAGAGACAACAATTTCACTAATTACAAAAAATGAAATCCAAAAATTAAAATAAACATGAAAAAGAACAAGAAAAAATAACACTCAATCAATCTCTCAAACAAATTCAACAATTATTTTTTTTTTAAAACGATCCAAATCCAGGTTGATTCTGCAAAACAAAACTTGATGCTGGCTCAAACCATCCAAGCTTTTCAATAAGTTTCTTCATCATATCACCAGCTAAGTAAGAAAGCACTGTGGCAACAGCACCAGTGCTAACATAGTAAAACACAGTTTGAATATATGTTAAGTAACTGTTTGGTCTCTTGATACAAGCTTTAGCAATAGAAAGCAATGTGATGCATATAAGTGAAGCTCCTGCAACTGCTGCTAGCTTGAAATCTTTTTCATCATTCTCACGGAATGTGAAGCCATATACAACTGGTGGTATTAGTCCAAAAATAATGAATGATAAGATTGCAATAAATGCATGAAGAATGAAATTCTTCCTCTGGCCTAGCACTTCATTGTATTGATCCACCACTGCTGCTTCTGTGTTGGATCGTTTTGGTTCATTAGCGTTTAGTTCCCTAAGCTGCAAATATATACATGTACGTATTAGTTAAATGAAAGTATTGGATAATCATGTTAATGTTGATCTATACATTTACAAGAGCCTCGTATTAGATGAAATATGGTCTGAAAATGTGTTTATAAGTGGGAGATTATCTTCACGTTACAAGCCGCTTTTTCAAGGGTTGATTAGACACAATCCAAATTCTAAGATGCTTTGAGAGCGTATCTAAGATCTGTTGAGTCATCTTCTATTACGCCACCGCTATTGAACCACTAGGGTCACACTCCAAATGTCTAGTCCTAACGCGAGACAATTGTGTTAAGAGTCTCATATTTAATGAACTCAAATATGTTTATAAGTGAAGTAAGTCTCACCTTTCAAGCTGATTTTATAAGGGTTCGGTTTGGCCCAACCCAAATTCTAAAATATATAAAGGAGATTATCTCATTTAAATCATTTATCAAATGTCAATATATCTTATAGCATAAGACTTAAGCATATAACTCTTACAATATTATATTTTGAACATGTAAAATCATGTAGCTTAAAGATAAAATATTTTGAACACATATAACTCACACTGTGACCAAGGGCAAAAAGTCCACCAATCAGGTTTGCAATAGCCAGAGCAACAATGTTCACTGCAAAATGATGAAATTATCATTAACATTGTAAGATATATTCCCAATAATTGACGAATTAATTCCTCTTTCCTTTTCCTTAGGAAACAACAACCTTAAGAATATTATCAAGTGATGCTACAAAAATATTTAGGAAATAAAGAATAATGATATATCATATATATAAGTAAATTTAAAGTCTTACATGTGGCAGCATCAGCACTTGCTGCAGATGTCACAACACTAAGACTTGCTAATGATTCAGTCAAACCACCATACACAATACTTTTCAGAATTTCCAATGGATTGTTACTTGCTGGTGCAGGTGGATTACTATGTGTAAGAAGTGATGTTCTTTCAGTTACAGGGGAAACTGCTCCCTCAGCAGATCCTGTTTGACAAAATGTACAATATCATCTCATTGCAATAAATTAGATTGATTATTTCCTAATTGAGTTATGAAAATGTTCCAAGTCATTTCTTGTTTATTCTTTTCAGGTTGAACTTCACAAACCACTTAGGAAGGCAATGTCATTAGAGATTAATTTACAATAAACAATTCACTTTAATGTGTAAAGTACTAATATCAGCTATTAAGAAATAAGTCAATATTACATGCATGCTTCATTGTTATGTATGTAATATTGATTCATTCATCAATAAATTGTATTCATATCTTTTTGGCTCTTTAGCGAGTAATATCACCTATTAATATCTTTTGTTTTTTTTTATATATAACAGTTGAAATTACTCTTTGAGGAGCCAAATTGTTTATAAACAATGAAGTGGGTCGAAGTGAGGTCTTGGCAATATGATACTTTATGTTATACTATTTACAATATGGTCAACTTTTTTACTATAAAATATTGACATTTTCACAATTATTTAATTTACTCTAATTTTATCTCAAAATTAATTCCGTGTATGCATCATTTTCAAGTTATTATATATCACAATGCATTTATGAGAACTGTTATTAATCAAGAGTTAATGAGGACATTTTTGATAAAATTGTTGCATTTATATATTTAGTTGTTTATCATATTTTTAATCTGTGTTAGAAACCTTAAAGACACTTATTTTAAAACATAATGAGATATTTACCTGTGGATGATCCTTCAACTTTAACTTCCACAAAGTCTGATTGTTTGGACAAAGTGGACTGAGAACCAGAACCTATCACACCCCAATCACTCCAAAAATGTTTCTTTTTTGTTACAACTTGACCTTTTTGAGGTCCAACAATAACCACATCTTCAATGATTTGCTTGGTTTGTTTTCCTGAGTCATCTACAATTTTAGTGACTGTTTTTGTACCTCTGGTTATAGATTGATTCACTTCCTCAGATTGACCAAGTATTGAATCAGCTTCATGTTGTGATGCAACTTTGAAAGTTTGTTCAGTGACTTCAGGATTTCTTTGGTTACTTAATAAACCTATTTTTGAGAATTGTGAATCAAATCTTATTAAGAATCGTAAAATACATTATTAATAATAAATAAGAAAAATTTTTTTTTAAGTAAAAACAAGTCGCATTGTAACATTATAAGTTGATATATCAAGTATGAACCTCATAATAATTCACTATTTATATCATAAATTAAATGACATAAAAAAGTAGACGACTAAACTATGCTTAGGTAGTGATTTATTAAATGAATTGGGATCAATCATATAGTGAATCCAGATTCATCATAATAAATCGAGATTCATGATGAGATTTTTATCCATTGTATTAAGTTTTTTATCGTAATGAGATACAACACGCATATATCTTAAGATACTGGTAACCATGATTCGATAAACAAAATATGTTAAGTAAGATTAGTCGAGAAGTCAACTAGTCAAATATGTTCATCAAAGTACATTACCCAATTGATCATTTAATTCTCCATCTCCATTAGATACCAATCCAGGGAATAACCAGCTACCTGTTCAAGACAAAGAAATTCAAAGTGACGTTTAGTTAGTGTTAATGTTTGAAATTCAAAGACCTTCAAATCATGGTTAAATTTGAACCAGATAACAAATAAATAAATAAATAAAATGTATTTAAAGAGTAAAATAAAATAACAAAAAAGGATTAAACTAACTGCAGTTCAACTCAGTTAAATCTCGGTTCAATATAGTTCAACTTGACTCCATTGTAATCGAGATCAAACCAACTTGCGAAATAATTAGTTCTCAATTGAACCAGTTGAACCGACCAATACAGTCGAATCTTTAAAACATTACTATAAACTAAAAAAAAAAGTACCTATTGGAATGAGGAAACTGAAGCATGAAGAGCATCTTATTGTATCAGGTTGTTGCACAGGTTGAATGTAGATCTTTTGAATATACACCTTTTGGATACAAACATTACAATTAGGACAATAGAATCCATGTGTTGGTGGTTTCTCAAACACCTTTTCCAAATAAAATTCTTGTCTTTCTTGACCATTTTCTTCTACTACGATAACTGTGCCACTTTCATTTGTCACATTGATCAAAGTAGAATCCTCTGGAAGAGGAGGATCAGAAGCAGGTAAAATTGTCTCATTTTCATCAATATCCTCTTGTTGGATGATCATTTCAGCATTCCTTTCTTTTATCTCCACTTCAAATTTTGGTTTTGTCACAGATTCAATGAAGTCTAGGCCTCCACCTTTGAGTAACATAAAATTCATTAGCACGATTAATATAAGTCTATTTAGGCCTCCGTCTTTGATTTTGTAATATGACTCATGAGTTTATTTCCGTCGTTAACAAAATACTTTTTAAATCGGTTAAAACTAACTCTTATTTACTAATAAAAGAGTACATTTGAAAGTGTGTCTTAAAAGATGTGTTCAGCTCACACTCCTCTTATTATTAATACTTTTAATGACGGTTTTACAGCCGTCACATGTGTAATTTGAACTTCATTCCTTAAGATTATAAATTCAAACTCTTACCACTCAATTAACATGTACCTAAGATGCATAATTTTAGATATAGTATATGTTAATTAGAAACCAAACCTTCAATTACTGTATAAATCACATAAGAAAAGATTTTAGATTGTAATTGAATAGATTGTTATGAATTTCTATGTTCCTTTATTTTTACCTTTTGCTTCTATGTAATTATTATCTGAACTGCTGGTACTGCTGCTGCTGCTATGCTGGACAACACTCTTTCGTTGCAAGCTGATTTCTTCAACTTCATTAGTATCAGCTTCATTGTTCCATTGATTTACATTAATAACTTCCATTTTTCTCTGGCACACTCAAAAGGAAAAATGCCTAGCCGATTTTGATGTGTGAAATAATATATAGCAACTGATCAATTTATAATGAAAATTTGACATTTGAAAAGAAAAAAAAGACGCGTACTATATGCATGTGGCATGGTAGTTAGGTGTGAAATTACATTGTAATAATGTTTAATCAATATAAGTTTGATTCTGAAATCATAAGGTTCAGTTCCAACTAAGGTCCAACTAGTTGATACCATGAACAAAAATTAAAATTGTTTTTCAGGGTCCCATAGCAATCAATAAAATATTTTTAAAATGAAAACAAGATGTTTTAAGGGTGTCAGCAATAAATAAAGGATGATGTTCTTTGCACGCTATTTTCTTTGACCATTCAAATATTACTTTCGAAATAATGAAATAAATTATTAAACTTTTAATACATCCCCTCAAAAAAATAAACTTTTAATACACCCTTTTGTTCTTTATTGTCAAGACAATATTAAGCCTAAAGAATGAGATAAAATAATTTTTTTTAGGAAAGGTAAAAGCAAATGTTAAAACTCATTTTCCACAAATAGAGGAGCCATAAGTAGGCTTAATAATTTGAAAATAGTAAAACATTCTGACAAACGCACAACACATAAATAACTAAATAATGTTCTAGAATATCTTATTTATAATAAAAAACTAAAAAGAAACATTAATATTATTTTTTTAATGGTAAATATTTTTTTAAGAAGCTAAATTAGTCCACCGAAATTGGGGTAAATATTAGTAGGTTAATTACTCTAAAAAAAATATTAAATTAATTGTCATGTTAGTATTTTATCATTTGTGAGATTTAAACTCTACATCTTTAATTTCTTAACTCTTAAAAAGTACATTAATTGAATATGTGATGAGTTCGAATTTCGATTTTTCTGTAAAGTAATAAACCACAATTCATACATATATAGATAATATCGATGCTTCCATTTCTTTTCTTTCTCTCTTTTTTATGCCAAATATAAAAGCTTTCTTTTTGACAAAGCAAGTATGAAAGATTTTTTATTTTGACAAAGCAAGTATGAAAGCTTATTATAAAATGTTAATATGAAGACCTTTTAATGCGTGATTTGTAGGTATCTCAGTTAGCCTTCATCAAGTCCTGAAACCCGCTTTGGCTCCGGTAAGTTCTTGGAATCCAATTCATTTAAACTTTTCTATTTAAAAAAAGTTTATTGAATTGCATGATTAATTAATACTTTTACACGATATATTTTTTTATGTATTTTGACAAACCAAGTATGAAAGCTTATTCCAACTAAGCTTATTTACACGAAACACGTCCTGCCCATGACCTTTTCCTATAAGAATCCGAACCAAATCCAAACAGGATCTGGGCCATCAAATAAAAAAAGGGATGTAATTAAACCTATGACAGAACTAATATCTATAAGTCTAACTTATAACCAATACCTGAATAATTTATAGTGGTATTCCAATATAGCTAATATTATATCGAATGCAATCCTAAATTATTAAGAGAAGGTCAATGAAAAATGGATCCAGCTGGCTCTTAACTCATCTTTGTAATGCGGCTGAGATATAGAAAGACTTAAGAAATATAATACTACGTACCAAATTCTCATGTCGAGTGTTTCTTTTTATAGGGGTAAGATCAGTACCAAATTCTCATTAACTCATCTTTGTAATGCGGCTTAGATCACAAAGATGAGTTTTTTGTTGTAAACCGGATATCCTCCGCACGCGCAATTGTGGAGACTAATCCCTCAAGTTTTATGAGACCCAAATAGATGAGAAACTACCTATAAGAGTTTTAACGTTGATGCACCTTCAATGTTGGAGTCGAACGCATGACTTTGATTAAGATTAAGATAGAAGAGATCACAAAAATGAGTTAAACTCTATGTAAATTCTGATTTTGGAATACTCTTATGAGTTCAAGTAACCATTCGCAAGGTCGTCCCAACACTTATGGAAGTTTAAAGCTAATTCTAAAGAAAGTTATTGACAAAAAAATAGAGGATTTTTAATGTTAATAATAATATTTTATCGTAATTTTATTTAAATTTTACATTATTTGATTTTTAAATGCAAAATATTTTAATTATATTAATTGGTGTATCTTTTTTATATTTATGAGACTTTTTATCTTTTATTTAGCAAAGGCAAAACTAGTTTATGTCATCTTGGATCAATTGGTAGATATACATAGGTATATCATCATAGGTGTGGGGTTAGTATCATATGACTAAGGAGCCTCAAATACAATAGGCGACCCTATTGACTTGCGGCCTAACGATGTACATTTTGTAATAAGTGTTAACTAAATGATTTTATAATATAAAATTTAATTTTCAACTATCATTTTTATAGGTTAGTAATTTATTCAAAATTTTTATTTTTCAAAGTTTATAATAAGACTTAAAACTATATTTTAATGATATTATGAACCGTAAATAGAGGGAAAAAAAAAAAAGCAAATGTGTCTTACAAGTTTGATTATATGAAAATAGACTAAAATATTTAGCAAGAAAAGAGAGTGTAAATTTCAACATAAGAGAAGAAATAGTAGTGTTTTTTAAGTATCAATTAAAGAAGACGAGTCTTATTTAATCTTTTTTTTTAATCAAGCGGTGTCTAATTATAATAAAATAAAGGAAAAAGCTATTTATTGCGAAGAAAAATCAAACAATCATCCTTAATAGGAAGAGTTGGGCCTCGTCCAAAGTTGATGTTTTTTTCGTGGTAGCACATTCATGATAGGCTTCCCTCCCATCAAAATCTTTTCAACTGAAGGATCTTAACTGACCACGCAACTTTAGGGTGTACGATCTGCAAAAGGGTATTGAAATCGGTAGATCACCTTTTGGTTACTTGTGGGGTGGCCTCCAGAGTCTGGTATTTTGTTTATAGGTGGTTAGGGTGGAAGTGGGTATTACTGGATAACTTAGTTGGGTTGTTTCATGTTTTTGTTTTCCTGGGAAGTTGTAAGAATTCTAGACTAGGATTTCTTTTGGTTTGGTGATGACATGCTATCATTACATGTTTTTATCACTTATTTTGATGTTTTTATTGAGTCTGTAGCATTATTAGACAGTCTGGAGGTGCAAATAGCAGGAAAACATCAAGATCTTGAAATAATTGCATCGTGACACGATTTGGGCATCGTATCACGATTTTCTGACCAAATTGGAAGAATATCTCTACCTATAATATCGTGTCACGATTGCATAATTGTGACACGATTGTGAAACTAATTTTGGAGAATCATGGGGCTTTAATGCAGGATCGTGTCACGATTTAATCAAATCATGTCACGATTTTAGGCGTAGTTGTTGCCTATTTAAGCTAAACTGTTTTCAGAAACAGGGGAGCAGAATTTTGGAGATTGGAGGCACAATTTTGAGAGCACAAAACTGAAGAGGTGGCCATTTCATCCAACTCATAGTCAGATTATGTATGTTTTTATGCTTCAATTTATTATGTTATTTGTAATTCATATTATGAGTAGCTAAATCTCTTAGAGATTAGGTCTGGAGATGAATCTGATGTAATCTGTTTAAACACATGTGGTTGTGAAACTCTATGGCTTATGAATATTAATCTAGTTTTATTCAATTCAATTGTTCTTAATGTTTTTTATATACTGACAATATATAACATGAATTCGTAAGAATGAATGACTACTGACCCTAGCTTTCAACTTAGACCTAATTGAATTGTTCAAATAAACAGGGTTAGTATAGGAATGGATAATCTTTTATTTTTGATGATAGGTTAACATTTGTAAAACCTTCGAGGAATATTAGATCGCCTAAGTAATTAGGGGCTGTAATCCGAGAAGAGGGTTCTAACTCAAGGGATTGATTAGGACTATTTTTGTTAACTATCGCAAAACTAGAGGAGTATTCATAGAAATAGGTGCAGTTTACCAAACAGATTTAATCAGAGGATTCGAAAGACTTGATTTCATCTCTCCTTATATCTTCAAAACAACTTTTATCAGCTTAGTTACTTTTTATGCAATCAACCCACTACCTAGGGCAACCCCCCATTTAATACATCCTTAATAATAACGACATTGCGGAGTAGAAGTTAAAACAGTCCATGTGGATACGAACTTATAAATTTTATTACTTCGATGAATTTTTAGTACACTTGCTAAAAGTCTATCAAAATTTTGGCGTCGTTGCCAGGGACTGTTAAATCGTTTCGAGTTGGCAATTTTGTTATTATTTTAGGATTTCTGTCATTTCCATTTTTGTTTGTATATTGAAAAAAATATATTAAAAAAATTATGATTTATGCTCTTCATGTATATTTGTTGTGCTTTGCTACTGAAAGGTTTCTCTGAGTTTTGTAGCAATGTGTGATAGTCGATCGTTGATTGATTCAGAAGAGATCAGTATCCTTTGTTATGAAAAATGGATGATCTCTCTACCTATAAAGGATTTGGAAGCAAGTTTGAGTATCAGATGCGATTTTTGTGGAGGCTATCATAATAGTTACTATTGTGAGGAGAAATTTATAGAAAAAGAAGAGCATGAAGTGATCAACATAGATTACAACTCCCAACTACAAACTATTTTCGATAAATTCTTGAGGTTAAATCGAGTTTCATTTGAGAAATTTGAGGTTTGGTGTGGTGATCTTGTTGAGAAAGTATATGAGTTTCAAAAGAAGTTGGTTGAGATGTGTAATTTCAGAGTGCAACCTAAGAGGGGGGGGGGGGGGGGGGGGGTGAATTAGGTTGTATGACTTTTAATGGATAATTTTTCTGGTTTATTGTGTTCTTGTAAATTTTTCCGGAATTTTGTATGAATGTATGAACGAATGCTTGGAAAAATAAAGAGTGTAGGGAAGAAGAAGATGGACACAAGGAATTTATAGTGGTTCCCCTACTGGTACTCCACTCCCCCACAACCCTGTGAGGAATTCACTATGTTAGAATCTTTGTTACAAGCAATCTCTCCCCAAGACCCCCTAACAATCTTTCTAACATACACAAGATAGCACCCCACTATCTTTCAACAATTCTCACCAAAACTATGGCAAGAATTCACAACAATGGTTTTTGAAGAATAATAAATTGTATGGCTGTTATCTTTCTCAATATCACTTTAACAGATTATAACTTAGTGCTCAGAAAACTTTTTAATAAATGTTAAAGTGTGGGCAAAGTTTTCCAAACAATTTGAATGAAAGTTTGAAAGCAAGTGATATTGAAAATTCACAATTGAGAATTTGAAAGTTGTTGTATTAAAAATTGTTTTGATTCTCAATTGAATTTATAGAGACCAAAAAGATGTTTATGAAGCAATGCTACTTTTCAAAAGTTTTACCAATGAATAGACACATATTTAAAATGGCACCTATTCATAAAAAATGAGTATGAAAAACATTTGAACCAAATATGGCCTTTGGAAAATAAATTAGAAAAATAGTCGTTTGACAAATTAACGGTGCTTTGAAATCAATTGTGCAATGGCAATTAAAATTGAGACATTCAGGCATTAAAATAATGTAGCCGTTACAACTCAATTCTCCCTTTAATGATCAACGGTCACAAAATCAAAAAATTGCTTCATCATAATTGATTATGCCTTTGATATGGTAAAGATACATAAATCCATTTTGATGTGTAGCCATATCATAATCAACTATATGATTTTCCTCAATCAATTATGGACCAAAAGAAACACGTCCAGGAGCATTTTCTTTGGCAGAATTAAATTAGTATTTAATTCAAAATCATGCTCAAAATATTTTTAATGTCAAAACCAATTATGCAATTTCCAAAATAAATTATAACTTTTCATGCAAAAACAGTTTCTAGCAAAATCATATTTAAATGAAAATCATTGTGAGTGTGTGATTTATTTTCAAAAGATTTATAGGCGTTGCTTCATATGAAGACTTAGAAAAATGTTTGTAATTATTTTCTGAGCATTCTAAGTCATAAACAATGCTAAGAATGATAGATCAAAAGATAAGGACCATACTTACAATGATTATAATTTAAAACCCTAAGTCCTTAAGCTTGTTCATCATCTTGATCCATGAGCCTCCATAAGCTTTCTTCTTTTTGTGATGTAGTCTTGTAATCATCAAAACCCAGCCAAGTCACAAGGAAGGAAATCTTCTTCACAATCTCCCCCTTTTTGATGATGACAAACCATATCATGTTGACATTGATGTGCAAAGAAAGCTCCCCCTGTCTTGTATATCTCCCCCTTTGATTTGCAATTGGATAACCTGTAAAATGTCAAAGTACAAGCACATACCTACACTTTCTCCCCCTTTTGACATCATCAAAAAGAAGAAAGATCGGCAAAACAGATATCCAACCAAAAATATGCATACAAGACAAGTAATAATAATATAAAACTTAAAACAAAGTTATCCGAATCCAAACTTATCAAGTACCAGAAGCAATACAGAATTAGAAAAAAAAAACAACTAGGAATGAAAATCAACTAAAAGTCATGAGAAACAAAATAGAACAGAGAAAAAACAACATGAAGAATACGGTTCACTTGAGCATCATGCTTAATCATAAAAATGCATATAATCCTATATATAAAAAATCATATAATTTGAAGAAATAGACACCTAAAATAAAAATAACATTTTTTGCATGTACATATGTTAAATATCATTCTCATCCAAGATTCCCAATTCTCTTCTTATTTTAAAAAATTGTTCTTTTGCCAAAGGTTTTGTAAAAATATCCGCTAATTGAGAATGAGTATCCACAAAAGTAACTTCAACATCTCCTTTGAGAACATGATCTCTTAGGAAATGATGTCTAATGTCTATGTGTTTGGTCCTGGAATGCATGACTGGATTTTTAGTTAAATTAATTGCACTGGTGTTGTCACATCTTAAGGGAATGCATTCTAAATTTAAACCAAAATCACGTAATTGTTGTTTCAACCAAAGAACTTGTGCACAACAATTTCCTGCAGCAATATATTCTGCTTCTGCAGTACTCAAGGCTACACAAGCTTGCTTTTTACAAGACCAAGAAACTAATGCATTTCCCAAAATGTGACATGTACCACTAGTACTTTTTCTATCAGTCTTACATCCAGCATAATCAGAATCAGAATAACCAACCAATTCACATAGACTCCCTTTGGGATACCACAAACCAACATTGGGAGTGCCTTTTAAATATTTCATAATTCTTTTAACAGAAGAGAGATGAGATTCTTTTGGACAAGATTGAAATCTAGCACATAAACAAACACTAAACATAATATCTGGTCTACTTGCAGTAAGATAAAGAAGAGAGCCAATCATACCTCTATATTTTGTAATGTCTATTGGCTTACCAGATTCATCTTGATCTACATAAGTGCTAGAACTCATAGGTGTTGCAATCTCCTTGTAATTATCCATATCAAATCTTTTAAGAAGTTCTTTGCAATATTTTGATTGATTGATGAATATTCCATCCTTTGATTGCTTTATTTGTAGACCAAGGAAGTAATTAAGTTTTCCCATCATAGACATTTCAAATTCTCCTTGCATCATGTTAGAAAATTCTTTACACAACGATTCATTAGTAGCACCAAAAATGATATCATCAACATAGATTTGCACAAGCAAGGTATGATGATTAATTCTTTTTATAAAAAGAGTAGTATCAACTTTTCCTTTTTCAAAACCTTTTTCACAAAGAAAATTGCTTAATCTATCATACCATGCTCTTGGTGCTTGCTTTAGACCATAAAGTGCTTTCTTAAGCTTATATACATGAGAAGGATTTTTAAAATCTTCAAAACCTGGAGGTTGTTTAACATAAACTTCTTCATGTATATAACCATTTAAAAATGCACTTTTGACATCCATTTGATATAATTGAAAATCTAAGGAACATGCATATGCTAAAAGTAATCTTATGGCTTCTAATCTTGCCACAGGTGCAAATGTTTCATCAAAATCGATCCCTTCTTCTTGATTATAGCATTGAGCAACTAATCTGGCCTTATTTCTTACAATAATACCATTTTCATCTAATTTATTTTTGAAAACCCATTTTGTACCAATGATATGTTTATCCAAAGGCCTAGGTACTAATTCCCAAACTTGATTTCTTTCAAATTGATTTAGTTCTTCTTGCATGGCTAAAATCCATTGATCATCACTTAAGGCTTCATCAATTTTAGAAGGTTCGATTTGTGAAACAAAAGCCATATTTAAACATGCATCTTGAAGATTAAGTCTAGTAGATACTCCCTTATTTATGTCACCAATGATGTTGTCAATTGGATGGTCTCTATAAATTCTCCATTCTTGTGGTAGATCATTATTTGTTTGCTCTTGTTGTGGCATTTCTTCTTCTTGGTGTGCATTGTTTTGTTTGTTCTGTTCATCTTCAATGTTGACTTCTTTTGGTGAACTATCTTCATCATCTTCATCAGAAAGAATAACTTTTTCCTCCTTGGAGGGGTTAGTTTCATCAAAAGAGACATGAACAGATTCTTCAATAGTAAGGGTTCTTTTATTGAAAATTCTATATGCCTTACTAGTGAGAGAATAACCAAGAAAGATACCCTCATCAGATTTTTCATCAAATTTACCAAGGTTATCTTTCCCATTGTTCAAAACAAAACATTTACAGCCAAAAATATGAAAATAAGCAATATTGGGTTTTCTACCCTTATAAAGTTCATATGGAGTTTTCTTTAAGATAGGTCTTACCAAAACACGGTTACTTACATAGCATGCTGTACTTACCGCATCTGCCCAAAAGTACTTAGGCAAATTTGTTTCACTCAACATGGTTCTTGCAAGTTCTTCAAGAGACCTGTTCTTCCTTTCAACAACACCATTTTGTTGTGGTGTTCTAGGTGCCGAGAAGTTGTGTGAAATTCCATGTTCATCACAAAACTCTTCAAAAAATGTATTTTGAAACTCTCCACCATGATCACTTCTAATAGATACAATCTTCAAGGATTTTTCATTTTGAACCAATTTTGCATACTTCTTGAAAGCTTTAAAAGCATCACTTTTATTTGCAAGAAATAAAGTCCACGTATATCTAGAGTAATCATCAACTATAACCAAGGCATAATAGTTTCCTCCAAAACTTCTAGTTCTTGAAGGACCAAAAAGATCCATATGAATTAATTGAAGAGGCCTAGAAGTTGAGACTATATGCTTTGGTTTGAAAGAAACTTTTGTTTGTTTACCTTTTTGACAAGCATCACATAATTTGTCTTTAATAAACTTAATCTTAGGCAACCCAACAACAAGGTCATGCTTTATTAATTTATTCAAATGATCCATGTGAATGTGTGCAATTCTTTTATGCCATAACCATGCATCATTGTTGTTGTTTACCACAAGACATTTAAGCTTTAAAGACAAATCATCTAATGAAATCATGAAAATATTATTTATTCTTTTTCCAACAAGTTTGATTTCATGTGATGCTACATCTTCAACAAAACAAGAATCTTTATTGAAATTTACTCTAAAGCCTTTATCACATAATTGACTAATACTTAGTAAATTATGTTTTAGACCTTCAACATATAGCACATTATCAATAGTAGTATAGGGAGGCATACCAACTTTACCGATACCAAGAATCTTTCCTTTATTGTTGTCTCCATAGGTGACATATCCTTTTGATTTTAGGGTCAAACTTGAGAATCTTGATTTGTCTCCCGTCATATGTTTTGAACAACCACTATCAAGGTACCACATGTTGGTTGAAGATTTCAACCCTCCCTACAAAACAGAAAGTTTAAGTCTTGTTAGGTACCCATTGTGATTTGGGTCCTTGTGGGTTAATACCTTTCCTTACCCAAATATATTCACCATAAGGAACACCAAAGTTTCTTATGTAGCATGTATTTGGAGTATGGCCTTTCATGTTGCAATAGAAACATGATAAATTTTGAACATGATATACACTAGAATTACTTCCATTGGAGACATTATTTCTAACCTTAGAATTTGTTTTCTTATAAGACTTGTTAGAATAATTTCTTCCATAAGAATTATTTCTAGTATTCATACTTTTAAGAGGAATTACAACATGCATTTTCTTTGGTTCCAAGTTGTTGGAAGTTGTGCTTGCTTTAACAAAGATTGTTTTACTTGTACTTGGTTTATCAAAATTTGAAAATCCAAGACCGGTTTTATTTTTTAAATCTCTTTGTTTGCTAAGAACATCTTCCAAACTATTGTGACCTTTTTCAAAATTTTTTATTACTTGATTTAATTTAATAATTTTTGTTTCATGTTCTTTACATTTATTACATGAAGAATTTTTGACCTTTTCTAAATCCACTTGTGCATCAAAAACTTTTCTTTCAAGTGAAACAATTAATTTCTTCTGTTTTACACAAGTTTTAGAAAGTTTACTACATTCTTCATATAATTCATCAAATGCATTTTGTAATTCATCATATGAAGGTTTACTATCAAGTTCAGAATCACTAACCTCTTGTTCATCATCAGAGTGATGAGATGCCATTAGTGCAAGATTTGCATACTCTTCATCCTCTGATTCAGAAGATGAACTTATGTCATTTTCTTCCCATGCAATGTAGGCCCTCCTTTGCTTGAATTCTTTCTTTCCTTTGTCACCATTTTTGTTTGTAAAAGATGGACAATCTGCTTTCATGTGACCTTCTTTCCCACATCCAAAACATGTAATGTTTTGGTTTGACGTAGAGCCCTCATTCTTCTTGAAAGATTTTCTTTTATTACCAAACTTGAAGGACTTGTCCTTTTTAAGAAATTTTTTAAAACTTTTTGCAAGAAGATTGATGGTCTCACCTTCATCAGAACTTTCTCCTTCATTTTGTTGTTTTGACTCAACTCTTAGAGCAATGCTTTTGTTCTTCTTCTCTTGCCCTTCATGCTTTTCCAATCTTCCAAGTTCCATTTCATGTTCTTGGAGTTTACCAAACAAAGCGGCAGAAGTCATTTTAGAAAGACTTTTCTTTTCTGATATTGCAGTCACCTTTGGTTGCCAAGCCCTTGTTAATGATCTAAGGACTTTGAGATTTAATTCATCATTTGTGAAAGTCTTTCCAAGAGCCATCAAGTGGTTTGTTAAGTGAGAGAATCTCTTTTGTAAATCAAGAATTGATTCACCGGGCTGCATTCTGAACAATTCATATTCTTGTGATAAAGTGTTCAGTTTTGATCTCTTCACTTCTTCTGTGCCTTCATGGGTTACTTCTAGAGTGTCCCAAATTTCTTTTGCAGTTTTGCATTGAGAAATTCGGAAGAACTCATCCATGCCAAGGGCTGAATGAAGCATGTTGATTGCCTTCTTGTCAAACAACAATTTTTTCTTATCATCATCAGTCCAAGATGTTTTTATTTTTACTTGGACAACATCATTCACAACCGTTGTAGGAATGAATGGACCATTCTCAACGGCATTCCATATTTCTTCCCCTTGTGCTTCCAAGTATGCACGCATGCGAATTTTCCAGAAATCATAGTATTCACCAACAAAGCATGGAGGTTTGTTGCTACTACCACCATCTTTGAACACAATGTTTGAATTTGAAGCGGAAGCCATTTTTCTGGATCAAGGAGCAAATTACCTTAACTTGCTCTGATGCCAATTGTAATTTCAGAGTGCAACCTAAGAGGGGGGGGGGGGTGAATTAGGTTGTATGACTTTTAATGGATAATTTTTCTGGTTTATTGTGTTCTTGTAAATTTTTCCGGAATTTTGTATGAATGTATGAACGAATGCTTGGAAAAATAAAGAGTGTAGGGAAGAAGAAGATGGACACAAGGAATTTATAGTGGTTCCCCTACTGGTACTCCACTCCCCCACAACCCTGTGAGGAATTCACTATGTTAGAATCTTTGTTACAAGCAATCTCTCCCCAAGACCCCCTAACAATCTTTCTAACATACACAAGATAGCACCCCACTATCTTTCAACAATTCTCACCAAAACTATGGCAAGAATTCACAACAATGGTTTTTGAAGAATAATAAATTGTATGGCTGTTATCTTTCTCAATATCACTTTAACAGATTATAACTTAGTGCTCAGAAAACTTTTTAATAAATGTTAAAGTGTGGGCAAAGTTTTCCAAACAATTTGAATGAAAGTTTGAAAGCAAGTGATATTGAAAATTCACAATTGAGAATTTGAAAGTTGTTGTATTAAAAATTGTTTTGATTCTCAATTGAATTTATAGAGACCAAAAAGATGTTTATGAAGCAATGCTACTTTTCAAAAGTTTTACCAATGAATAGACACATATTTAAAATGGCACCTATTCATAAAAAATGAGTATGAAAAACATTTGAACCAAATATGGCCTTTGGAAAATAAATTAGAAAAATAGTCGTTTGACAAATTAACGGTGCTTTGAAATCAATTGTGCAATGGCAATTAAAATTGAGACATTCAGGCATTAAAATAATGTAGCCGTTACAACTCAATTCTCCCTTTAATGATCAACGGTCACAAAATCAAAAATTGCTTCATCATAATTGATTATGCCTTTGATATGGTAAAGATACATAAATCCATTTTGATGTGTAGCCATATCATAATCAACTATATGATTTTCCTCAATCAATTATGGACCAAAAGAAACACGTCCAGGAGCATTTTCTTTGGCAGAATTAAATTAGTATTTAATTCAAAATCATGCTCAAAATATTTTTAATGTCAAAACCAATTATGCAATTTCCAAAATAAATTATAACTTTTCATGCAAAAACAGTTTCTAGCAAAATCATATTTAAATGAAAATCATTGTGAGTGTGTGATTTATTTTCAAAAGATTTATAGGCGTTGCTTCATATGAAGACTTAGAAAAATGTTTGTAATTATTTTCTGAGCATTCTAAGTCATAAACAATGCTAAGAATGATAGATCAAAAGATAAGGACCATACTTACAATGATTATAATTTAAAACCCTAAGTCCTTAAGCTTGTTCATCATCTTGATCCATGAGCCTCCATAAGCTTTCTTCTTTTTGTGATGTAGTCTTGTAATCATCAAAACCCAGCCAAGTCACAAGGAAGGAAATCTTCTTCACAAGATGGAGACTAAGTGTCAGGCTATTGTGGTTGAAGAAAATCCACAAGTGTGGAATGTTGGTCTCTACCTAAAGTCTTAACAACTGGAGTTTAAAGAAACCATTAATGTGCCAATGGATACATGTCTTTCTCTAAGGTGAGAGAGCTCAAATTCCAAAGGTTTAATAGTGGGTGCATGGGAGTATCAGATTCTTTGTGCCAAATTCATGGTATTCCTACCAAACAAGAGGAAGAAGAAGAATGATATATTTTTTCTGCCATTTTTGCCACCCTAGCCGTTGTTGAAGCGTCAAGCTCAATGACATAAAAGAAAGCGCTTGATGGGAGGCAACCCATCATTTTTTTTCTAATGTTTGTTGTTTTGTTTGTTTTCATTGTTGAGTTGAATAATTGTCAGCATGTTGGAATAATTTTGAGTATGCCCCTATTTTGTAATGAATTTTCACTTGTTTATTATTGATGAATTTGTTTGTTTAATTAACTTAATCCAGTTTAGTAACAATTGTTTGATCAAGTGGTAATCAAAAAAGTTCATGAGGAGGTAGAGGCTTGGAACACAAAGGCGAAGTGTACGACATTGTGCAGATAGGTAGTCACAACTTCCAGAAATCATAACTTGTAAGGTCATTGCTAAAATATTTATTTTCCAATTTACTTATAAAGAGTGTTCCGTGCAACTACATTTCTAGAACTTGCGATTTTTATCTATTGTTGATTGGTCTTGTCATACACACACTAAGGCAAAGTGCTTGGTACCATGAGCCTTTTTGAAGCCTACCTGGAGTATTTTTGTTTGAAACTTATCCTTTTGAAAATCCAATTTGAACCGGTAGGTGTAGATCCTTTTGTTCGGTGACAAACTACATATTAAGCCTAGAGACTTTATGTTTTATGACCCAAATATTGGTTTGGAGTTAGGCTGTAGGATGTTGCTAAAACATAAGTTTGGGGTTGCTTTTGGAATTTGCAACCAACTAAGTTTGGGGTAGGGGTACTAGAGAACTAAAGAGAGTCAAATACCTCTCTGAGATTGAAAATCGAAAAAAAAATGCACAAAAGGTGCAAGAAAAAAAAAGAGAAGAAATAAGATAAATGAATTAATGAAAATATTATTGTCTCAAAGATTAAAGAGTTCTCTAGTACTTGTGTTTATTTTATGGGGTGAATGCGGTGAATGTTCAAATTTTCCAATATAGTAGGAAAGCTTAACTCCAATATTTGTTTAACCTACTTTTCAAAAAATTATCTCACCTTCACCTAAGCCCTGTTATAACCCTTAAAGACCTTTACAGTGTGTGTTGACATGGACTTTGATTGATGTTTAGAAATTTTTCAGGCGTATGGTAATATGTAGACCTGCATGTCGACTGTGGGAAAACACTTATCAAACTGTTGAGTGGAGTTGTGAATGGTGGATGTAGTCAAGCCAGCTGGCCCATCGAATGGCTAGCAAGGAGATGAACTTTTGGTGCTATCACTTGGTTAAGTAAATTGTTATTTTACTGTCATTTGTCAATTTTAAAAGTAAATTCCTTGAGGACAAGGAATGATTCAAGTTTCGGGTTGTGATGACATGTTGTCATTACATGTTTTTATCAGTTGTTTTGATGTTTTTATTGAGTTTGTAGCATTATTAGACAGCCTGGAGGTGCAAAAAGCAGGAAAACATCAAGATCTTGAAATAATTGCATCGTGACACGATTTGGGCATTGTGTCACGATATTCTGACCAGATTGGAAGAATATCTCTGCCTATAATATCGTGTCACGATTGCATAATCGTGACACGATTATGAAACTGATTTTGGAGAATCTTGGGGCTTTAATGCAGGATTGTGTCACAATTTAATCAAATCGTGTCACGATTTTAGGCGTAGTTGTTGCCTATTTAAGCTAAACTAATTTCAGAAACAGGGGAGCAGAATTTTGGAGATTGGAGGCACGATTTTGAGAGCACAAAACTGAAGAGGTGGTCATTCCATCCAACTCATAGTCAGTTTATGTATGTTTTTATGCTTCAATTGATTATGTTATTTATATTCATATTATGAGTAGCTAAATCTCTTAGAGATTAGGTCTGGAGATGAATCTGATGTATTCTGTTTGAACACATGTGGCTGTGAAACTCTATGGCTTATGAATATTAATCTAGTTGTATTCAATTCAATTGTTCTTAATGCTTTTTATATACTGACAATATATAACATGAACTCGTTAGAATGAATGACTACTGACCCTAGCTTTCAACTTAGACCTAATTGAATTGTTCAAATAAACAGGGTTAGTCTAGGAATGGATAATCGTTTATTTGTGATAATAGGTTAACGTTTGTAAAACCTTCGAGGAATATTAGATCGCCTAAGAAATTAGGGGCTGTAATCCGAGAAGAGGGTTCTAACTCAAGGGATTGATTAGGACTATTTTTGTTAACTATCGCAAAACTAGAGGAGTATTCATAGAAATAGGTGCAGTTTACCAAACAAAATTAATCAGAGGATTCGAAAGACTTGATCTCATCTCTCCTTATATCTTCAAAACAACTTTTATCAGCTTAGTTACTTTTTATGCAATCAACCCACTGCCTAGGGCAACCCCCCATTTAATACATCCTTAATAATAACGACATTGCGGAGTAGAAGTTGATACAGTCCATGTGGATACGAACTTATAAATTTTATTACTTCGATGAATTTTTAGTACACTTGCTAAAAGTCTATCATCTGACATGGAATTGTGTGGTCTATCTAGAAAGCCCGAAATAATTTTTTTTCTGACAGGCCTGTGGAGTTTTAGCATTTGGTTGAAAGGGTTCAATTCCTATCTTGGAAGTGGTTCTTTTCTAAACACCCTCGATACTATTGTTCTCTTTATGAGTGGAAAGTGGAGCCAATTTTTTGTCGGTGTTAGTATGGTCTTATGTGCTAAGCAAAGATGGATTTGACTTGTGCTTGGTGTGTGTGACCCAGGTTTATGAGGTCCTTTTTCTTGGTGGTGTTCTCCCGGCTCCGGTATACTTCGAAGTATAGGTGTGACTTGCCCAACAGAACGTGTAATTTGTGTTGTGGTACTCGTTTTGAGGAGAGTATTCATGCTCTAGTGGAATGCCTGAATGCCATCAAAGTTTGCCGCGCAGTGAATTTATTGGAAAAGATTGACAGTGAACTTCGTCAGAATCGGCTGCTGTCATTTTTACTTTGTTACAACAACTTGATTCAAATCAGGTTAAGCAGTTTACCACGGTTTTATGGTTGTTGAGCGTCAATGCACTTGCTTCAGGAATGGCGCATGGTGCAAGTTACTCGTGGTGGCAGTTTTGTACCGTCTACATCAGTTCAGTCGGGGCCAAATAGTTATGTTTTGATCCGATGGGAGCAACCAGCACATGGTAGATATAAGTGTAATATTGACGCATCGTTCTCCACGTCTCTTAAGAGAGTATGATTGGGTATGCGTATTAGAGATGAAAATGGTGCTTTCGTCCTTGCAAAGATAGATTGGTTCCCCCTATTTGTGACGTTGATGTTGGGGGAAGCAGTGGGATTGCACACATCCCTCCAATGGGTTGGAGACCTTCGATTCGATAATGTGGATTTTGTTTTGGATTCTAAGAATGTTGTCGATTAGTTTAGGTCATATGTAGATGATAATAGTGAATTTGGTTCTATTTTACATGCCTGTAAATAGTTGTTTCAGAATCGTTTTCAAAACTCTCATGTCGAGTTTAGCCAAAGGCAAGTTAATGGGGTCGTTCATGAACTAACAAAGGTAGTCTCATGTAATGCTAGCTCCCACCTTTATAGTGATGAATCGTCATGTATTTAGACCATTTTAGATAATGAAATGCATTGAATTGCTTCCTTAAAAAAACTATCCTCTAAAGCGAAAATTTTATTTTAATGAGTAAGGTGAATAATAACAAATAAATTCCCTTCAAAACAAATAAATTAATAATTTATACTAAACATTCATACATATATATATATATATATATATATATATATATATATATATATATATATCATACTTAGGTATTTAGTCTCTTTTTTATCGGTTGTTTTTTTATTCACACAACAAAGTCATTACTGAGCAAAATCCATATCTATTACTTGTACGCTTCTTTAGATGTTCGGTATATGCGTTAGGCGGTGCATTCACTTACGTCTTGAAATAATCTCTAAGAAAAACAAGTGTCTCACACAAGAGGTATCACCTTGTTAGACAATTCTGATAAATATTATCTATATCGATATTAGGTAACAATTACCAATATTATTCCCCTAAAAAAAAAATACCAATATTATTACTTTAGTTTTAAATTATTCCTAATAGAAGTACTCGCAAATTTTTAGTTTATAGTGTTTATTGTAGTTTTTTAGAGGGAGTTAACCAAGTTTTTATTGTAGTTAGAAGAGCTTCATCAAAAATTCAAAATGGTTCACGCGAATTAAAAATATAATCATTAACGGGTAATCTCTTACTCATGATGCAGCAAGTTTCCTAGTAAAAGAAATTGTTGTAGTAACAAGTATTTATTGTTTTTAACACTCCAGTCTTAACCTCTCAAAAAAAAAAAAACACTCCAGTCTTAAATTTAAGAAAAAATTGGTTAGCAAAATAGATCAACAAACCAATGTGATATTAATCGAGTGGACTAAAGCAGTTCTTTTAAAGGTCACTTTATTCCATTGACGGTTATTATAAAACATGATTCTTACATGAGTTAATTTATTTTGTGACGAGTGATACTGCCGAATGATATTCTTTATTCGGGTGGGTGCGGGATGGAGGAAAACAACGATCATCTTTTTATGAGTTGTACGGTATTTGGTGATCTCTAGTATTTGGTTCAGCAATGGTTATGGATGTAATCAGCCAGTCTTTTGTGTATTTCTAATCATGTTATCCGATTTGGTAATTTATGAGGTTATTTGAAGAAATTACAATCTACTTTTCATTTGATATGGCTAGCTATTGTGTGGATTATATGGAATGAAAAACTCTCATATTTTTCAATATAAGCAGGTTTCGATACATCATCTTGTTGAGAAAGTTAAACTTTTAACCTTTTCATGGTTAAAAGCGCACTTGTCTTTTGATCTTCAGCTCTGGTTGCATAGCCCGATTGGTTGTTATTTAACAAACTCTAATTTTGTTATGACGATTAATTAATAACTGATATTACTCATTTTATAAGTGAATGACTAACTTTAGATGAGTCATATCCTTAAAGAGCGTTGAGATTTTAAATTAGAATTTTAGTTGGGTCACTCTCATTTGAAGCAAGGAAGTGAGAGATAAAGGTATGCTCAATCAGCTTAACCGAAGATTAGTCACATAAGAAAATATAAGTGTATATGGAACCATATGCAGGGTCAAAATTTGTTATTTGTCGAAATTTTAACAATTATTTAGTTAGCATTAAATGTATAATATGGAACCATATTCGGGATTTTTTCTACATTATCCCTCGATGAATTGGGGGTAGTTTACCCCCTACGAAAGACAAATATCATTTTTTTTCATCTTTATTCTTACAATTAATTACCATTTTCATCTCAAGAACATCAAACTTCTTCATATCATTCATTGAACATGTGATTCCCATCTCCTTGTTCCAGAGTCAAATCCTACTTGTTATTAGGGGTAATTTACCTCAATTCATCTAGAGGTAATGTATGCCTCGTCAAAAGGGTTTTTTTATCTTCTTGCAATCAGTTACCATTTTTATCTCAAGAACATCAAACTTTTTCATCTCCTTCATTCAACATTTGATTTCCACCTCTTTCGTTCTAGAATCGAATCATACTTATCATAAGGGGTAAATTATCTTCAATTCATCAAAGGATAATGTGTGCCTCCACCCATATGTGGGGGGTTAGCCGAGCACCAACTTAGACCAAAAACAAACTCTAATGGAAGAACTTCTTTTTATCTTATGTAAGTAGATGTTTTACTAATAGAGTCCAACTCATCATTGGTGAGAGCATTCCATCTTCTATGAAAAGTTGGAGAGGCTCCACCTATCATTTGCTCGAAAATTGGAAGAAGATCAAAGTACTTTTGAATGCTAATAATAGTTTACAAGTTTTTTTTAAAATAAATTAATGTTTTTTTGGTTCAATAAATTTATGTTTAGACTCTTTTGAAACTGTACTAAAGCTTCAAGTCTTTTTTTCTTCTTTGGAATTATCAAATCCATTCGTATAGGGTAAATATTTATATGCATATTTTCATATTGAAACTATACATTCATACTCAATGAAATAGGATATATCAAATTGATTCATAGAGTTAAAATTTCTATTAGAGATATATAAATATTGGCTAGAGACTAACAATAATATGATTACTTGTCTACATCGCTTATACCAAATGTCAATAATTTCAACTACATGCACTATACATAGGTAGTTATAACAGTTACTACGTGCTTGTTACCAAATCTTATGCGAATATTCCTATGATTTTTATGGGCACCAAAATTATTACTTTAATTTACTTTGTAGTTAGTGTAAGTATATACATATATTTATGTTAACTCGCTTTGATTAATTTGGTTGTAGATATTTTTTAAAGAACCTTATTTATAAATGAATCTTTTGCATAAAAAGATTTAAGAAGAAAGACATTTGAAATTAAAAGAGCATAATTTTATTAATTCACCTAAGACGCCAAAAGTCTTAGGACCGACCTAGAACAAAGTATACCAAATGTTAAGTGAATGTTGTTTTAATTTTTATGAAGAGAGTATATGATATTGATTTCGTCTTTCTTTCTCTAATTCATTTTTGGCGATTGCAAAATAAAGATATAAAGAAACTAAAAGAAACAGCTTTAAGAAAGAAAAAATATATAAACATGTTCTATATAATGTGATGTTGATTTCTTGACTTAATCCCCACGATATGAAAAAGAAATTTTTTGTTAAAACCAGAGGTGTGAAATAATTCTAGCACGTATCAAGAAGAGGACAATTTCTCTAAAAATAAATAAATAAACATGAGAAATTTTATTTCAACTATAGCATATAACAATGATATGCATGACACAACAATACAAATACATGCCACAAATTTAAAATCTAAGTAAGGCACAACTAGTGGAGGCCTATGAAGTTATTATCATAATAGTTTCACACTCTCACACACACACACACACACACATATATATATATATATATATATATATATATATATATATATATATATATATATATATATATATATATATATATAACAGACAAGCCATATAGCAACGTTATGAAATCATGGAACATTAGAGGATTTAGCCACGCTTTGAGCATTTGGACCAGCTTCTTCTTCTTCTGTGGCTTTGTAATAAAGACACATCTTTTGATACTCAGGACAAAAGAAAGGCCAAAACAAACAAAGCTTATACCAAAACAAGCAAGTTATAAATGGCGGCGGCGGTGGGATCGGAAAACCTCCATATTCTTCAGGTTCGTAAACACTTCCATCCTTTGGTGGTTCAGCTCCTCTACCGGCAGCATCGGTGTGGCTGTTCAGAATCGCCGTAACAAGGAGAACTAAAACAAGTGAACCAGTGATGGTTTTCGCCATAGTGTATATAAGTTACTCTTGAAGTTTTTTTTTTTCTCTTGTGTTTGTATGAATAAATTCTCTCCAAAATCACTCCAATTTATAGAACTTAAGGCTAGAGTGATGAGAACTATTGGTTTCCTAAAATGGAAGTGAATTAAATTTATTACCTTATCGTGAGGAAATTGATTTTAACAAAGGTTAATTAAAGTAGCTGAATAACGTGTTTGCAAGTTGCAACCATGGTTTTAAATATTAAGGATCATAGTTTCCTTTTACTTATGTTGTTTAAGGTTGACCAGTTTTTAGTTACATAAGGAATAAATAGAAAGTAATTAAGGTAAATGATAGAATAACAAATAAATGAATAGAAATATAGTGTGATCCAATTGGGCCATGGATTAAGCGATTTGTCTTCACTTGTCAAATGGACAAGTTCATTCCATGTTGATTTCTTATCAATAGTGTAACATTCTTAATTTGTTGTGCATGCTTGTGTGAGTGTAATTACTAGTTAGTTGTCTCTTGAAGGCTTCAATTTCAGATGAAAATGTTACTTCTTTTTATTTTTCAAAGCTCCTAAAAAGGTACTCAATGCTCTGACAAAACTTCGAAGGCGATTTTAGTGGGGGGGGGGGGGGGGGGGGGGGGTAACATAGGTTGTGGAAAAATTTTGTGGGGGTTGGGTGTGAAAAAATCTAGAATTGTTTAATATTTCATTACATACAAAGTGGAGGAGGAGGTGTATGGAAGATAAGGATGGATGGAAAAAGAAAAAAAAAAGTCTACAATGTCCATATAGTCATGTATGTAAGTGGTTCGGATGAAATCGATGAATTATGTAGATTGGAAAGATAATTTTTTTAATGTCAATCAAACTAATAGGGAGTTGTATAAAGTCTCTCTGACATAGAGATTCTCGTTATTGAAATAAATAGTTAAAGAAACATATTTTTATATAGAACATACAAGAATAAAAGACTTGACACATAAAGGATTTTTTCTTTCGGTGTTAGCTATTGTTTATGTGAGTTTTTACTAAGGTGTCTTAGTTTAGAGAGAGTATTTTCTTTATATTCTATATTTTTGCATAAATTTACTTTGTCATATTTTAATATTCTGCAGAACCAAAGTTATATTTTTTAGTTTATTGTTAAAATTGTCGGTTTATAAACTAAATACAATCTAAACCAAGTAATACAATCTATCCCTAATAGAATTTTGTCTGATGATTATTTCATTATATTGTAATCAATATATACAACGATGTTGAGTCATGGTTGACTCCTCAATATGATTTCCTAATCAATATACATTAATGTGTCACTAATACATAATCTCTAATAATAAATATGTTTATATTCTAATATACCCCCGTAGTCGAAACTGGAGGTTGACGAATGTTGATACTATCTTTGAAATCATCAAACAACTGCAGCGGAATACCCTTTGTGAATATGTCAGCTATTTGATAACGGGACGGAACATGTAGAACACGTACTTGACCTTTAGCAACCTTGTCACGCACGAAGTGGATATCCATTTCAATATGTTTTGTGCGTTGATGTTGGACGGGATTACCTGACAAATAAACAGCACTGACGTTGTCGTAGTAGACGAGGGTAGCTTTTGTGACCTGACACTGAAGTTCTAACAGTAAGTTTCGAAGCCAACATGATTCAGCAACAACATTAGCAACACCACGATACTCTGCTTCAGCACTAGAACGGGATAAAGTCGGTTGTCTTTTTGCTGACCAAGAAACTAAATTATCCCCAAGATAGACACAATACCCGGATGTGGATCTTCTAGTATCTGGACACCCTCCCCAGTCAACATCAGTATAAGTGGTGAGTGTATCGACTAGGGAAGGAGATATATGTAGGCCATGAGTAGATGTACCTTTAATGTACCGAAGAATTCGCTTCAAGGCGGTCATGTGTTGTGTTTGTGGATCATGCATTAAAAGACATACTTGTTGGATGACATAAGCTATATCAGGCCTTGTAAAAGTTAAATATTGCAGTGTACCAATAAGGCTTCGATACTCAAAGGGATCATGATATGGATTACCTGAGACTCCACTTAGTTTTGCTTTAGTGTCCACTGGCGTAGAAATTGGTTTGCAAGACGACATGGCAGCTCTTTCAATGATCTTTTCGGCGTATTTATGTTGAGATAGAAATATACCACCCGAATGTCTAGTAACGGATATACCCAAAAAATAGTTGAAGGGACCTAAGTCCTTCATGGCGAATTCGGAATTGATTTTAGACATGATGGAGTCACGAAGAGTATCAGATGAGGCAGTGAGAATGATGTCATCGACATAGAGAAGAATGTATGTTGTGTCGTTGCCACGGTGATAGATGAATAAGTGTCATACCCCAATTTTTGACCTAAAAATCCTTTTTTTACTCGCCTTTTTGGTTCGGAATTTTTCGTCGTCTCAGACGAAATTTCGACAGAGAGGTATTTTAAAATACCTCATTTTTTGGTTTCATTCGGGTCCATCTTTTTGTTTTTGTTATTATTTTTATTCTTTTAAATATTTTTAGTGTTTCTTTTCAGCATTTTTATTGTTTATTGGTTTTTCTTCTTTTTTTAATAGTTACCTTTTTTAATTTTTATAATCTGACTTTTTACAATCTGACTTTTTTTTAATTTTTATAATCTGACTTAATGTGTTTTAATGTGTCACTTAATGGGTTTTATTCAGCATTATGGTCATTGATAGCATTTGGTGTATTTAACACTGAGCAGTGATCAGTCAAAGGGAGAAGGGACGCAAAAGCCAATTAAGAAAAAAATCATCAGAATAGACAACAACACAGCAAACAAAGCCACCACCCTCTAAGCCTCCCTCAACAACACACACTTCCCACCACATTCCCACTCACACTCGGCCCTCACCCCAAACAGCCACTTAACAACTCACGCCCCTCACCTCCTCCCCAACACAAAACACAATCTGCACCACACCATTCCTCACACACTCACGCCTACCCTACCTCACCTCACCACTCATCCTCACACTCACGTACAACCACTAACCTCACGCAAACAGTTCACGGCCAGGCTTTCACACACACAACCACTTAACAAAACAAAACCCTTCACCTCCACACCACCACATAGCCGTACGCCGCAAACAACAACCCTTCTCCTCCTCTACAGCCCCAATACAAGAAACAAAACCAGTCCCAATCCTTCAACCACCACAACCGGCCCAGCCATCTCCCTACCGCACCACCACCAACCCACAGCCTACACGAGCCACTCACGGTTTCTCCCTCTAAAATCCAGCCGCGCGCCTCTCTCCACCACTTACCACAACAAAACCGCATCCTCCCTTACCTCCCCACTATCACTCAAAACCGGAACCAAAACTCACACGAAAGGTGATTTTTCTTTCAAACTTCCAACCAAGATCTAGCCGGTTCTAAAAAGGTTTTGAGAATTTTGGTTTAATTTTCGTTAATAAGAAGAAAAAGGAGTTTAAAAAAGACGCGGATTTTTTTAAAACGGAGCAAAACTGCTCCGGCGCGGTGGCGCCACCGGCCAACCACCGCGCCGGAAGGTTTTCCGGTGGTCCTTTTTAGAGAGAGATCAGAGGGTGTTTTCCTAGAGAGAAGAAGAAGAGAGAGGGAGAAGAGTAGAGAATGACTCAAAATTCTGAAAAAAACTGTTTTATGCAACTGGCCCAGCTCTTAGCCCAATTCGGCCCAACTCTTCTTCTTCCCTCTTCCTCTTTCTGTTTTATTCCTGCACCCCCCCTGTTGCTCGTAGTACCCCCTCTCTTTTCTCATTTTTCTTTTTTACTTTCTTCATCTTTTCTTGCATTTTTTTTTCCTTGTTTTATTTTCATGCATCTTATCTCATGATATTTATCTTATAGCATTTCATGCATTTTTTTTATTTTTTTTATTTCCCTTTTATTTCATGCATTTTTTATTTTATTTTTATTTTTAGCATATTTATTTACTTTTAGTGCATTTGCAATTTTTATTTTTATATTTATTATTTTGCCATTTTTTAGAATGTATTTAGGTACAATGTAAATATAAATGAGAATTTGCACCGACACTCACACTTTATTTATTCTGCTTTATGTCTTTTATTTATTTTTATTTATTTCGCTTAACAAAAAAATACAAAAAAATTAGGATAGTTTATTTTCAAAAGGATTTCGTGGTGATCCAACGTCACCACGGAAATTCCTCGCGTTAGCTTTTAGTTATTTTTTAGTCTTAGTTCATTATTACAAAAAATAACAAAAACATGCAAATAATCAAAAATCACAAAAAAAATCTTTTCTTAATAAACCTTGATTCTCAATCAAGTGTCCGTCTTTCTCTTTTATTTTCTTTAAATAAACCATTAATCCATTTTAATAACACTTAAATCATTTTCAAAATAAAAAACACAAACCAATCCCATTTTGCCACTTGGCTTTTATTTTTAAAACTTTTTTAAAACCAATAAAAAAACACAAAACAAATCAAACGTCATTTTTATCCCGAACTACGAGGTTTTGATCCCTCACGGGTACGTAGGCAGAGGACCTTGTCCTTCCAAATCATAAAAAATAAAAAAAATAAAACTTTTTCTTTCCTCATTACTTTAATTCTGTCTCTAAAAAAAAAAAGCAAGTTATACCCAAAATAAATAAATAAAATCAAGAGGTTCTCGTAGAGTACTACGAATGTAACGACCCTATTTTCGTATATTATATTTTTATACATTTTATTTTATTGTTTGGCTTTTAAAATTATTTTCTCGTAATCGATAGATAATTATTTAGCGCGAGTGTAAGTTCGTAATCGAGTTTTTAAGGTTTTGGGCGAAATTGGGCCTAAGGTGTGAATAGTAATGGGCTTGGTCATGAATAAGTAGTAATGATCAAGTGGATGAGATTTAGTGAGCTTGGATTAGATTGAAGGGCTAGGATTGGTCCTTGAGAGTTAGTAAGAATGGATGGCCATGATTGATTGGCTTGGATTATAAAGATTAACACAAAGACTTTTGAACCACTATTCATGGTCATTTTGGAAGCTGAAAACGTGAAAGGAAAAGAGAAGGAAACGTGAGAAAAAGCTAGGGCACGAGAAAGAGAAGAGAAAAGCTTGGAATTTCTGTAGATTCATCGATTTTGAGGTAAGAGAGGTAGTATTACTATCACCAGTGATCGATTGAGAAGGGGAGAATGTCGATTTCTCCATCCCAAACTTCTCCTCTCACTCTGTCTAGGTTTTGATAGAAAGTTTTTATGATTAAAGTTGTTAATGATCCTGATTATGCTTAATTGATACTAAGTGATGTTGATAGTATGTTTAATTGAAGTTATATGATGTTATCTATGTTTGGGTATTCGAAAATGATGTTGTTAATGATGTTGTGAGTTTGGTTTAGTATGATGTTGTTAATGATGTTGTGAGTTTGATTTAGTATGATGTTGTTGATGATGTTGTGAGTTTGGTTTAGTATGATGTTGTTGATGATGTTGTGAGTTTGATTTAGTATGATGTTGTTGATGATGTTGTGAGTTTGGTTTAGTATGATGTATGCTCTTTATGGGCAAGAATGAAATCCAATTATTTGTTGGTCATATGCACGACCGTCCTTTTATGGCGAATGAGAGGTGCAGTCGATGAAAGAATGAAATCCAATTATTTGTTGGTCATATGCACGACCGAGGTGCAGTCGATGAAAGAATGAAATCCAATTATTTGTTGGTCATATGCACGACCGTCCTTTTATGGCGAATGAGAGGTGCAGTCGATGAAAGAATGAAATCCAATTATTTGTTGGTCATATGCACGACCGAGGTGCAGTCGATGAAAGAATGAAATCCAATTATTTGTTGGTCATATGCACGACCGTCCTTTTATGGCGAATGAGAGGTGCAGTCGATGAAAGAATGAAATCCAATTATTTGTTGGTCATATGCACGACCGAGGTGCAGTCGATGAAAGAATGAAATCCAATTATTTGTTGGTCATATGCACGACCGTCCTTTTATGGCGAATGAGAGGTGCAGTCGATGAAAGAATGAAATCCAATTATTTGTTGGTCATATGCACGACCGAGGTGCAGTCGATGAAAGAATGAAATCCAATTATTATTGGTCATATGCACGACCGTCCTTTTATGGCGAATGAGAGGTGCAGTCGATGAAAGAAGGGATATAAGTTTATCCAACAGTCCGCCATGACTCTAAAGCTGAGCAAGAATTGGTACCACATGCATTAGAGTGCATTGTAAGAACATGCATCCTTTGTGACATTAGTGATCATTTGGAAACTATGTGTGCATAATGGTTGTTAAGTGATAATTGTTATTGATGAGTGTCGTGCTTTGTCGATTATGTGTTTGTGTTTTGATTATGTATAACTATGTGATATTTATACATGTTTATTGTTTGTGATACTAACACTCTCTGTTTTGTGTTATGTGCTGGATCTTTGGGGATCCAGATTATCAGGGTGACGAGGTTATCGTAGAGGAGTAGCTTTGCTGTTTAGAAGCTGCGTAGTGGTGAGGGCATAGCTTAGCTATCCTTACATTTTTGGTACTAGGTGCTGTATCCTAGTTAGAGTCTAGGGCTCTGATATTTGTAACACTATTTTGGGTATCTGAACGTGTATGTATAACTTTGGTAATGATCTCTGTTGTAGATATGGATGTTAGTTTTCTAATGCCGTTGGTTTGATGTCAAAACGATTTATAGAACTTGAGTTATGGTTAACTTTCTGCACAACTTTCTGCATAATTTTCTGCATAATTTTCTGCACAACTTTTCTGTATTTGAAACAAAAACTGGTACCGATCGGTACAGAATTGGCCTTGGGTGTAAACATGAATGTTCTAGACAATTTTGTTAGCTTTCCAGTGGCTTTGGTTTGACGTGAAAATGATTTTTAGTTTTTGAGTTATGATGAAAATAATCAGAGGAGGTCTTAGTGAAAATGTGCTGTGACAGCATTTTCTGTTTCGTGTTTTGCGTCTTTTTCGCACGTCTCTGTTTTAATTGGGTCTTTGGTTTAAACATGTGAAATGTTGTAATGTGTTTTGAAAACGGAAAAGAAGATGACGAAATCGATTTTGTGAACTTTGATATAGAAGGGGTATGAGCATAGAAGGGGTATGACCTGTGTTGAGCATAGCAGGGGTATGACCTGTGTTGATATAGAAGGGGTATGACCTGTGTTGAGCATAGCAGGGGTATGACCTGTGTTGATATAGAAGGGGTATGAGCTGTTGAACTAGAAGGGGTATCCTGTTAGAAGGGGTACCCTGTTAGAAGGGGTATCGTCTCTGTTTTGCTGTTTGTTATTTTTTTTTCCGCTGCTGTTTGTGAATCAAATATATTTTGATCTGTTGATGTTGATGAAAATAAGTTTTCTTAATGTTGTAACTTCCTTTGTCCTTAACGTTTTCTTTATTAAAGTTAATAATCGGCGGTTAAGGGTTAGGGTGTTACAATAGGTGGTATCAGAGCAGGTCGATCCATTGGATCAATTAGGTTTAGTATACCCTTTGTGTAACATGTGTTTTCTTAAACACTTTGTTCTCACTTGTGTTATGTGGTGGTTGGTAGTGTGTGTGTAGATATGGCGCAACGAGCACTTGCGGATGCGATGGAGCGGATGGCGGATGCCATGGCTCAGGATGCTGCTAGTAGGACTGCGGATAGAGCCGCACAACAAGCTAGAGGAGGCGGAGAAGATGAGCTGAGACTCGAGAGGTTTATGAACAACAAACCGCCTATCTTCAAGGGAGGATACGATCCAGATGGAGCTCAGACTTGGTTGGAAGGAATTGAGAGAATTTTCGGGGCTATGCGTTGTCTGGATGCGCATAAGGTATTGCTAGGAGCGTATGTTCTCCATGATGAGGCTGATCATTGGTGGGGAAACGCTAGTCAGAGGTTGGGAGCTGGTGGAGCTTTAGTTACTTGGGCTCGTTTCCGAAGAGAGTTTTTAACCAAGTATTTTCCGGCAGACGAGAGGAACCGTAAGGTGATTGAATTCATGGAGCTCAAGCAGGGGAATTTATCTGTTTCTGAATATGCGGCCAAGTTTGAAGATTTGTGTCGTTTTGCTCCTCACTACAACACGATGGAAGCTGAGGAAGACAAGTGTGTAAAGTTTGAAAATGGGCTGAGGCCAGACATCAAGCAGTTGATTGGGTTTAGCGAGATCAGGAATTTTCCGATGTTGGTGAATAAGAGCCGAATATGTGATAAGGACAGTAAAGCTAAGGCTAATTACTACAAAGCCGCGAATGAGAAGAGGGGAAAGGACATGGCTAGAGGTAAACCGTATGGTAGAGGTGGGAAGAAACCAGATGAAGGTGGGAGTAGTGGTAACAAGTTTGGAGGTAATAGGAATTGTTTTAAGTGTGGACAACCGGGACATCGTTTCTTTGAATGTCCGAAGTATGAAGGAAAATGTTTCAAGTGTGGTGATCCTAACCACAAAGCTGATCAGTGCAAGAAGGGTATTGTGTGCTTCAACTGCAAGGAAGCGGGTCATAAGAGCAACGTGTGTAAGAAGCCTAGAGCGGCTGGAGGAAAAGTGTTTGCTTTAGATGGTGGTGATGCGAAGGCGGACAACTTGATCAGAGGTACATGCTTTATCAATAATACTCCTTTGTCTGCTATTATTGATACGGGTGCTACCCACTCGTTTATTTCTATGGATTGCGTTAAGAGGTTGGGTCTTAGAGTAGAAATTATGATGGGACGCATGGTTATTGAAACGCCTGCAAGTGGTTCGGTATCGACTACTCAAGTCTGTGTTGACTGTCCAGTCACTATGTATGGTCGACACTTTGGTATGGATTTAGTCTGCATTCCGTTGAGCGGAATAGATGTTATCTTTGGTATGAACTGGTTAGAATTTAATCGGGTTCATATCAACTGCGGTAAGAGGACGGTTATGTTTCCAAGACCGGAGCCAGAGTTGTGTTCGAAGCTTATGTGTTGTCGGGAAGTGGTAAGATCAGTGAAGGCTCAAGAGGACGTGTTTGCTATGTTTGCTTCGTTGAGAGTGGAAGAGAAGATTGAGGTTGATGCAGAGGGGACAAGTCGTTGCTTATGCATCAAGACAGCTGAAGATTCATGAGAGGAACTATCCTACGCATGATTTGGAGCTAGCTGCTGTCGTGTTTGTTCTCAAGATTTGGAGGCACTACTTGTATGGGTCAAGGTTCGAGGTTTTCAGCGATCACAAGAGTCTGAAATACTTGTTTGATCAGAAGGAGCTCAATATGAGGCAAAGAAGATGGTTAGAGTTTCTTAAGGATTATGATTTCGAGTTGAGTTATCACCCGGGTAGGGCTAATGTGGTAGCCGATGCGTTGAGTAGGAAGTCTTTGCATATGTCGTCTCTGATGGCGAAGGAACTGATATTAATTGAAGAGTTTAGAGACCTCAGTTTGGTTTGTGAAAGGACAACCAGAAGCGTGAAGCTAGGGATGATGAGGTTGACGAATGATTTTCTTGAAGAGGTTGTGGAAAAGCAAAAATCTGATGTGAGATTGATGAAGCTTAAGACGCTCATCGAACAAGGGAAAAAGGTAAACGTTGAGATCGATGAGAAAGGCGTGATGAGGTGTCAGGGAAGGTTATGTGTACCTGATGTGCCTGAATTGAAGCGGATGATCTTGGAGGAAGGTCACAGAAGCAACTTAAGTATTCATCCTGGTGTTACTAAGATGTATCAAGATCTGAGGAAAATGTTTTGGTGGCCAGGGATGAAGAAAGAGATCGCCGAGTTTGTTTTCGCGTGTTTGACTTGTCAGAAGTCCAAGGTGGAACATCAGAAGCCGTCGGGGCTATTGCAACCTATGTTTATTCCAGAGTGGAAATGGGATAGTATTGCGATGGATTTTGTAAGCGGTTTGCCGAAGACGTCGAAAGGTAACAATATGATTTGGGTAGTTGTCGACAGGTTAACAAAGTCTGCTCATTTCATAGCTATCAAGACCGGTATGCTAGTACCAAAGTTGGCTGAGATTTATGTCGAGCAAATCGTGAGATTGCATGGAATTCCGTCGAGTATCGTATCAGATCGAGATCCCCGTTTTACTTCAAGGTTTTGGGAAAGTTTGCAAGAGGCGTTGGGGACTAAGTTGCGGATGAGTTCTGCTTATCACCCGCAGACGGATGGTCAGTCGGAGAGGACGATTCAATCATTGGAGGATTTATTAAGATCGTGCATTTTGGAACAAGGAGTGAGTTGGGAAGCTTGCTTACCATTGATTGAGTTTACGTATAACAACAGTTTTCATTCGAGCATTGGTATGGCACCTTTTGAAGCGTTGTATGGGAGAAGATGTAGAACACCTTTGTGTTGGTTTGAATCGGGAGAAAGTGTGGTGCTTGGACCTGAGATTGTGCAACAAACGACCGAGAAGATCAAGATAATCCAAGAAAAGATGAGAGCGTCACAGAGTCGCCAGAAAAGCTATGCCGACAAGAGAAGAAAGGATATAGAATTTCAAGAAGGAGATCATGTGTTTCTAAGAGTTACATCGACTACGGGTATTGGACGGGCTTTGAAATCGAAGAAGTTAGCATCGAGGTTCATTGGTCCGTATCAGATCTTGAAGAGGATTGGGAAGGTGGCGTATAGGATTGCGTTACCGCCGTCGTTGTCAAATCTACATGACGTTTTTCACGTGTCTCAATTAAGGAAATACGTATCGGATCCGTCACATGTGATTGAGTCGGACGAGATACAAGTGAGAGAGAATTTAACGGTTACAACGGTACCCTTGAGGATTGAAGGACAAGAGATGAAAAGGCTCAGGAACAAAGAGATTTCATCGGTGAAAGTCGTTTGGGGAGGCCCAGCCGGTGAATATGCTACGTGGGAGCTTGAGAGCAAGATGCGAGACTCCTATCCAGAGTTGTTTTCAGGTATTTTCGAGGGCGAAAATTCTTTTTAGGGGGGTAGAGTTGTAACGACCCTATTTTCGTATATTATATTTTTATACATTTTATTTTATTGTTTGGCTTTTAAAATTATTTTCTCGTAATCGATAGATAATTATTTAGCGCGAGTGTAAGTTCGTAATCGAGTTTTTAAGGTTTTGGGCGAAATTGGGCCTAAGGTGTGAATAGTAATGGGCTTGGTCATGAATAAGTAGTAATGATCAAGTGGATGAGATTTAGTGAGCTTGGATTAGATTGAAGGGCTAGGATTGGTCCTTGAGAGTTAGTAAGAATGGATGGCCATGATTGATTGGCTTGGATTATAAAGATTAACACAAAGACTTTTGAACCACTATTCATGGTCATTTTGGAAGCTGAAAACGTGAAAGGAAAAGAGAAGGAAAACGTGAGAAAGCTAGGGCACGGGAAAGAGAAGAGAAAAGCTTGGAATTTCTGTAGATTCATCGATTTTGAGGTAAGAGAGGTAGTATTACTATCACCAGTGATCGATTGAGAAGGGGAGAATGTCGATTTCTCCATCCCAAACTTCTCCTCTCACTCTGTCTAGGTTTTGATAGAAAGTTTTTATGATTAAAGTTGTTAATGATCCTGATTATGCTTAATTGATACTAAGTGATGTTGATAGTATGTTTAATTGAAGTTATATGATGTTATCTATGTTTGGGTATTCGAAAATGATGTTGTTAATGATGTTGTGAGTTTGGTTTAGTATGATGTTGTTAATGATGTTGTGAGTTTGATTTAGTATGATGTTGTTGATGATGTTGTGAGTTTGGTTTAGTATGATGTTGTTGATGATGTTGTGAGTTTGATTTAGTATGATGTTGTTGATGATGTTGTGAGTTTGGTTTAGTATGATGTATGCTCTTTATGGGCAAGAATGAAATCCAATTATTTGTTGGTCATATGCACGACCGTCCTTTTATGGCGAATGAGAGGTGCAGTCGATGAAAGAATGAAATCCAATTATTTGTTGGTCATATGCACGACCGAGGTGCAGTCGATGAAAGAATGAAATCCAATTATTTGTTGGTCATATGCACGACCGTCCTTTTATGGCGAATGAGAGGTGCAGTCGATGAAAGAATGAAATCCAATTATTTGTTGGTCATATGCACGACCGAGGTGCAGTCGATGAAAGAATGAAATCCAATTATTTGTTGGTCATATGCACGACCGTCCTTTTATGGCGAATGAGAGGTGCAGTCGATGAAAGAATGAAATCCAATTATTTGTTGGTCATATGCACGACCGAGGTGCAGTCGATGAAAGAATGAAATCCAATTATTTGTTGGTCATATGCACGACCGTCCTTTTATGGCGAATGAGAGGTGCAGTCGATGAAAGAATGAAATCCAATTATTTGTTGGTCATATGCACGACCGAGGTGCAGTCGATGAAAGAATGAAATCCAATTATTATTGGTCATATGCACGACCGTCCTTTTATGGCGAATGAGAGGTGCAGTCGATGAAAGAAGGGATATAAGTTTATCCAACAGTCCGCCATGACTCTAAAGCTGAGCAAGAATTGGTACCACATGCATTAGAGTGCATTGTAAGAACATGCATCCTTTGTGACATTAGTGATCATTTGGAAACTATGTGTGCATAATGGTTGTTAAGTGATAATTGTTATTGATGAGTGTCGTGCTTTGTCGATTATGTGTTTGTGTTTTGATTATGTATAACTATGTGATATTTATACATGTTTATTGTTTGTGATACTAACACTCTCTGTTTTGTGTTATGTGCTGGATCTTTGGGGATCCAGATTATCAGGGTGACGAGGTTATCGTAGAGGAGTAGCTTTGCTGTTTAGAAGCTGCGTAGTGGTGAGGGCATAGCTTAGCTATCCTTACATTTTTGGTACTAGGTGCTGTATCCTAGTTAGAGTCTAGGGCTCTGATATTTGTAACACTATTTTGGGTATCTGAACGTGTATGTATAACTTTGGTAATGATCTCTGTTGTAGATATGGATGTTAGTTTTCTAATGCCGTTGGTTTGATGTCAAAACGATTTATAGAACTTGAGTTATGGTTAACTTTCTGCACAACTTTCTGCATAATTTTCTGCATAATTTTCTGCACAACTTTTCTGTATTTGAAACAAAAACTGGTACCGATCGGTACAGAATTGGCCTTGGGTGTAAACATGAATGTTTTAGACAATTTTGTTAGCTTTCCAGTGGCTTTGGTTTGACGTGAAAATGATTTTTAGTTTTTGAGTTATGATGAAAATAATCAGAGGAGGTCTTAGTGAAAATGTGCTGTGACAGCATTTTCTGTTTCGTGTTTTGCGTCTTTTTCGCACGTCTCTGTTTTAATTGGGTCTTTGGTTTAAACATGTGAAATGTTGTAATGTGTTTTGAAAACGGAAAAGAAGATGACGAAATCGATTTTGTGAACTTTGATATAGAAGGGGTATGAGCATAGAAGGGGTATGACCTGTGTTGAGCATAGCAGGGGTATGACCTGTGTTGATATAGAAGGGGTATGACCTGTGTTGAGCATAGCAGGGGTATGACCTGTGTTGATATAGAAGGGGTATGAGCTGTTGAACTAGAAGGGGTATCCTGTTAGAAGGGGTACCCTGTTAGAAGGGGTATCGTCTCTGTTTTGCTGTTTGTTATTTTTTTTTCCGCTGCTGTTTGTGAATCAAATATATTTTGATCTGTTGATGTTGATGAAAATAAGTTTTCTTAATGTTGTAACTTCCTTTGTCCTTAACGTTTTCTTTATTAAAGTTAATAATCGGCGGTTAAGGGTTAGGGTGTTACAACGAACGTTTAGGGTGCTAACACCTTCCCTAAACGTAACTAACCCCCGAACCCTAAATCTTTTAAAATGTGGTAATTTAGAACTTTTTTCCACTTTTCTTTTAAAAAATTAAAAGTTCAGTCGTGAAATAAAATTAGTGAGTCAACGCTAATCAATAGCTTGATCTCCGAAAATCACCGCGACAGAAATGGCGACTTCACTGGGGATGCCCTAAGAGGGTTGAGCCTAACTTGAATTTGTTTAATTATTTTGTGCTATAACTTGCTTAAAATAAAAATAAGGATGTAAATATGTGCATATGTGTTTCTTTTTTTCCTTTTACGGGAGTGGTGAGATAAGTCCTACACCCGGACTTGAGGGAAACATAAGATAGGATGGTGGTATAATCATAGTGTCTTTCCGAGAGTGAGTTTCGGATGTGGCACATGTGATAACCCCGCTCAATGGAGGGATCTTGGAAGTATTACTATGTTGGCATGAGTAGTCGTGTTCGGCATTGATATTTTCAAGTGACCTATGAAGTTGAGGACCTTTAGTTACCTTTAACCCATCTTGGCCTTTTAGGACGTAGTGCGGTGGCTAATCAAGAGTAGTCTTGAATTGGTTGATACGCGATACTACACTCAAACGAGACTTTCCTACGAACGTCGTTGGACCGGGAGTCAGTCCCGTAATCCGACAATATTCGGAAGTGGTCAATGACTTTGGGGAACTTGGTAGAACCCGTGATACAGGTACATTTGAAACCATAGTCCTTACCAAATGGCGTGTTTACCCTTGACTCCAACATTTTGGACTTAACCTCACCATGTTTTCTCCGCTCTTTAGCATAATCATGCATACATGCATCCATGCATAAACTCATTTTTTTCATCCAATTATCGAAAGACTTAAACAAGTTTTTTAAAACATCATAGAGGAGCACTAGGAAGTACATCTCCAAGAGCCCTGATTTTTGAATTTAAGGAAGCTACGAGTCTTTAGATTTTTTCTGTTCAAATCTAGCTTCCACTAAAAGACTTTTGAATTGGTCCCTTGGCTTGGTTTCTAAAAAAGGAACTATTTTGTAATGTCTTAATGCTTAAATGAAATGGTCAAACCATGATGTTTACAATTACTTCAACAAAGTCCTTCGATAACAAACCCTTCTTTTTTGCATAAGCATAATCATGCATCATACTGCATTCATAGTTTCCAAATCGAGTCTCATCATTTGTTTCATCACAAAAAGGTCAATCTGCCTCAGTCAAAGAAAGTGGCCCAGCGCATTCATTACAAACTAACTCGCACCTACAACACTCGTGCAAACAGAAGAGAGAAAATGGGTGTGGTCGTGCAAACACAAGGAAGGATTTGCCGCAATTGGGTCGCTGTTGACATTCTCTCAGTTACTCATGGGTCCAAGTAATGTGTTTTCGTTGTCTTGTATTTTCAAAAATCCTTTCGTTTCGCCCGATACGAAAGTGAAATCATGTAGGGCTCTACTTTTGTCTTCAAGTTACCACTATCAATGAAAAATTGTCGTTTCTTTCGCGACTTTTTATTTTGATTTTACTGCTTTTTCTTGGAAAATGGTAACACAAAAAACCCAAAAAATATTTTATTTTATTTTATTTCAAAAGGTCTGCATTTTTCACTCATTTTCTAAAATCAATCATCAATCATATGTAGACCGAACATCAATAAGCCCGTTGAACACTGTAACCCTATGCTCTCTCCCGACTTTGAGTTCCCTGTTCACGAAGCTGAAGAGGAGGAGGATGAACAGATTCCCAAAAAGATCTCTCTGTTACTAGAATATAAAAGAACATCATTCAGCCTCATGAAGAAGCACTCGAAATGATTAACTTGGGTTCCGAAGAACTGCCATTACAGTATTCCTGGTCAAATCCCAGATGAATGGTGCCATCGAGGCTGCAAAAAAACAAAAACAAAAAAAAACAAACAAAAGCAAAAAAAAAAAACAAAGAAAGAAAATACATCAAAAAGATGGTGCAGAAGATGGTAACCACTTACAAGGACTTGCATGGGATGTTATCGTATGCTTTACATGGATATCGTACTTCAGTGTGTACCTCAACAGGGGCAACCCCCTCTTCTTTAGTGTATGGCATGGAAGCAGTACTCCCTGTGGAGATTGAGATTCCATCAATGAGAGTTTTAACGGAACCCAAGTTATTAGAGGCTGAATGATGTCAAAACAAATATGATCAGTTCAAACTTGATTGAAGAGAAACGCATGAATGCTTTGTGTCACGGGCAGTTCCCGTGTGTTCCAAGAAGGAGGCCTTGTGCTCAAAAAGATTTTATCTTTCCAACCGGACGCCAGGGGCAAATGGACGCCTAATTATGAAGGCCCATATGTCGTCAAGAGAGCGTTCTCCGGTGGTGCAATGACTCTTACGACTATGGATGGTGATGGGTTTCCCCGTCCTGTGAACGCCGATGCAGTCAAGAAATACTTTGTCTAAAAAATAAAAGAACAGCTCGGTAAGTCGAAAACCCGTAAGGGCGGCTTAGGCAAAAATGAGCGTCTCGGTGGACTGAAAACCCGAAAGGGCGGTCCAGGCAAAAATTAGAGACATAAAACAGAAAAATAATCATCCTGATAGGTCGAAAACTCGAAAGGGCGGCCTATGCAAAAAATAAGGATCAAAAGACAAAGTAACTGCATCAGGCTGGTCATGACTCACTTAGGGCACATTAGCTGTCGAAGAAACTCCGAATCTGAAGCATCCAAACAGTGGAATTCAAAGTTGTTAGGGAGAATAGCGGTTATTGTGTTCAATGTATCTTCCCCTTATATTTACCATTTTCCAAACTTTGTGAGGTCCGTGGGGCCACGCCATTGGCGGGCCACCACTCTGTTAAATAAATTTGAGCCTATGCCTTTTATTTGGAATTCCCATTTATTCTGTTTATAAAATTTCTTCTGTTTTTTGATGGTAGTACTTGAAGCAAAATATTTTTCAAAAAAATCATAAATCTTTTTTTATATTTTTGGAAAAGCATAAACAACAAACACATTCTCTCTGAACTCATGAATAAGTGAGGTGTGCGTCAACATTTGTCCTGAGAACGGATAAACTTTGCAGGTTAAACATGGTCAATTGCTAAAAAAAAAAAGAAAGAAGAAAAAGGAAAAGCTCGGTAAGTCGAAAACCCGAAAGGGCGGCTTAGGCAAAAATGAGCGTCCCGGTGGATCGAAAACCTGAAAGGGCGGTCCAGACAAAAATTAGGGGCATACAAAAAGTATATATTCCCGGTGGACTGAAAACCCGAAAGGGCAGCCCAGGCAAAAGTTAGGGATTCCAAAAAAGAAAAAAAACAAAAAGCATGACCACAGAAACACCAGTTCTTCTGCCAGGTCTATGGATTAACACGTCTCCCCCAGGAAGTGTTTGCTCCCCACCAGTTGCTGCATACATCGGGACTTACCTCGTCAATGTTTTGATATGTCCCCAATGGCATCATCCCCCAATGAAGATTGCTGAGTGTTTGTACTGCGTCGTCGGTCCACTTTCCATCTTACCTGTCCAGTCTTGTCTCATCCATCAGTTATACTGTCCCACAAGTCAATCCTCCATACAGTCATACAAGTCGTATTGTCTTACATACATTCATGCATTCATGCATATACACATTCATGCATACACAACATGCACATAACGTCATTCATACATGGTTGCATTAACCACCTTGAGTCTTGTTTTTCATACCAATCAGTCATGAACTTTTTTTTTAACTCTCTTTATCCCCAAGTGTCATCCCCAGTGTGTCTGGTCCAAAGATGTCACCCTCTTTTCGCCAAGTGACAGTTCTTTAATGAACAACTTGTGCATACCTTTTATCCTGTCGTCAGCGGCAAGTTCGGCTACGTCCCGAGCAGCTGACATTTATCTCTTACCTTCTTTAAGCTACCCTCACAATGGTAGTAGGTAAAATATGTCATCTGTCTGTTTTAAGCTATCCATACAACGATAGTAGACGGTGTCTCCTTTTATATTACCTCTTTTAAGCTATCAATACACGATAGTAGGTAGTACATGTCATCTGTCTGTTTTAAGCTATCCATACAACGATAGTAGACGGTGTCTCCTTTTATATTACCTCTTTTAAGCTATCAATACACGATAGTAGGTAGTACATGTCATCTGTCTATTTTAAGCTATCCATACAACGATAGTAGACAGTGTCTCCTTTTATATTACCTCTTTTAAGCTATCAATACACGATAGTAGGTAATACATGTCATCTGTCTGTTTTAAGCTATCCATACAACGATAGTAGACGGTGTCTCCTTTTATATTACCTCTTTTAAGCTATCAATACACGATAGTAGGTAATACATGTCATCTGTCTGTTTTAAGCTATCCATACAACGATAGTAGACGGTGTCTCCTCTTATATTACCTCTTTTAAGCTATCAATACACGATAGTAGGTAATACTTGTCTTCTTTAATCTATCATCTTTGTTGATAGTAGACAGTGTCTCCTTCTTTTACCTTTTTAAGCTATCATTTACACGATAGTAGGTAACATCGGTCTTTGTCTTTGTTAGGCTATCGTTCTGAATTAGTGCGATAGTAGACAACTCCTTCCCCAGTGAAACTATGTTATCCCCCAGTGGAGTCGGATCCCTTGCTTTAACAAACTCGGGTATCCTTTTGTTTCACCCCCCAGTCGGGTCAGCTTCGCCGTCTTGCATTTGCATTTGCATCACGAGCATCTCACATTTTTTCTTTTAGGTCCAAAATTGGCGTACTCTGTATTTAAGTCCCTTCGACCCGTCGAATCCAAGATTTTATCTTCAAATCTCCGGACGAAGAGACTTAAATAGGGGCATCTGTCATACCCCAATTTTTGACCTAAAATTCCTTTTTTTACTCGCCTTTTTGGTTCGGAATTTTTCGTCGTCTCAGACGAAATTTCGACAGAGAGGTATTTTAAAATACCTCATTTTTTGGTTTCATTCGGGTCCATCTTTTTGTTTTTGTTATTATTTTTATTCTTTTAAATATTTTTAGTGTTTCTTTTCAGCATTTTTATTGTTTATTGGTTTTTCTTCTTTTTTTAATAGTTACCTTTTCTAATTTTTATAATCTGACTTTTTACAATCTGACTTTTTTTTAATTTTTATAATCTGACTTAATGTGTTTTAATGTGTCACTTAATGGGTTTTATTCAGCATTATGGTCATTGATAGCATTTGGTGTATTTAACACTGAGCAGTGATCAGTCAAAGGGAGAAGGGACGCAAAAGCCAATTAAGAAAAAAATCATCAGAATAGACAACAACACAGCAAACAAAGCCACCACCCTCTAAGCCTCCCTCAACAACACACACTTCCCACCACATTCCCACTCACACTCGGCCCTCACCCCAAACAGCCACTTAACAACTCACGCCCCTCACCTCCTCCCCAACACAAAACACAATCCGCACCACACCATTCCTCACACACTCACGCCTACCCTACCTCACCTCACCACTCATCCTCACACTCACGTACAACCACTAACCTCACGCAAACAGTTCACGGCCAGGCTTTCACACACACAACCACTTAACAAAACAAAACCCTTCACCTCCACACCACCACATAGCCGTACGCCGCAAACAACAACCCTTCTCCTCCTCTACAGCCCCAATACAAGAAACAAAACCAGTCCCAATCCTTCAACCACCACAACCGGCCCAGCCATCTCCCTACCGCACCACCACCAACCCACAGCCTACACGAGCCACTCACGGTTTCTCCCTCTAAAATCCAGCCGCGCGCCTCTCTCCACCACTTACCACAACAAATCCGCATCCTCCCTTACCTCCCCACTATCACTCAAAACCGGATCCAAAACTCACACGAAAGGTGATTTTTCTTTCAAACTTCCAACCAAGATCTAGCCGGTTCTAAAAAGGTTTTGAGAATTTTGGTTTAATTTTCGTTAATAAGAAGAAAAAGGAGTTTAAAAAAGACACGGATTTTTTTAAAACGGAGCAAAACTGCTCCGGCGCGGTGGCGCCACCGACCAACCACCGCGCCGGAAGGTTTTCCGGTGGTCCTTTTTAGAGAGAGATCAGAGGGTGTTTTCCTAGAGAGAAGAAGAAGAGAGAGGGAGAAGAGTAGAGAATGACTCAAAATTCTGAAAAAAAACTGTTTTATGCAACTGGCCCAGCTCTTAGCCCAATTCGGCCCAACTCTTCTTCTTCCCTCTTCCTCTTTCTGTTTTATTCCTGCACCCCCCCCTGTTGCTCGTAGTACCCCCTCTCTTTTTCATTTTTCTTTTTTACTTTCTTCATCTTTTCTTGCATTTTTTTTTCCTTGTTTTATTTTCATGCATCTTATCTCATGATATTTATCTTATAGCATTTCATGAATTTTTTTTATTTTTTTATTTCCCTTTTATTTCATGCATTTTTTATTTTATTTTTATTTTTAGCATATTTATTTACTTTTAGTGCATTTGCAATTTTTATTTTTATATTTATTATTTTGCCATTTTTTAGAATGTATTTAGGTACAATGTAAATATAAATGAGAATTTGCACCGACACTCACACTTTATTTATTCTGCTTTATGTCTTTTATTTATTTTTATTTATTTCGCTTAACAAAAAAATACAAAAAAATTAGGATAGTTTATTTTCAAAAGGATTTCGTGGTGATCCAACGTCACCACGGAAATTCCTCGCGTTAGCTTTTAGTTATTTTTTAGTCTTAGTTCATTATTACAAAAAATAACAAAAACATGCAAATAATCAAAAATCACAAAAAAAATCTTTTCTTAATAAACCTTGATTTTCAATCAAGTGTCCGTCTTTCTCTTTTATTTTCTTTAAATAAACCATTAATCCATTTTAATAACACTTAAATCATTTTCAAAATAAAAAACACAAACCAATCCCATTTTGCCACTTGGCTTTTATTTTTAAAACTTTTTTAAAACCAATAAAAAAACACAAAACAAATCAAACGTCATTTTTACCCCGAACTACGAGGTTTTGATCCCTCACGGGTACGTAGGCAGAGGACCTTGTCTTTCCAAATCATAAAAAATAAAAAAAATAAAACATTTTCTTTCCTCATTACTTTAATTATGTCTCTAAAAAAAAAAAAGCAAGTTATACCCAAAATAAATAAATAAAATCAAGAGGTTCTCGTAGAGTACTACGAACGTTTAGGGTGCTAACACCTTCCCTAAACGTAACTAACCCCCGAACCCTAAATCTTTTAAAATGTGGTAATTTAGAACTTTTTTCCACTTTTCTTTTAAAAAATTAAAAGTTCAGTCGTGAAATAAAATTAGTGAGTCAACGCTAATCAATAGCTTGATCTCCGAAAATCACCGCGACAATAAGGAATGATCACATAAGCTATGTGAAAAACCTAATGTAGCAACAGACTTTCTGAAATGTTGGTACCAGACCCGAGGGGCTTGTTTAAGGCCGTATAAAGACTTCTTTAGCAAGCAGACATAATCACGGTGTTGAGGATCACGAAAACCAGGAGGTTGATGCATATAGATAGTTTCATTAATATTGCCATGTAAGAAAGCATTTTTGACATCCAATTGATGTAAGCACCAAGATTTTGAGATAGCAATACTAAGAATCGTCCGTATAGTTTCTGGTTTGACCATCGGGCTAAAGGTTTCACCACAATCTACGCCAGTTTGTTGGTTGGAGCCATTTCCCACCAAACGAGTTTTGTATCTTTCAAAGGAACCATCTGATTTCTTCTTGTGCCTGAAAATCCACAAACATTGAATAATATTAGCATTAGCCGGACGTGGTACTAAAGCCCACGTCTTGTTTTCAATAAGAGCATCATAATCGTCTTTCATAGCCGTTTTCCAGTTATGATCTTGTAATGCATTAATAGGATTAGTAGGCAGTGGAGAAATGATGGGTGAATTAGAGGTGTGGAGGTTAAAAAGTTGACGTGGTTTAAATATTTCATGTTGAGCTCGGGTGGTCATTTGAGGAGATAATGGAGGATTGGCTATAGAATGAGGAGATTAAGGTATGGTAGTGGGAGAAGGCATGTTAGAGAAAGGGGTTAGTTGAGGATTTGTGTGGTGTATGATATTATTTGGCATTTCATGTGGTGTTAGTGGGGTGTTTAAGGACGAGGCCGAGGGATGAGGGAGGTCGAGTGGTCAGTTTGATTTGTAGGTATGCCTGGTGGTGAGTTAGGTGCAGTAGGGAGAGGTAGGAGTTGATGTGTGGTTGATGTAGGGATTGTGTGATATGGAAAAGGTTCGTCGCTTGTATTCAAAAAATCATAGCATGAGGACGCCGGAGCCTGTGAGGTAGAGAAGGGAAAAACATTTTCATCAAAAATGACATTTCTAGAGATGAATATTTTGCAATTAGACAAGTCAAGACACTTATATCCTCGATGATTAGAGGGATAGCCTAAAAAGACACAAGGGGTTGACCGTGGCTGAAGTTTGTTTCTAGTAGAAGAGGGGATTAACGAAAAACAAAGACATCTGAAGGCTTTAAGATGAGAATATGAGGGAGATTTTTGATAAAGAACTGTAGTTGGTGTTTGGAGAGTTAACTTTTTGTTTGGAAGAATATTTAACAAATAAGTAGCCATTTGAAGTGCATGATGCCACAAAGAGGGGGGTAGGAAGGCATGTGCAAGAAGGGTACGTATGATATTGTTTATAGTGCGGATTTTTCTTTTGGCTTTTCCATTTTGAAATGATGTGTGTGCACAAGAAAACCTGAAACTCATACCATTTTGCTCACAAAATTTATGAAAAGAAGTGTTGTCGAACTCTTTACTGTTATCACATTGAAAACATTTTATATCTCTTTCAAATTGTGTTTTAATGTGATTACGAAATCTGAGAAAAATGGAGTAAGCTCAAGACTTGTTTGTAATAGGAAAAGTCCACAGAAAATTCGTAAAATCATCAAGAAATAAAATATAGTAACGATGGCCACCAGAACTAAGTGTTGGTGATGTCCAAAGATCACTATGCACAATATCAAAAGGCAATAAAGTTTGAGATAAAGACTCAAAAAAGGGAAGTTTTACTTGTTTTCCAAGTTGACAAGACTGACAAATAAAATTGTTCTGAAACTTATTACAGACAATAAAATTGTTGTGATGAAGAGAATTCAAAATAAAGGCTCCTGGATGTCCTAAGCAATTGTGCCACAAATTATTGGATAAAGCGACGAAAGTGGATGGGGTTGTGCTTTGAGTGGATGGTCTTGGAGTAAGAGGATAAAGTTCACCCAAGCTATTGCATCTCATTAACGATATCCCTGTCTGAAAATCCTTCACAGAAAAACCAAAAGGATCAAATTTAACAGTAACTTCATTATCAATGGTAAATTTGCACACAGAGATAAGATTTTTAATTAATTTGGATGCATGCAGGACATTATTCAAGGTTAAGGGAGTATGTGAATTGGTTAGTAATGCATTAACTCGACCGATGACTAGAATATTATGACCACTATCGACAGTAATATGATTACTAATATTGGAATAAGACATAAGATTACCTCTATTTGCCGTCATGTGGGATGTGGCTCATGTGTCCATATACCATTGCTCATCAGGAGGAGACATAGACAGAGTGTGCATTGCAGCCTGAATATCTGTTGGTGTGTATGACGGCGGTGCTGAAGCGACATGTGCCTGATGTGGTTTCTGCCCAAGAATGCCTGGTTGACGGTTAGGAGTGATCAATTGTTGCCAAGGTCCAACTGTAGGGTATGGGCAAGGAGGAGTGACCCATGGTTGCCACTGAGTAGCCCAAGATGGATATGCTCATGCCTGTTGTGGAGGCTGGTTCCACGCCCCTTGTTGATGATGGTTTGACCGTCTGCCTCGGCCACTACCTCTACCGTGGTTTTGTCCACCACGGTTGTTACTACCACGTCCGCCGCGACCACCGGTGTTGTTGTTGGTGGGACGGTTGGCGCACATGTGAGGAGCAACAGTAGTAGTGTTTTCCTGAGAGGCCATAAAGGCAGAGTTATCTGTCAAGTGCTGCGTGCGTTTTGCCAGTATCGTTTCTTCTAAGACAACCATAGAGTGAGCCTTGTAAAAAGGAGGTAGAGTGTCAGAATGACGGATTTGAGAGCCAACAGTAGCATAAGCATCAGAGAGGCCGGAAACAAGTTGAAGCACCATGCGTTCGTTTGACACAGGCGCACCAACATTGGATAATTGGTCAGAAAAACATATAATTTGTTGGCAATAGGAGGATGCGTCTGGGAATTGTTCCATGGTGACCCTGGAGAATTCTTGTTCGAGATATAGGGTACGAGAGTTTTTGTTATCAAAGATAATGTCAAAAAACGGTCCCAGCGCGGTAGAGTTACGTTCAAGTATGATGTGGAGAAGGTCAGTAGATATGATGTAATAAATCCATTGCAAAATAATGGCATCAAGGCGTTTCCATAGGGTTGGGTCAGTTTCTTTGAGAGAGGAGAGGGAGGAGGCATCATCAGTTGTGGAAGGAGGAATGATGTGGTCAAGGACCTCATATGCTTGAGCATGAATTTTGAACAACTCAGACCAGGTATTATATTGGCTCTTTTCAATATCAATAGTAACTTTGATGAAATTGGTGATATTGGTGACAGTAAGAGCAGGGTGAAAGGAGGGAGTGGTGGTTTTGACAACAGTTTCGCTTGTTGTTGTGGGTGGAGGATCGGTTGGAGTTGGTGCAGACATGGTTTGATTTTGGTGAGAAAAGAGAAAGAAAAGGCTGCGCGGTTTAAAGGTAGGGGAAAGGAAGAACCGTCGGCGCGGCTAAGGTTGGAGGAGAGAGGAGAAATTAGGGTTGCTAAAAGGTACATACTCCTGATACCATGATAGAATTCTGTCTGATGATCATTTCATTATACTGTAATCAATATATACAACGATGTTGAGTCATGGTTGACTCCTCAATACGATTTCCTAATCAATATACATTAATGTGTCACTAATACATAATCAATATACACATCAATATACATTAATGTGTCGCTAATACATAATCTATAATAATAAATATGTTTATATTCTAATAATCCCAGCCAGAGCCCCCTACATATCAACCTCTCTTCTTGCACCCTCGTCAATAGGCACCATATTGGTCATAATTGTCAACAAGGAGAAGTAAAACAAATGAAGTAGAGATGAATTTTGCCATGGTATATATCAATGATCTTTTGTTTTATTTATCTCTGATTGAATGGAGTGAATTGGCTACAAAATTGTTACTAATATTTTCCTTAAATGTGAAGTGGATGAATTAAATTCGGGTTTGCATGAGGAATATTATTTTTACAAAATTGAAGACTTATGTGGGAACCATAATATTAAAGTCTAAATAGAAGGAATGATAAATAAATAGTACTACTATAATACTACATCTGTTCCTAATTATAAAACTTTTTTGAGTTTTTTCTTTGTCCCTTTTAATTTTATAAGACTCTTTTCAAATTTCAGAATACATTAATTATTTCTTCACCAATATACCCCTATTTATGTTACATATTTTTCTTCAATATGCAGTAAATACTCTTGAAAACATTAACAAATCCTCTCACCTAAAGGGTAAATTTGTAAAACAATAGCAATTGTCAACAAAATTAATACTATAATCAACTTTCTTAATTCCCGTGTTTTTCACAAAAGGTTCTTATATTTAGGGACGGAGGCGGTACAAATGACATAGGAATTCAATTTGGGTTTGATAAATGTGGGAGGGGGAACAATAGTATTAAATATTTACCACGTGTGGTTTGCTTTTATGATTGTTGTTTAAGGTTGACCAGCTCATTAATTAATTAAATAGAAAGAATGATAAATAGTCTAATATGAATAAATGACATAAATTAGGGATAAGTTTGAGGTTGCTGGTGTACATATATGAAAGATTCACATGGGTGAGTTCTAATTTTCTTCCTAAACTAGTACTTGGACCCGTTCGATACACGTGAAGTTAATTATATCATTGAGTAATAAATCTAGTAATTGAACATTATATCATAATTGTTATATAACATGAATCGATGTTTCCAAAAGATAAACAATAGAAACTACGAAGTAATCTAGTAATAAAATTTGTTACAACGACGATAATATACGTAATAATAATAAAAGTTGTTACAATGATAATGATGGATTCTAGGGTGAGGGATCAATCAAGTCCCTCATCGGTGGACCACAAACAAAATATCATTGGATATTATCAATGGTGTAAATTTAATAAAATTAAAAAGGAGAACATCTATACTTTTCCACACACAACCATGCTTCTATCTTTCCCATTTGGGTCTTCTCAACTTGTCAAAAATCTCCAGAAATTGGTTGCCGAAAATAAAAAATTGTGACAATAATTTTGTAAGCACTAAATTTAAGAGGACCTGTGCGCTCTCTAAAAACGCTCGAGCGTATAAGACGCTCGGAAAGACTGCGGAGTCGCCACCAAAGTTTTTATTTTTAAAAGGGAAATGTTGATAAAACCCTTGGCGATGTGGTAAGGATGGTCATCGCAACCATTAACGGGTTCGGGAGTCAATTATGCAAGGGGAAGGTATTAGCACCCCTCACATCCGTTGTACTCAACGGGAACCTCCTAGTTAGTTAAGGCTAAAGTGTTTTTAAAGGTTTGCTTGCTATGTTTTAAATATATAAAGGGGAAAAAGATATTTTTTATTAGTGTGCTTGACAAGATGTGATCTTGCTCCTACGTATCTCCTGGTGCGATGGAGAATTCAAAGCTACGTAGTTCTTTGTTAGAAAACGTTTCTTTGTTGGTTGATTTTAAAGAACGATGTTTTTGATCGTATTCTTTGCGGTTGAACGTAGCTTGTATGCTCACGTGTGGGAGGCTTAAGCGTTTGTTTGTATCGCGTTTAGAATTGATAAAAACAAGTCTGTTTGCGAAAAAAAGGGTTTGAATTGACCATGGGGGGTCAAAAATTAGTTCAATGGACCACGGGGGGTCAAGAATAAGTTCAATTGGTCACGGGGCACCAAGAAAGGGTTCAATTGGTCACGGGGGACCAAGAAAAGGTTCAATTGGTCAAGGGGGACCAAGAAAAGGTTCAATTGGTCACGGGGGACCAAGAATAGGGTTTAATTAGTCACGGGGGACCAAGAATAGGGTCAATTGGTCACGGGGGACCAATAATAGGGTTCAATTGGTCACGGGGGACCAAGAAAAGGTTCAATTGGTCACGGGGGACCAAGAAAAGGTTTAATTGGTCACGGGGGACCAAGAAAAGGTTTAATTGTTCAGACTCTGAGGTTCAGAAGCACTGTTCAGGCGTTGACTTTTTGTTGACCCTCAGACTCATTGTTCATCAGACGCACTGTTCAGACGTTGACTTTTGTTGACCATCAGACGCACTGTTCAGACGTTGGCTTTTGTTGACCCTCAGACTCTGAACTTCAGAAGCACTATTCAGAAGCTGCTTCTGAACTACTGTTCAGAAGCTGCTTCTGAACTGATTTTCAGAACCTTAAAGAGTGAAAAACTTTCAAATTCTGTTAGAAAAAGAAGTAAACCACTTCTGTTTTAGTGTTTTGCAAACTTTGGGATTTCTTTGAAGTTTTAAAAGTTGTTTCTTAGTTCAAAATGAGTTAAAAAAAACCACTAAGAATGCAGAAAAAGATGTTGAATCAAACAGGAACCAAAACAAATGCAAACAGCAATGCAAATGAAATAAAAAAGGTGTAGGATGACTTACAAATTCCTAGCCAAGGCTTGGGTTGCAAGAAAATGAAAGGCTTTGAATGGTTGTTGTTTTTTGCAAAGCTGGAATGATGAGGAATAAGAAACAGCAATAACAAGTGATGTTTTGCTGTTATTCCTTACTTTGGGTATGATGTTTATGGAGGTTTAATGGCTGTTTGGGTTGCTTGGTTGGTATTTGATTGTTTGCAAAGAAAGAAACAGAAAACAGAGCTTCTGGCTTTCTCAGGTTATTGTGTATTCTGGCTGTTCTTTTTGGTTCTAAGTTGCTCTAAATTTCTCTAAAACCAACTGCTGAATTGCTCTAAGATTGGATTGAATTGTGTTAAACAAACTGTGTAAGAACTCTGTGTGTAAACTGTATTAAAACTGAGTTGTGTGAAAACTGAGTTGTGTGAAAATTCTCTCTGAATTGCCTAAAACCAACTGTGTTTTTATATCCAAATTTCTGTATCAAAAGAACTCTCTCCAATCCTTCAGCATTGTGTTGCTTATATAGGCAAATTGAGATCAATTGTAATCATGACAAATCCCCTAAAATAGGCTGTTTTGTGGGCTATGACCAGGACTTTGGCTAGCATTTAATGCAAAAGGAAGGAAGTGACCTTGCCTTGTGATCATGGTGAAGACTTTGGCTAAATTCAGATCAAATTGAAGCTGATTTTGACAGAAATTGCTGGAAATGTGGGAGAACATGGTGTTGCTCGTGCAGAGCTTGGGAGAAACAATGGAAAAGGTATGCTGCCCTGTGTAGAGGTTGGGAGAAACAATGGAAAAGGTGTTGCACACAGAAGAAGGAAGAAATGTTGGAACAGGGTCAGCAGTTTCTGAAACAGGGCAAGCTGTTTCAGAACCAAGGGCAGCAGTTTTGCAGCAATCCTTGACTGGTTTTGATAAAGAAGAAGAGAAGAAAAGGCAAGGTGGTGGCTGGAAAGTGAAGGTCAGGAGCAGGAAACCTGGAAGGGATGAAGTGCTGCCCTTGGGGCAGCCACTTGCTTCTGATTGCATGTGCTGGGCATGTGCTGGCTTGGCTTTCTTTTCTTCTTTCCTTTGTGTCTGAACACCTGTGCTGGGCACGTGTTCTATTCTTTCCTTTTTTTTCCTTTCCTTTGTTTCTGAAGGAACGTGTTGGGCACGTGTTCCTTTTCTTTCTTTTCTTCTTTTTCTCTTGTTCTTTGTTCTTTGTTCTTAATAATAAAAGTAATAATGAAATAACAATAAAAATGATAATAATAAAAAGTAAAAGAAAGATAATAAATAATAATAAATTTATTATTATTATTTATTATTTATTAAAGAGAAAAATAAAGTTTGACTATGCTTTTCTCTCTCTTTTTTTTTTTTTTTGAAAATAAACTTAAATAATGATAAAAGTAATAATAATAATAATAATAATAATAGTAATAATGAAATAATAAGAATGATAATAATAATAATAATAAAAGTAAAGAGAAGGATAATAAATAATAATAAAACTTTTATTATTTCAAAAACTTAAAAGTTCCAAAACTTTTAGTATAACTTAAAAGTTCCAAAACCCTTATTTTTAGAATTTCAATTTCAGTTTTGCTTGATTATTTCTTTTAAATTCAGCCGCTACTCTTGTTACTACTTTGCTGTAGCTACTTTAATTTAAATTCCAATTCATTCAATTTCAAATTGTTGTGCACGTATGCTTCTATTCAAATTGAATTCTAATTGAGTTTCATATTATTATTTTACTTTATCGCTACTGTTATATGGTTGGGATTCCAATTCATTCAATCGGCTGTAGTGTTTAAATGGCTGTTTTATTTATTTTCTTTCCTTGTTGCTGCGATTGACAAGAATTGTTCCAATACATTTTCGATCATTCAATTTGCTACTGCCGCAGCTGTTTGGTTTACTTAGAGTATCTATCAATTAACAGGTTTTAATCTCTTTGTTATTTCTTAACATGAATTCGTCAAAAATAGGTTTAAATTATCATTTTACTTTGTTTGAGTAGTTTACTTTGAGTCCAGAATGTGAGGATCGTCACACCAATGATACCTTAATAAATTGTATGTTATATAATTGAAACGAGAAGTATATTTTTAGTCCGAAAATTCTGTTTTTCAAATTAAAAGTTCGCTACGAAAGTAGGAACATATAGATATTGTTTACGCGTCGAAAGTGTGGCAACGGTATTGGACTTAGAAAATTCGGAAATTAATTTTTAAATACAAGGAAAGCGCTTCTTAAATTAATTTAGAAAATTCATAGTATTTTAGAATTATAATCGTGCACACGAAAGCTGACGGTTATAAGTTTAAAATCCGATAACGGACGCGTGAAAGCCGGCGGTACCTTTAAATTGATTTTCTACTAAAAATTACTTTTTCAAGTAAGAATTAATTTTTTTTCAAAAACATGACTTCGAAGTTGTAATTCGTACCACGCGAAAGCGGGCAATTACAAGATTCAACTTCTTGCTCCGTGTGCGTTAGAGTAAGCGGTATCTTTAATTTAATTTTTTCTCGCGAAGAAAATTATCTTGTTTTAATTATAAAAGTATTGTTTTGTGAGTATCAACGGTCAACGAGAACTACATTATAAAAGTATTATTGAATTAAATTCAATACTTTATTTTTACGCGCAAAACCAAATTGTTTTGAACTAGCCTTGGTATATGTGGATTCGACAACCTTTTTTACTAAAACCAATATAGCCGTACACGTGTGGCTTCTCTACTTCAAAAATAAACTGTGAATGCTTAAATAGTGTACACGAACAGACAAAATCGCAACACGATTGTTAGAATCTCGTCTCGATTGTAACGTACGACCCAAGTTAAAAAAAACCTTATCCACAAATCGTGTCATGCCTGCCACAAATCGCGTCACGATTTGACACCAGAAGAAACCATTCATTATGCCAAGAAAATCGCGACACGCCATCAAAATCACGTTACGATTTTGAGCTTTCACATATTCACAAATTTAAAGTCAAATACAACAAGTTGACCTAAAGTTTGAGTTTTAGCAACCTTATCATTCGATAGACGCTAATTTAAATGTGAAGACTGAAACATGTATTGTTGGATAAATTGTCAAAAAAAAAAAAGTATTGTTGGATACAAGCATCTGCTTGATCAACCCGTTGGGATTAACTACGCTTTCTTTCTCTAATTAATTTTTGGTAAAAAGTAATTCTTTTAATTATGATTTATATATATAATGTGTTCCGAGACAAACCCATTGTGAAGAAAGTACATAAAAGAAACTAGGCAAAATTACAATTTTAGTTCCTTAACTTAATTTTAGGTAACAGTTTGGTCCTTTATCTTTTTTTCATTTCAATTTTGTCCTTTTGGTCCATTTGCATATGAATTTTCAAGCTTCAAATTCATGGTTTTATTTTCTTATGACATTTCAATCTTCAAATTTACGGTCATCATCTATGTTTACATAAGAATATTAGATTTGAGACTTGAAAATTCATATGAAAATTGACTAAAATGACAAAATTGAAATTAAAAAAAGATAAAGGACCAAACGGTTCCTAAAATGAAGTTAAAAAACTAAAAGTGCAATTTTGCCAAGAAATTAATTTATTTCAACATCGCATATAACCATAACATATAACATGGTACCATAATACATACAAATTCAAAACACACAAAGATAATATATATTCTAGCTTGACCAAACTTACCAAAGAAGAGGCCAAGTTATTTAGCTATAATGCTATATATGTAATGTAACACTCTCACACTCACACTTACACTCACACTCACACAAACATTATTATTATTTGTATAGATAGATATATAGATATCTAATATAACACACAAAGACCATGGCCACGATCACTCATCATGGAGGAGTACTTGGAGATTTTGGAGCACACAGATGAATATAGATAGGGCACACAGGCGGGAAAACCAAGCACTTGTAATACAAAAACAAACAATCTGTCTGAGCACCAAACTTTTTAGATTTGTATAAATTAGGATCATCTTTCCCTAGTTTGTACTTACCTCTTCCTTCACCCTCATCGACACTATAGGCACCATTCAGAAGTGCCACAACAATGAGAATTAAGACAAATGAAGTGGTGATGAATTTTGCCATAGTATAGCAATGTGATGGATTACTCTCTTACACTTTGTTATTTTTTTCTCTAATCAATTTGTTTTGCAATGAAGAAATTGTCACCAAAATCACTCCAATTTATAGGACTAATAATTACCTTAAATGAGAAGTGAATCAATTAAATGTGTAATTGCGTGGGGAAAATGATTTTTACAAAATTAGGGTATAAGTTAGTGTGAAAACCGTGTGATGTGGAGCCATGGTGCTAAATATATTAACATGTGGTTTCCTTTTAGGGCTCTGGTTTAAGGTTGACTAGTTAATTAATTGGACAAGAGGAATAATAAATTGTGTCTTTTGAGGTAAATAATACTAGTATATCATAAGTGGTTAACCAAATTGAAATTTTAATTAAAGATTATATTCCTTTGGGCAATTTTAATAGTTGTATTCACTTGTAAAATATGGAGAAGGTCTGCTTCCAAGACTTCACGTGGCATGAGTCCTATCTTCAATAGTCATTTGTACTGAGTTTTACTGGACATATTTTGTAATCCAATGTTCTTCTTAATAAAGTTTCTCACTGCCTTTAAAAAAATTACTCTAATTAGCATTCTTAATTTGTTGAGTATGTCTGTGACTGCAACTACTGGTTAGTAATTTATTTCTTTTGCAGATGAAAATTTTCTTCAATTAGAGATTGTTATTATATATGTATCTGGGACAATATTCCACGAAGATTGGTATGATAATGACTTGGGATCTAAGTGTACTCCTCTCTTTTGACCTGATATGTTTTAATCATCCAAGTGCCAACAATTCATGTCTTTGGTTAATCGATGCATAGCTTTACTCTAGTTTTAACTGAGTCCCTCACTAACAGACGATTAAATAGATGTCTAAAATTAATGGATCATTGGAATTCAAGAGTGTCGACAATTTGACTTCCAAGCTAATTCAAATAAACAACTAATCATATAAGACCAATTTTGATTGGATAAGGCATACGTTAGGAAGAGTGAACGAAGAAAGTAGCTTTATTAGGGTTTCATGAGAAAGAGAGGTCGAACACGATTATATGGTGAACCACCTTAAAGGCTTCTGACATATAAATTGGGGATACATTTGAGGTTGGTGGTGGACATATATCAAATATTTTGGTCGTTGAATTGTAATTTTGTTTCTAAATATAAACATAATTTAGGCTTATAGTTCCTCATCTTTGCGATTGTAATTTTGTTGAAGATTGAAGTCGCATTATAAGAAAATGTGGTTGATGTCGCTTTTTTTTTTTGTTTGGTTTGACCTCATCTTGGGCCTAAATCAAATTTTCAGGTGGTGGAATAAATTATGTCTACTTGTTAAAAAAAAAGCTAATGTATACCTTTCCAACTTGTCCTCCTACCCCCACTTTAAAATTAATATCATTATGTCTAAAATCACTTTTAAATATTTTAACTTGAAAGCTCAAATTTTAAGTTTGTAGGAACATAAACCTGTTCTAGATTACTCGATATTTGAATAACTCGAATATTGAATAATCTGAAACGTAGTAGTTTTTCGAATATCTAAAACTCAAATAAATATCAAGTTACACATTTTTTTGAATGGCAAACTATATACACGCGCACACACACACAGAGACACTCCCTCCAGTCTCATATATAAGAAAAATTCTTTTTTTAGGTTCATTGAATAATTAATTTATCTGTTTTACAATGTAGACCAGATACATATGCTATCATGTTCCTTTCCAAAGGCTATCATGTTTCTATGAACTGTTCAACCCATCTTCTCCAATCCAGACAACACCATTACAATACTGCTTTCATCTATCCCTCCCGCCGGTGACATGGCAGCTCCGGCAATTTTCTGATTGACGGAGGAACAGTTTCAGAAAGGTCGTTGTAACTTAAATTGATTGTTATGAGATTGCAAAGCTGACCAATCCCTGTCGTAATCTCGTCGGAGATGAAATTCCGGCTGACGCCGAGAAACTTACCGAGGTGAAACAGTTAGATCGGCGAGAGTAAAGAGTTAACCACTAATGATATGGTAGCTGGCCGATCTGAGACAGAACAACAACATGGGATGCAGAACATAAATGGATCGGAGAAGATGGATTTTGGGTGTGAAACAGATCGGAGAAGATGAAACGTGGGTGAAACAAAACTGATGGATATAGCGGTGTGGGTACATGTGTTATTAATAGGAGTCTTTTAATCTCTTTCATCTATTTTTAATCTGATGGCTCTTATTCATTCTCATCATTCTCACATAAAATACTCATTCTCACTTGATATGTCCTATATATATATATATATATATATATATATAATAATAATAATAATAATAATAGTAATAAAAAATACAAGAGCACCAAAGAGTATATACAACAGCAGGCCTTCAGAGATCAAATCCTCTGAAGAAACCAGCTCACCTAGGCAAAAGATAAAAACAACACTCGAGACCAACAAGGCCGCCCACAAACCCACAACCAAAAACCACGAAAAAAAAACACCCACTCACCATAGCAAGTAAGCAGCCGAGCCAAAAGCGACCTGCAAACCAGAAAACCACTACAACTTGTGCACCATCCAAACCCTCAAAGACACAAATCGAATCAATGCCACACAACCATGAACACTTACGTGCCAGCAAAGAATCTACTTTGTCTGCCACTCATACAGGGAACACTGGTGCCTCGGGAATTTGCCGAAGAACCACTTCTAAGCTAGAAAAATAGTCCTATCAACTAGCTGTCAACCTCAATAAGTCTACCATAGAAATACAAATCATTCCGGGCTTTCCAAATAGACCAGACAGTTGCATGTCAGAAAAAGAAATCCTAGCCTACTCCGCCTCCCCACACCTAACCCCCTAAAAACCTGAAACAACTGCACCAAATTACCTGGTAAAACTCGCTTATGACCTAACCATCTACTAACACTATACCAAACCCAAGACACAACTCCACAAGTGCCAAACAAATGGTCAATTGACTCCTCAGATCTCCCACAAATCCAACAGATGGACGACTCAAGTCCAACAATAACTCTACGGTTGGCGAGATTAAACCGAGAAGGTAGAGGAAATTATATTGTACTCCTTGCAATAATTGCGAGTATTCGTAAAATTTCTTTGGCATGAACATTCTGAAATAGTTTTTTTTTAAAGAAGATTCCGAAATATATAGTTAAAGAAACATATCCAATATATTTTGTAAATAATCTCCCCATCTTTTCTGAAGGTAGAGGAAATTACTCAATCATGTGCAAGATCTTGATAATAATCCCAAAATTACACTACATGTCTATTAACTCAAGAGTAGTAGATGTTTGGATTTTTTTTCTTATATTATGGGGCTACAATCAATTGTCAGTTTTACTTTTACAAAAATAGGTTGATGTTGTGATCTATTTGACGATGTCTTGAACCACCAAACTTTTTTCTTTAGAAAAGACCCACCAAACTTGATTAATAGGAATGAACTTTGAGACATCAAATATTGGTTTGTGCATGTAGAATACAGTTTAGACTCAACCACTAGTGATCATGATGGATGGTAAATAGGATTATAAATAGAATTGTTTGGGCATTTTTTATCACCGATGATGTATCTTATATATATGGGATCAAATTGTACCGATGTAATGTTACATCAATGTTACACGCTCAATATCGTTTTATTCGATACATATTTTTTAAATTTAACTGTTGGATTGTAAGTTTATATCATATAGATCATTCATGAAATTATTTACGAAAATCTAAAATCATTTGATATGTTATTGAGATGCATCAAGATTAACGGTTTATGCACTTTTATAGAACATCCGTGATAAAAAAAATGTCATTAAAAAAATAAAGTGAACTTGATTATGGCCAAAATTAATGATATTGAACAGTACTTTCAGGTTTAGGTAGGATCCATAATATTGGGTGCGATGTTTGAGTAAAACTGAGTACAAGGCACAAAACGTACACTGCTTATAAACTAAATACAATCTAAACCAAGTAATACAATATATCCCAGCCAGAGGCCCTAACATATCATCCTCTCTTCCTGTACCCTAAAACAAGGAGAACTAAAATAAAATTAAGTAGAAATGAATTTTGCCATGGTATATATCAATCATATTTTGTTTTATTTTTCTTTCTGATTGCATGGAATGAATTGGCTACAAAATTGTTACAAATGTTTTCCTTGAATGTGAAGTGAATGAATTAAATTCGGGTTTGCGTGAGGAATATTATTTTTACAAAATTGTAGACTATGTGGGAACCATAAATATTAAAGTCTAAAAAGAAGGAATGATCAATAGTATAATACAAATGACATAGGAATTGAATTTGGGTTTGCATGCATGTGGAAAATTATTGCTACTAAATTGAAGAATGTGTGAGTGGGAACAATAGTATTCCATATTTACTACGTGTGGTTTGCTTTTATGATTGTAGTTTAAGGTTGACCAGCTTATTAATTAATTATTTCAAAAACAAAGCTTATTAATTAATTAAATAGAAAAATGATACATAGTCTAATATGAATAAATGACGTAAATTAGGGATACGTTTGAGGTTGGAGGGGGACACATATCGAAGATGTTGGTGGGTGAATTCTAATTTTCTTCCTAAATATGACATAATGACATTTGGGTGGTTACTAACATAATTTAGGCTTATCTGGTTCCTCATCTTTGCAATTGTAATTTTGTTGTAGATAGAGTAGGAAGGGAAGCAGATTTCCTGCTGTTATAGGGCATGTGAGCTGTCCAATCAAAGACGAGTGACCTTGAGATCAAATTGTGTGAAAAATAGGCAAACAAATTTGAACTGTTGGATCACTTTCCTACGGCTGAGATCGACTGTTACGCGAAACTGTGTGAAGCAGTTACAGCAGGTGATCTAGGTCTGGCTGGAAGTCACATCATAAGAAAAAGAGTATATGTGTGGTTGATGTAGTTTCTTTATTGCTTATAGGTCCCCAAAGATTTCGTTTTTCCCCCAAATATTTCATGTTCAGGAGTTTTTAAGAATCAGTTGATTCAAGAGATAATTTTGGAATTATATTTTCGACATAACTCTTGAATTGTGAACAACAATATTTCACATCAATAATATGATTTTAATTTTAATTTTCTTTAAAAAAAATCGGACTTTAATTTATATGTACCAAGAGGATATAATTTTTTTATGCACAAATGTCTTTTTTGATCAAGTAGTTTAGTGGCTAGAAATTCACCTCTTAAAGGTGAAAAAGTAGAGTACTCCGGGTTCAAACTTTGGCTCTTACATATATTATACAATGTCTCTATCAACTGAGTTAAGTTCACCAGGACTTATGCACAAATGCATGTCTAAATATACGTAGTTACAACCAATCATATTCATCAAAATATTTTTTTAAGGTGCCAAACTAGTCCACCAAAATTAGCACCGAAAAAAAAAATCAAACATGAAACCTTGAGATAAACACATTTTCAAAGTCCTAAACCAACATCATCGGGTCAATCCAGTGGGTTATTCATCGAAATATATTATCGTGAGTTGTTTGCAGAGTTAATACTTCAATACATCCTCTAAAAAAATACAGAGTTAATATTTCAATACATCCACTAAAAAAATATTTCAAAACATGCCTATCAAAAATATTCAACACCCCCTCAAAAAAAGTTCAATACATGCATTATGTAAATACTTTGAGTATTCAGAAGATTTTGTTCCGCATGCAATATTCCTTTTCAAATTTAACAGATAATGATTTTTAAGCATGATATAGCGTTCAATCATGTTTGAAAGTAGTTATAAAACTCATTGCCTGACATAGAGAACCGCGAACCGGTTCGCCCAAAATTCACTCATAATTCGATAATTATTGAATACGGAAGCACCACACACAAAAATCAAATTTTAATTAATAAATTAATAAAAAAATATTAAACTAATTAACTGGTCTTGGGAAGTGTACAACACTTTAACAGTAATGATAGTTTCCGCTGGCCCCACTTATACGTATTACAGGGCGTGGCTTGAAGATGATAAAAGAGAGATGTGTAAGTTATACTCCCTCCGTCCCAAAATATAAGCAAAAATTGGTCAACAAAATTGGGTGTATTTGGTTCAAAATTTGTATCAAATATATCAATTTATGTTGACTCATTTTTGCTTATATTTTGGGACGGAGTAGTATTTATAACCTCCTTTTCCCATCAGTAATAAGTAGTAAGTGCCCTGGGTGGGACTTCTACTTGTATTGTTTTTAACCACATATGTTTCCAGGTTTGTATTCTAATTTTTTTAATTGAATAGTTTTTTTCAAAAATAGTGTAATCCACAATAGCACATGTAAATTATACTTGTAGGCTGAGTTTGAAGCCTAGCACAAATTGAGTTGGTACAAATTTGAGGATGCATTTAGCGAAGTACTACTATTTTGTCTGAATACAATTGACTTGTTCACTCAGTGCTAATTTGCGAAGAAACATTGATAACCTAGAGAAGAGTAGTGTAACCAGGCTAAGAACTATGGTCAATCTTGTCTATGAGGTGTAAGTAATCAAAGATAGCATATTGATATTATATCTAAGCGTACCACGAACCCATAGTGTACCGATTATGTATATCCCAACGTACTGAACTCTTTGAGAGTGACAAACCGCATACCCAAACCTGTATCACGTACCAAGTAAGTGAGTATTTAATATTAACTTTATTCTTTTTCTTTTTATATTGTTAAACTAAAAATCTATTGACACCTCAATCTAATACCGACAAAACCTCTAAATTCAGTAAGAGACTTAAATTATACGGTGGGTCCAATAATTTTTAATAGTAGTGAAATTAAAATCGAGTTTTAAAATATAGAGCTTTTTTGTGTGCCTATGGACCTTTAATGTTATTTTGGGAGTCGACCTTAAAGTTTGTGTTTTAGTAACTTTATCTTTGATTTAAATGTGAAAATTGATGCTTATAAGGAAATGTAAAAACTGATTAAGATTTTTTTTTTTTAACGGCACTGCATGCAAGGCATTGACATGACAGGGGCTTGAAATTAGGGATGACAATGGGTATCCTATGGGTAGGGTACTACAATACCCTTCCCCATACCCGTACTCATACCCTCGTAGGCAACAACTTTAGTGTCATTCCCCATATCTTATGGGTACCTAAGTGCACATACCTGCACTTATTACCCGCACTTTAATTATAAAAAGACAATAAAAACATCACAATTGAAATAAAACTATGATCCAAATTTTTTAAAATTAACTTATAAAATAGTATGAATTGTAGTATTTAGTCAAATAAAAAACATTCAAAATATCCTTAAAAAATATTACATCGGCGGGAGGGAGTTGTTATTGTATTAAGTAGTTTTTAGGTTTAAGTTTAGGCTTAAATAGCTAAATAAATAAATTAATTATACACCCAAAATAAATAAATTATTTATGATATCATATAAATATGTATATGCGGGGTTGCGGGGCTGGGCAGTATAATACTCTTACCCTGCCCATACCCATTTATATTTGTGGGTATTACCCGGACCCGTGCCCAGACTCATGAAAGAGGGGTTTTACCCTACCCATTGTGGGTATTTTTAGCGGATACCCATCGGACCTGGGTCCAATTGTCATCCCTACTTGAAACATGTCTTGTTGGATACAAGCCCTCTGCTTGATCAACCCGTTGGAGTTAACTAAGCTTCCTTTCTCTAATTAATTTTTAGCTAAAAGTAATTCTCTTAATTAAGATTTATATATGTAATGTGTTACTCCGAGACAAACCCTTTGATCACAAGAAAGTATATAAAAGAAATTAATTTATTTCAGTATCGCATATAACCATAACATAAAACATGGTACCATAATACAAATTCAAACACACACAAAGATATAATATATCCTAGCATGACCGAACATACCAAAGAGGCCAAGTTATATAGCTATATATATAATACTCTCAAACTCACACAAACATTATTATTATTAGTATAGATAGATAGATATATGGATATCTAATATAACACACAAAGGCCATGGCCACGATCACTCATCATGGAAGAGTACTTGGAGGTTTTTGAGCACACAACTGATTGTAGAGAAGGCACGCAGGAGGGAAAACCAAGCACTTGTAATACAAAATCGGACAATCTATCGGAGCCCCAAACTTTTCAGATTTGTATAAATTAGTATTAGGATCATCTTTCCCCAGCTTGTAATTAGGATCATCAACACTATAGGCACCATTCAGAAATGCCACAACAATGAGAACCAAGACAAATGAAGTGGTGATCAATTTTGCCATAGTATAGCAATGTGATGGATTACTCTCTTACACTTTCTTATTTTTTACTCTAATCAATTTGTTTTGCAATGAAGAAATTGTCACCAAAATCACTCCAATTTATAGGACTAATAATTACCTTAAATGAGAAGTGAATCAATTAAATGTGTAATTGCGTGAGGAAAATGATTTTCACAAAATTAGGATATAAGTTGGTTTGAAAACCGTGTGGTGTGGAGCCATTGTCTTAAATATATTAACATGTGGTTTCCTTTTAGGGCTGTGGTTTAAGGTTGACTAGCTAATTAATTGAACAAAAGGAATAGCATAAGCGGTAAACCAAATTGAAATTTTAATTAAGGTTATATCCCTTTGGGCCATTTTAATAGTTCTGCTTCCAAGACTTCACGTGGCATGAGTTTTATCTTCAACGGTCTTTGTACTGAGTTTTACTGGATATATTTTGTAATCCAATATTTTTCTTCATAAAGTTTATGTCTGCAGATGAAAATTTTCTTCAATTTAGGAATTGTTATTATATATGTATTTGGGACAACCACGGAGATCGGTCTGGTAATGACTTGGGATGTGAGTGTACTCTTCTCTTTTGATCTTATGTTTTAATCCTCCAAGTGCCAACAATTCATATGTTGGGTTAATCGATACATAGTTTTGCTCTAAATTTAACTTAGTCTCTCGCTACAAGAGTGTTGACAATTTGAAGTTCAATCCAATTCAAATAAACAATGAATACTATATGACCAATTTTGATTGGATAAGGTATACGACAACAAAAGTGGATGAAAAAAGTTGCTCTATTGGGGTTTCACGAGAGAGGTCGGACGCGAGTGTATAGTGAACCATCTCATGGGCTCCTTGCCGGTGTGACCGGTTCCACCATTGTGAGAACCGAGAGAGATCAAAGAGAGATCAATAAATAATAAAATATTTAAAATTTAACAAGTGTTTCATAATTCATATACACACCGTCTAAGGTAGCTATCAACCACTCTCTTAGAGTCAAACTCAAATGTAGCATTGTTAATATGCGAGTCTTTGACCCATCCAAGAGAGTACAATAACCCTAAAACATTTCCTTCATCAACACTGGTCATAGGCGAGACCCACTCATTTTTTTTCCCAAAACAAAGCTCTCTTGATCATCTCGAACAAGAGCGGACCTACCATAGAGCATGGTGTGACTATAGCCACACAAGATTATTAGCCAATTTAAAAAAAATAAAAAATCAAACAGACAACGCGTGTCTCTCGCAACCAAAAAAATGTTCCCTCTTCTTCTCTTTTTCTCACTATCCATTCTAGTTGCGAGAGTGAGAAAAAGCTCCCTTGATCATTCTCTCTCTCTCTCAACTTAGAGTTGATTTGCTCAGCAGTTGAAGTAACAGAAACATGAAAGTGAAACAAGGCCATCACTGTGACAAGCCCCAAAAGTAGCGTGATCGAAGTCAATGCACTGAGTTTTGCAGCTTCCCGTGTTTAAACATACCTCTATAAAGGTTTTGCTGTACCGCTTACAAAGTTTTGCTTGTACCTCTGCACGGGCAATAAAAAAAAAAGTGAGAACACTTCATCCTACCGTTAAATGAAATTTCTACATTAAGTAGATCAATTTTTACAAATTATCAAAACTATTTCCATGAAACGTATAATAATTTTTGAAAAATACAACTACCTAATTATATATGATGATAATTCTTAATAAAATTTTACAATCATAATATTAATTTATATAATATTACACACGATAATCAAAGGTTCATTTGTAAATTTTTAAACAAAACTAGCAACAAACTCGTGCTAAGCACATGCTAATTCGAAGTGGAGGGCTATGCATCAAAACGTATTGCAATGTTATATGATTGAGAAAATAAGAAAAAAGTAATGATAAAGCCGACGTCAATGATAAAAGGGCAAATTACATTGATTTCCCTTGAAATTTTCTTAAATAATACAAGCATCCCTTCTAATTTTCCAAACACATCAATCTCCCCTAATATTTAGTAACTCATTTATCATTTTTAGTGTTTTTATAGTCATATTTCTAAAAGATATAATAATTAATAATATACAACAATAACAAATATTATTTTATAATATGACATGGTGGTCTGACTTCTTTGATTCTCTATTGTTTCCAAATATGTTGAGATCTGCAGGTTTCAAGGTGTCTTGTTTGCCTAAACTCTCATTCTTCAAGCTCGAAAGAGCTTTTATGCTTGCTGGTTTGTTCAGTGAGTTGTTGGCACTTGAATTTTGATACCGTGTTGACAGTCGATCTATTAATTGTTCTTCGCAGATGTTCACTTTTCATATTTTTTTTGTAACCTGGTTTCGGGCTGGTATACGGGTTTGATGGGTTGCGCTCGTGATTAGTGAATTTTTTAGGATAGATTAGGGTCGATCCACTTGGTCTGATCTATTATGTTTTGGGTTGTATCTAAGTCAGGTCTAATGCCCCCGTCTCTTTATCTATTTCTTTTTCTATAATATAATTTTTCTTTTGACTAAAAATAAAATAAAGAAAAAAACAAATGCAAATTATTTTTAGAAAAGAAGCAATCTTGAAAATGTGTAACTTTTTGAAAAGTAGGTATATGCCTTGTAATAAATATTTTGCAACTTTCTTGAAGTTATGTTTTTTTTTAAGAATAAAGTTATGTTATTTTGTGATTATCAATCACATATAATTAAATATTTTTTCTTTTTTATTTTCTTAGTGAAAATATTTTTTCAATATTTTGTTAGTATCCACGATAATTGTTTCAACCATATGTTATTTTATTGATAAGTGAAATGTATTTATTAATATTTTTTTTAAAAAATTATATTTATGAATATTTTTTAGATTAAATATGTAAACAATTGTCATTTTGTCATTGGATTACCTACAAAAGAAAAACTCATAGGATGGTAGTTCTATTGTATCCTAAAAAAATGGTGTTTTGTTCTATATGAGAATTGCTTCAACAAGTATATGTGGGTGTATGTATGTTATATAAGGATATAGGAAGACACATGTTGCTTTTTTCAAGAACTTGCTGAACCGCATGGAAACTTCGTTGATTGGGTTATATGCATTTTGACTTGATTTTTTTGCCATTTATCCCTTTGTTTCTTGTGTAATGGGTCCGACGCAATCAACGAGTTGTTGCAAGCTTTGAATGTGTCACCTTTTACTTTGGGGTACAATTCATTGTTTTTGTTCTTGTCTAGCAATGTCTAATAGCATCTCTATCTAGTTCTATTAGAAGATATTTAATAGCTGTAGATATTAGTCTATATTTAGACAGACTTAGAGACAAGATTTTTCTTTTTCTTTTTTTCATTTATAAATTTGGGTTATTTTCGATCCATTATCATGAATAAGTAGGGGCATTAGCTAGGCTTTCAACTTTGGGAACACTATTGAAAGATGAAGTTGAAGGAGCATTTTTACAACGAATCATCCATCATAACAAGGAATCAAAGGATCAATCAAACAAATAGCAGTCAAGTTAACTACAATTTTGTGGTTGGTAAATAGGATCATTTTTCCCTGATAGAGGTATTCCAGCAGCCTCGGTGCCATTTAAAATTGTCATACTCCCTCCATCACACAATAGATGTCATATTTGAGTTTTACACGGTTATTAAGGAATGATTAATAGTGTTGATTTTAATGGCAAATGTGTCATTTACCAAAACACTCATTAATTATGGTTAGTGAAATAGTTATACTCCCTCCATAATGAATTATAAGCAAAAAGGGTAGTTGAAAAGTTGATGTATGTAGACTAAATTTTTAACCACATACATTGACCTTTCAACTATCACTTTTGCTTATATTTCATTATGGAGGGAGTAGATGATTAAAATGTAATAAATAAGGGTATGTTAGTGGGAAAAAGTAATAAATATTGTATTAATATTGTAAAATGAACAAATAATTAGAAACAAAAAATTTAGGAAAGAGAACACATTGTTAGACGGAGGGAGTAACAAATAGAACTAAAAATTGGGAAGTAGTGATTTTTGACATAGTATATGAGTTACTCTCAACTTGTATAACTTTTTGTTTTTATTTGTAATAAATTGGTTGTAGATTACATCAATTTCTAGAACCAATAGTGAGAGCGATAAACTATTGATTGCTTGAAACGAAAGTGAATTAAATTGGCTTTTGCGTCAGTATTTATTTTAAGAAAAATAAACTTTATAACGCGCGGGAATCATAGAAGAATGAACATGATTATAGTTAAGGAGTACATTTTTAATACATATTTGTGGTATAAGGATGGAGAATCGGTTATTCCAGGAGAATAATAGAAATTAAGTTTACTGATAGCTTAACTGGTTACCAAATTAATTGGGTTTTGACTAATTAATTTTATTCTATGAATAAGTAATCTTGTTGCTGTGTTGCATGTGAAGTTAAAGAATGAAGAGTTAACAACTAAAATCTGAGTCATAACTCTCATAACAAGTAAAAAAATTCTAGATCATTTGAAATTGCATTGACTGCTTAAAAAGTACTATTCTACCAGGTTGCTTAGTCGATACATAATCATATGATCTACGCGAGACAACATTTCACAGAGAATAATCATATGAATCCAAATAAATAGATTTAATCCTTGTTTTGAATAATATCTCACAATAAACATGGTCACTGTGCGTAACCGAGAGCTTCAACTTAAACTCAACAGGTTCATTCTAAAATGACCAAGAGTCGCACTGTAATAACAAGTGCAACATAAAAACATTTATTCCCTTTCAGACAGTGAATAAAAGCAATAATTATAATATCAAGCTTTAAAAGACTCCCCTGCTTTTACCATATCTTCCAGTACCTTAAAAATCTGTGGCTCCGTCATGCCTTCCAGTTTAATGCCTTTCTCAACCCCCAAATCTGGTATTAAAGAAGGAAATGAATGTGTTGATCAAAATAGAGAACCAGTACAAAATAATGAGAATGAAAATAATGAGCTACAAGATATAATCAGAAAGGTACACCAGAGACACAATTGACTTTGCAGAGTAAGTATACCGAAATTGGCATTATAAGAGAATAGTTTTCTAATCACATTCTAGGCCATTGACTATAAGCCAATTAATCTGAAGTAACAATCACAACCAAATTGACATTATAATATCCACAACTTAGGCTTTTTTCTTAAGCCAATTTTCATTATGATATTGTTTGAAGGGAATAAAAGTACTATTAGCCCCTCAGAACAACAAATGTTTGTGGATAAAAGTCAAAATCTTGAAATATAGTTTTGTACACACTACTAATACCATCATATTCTCATAACTATGTCCGTAGAATGAAACTATGACAAAAATGTTGGTTAGCAGATTGTCAATGTCATCGTCAGAGCATTAGTGTTAATTTCCTAAAATTGCCTATTATGAAACTAAGGCGGGAAAAGCATGTGAATGCAAATTATGGAGCGAGAAATACAAATAAAAAAGAATGAAAATTAAGATAGGTGATACCATATCTTGCCCATAATTGGGGTTCAACTCCACTGCATTCACGGATCAATATTGGCAATTTTGGGTTCAATGTCTTTAGTTCCTTATAATTCTTTTCAACAAATGCCCTGAGATAACATAAATAATAATAAGAGCACATTTTATATTCAAATAGGTATGAGATTTAGTAAAAAAAAAAAAAAACAACCAAAAGATATGTAAAAGATAATACTTTGGAATTTTGGTCCATAGAAAGGAAAATATATATCTAACCTTGCAGATGAGCTTGCAGGAGATGATTGGCACATCAAAAACCGAAGCTCTTTTATGTTCTTTGAAAGATTTCCTCTCCATGCCATTGCTTTCCAACATCAAAGTTATAATATTTGTGAGATTTTACCTCATCAGTCATCACAAGGCATTTTGAAAAGGAAGTAAAGCCTAACGATGCAAGCTAAAGAGCCACTGGTATGTAGTATTGATTTGACTGGAAAAGCATACATCCTTAGTCTACATCAATTTCAGTACACTCCCTTACATCATATTATAGATGAAAAAATTAATTGTATTTATTATACAATTATAATAATGAAGAAAACAGTAAAGGGTGATCCTCCAACGGATTTACACCCAAGCCTATGCTTCACATAGAAGCACTCCTATGTTGTAACAAGTTAACAGAATTTATCACTGCTAATGGTTCAGTGATATTGAGGGATTATTACAATTGCCAAGATGCAAGCAAATGTGGCACCACCTTATGTACCTCTACTACTTTTTTTAAACTGAGAAATAGAAAACTGGATGGATCAACCTAGACTTTGGAAGCAACAGCTTATATGTGACCTTGTCAATCTTATAAACAACTAAACGAGGGCCAAAATAATGTGCAGCCAACTCAGGATAAATTCTGTTGGCTATTAACTGTTGTCTATGTGGTCACAGTTTTAACTTCAAAAAACACCATCTCCTTCAGTTCAGCCGCAACAGTTTACTCTAAAACTTCAACTTTTTATTCATGGAAATTTTTTGGGGTTTCTGGCCATATACAATCTCAAAAGGGGATTTAGTTGCAGCTCCATGGTAGGCTGTGTTATAAAAGCACTTAGGCCAATGAAGCCAATTTGACCATTTAGTTGGTTGACCAGAGGCAAAACCTCAAGTTTCCAATCTCCAATTAAGCACCCCACTATGCCTATCAGATTGAAAATGATAGCCAAACTGATAAGCAAAAATCGTGTGGGTGGGGAGGAGGGGGTGGATCCCCTGGCCGCCCCCCTCTGTATCCGTCCCTGGCAATTGCGGACAAAATATAACGTTTTTACACACAAACGCAACTGCGGCCACATTTTACCGCAATATAAACTGTCACAGCATACCGCAACCGAAATTTAGAACCATGTTCCCTATAACTAACAATAGACTTGAGAATCACATGCAACCATTTGATATCCTTTGCAAAGCCATCGACTATGTTCTTAGTAGTAAAATGAAGCCTAAATGTAATAAAAAGAGCATAATTCGAGCAAGTAATTGTTGTAAATCATAATATCATTTTTCATTTATTGTGATGTTCAAGCCCAATACTCTATTATACGAAGAAACTAACTAACACTTATTTAATTATATTCATTTTACATACTCAATCAAAAAATTCGAGCAAATATATCATAAGCGCTTATCATGATAGGCACTTATGTATAATCTATTTCTATAACAAAGGATAAAATAAAGCTAAATTATCTTGTATAAGCTATAAGCTGTTTGCGTAAGCTAGAACTTATGAAAATTAGCGCCTATAAAAACAGTCTCACAAGTGCTTACGTCGGAATATAAACTCAAATAAGTCAATCCAAAAAAATGAATGAAATCAATGTAACGAGAAATCAAATCACGAAAATGAATAAAATTCATAGTTGAAAATTTGAACATTTTCTGAGAAATAGAAAATCTTGTAATTGGAAAATCAAAACATATGAAAACGAATTTCTCACTCACTGTTTGTGGCGACCGAAGATCAACCCCGCGGCGTTTTCCGATCAGAAGAAGAGTTCAATGCGACGCTAACTTGTTTCCGATAGATAGATAGATACCATGTGGGGATTGATTTGATTACTTTTTTTTAAGATAGAAATTCAGGAGAACATTTAAAAGTAAAAGATTAGTCTTTTTGTACAGATCACGTAACATTGTGATAATTATATACAAATAATTAGATTGTTAATATTGTAGAATTTTATATATATTTAATGAAAATTATGAGTATTAGTGTAATGTTTCTATTAATTTTTTTCCTTATATAAACAAAAATTTGTTAAATAGTTGAGTTACATCAGTTATGAATTTTATTTACTTATATTTGCGAAAACAAATTTTTGTACATAAAATTTTGAAAACTCGTGACTATTTTCAAAACCAAAATTAATGTAGTGTTTTTATTAAATAATTTTTTATTTTATATGCAAAAGATTATTCAATGTTTGCACCGCACCCGTTGCAGATTTTATGTACTTATGTATGAATAAACAAATTTTTATATGCATATATGAGAAAGTCGGTATGATAAAATTTTAAAAACTCATGACTATTTTCAAAATTAAAATTAATGTAATGTTTCTATTAAATAATTTTTTATTTTATATGCAAAACATTGTTCAATGTTTGCACCGCACCCGTTGCAGATTTTATGTACTTATATCTACATAAACAAATTTTTATATATATGTATGAGAAAGTTGATATGATAAAATTTTGGAAACACATGACTATTTGCAAAATATAAACATTGATGTAGTGTGTCTATTAAATAAATTTTTATTTTATATTTAAAACACCATTTAAATATTTAAATCGCACTAGTAGAAGAATTTATATGCTTATATATTTAAATCGCACTCAAATAAAGATTAAGACCATTATATACAAATTACATAGGAAAATATTTGAAGAAAAATTTATACAATTAAAACCCCAACTTGAAAATCTTCACCAAGTCTTCGATGCTTTGAATGTATCTTCACTTCTTCTTCAAACCTTCAATTATGGACTCTTCAAACAAGTTTTGTCATTTTGCGATGAACTCGTGATTTGTTAGACCAAGTTTTGACAGACATTAGTTTGTAATCGAACATGATATTTTTTTTCTCTCGTTTGTCAACTGTATTTTACCCTATTTTAAAAATATTAATAATTTTCTCTCCAAAATGCTCAAAGAATCAAAGTAAAAAAAATCGACATGAACTTTTTATAAAATCATAAGCATAAGAAAGTTATACATAGTTAAACGATCATATAATATATTTAGATCAACAATCCACTCTGATATACAATACATAAACTTTTTATTTCTATATGATCATTTAATAAGAAACATTTAATAATTTAATCATCATGAATAAGTGAAAAGGCCTTGAGGAAAAAGTTATCTGATGGCTTCTCCAACACAATAGCTGCATAATTGTTGGAAGCTGAACCATTGTTAGCAGAAAGGGTGAGGCTAAATTTGGTCCCACTCTTCTTAACATCAGATGCACCATTGGTGACTTTCTCGAATATCAGTTTTGCCTCAGTATTTTGCATATTGTACTCAGTAACAGCAAAGTTAGCGACTTTAATCAGGTGTGGATCATTGTTGTCTATGGGTTTAGCTTCATTGATTGTCGTTGAGGCAAACAGAACAATGAGGATAATTACAAATGATTGAAATCTCATGATGCTTGTATTGTAATTGTTATCTTTTCAAGCTTCACAAATCATGTAGGTGTGAGTATGCCTTAGCCGGATTGATTGTTGTATTTATAGCACACAAGTTATACCAAGTTGGTGTTATTTTTTGGGTTAAATAAGTAAATGGTCCCCCTAATTATACCAACATTTGATTTTAGTCCTCCTAAAATATTCTTTAGGCTTTTGGTCCCTCCAAAATTTTCTATCCATGAAATTAGTCCCTACTTTTTGGTCAACTCATGTCTAACCTTCATATTTTTTAATGAAGTTTTCAAAAAAAATGGGTAGAATATTATGATAATCTCTCCCAGAAAAAATTGGAATTTTTTAATAAAACATGAATTAAATATGAATTTTTATGTTTTTGGTGCTAAAAAATTCATATTAAATTCATGTTTTGTTAAAAAGTTCTATTTTTTTTGGAAAATATTGTCATAATATTCTAGCCATTTTTGGAAAACTTCATTAAAAAATATGAAGATTAGACATGAGTTGACCAAAAAGTAGGGACTAATTTCATGGATAGAAAATTTTAGAGGGACCAAAAGCCTAAAGAATATTTTAGGAGGACTAGAATCAAATGTTGGTATTATTAGGGGGACCATTTACTTATTTAACCCTTGTTTTTTTTAAAGGTTGAAATAAATATAATCAAGTCAAATCAATAATTTTTATTCAATTCATCAGTCAAATCTATTAAATTATATAAAAAAGAGTTACATATAAGTTGAATATTTATTTATTTAATTACATTTGAAAATATTCTTTATTCTTCTTTTTTTATTTGTATTGTGTCAAAGTTATATCAAATTGGTAATACTCTCTCTGGTCCTTTTTATAAGAGACAAATGTGTCAACAAAAGTTGATGTATTTGGTCTTTATTCTGAACCAAATACATAAACTTTTATTGACTCATTTCTCTCTTATAAAAAGGACCGGAGGAAATATTGTTTTTAGTGGTGGAAGTGAAAATAAATATAATTAAGTCAAATAATTTTTTTCCCACCTAAGTCATTTAATAGTTATTCATTTATTATAATTATAAAAATATATACTATTTATTCTTTTTTTATCTATATGTTAAACAAGTTATATCGAGTTGGAAATATTTTTTTAACTATCAAGTCAATTTTTTTTTAATTAATTAGATCAAATATGTTTTTTTAAGAAGACTAAATATGTTATATTATATAAAATAAGATTAAATATAAGTGGAATATTAAACTATTTAATTATCATTGTGAAAAAAATATTACTTAGTCTTTTTCATACAGAAAATAGAATCTATTCTATAAAGTAGTTATAATTATCTAAAAAAAATATAAAATTTATCAATATGTGTTTTTATAATTTCCAACCAAGAAACTAATCGTGCTATCACACAAGTTTGTTATAGACATCGATGTTGTATTAAGTGTTAGTAGAATATGAAATGTATAGTCTTAGTAAACTTAACTCAGTTGGTAGGAACATTGCATAATATATGCAGGGGTTGAGGTTTAAACCCCGGACATCCCACTTATTCATCTTTAAAGGTGAATTTTTAGTCATTATACTACTTGACAAAAAAAATAAAATGTATAATATATTTTATTAATTAAATGAACTTAACACATATAATGTATCAATACATAGATGTTGTGCTCAATTGCAATTGTTGTGGATTATTCTTTTTAGTGTTGTGGGATGTGCCTATTTCAATGAGATTTATCAAATTGTTTAATTCACAATTTAAATAATATTATTAAAATGATGAAAAAATAGTTTAATTGCAAGGTAAAAAAAGGAAGGGAAAAAGTTGGCATAAAAGGGTGTATCCCCTTTATATATTGTTATAGATTATAATTAGTATATTATATCTATTATCATTTTTACCCTCTAAAAAAACTAGTATAATTTTTATTTAGGAGATATAATAAATTAAATATAATTATTTGATTAGTGACAAACGATTCTCTTTAGTGTAAAAATAATTAGGGTTATTAGGCTTTTACCTCCCCTATCATTTGGACGAATTTTGGTTTACCCCCCCCCCACCACAAAAAAAAACTTGGAAATTCCCACTTGAAACATAGATTCTTTGGTTTACAGCCCCAAGCCATCTGACTGAATTAATGAGATGATGTGGCACGTTGATGTGTTATTTTTTTTAGTTTTGATTCTTTTTAATTCCGTGTGGCATACATGTATGATTACTGCTCAAAATCCATCAAAATTGGTCTTACCCCCTTTCATTTAACCTAAAACCTAAATCACAAAATCACAAAGCAAGAAGAAGAGTCAATCGAAGAAGGGAGAGGAAGCAACTTTTGGTGTTGAAATTGAACAAGAGTGAATCGAACAAGATAAAATCGAACAACAATCAATCTTCTCCCGTTCGTGTTTGCGGTTCTGGGAGAAGAAGCAGTTTCTGGGCGAAATCGCAAAGGAAGAAAGGGAAGATTCTGGGTTTTACGTTTATGGGCGCGAAGGAAGAAAGGGAAAGCGTTTCCGGTTCTGAAGCTAACAAAGGAAGAAGACGAAGCTTGTGGTAAGTTACTTTTGTTCTCTTTCTCTTTAGTTGTTTGTTTCGTTGTGGTTACTATTTGTGGATGATACTGTGATTTAAATAAGTGTTTGTCGTGGTCCCAAAACTTTGATGTAGATTCCATAACAACATTTTTTTCATGTGCAAAAGTTGGATTTTTAGGGTTTTTTTATTCACACTTGTGTAATTTTTGTATGTTGCTAATATGTGAGGTCAAAATTGGGGTGTGTTGGATATTGAGAATATTGTGGCTAGTTGGGGATATGAGAAGAAAAAATTTAGGGTATGGAGTCAAATTGATGGGGTATCTGATGTTTTTTTTAAGTTTATGAGAACCATGTTGCTAATGACATTGCTATGCATTCTATTGCTGAGAAGGAAGATGGACATATTTATGTTGAGCACAATGTGTTAGATAGGGATGTTGAAGTAACTGAACCTAGTTGTCTAGAGTTTGTTGTAGGGTATGATGTGAAGTAGAAATGTTTAGTAGTGATGATGATGTTAAAGGTGTGAGGTTTGATGATAGTGAGGATGAAAGAACCACTGCACTTCAAGATGGTTTTGAGATGGTTGAAGTTGAACCACCAAATAATGGTACCAACAGAGTCACAATTAACAACAAGTCATGTAGAATCAAGATGTGTGCTTCCAAATCACCT